>RSEF01000009.1:7199469-7286373 GCA_003993805.1 Himantopus leucocephalus
GACATGGACCTGTTGGAGTGGGTCCAGAGGAGGGCCACAAAGGATCAGAGGGCACCTCTCCTATGAGAACAGGATGAGAGTGTTGGGGTTGTTCAGCCTCAAGAAGAGAAGACTCCAGGAAGACCTTATAGCTGCCTTCCAGTACTTAAAGGGGGCCTACAGAAAAGGTGGAGAGGGACTCTTTGTCAGGGAGTGTAGCGATAGGAAAAGGGGTAATGGTTTTAAACTGAAAGAGGGCAGATTTAGATTGGATATTAGGGAAAAAATTCTTTACTGTGAGGGTGGTGAGACACTGGAACAAAATTGCCCAGGGATCTTGTGGAATGCCTCATCCCTGGAGGTGTTCAAGGCCAGACTAGGTGGGGCTTTGGAGCAACCTGATCTAGTGGGAGGTGTCCCTGCCCATGGCAGGGGGGATGGAACTAGATGATCTTTAAGGTCCCTTCAAACTCAAACTATTATATGATTCAGTTTAGGTTGTCTGCCTGAATATTTTACACTTTCAGAATGAGAAATTCAACAGCAAACTTGGGGGAGAGGGGGCAGGGACACAAAACAAAACAAAAAAAGGAGCATAATAAGGCAAGACAAAGAGCCCATCTTTTCCCGTACTTCCTAGAATACTCAATAGCCAACACAAATTACTTTCAAGCAGTCTTTTTTTAATGTTTTTCTCAATGGACTTGGCAAAATTCAATAGGAGAGAACCTGGGCTGAATCCTTTCCTAACATTAATTTATAAGAACAACAAAAAAGATGGATTTTATCTGAAGTGATCCAGAGTGCATAATTTCAACACTACATCCAGATGTTTGTATCATAACCCCTTTGGCCACAGGGCTAACTGGCAGTTAAATGAGAGACAAGTATACACTCCTAGGTTAAAGGCTGTACAGTCCAAGTCAGCTATTAGATACCACTGACGTTTAAGAGGTTGAGTTTGAGAGATACATGGATTGTATCCTTTCCTAAACCCACTTTTCCTTTGTGAAGACAGATCACAGCAGACTGTCATCCTCTCCTCTCTCCACAGATTTTTGCTCACCTAGACCGGCAGAGCTCTTGACCCCAGCTACAGTAGAGCTCCTTCCCTCCCCACAATAAGACTCCCTCATCTCTGAATATGCCAATACCAGCACATAAACATGTCAGAGCAGCCACAACCTTCCCAAAGAAAAAAAAAAAGAGCATGAGCAAAAGCTAGCTGACTAGATGTATGCCATAATGATCATCAAGGTTTGTCTAGAAACAACGTGGGATTTGCTTCCTGTAACCTATGTTTTCAATAGGTGTTTATTAAACATGTTTAGCCCACATCAGTGAATATTTGGAACCGATGCAAGTTGCTGCAACCCCAACAAAAGAACAGATGGCTGTAAAAGCTGCTGTTTATATGCCAGAGATCTCATATGTATGCAAATTTGTGTTGCAGTATATACCGTTAGATTTTTTTCCACATGTGCACACACCCTTCTTACTTCAATGTGCAATTACAATATTGAAAAGTTCTGCTTTTTTCCTCTTGCCAAAAGCAGGAATGCACATTGACCACATACCCTTCCAGTCTCACCTCATCCCTCCAAAAGTGAAATCTAGAAGACCATAAGCTAGAATCCAAAAAGCCTCAAGAGCTTTTTCTTTGTTGCATCCCACCATGCTTTCTAATTATTCTTCTAATGCAAAAATAAGGAGAAAACAATAAAAAAGTATCCAAAACATCACCAGAAAAATTTCCTGGCCAGATTTATTAAGCTAGAATAAGTTTTAATTCTTGCATTAACACACAGGCATTTTTGAGATTATTTTTTTTTATGTCTAAACCCTTAAGACTCCACTAACATTAACTACTAAAGTGGAAATCATGTAAATTCACATTTAATTCAGTGTCATGAAACTGAGTA
This sequence comes from Himantopus leucocephalus, assembly GCA_003993805.1. Classification (NCBI taxonomy): domain Eukaryota; kingdom Metazoa; phylum Chordata; class Aves; order Charadriiformes; family Recurvirostridae; genus Himantopus; species Himantopus leucocephalus. The sequence goes on from RSEF01000009.1 coordinate 7,201,371, forward strand.
AGGAGCATAGTTCTTGCGCACCATTATAATATGGTGCTTCTAACACCACCTTAGCTACTATTATGTTCCAGATAAAGATGGCTTCATACCATTTATTGTCACTGTTTTAAGCTCCCACACAAGCATATCCACAACTTGAAGCACAAGCAAATATTGACTTCATCGGAAGACCGATGGCTGTTCTTGTGATTACTCATGCATACTGGCAGCATTTCTAACCACCAATATCAGCAACAGGAATTTTTACAAGCGTAACATAAGTAAACTATTTGTCACATAATCAACGCAAAATCTGTTATCATACTTTAGAGATGTTGAAGTGTTCAAAAAAATAATTGGTGCAGAGCCTTAACTTGTTTGGGTTCACTAAATAATAAAGAAAAAATTGTTTTTTCTTACTGTGAGAGAAGAAGAGAAGGGAGAAGAAAGAGGAGGCATTACTGTTATTCTTGGCTCTGGGTCAGATGGGTCTGGTTTATTCTGAGCGCAAAGGAGAGTGGAAAACTACTTAAAGCTGAACAAAATAATATTAACATAGATTTTGAATACTTTCTACCTGGTGTTGTGGGGAAGAAAGCCACACATCCACATGACAATATTATTTTGGTCTCAGTGAGGATATGAAGAAAAAGAATTGTTAGAGTGAAACAGTGTGCAACCATTCTTTTTTGAAATGCGCCAAACTGAAAAGAAGTAGCAACTAGAAGTTTAAATTCTACATTAAAATAAGAAAAGAATGCTAAAGATCAGTACAGCCAAAAGAACATGCTTGATACTAGACTGCTAAATTCATACACAGCCACATAAATTAGATGTTGTGGATTTAAGTGGTTAGCCATAGGAAGAAACATTTGTAATTCTGATTTCAGAGTCCACAAACAAACGAAACTGTGATGTATTAAATAACATTCACACACATACATTTGTCTGTAATTGCCCAATGTATTTGAATACGTGTCAAATGTTTTGGAATGAAGTACTCATGTTTAGTGTAATATATTATTTCTATTATACACGATCTGAAAATTTGCAATAAAAATCTACTTGAAGACTCTGCCCTCTATTAGTTATACTTGTAAGTCATCGCCTTTTCAAATGTATTCAATGAAATTCTTTAAACGTCTAGTGAAAATGTGTTGCTCTAATAAAGATGTACCACCATCTTATATACCAATTAGTGATGTCATTTCCTGCACGCACAAGCAGGCATGCAAGATACGTATAAAGAGAGCAAAAAAGAAGAAAAGAGAGAAAGAAAGAAAGCACGCACGCTAATTTTGAGATGATTTCTGGAACTACCTTGAAGAACAATAGTAGTACAGACAAAGTGCAAATACATTGCTAGGATCAAGATTGGACAATCCTGCACCAAAACCTAAAAATTCATTGAATATAGGTAAGGCTGGAGTGATTAAAGTGTGATGACATTCACACAGGTTTGAGAAAGTATTAAAAAAAAAGTAATAATCTTACACCGTCTCCTTGTCCATAGAGAACGTGCATGTAGCCTCCAGCCTGTAGCTGACTGTAAGACAATGGAAACGGGAGAGGACAGAACCAAAAGTCCCATTGGGGTGAGCAGTCTTGAGGTTTGCTGTGGGAAAATTTGCCAGTGTAAGCATGATACCATATAACAGGCCAAACTATTAGATTTTAAAGGACCCATCCATTGTTAGTTACCATAGTTATAAACCAGCATTACTCTTACATATCCTTTGACAGGAGCAACTTGCTCAGCTCTGTACAAATCAGAAGTAAGAAGTCCTTGTTCTGCAGGTCTGTACTGCAAGATGCCAGCTCTTCAGTTCCACTACTATGAAGCCATTAGTACTTAAGTGCTCTGCAAGAGCAAAATTACAAAACTCTGAGCTGGCAGAATTAAGATGTCAGTGCATATAAAGCAAAGCACACAGATGAGAAAGAAAAAATGTTTCAAGAATAGGAGACTCAGAAGATTATTGGGAAGACTGAAAAACCTTTCAAAATGCATCCAATGAAAATCAAGTATGACATTCACAGTAAGATATTAGTAAAAATGGTTTTAAATAAAGCTTCATAAACAGGAAAAGAATTTTTTTTTTATAAAGAGAAAACAGAAAATAATCTTTGTTCAACACTGTAATTGATAAAGAAAAAATCATTATATGTAATAAAAATTACACTAAATTCTTCACCAAAAAGAGTAAATCCAAGGCATTAGAATTATTACTGAAAGAATCAATTAGAAATACTGGACACTTTCTTCCTGTGAATATACAAAGACAGAAGATTGTTCTCTCTATCAGGGACTTCGCTGCATCCTACTTTCAAGGGGGGCCAAAAGAAGTGTTGTTAAAGCAAACAGAGCTGGAATTTCCAAAGATAAAAATCAGGTGATACTGAGGTAGTTGCAGATATTACTGTCTTCAGCTCCTCTGCCAGTAGTTACTGCCCCCATCGCACCACATGCATGGGCGTCTCGGCCACTGTCAGTCAGAGTCTGGCACATCCGCACAAACTGTCAGCAAAGGATGCCAGAGTGAGTGGGTGCTTTGCCTGGAGACATGTTTTATGCTGCCAGCTTTGTTTTCCTGGCTGTAACCTCAGCTGATGGGATAGGCAGGCAGCTGGAGAGAATAATGTCTTAATCTCTCATTGCTAAATCTGCTGTAGTTTATTGGTTCAAGTCCTTTAATTTTTTTCTCCCAAAGAACACCCAAATCACAAAACACAAAGTTGAATTCAGCCTTGGTGAAAACAGGTGCAAGTGCAAGGACTTCAGAGGAATCTTTCAGTTATGCCAAGGCCACAGTTATGCATATAAAGATATTAACCATATGGCAAAGGGAGAGGAATTGCAAAGAAAATTCCCAAAAAACTCTTCCATATTTAGCCTTTGTTTTTAAATTAAGTGTAATTATGTGACAAAGATATTATTTCAGACAAAATTGTATATATGAAGGCCACAGATAAAGTAAACAATGCATTTCAGAGACCACCAAGTAGTGCTCATCCAGCAAGTCACAAAGCACAGCTAACATTAAAAGCTTTTCTGCCTTCAGGTGTGTGTATATACAAACAGAGTAGCTCTAAGAAATGGCTCCCTTTTATAGCCTCCAATTGCTCTGTACAACAGTGTAATTAGTCTTAGTGCAGTATAAGCAAACACACTGACGACTTGATGATCCAGCAACATTACAGAGCCCAGGTAATGAGGGTAAATACCACTGTAATCTTGTTGTTAAGCAATATGGTTTTTACTTCAATTTCACCCATGTTGTAGAGATTTATAGGGATTGGAATAAACTTGCATGAAGCCAGCACTGGGAGAAGAAACATAGGCATAAGTTTTTGTTCACGTCTTCCATACCAGTTATTTGTTCCCTTTTGCCTTGTTTTCATTGACTTCACTTCTGTGCTTTACAGAAAAGTGTATCACCCCAAAGCCTCAGAAGACTTGCTACCTATGTTACCCATGCCTTTCTTGCAGGTGATAGCTTGCATTGGTTTCCTTAAAATTTCCCACAGGTATTTTCAAGGAAGAGTTTTTCATCAACCCCCATTAAAACAACTTATACCAGCTTCTAAACAAAACACGTAAGTCTCAGAAGGCTGTTGGCACACTTAGACATACACTAGAGCACTGACTGGAGCAGCTATATGTGCTAGGGCTATTAGTCAGGTGAGGAATGGATACTTTACATCCTAACACACATGTAGCGATACTCCTGAATAGCATTATTTTACTAGCAAAACCCAAAGGTAGATCAGCTGCAAGATAAAGTCCAACTTCCAAACTTCACTAGTCAGAAGCGGTCAATGTTGTTATTTTAAATCAAGCATTACATATAGCTATGAATTTGAAAGAACTGAAAAATAGGATTACTGGGGAGCCCAAGTACCCCCCAGCAAGAAACAACTACATGTATAGTTCTATGACCGCTTCTTCCAGTGGCAGTGCCAGTTTGAGTAGTTCCTTTCTACTCTATTATCCCCTCAACTGTGCCATGCATTAAAGAGATTAACTGGCACAGGTTCATTGTGCAACCACATGAACAAAAGTATCATCACTGGCCATGATGATTCCCCAGTGCCATCAGCACAGGGAAGGGGGATGCTTAAATCAACAGTGGTGCTGATGGAAATGTTGATGAGCGCATGGCACAACAACCAGCAAGTCAAGGTGTAATTCAGTGGTAATATTTAAGGCAGTTCCACTCAGACCAGAACATTGTGTTGAAGAAGGTGATGGAGTCAGGTTCCGAGAGGTCTGTAAAGCAAGGTTTCGTTTGGGTTGGTTTGTGGGGTGTTTTTTTTTGTTGGTTTGGTTGGTATTTTTTTTTGTTGTTGTGGATGGGTTTGGGTTGTGGGTTTTGTTTTTTTTTTAAGCATTAAATCCACTGAAAACCTGTGAAAAAGCACCAAGCTTTGGGATGCCTCCCTTCACAAGTTCTGACAAAATAGCAGGAGATATCAAATAAATAAAGACCTGGGTTTTTTTGAGCAGCAATAGTAGCCTAGGCCTTTTCTTCCCCCTCTCACTGCTGCTAGCTCTGAGTTCCTGTCCACTCACCCATTTGCTGTCACCAAAGCAATCATTTGTGGTGCCACTTTGTGAACCTGAAGAGTGAATTGCTTGGGGTTTTAAAAAAGGCATCAGACATTCTTTGACTTATGTGAACCTGGTTACAATGTGCTGCAGCAATGAAAACAAGTGGTAGGAAGCAAGAGGAGCAAGCACAGGAACTGCTCAAGAGAAAAAGAACTGCCAAGAAAAGGTTCCTCAGTATCACAGCCTCCAAGACCATGATTTAACCTAATTAAGTTGATTAACTGGAAGATTTGAGAGAAAGAGTAGCTGGTATTTGAGAAAGGAAGAAAAAAAATGAAGCAGAGAGGGCTACCAGCAGAAGCATGCGTAACAGATCATCAGCATCTGTGGAACAGAGAATAACACTGTAAACAGTAATATCTGAAAATTTCTCAGCGACCTGATTGACAACCAAAAGTATTCATCCAAATTTGAATTAGAAATTAAATACACAGAAAAGCCATCTCTTCTATCATGTAGCCACCACAGGAAACAAAGGCAGCATTTATGTACAGAATGAGTTGCTAGTGAACTTTACTAGACTTCACATTTAAGCCAATAGGAAGAGCACACCATTTCCCAGGAATATCACAGCAAGACCTCAGTTCTATTAAGAAAGATTGTCACTTGAAGTCATTTTAGATCTGCTGAGCTCCAGACCCCATGGTCCAAACCTGAGCTTTAAACCCTGTCTTGCTTTTGGCTGGGATGGAGTTGACTTTCTAGCTGGTAGCTGGTGTTGTGCTGTGTTTTGAATTTGGGATGGGAGTGGTGTTGATGGCACAAAGATGTTTTTGGTTGTTGCTAAGCAGTCAAGACCTTTTTTGTTCCTCACACCACCCTGCAAACGAGCAGGCTGGAAGTGCACAAAAAGTTGGGAGAAGACACAGCTGGGACAGCTGACCCCAGCTGACCAAAAGGATATTCTATACCATATGACATTGTGCTCAGTATATAANGGGGGGGGGATATTCAGAGTTATGGCATTTGTCTTCCCAAGTAACCATTATGCATGATGGAGCCCTGCTTTCCTGGAGATGGCTGAGCACCTGCCTGCTGATTGGAAGTAGTGAATGAATTCCTTGTTTCGCTTTGCTTGTGTGCATGGCTTTTGCTTTACTTAAACTGTCTTTATCTCAACCAACGAGGTTTTTTTCTGATTCTTCTCCCCATCCCACTGTGGGGAGGGAGAGGGCAGGAGTGAGCAAGTGGCTGCATGGTCCTAGTTGCCAGTTGGGGTTAAACCACAAGAAACCCAGACATCTTCCTCTGTACCAGTCACATGAAATATGAGCATCAAAATAGTTCAAATTTTACATGTATAGAGGAGATTTGTTATAAAGGTGATGATCTTAGCAAAGTACAAACAGAAATTCCGAATAATTTTCTCAATGCACAAGTTTTCACAGTCAGGAAATCCTAAGTAGCATAAAGACTTTTATAGAATTCATTTTTAAAATCTCATTTTGTGGAACGCAAGTAATACAAGTTTTCAGGAGAAATAAGTTATTCAGAATCATCTCAGAAAAGGGCTCTGAAGGAAAGTGACTTTATCACCCCAATTACAGGAGAACAACAATTCAACCATCACCACATCTTAATGTGGCTGTAATGCTATAGTTACAAAGCTAGAACCAAAGCACATTAAATTAGTCAGAAAACTATTCAGAGACAACATACACAGAACAAACAAGCAGGATTAATGCCTAAAAAGCAGAGGCAAGCAGCAAAGAATATCTACCCAGTGATGACATATTCTTCAAAAGGTTTCATTACTTGCCACTAGATAAGGCATGTTATTCCAGTAAGCGGTAAGCTCTCCCTTTCCACAGATGGAATAATTTTATATTTTATGTTAAAAAGATTAGAAAAAGGCAGCTGGATCATTGTAAGACCTCATAGGGAAAGGCAAATTGGCAAGGTATGGACACTTTCAAGTCCAGTGACAGAGTTTAGGAAAACAGAGAGATGCCTCATCCTGAAGTAGGAAAAAGGGTTTAGCGTGCTAGGACACGAGGCTAGCTTTGATTATAAATAGGTCCAAAGGCATTACCTTGGGAGAGTCACAAGATTAGAACTTTAAAATCTTTAGATACCTGGGCACTGCAGGAATTGTGTATTTCTCCCACAGACCTCAGCAATAAGTTATATACAACAGCACTGTGGTAGCTGCAATGCAAAAGTAATACATTAAATACTATGGAGACACATATGAGCAGTGCCGTTCCTGCAGGATCACTTATTACATAACTATCCTAAGACAGCAAAATGGGACTTCATGTAAATCAACCGAAATTAACAGGCACCTTTTCAGGAGTATGTCACAACTTAAAATAGCAGGACCTTTCTTACAATACTATGAGAATTCTAGGCCTATAGTCACTATTATTTAACAGTGTTTATAGATGTTCTTGGGCTTGAATTGCCCACATAAAATCCAACTTGTGGCAAAAAAAAAAAAGCTTAGAATTTACACTATTTATTTCCTTTCTAACATAGTTTTCAGCCATGACAAATATCCAGAGAGTAAAGAAGGTGGCTGACTGAAATAGGTCTGCAGATATCAGTCTACTTCATTCAGTATCTGTTTTCTCTACACAAGCCTTAGACTCACTAGTCCAGCCAAACTGCCTGTGTTTGGCAACAGAACATGAAATTTCCTCCTCTAGCAATTTTCCAAAGCAGTAAGACATGCTCTGTTATAAGGCTCTCTCTAGTTTGAGCTGTATAAAGCTGGGATTCGCACTCAACTGAAGCTCATTAAAAACACTTTTGATTGCTTTTATAATATATGGTGACATGCCTAACTCCATTAACCTACTGAGGCTTAAAATTATTATTGTGCCCACTGTCCTCATCACTAAAGAATAATAAAGATGTCACAGCGTATTATTTTTAAAAGTTGCCATTCAACGGACAAAGAAAGAGGTAATTGATCTGTTACAAGGTTTCAAATGCGCTCTACCTACACTCATGAAAACTTTCAAGGGAGGCTTGTATTTTAAAACAAAAGACTTCATAGATTCATGCTACGCATTTGCAAAGATTAAACAAGCAGTGTGGCCTTAAGCATTTCTACAGAAAACCATCAGCCCCCTAGGGCAGAGATTGAGTGCAAGGAAAGCAGATTGAAGTTGCTTGCAGAAAAGAAAGCCAATGTGTAAGAAGTGGAAGGGAACAGATTTGCAAGCAGTGGGGAGAGAAATCACACTGTGGCTTAACTCTATTCTCTACTCCAAATGCAAGTCAGGATTCTGAGGTCATTAGATCACACCTTTCTCACAGGTCAATATTAGCTACCTTTATACCGTGGCATGACAGCTTCATTATGGTTTGTTTCTCATTTTTATACTACTACTGAAATAAATCCTTTTAGCATTATTTTCTATTTCCACCGTTGTGCCCTGCTGCCCAGTTTCAATTCTTCATTCATCTACAGGAAGGAAAGCTGAAATAGCTTCAGTACAGCCTTTTGCTTTCTCTCTACTTCATATAATCACAACAGGCATCTGAAGACCCAGGAAAACATGCAGCACACAAATCAGGCTACTAACAGCATGTGTGTCAGAAAGTACTCGATCTCTAAAAGCCTGGGTTTATGGGGTTTTTTTTCTTCTGCAGATAGTGTGTACTGTAAAAAAAAAAACCTTAGAAAAAAGTAGAGCTAGAAACCAAAATGACAGTCTTCTTCCTAAGCCTGTAACAGTTTTCATCCCCAAGACTGCCCATAAAAAAAAAAAACACACACACGCACAAGAACAGACTTTGCATAAAAGTAAAAAAAAAACCCACACAACAAAACAACTAAACACGAGGTGTTCTTCAAGTATTTATAGATTCCCACTGAGAGGAGGGGCCTGCCTCACCACCTGCCTTCGTGCAAAAAAATACACTTACGCACAGGATAGAAAAGAGGGGGTCATCTCTCTCCAATAAAAATAAGAAACAGCATAATAAAACAGGGAGGGCAGTATGACTATTATACTAGCAATAGGCAGCATATAGTAGTTTGATAATTGGCATATTAAATAGCAGCTAGACATTCCAGATTTAGTGTGTGCAATTTTAACTAAGAGTGAGTCACTGCTGTATGCTTGGATGTTATGAACTTGAATTTGGCCATGCCAATTAAAGCTCAGAATTTGAAGTCACTGAACTAAAAATGTATTTCAAAAAGTGATCTCTCTTGATAAATATTATTCACTCCAGGAGGTGGGGGGAGTATGCACATCAGATGCAGTCTGGAAATACAGCTGAGTCATGAGCTAGAATAAGAAGGAAGTTATCTGCAGAAGAATACAGCTACTTATTAAACTCAATTCACCAAATGCCAAGAGAAATAAATAAAAAATTGCAGAAACAAAATATTTAATTCTCCTATCTTTTCTTTGCATAGAAAGCAGCAAAGCTGCAGATAACTTACCAAGAATAGAAGGAAATCTAAATAATTGTAGAACTTAATTGTGTTATGATGCACAAATACAACTTAATCTAAATAACAATAATGGGATTCTGCTGGATTTTAAAAGAAAGATCAGACATTATTTTACCTCATTTCCTACCCTAGACAAGTTTCTCTGTCAGCAAATCTATGCCAATAATAGAAACTTCTTATCTGGAAAAAAAATGTTGTGAAACTGGAGTCATTTGACTAGCTCTAGAGAGAAAAGCAACACTTCTGCCCTTTTTTTAATTTTTAAGAGATAACTTTCAGCTGCAGCTAGACATAAACAATAGCCAGCAGGAGTTTGGCTATAAAGTGAATAATTTTATTATTGAACCCTTTGTCTGAATTGTGCCATACATTTCTAACAAACACAGGAACGCAAGAAAGGAAAGCTTACACAAGTGGTACCATGTCTCTGTCATGAACTCTGCCACTTCAAGACCAGAATACATGAATAAATGTTTTCTTTATCAAAAGGAATGAAAGACAGTGCCTGGTGGCTTAGCACAGCTGCAGTGAGCACAGAACAGCTGGTTTCACAAGCCACAGCCCTGGCCTGCCGCACATGTTCAGCTGAAATTAGAAACAGCAGAGTTCAGGGGTTAAGAGACAAGTTTACACGACACACAACTACCCAGAGCATTACTGGAATTTGCTAGTGAACTCTAGCTCAGGGAAGGAATTTGTCAGGGAAGTTTTCAGCAGAGGAATAACGTATGGGAGTTTTGAAGCGCTCAATTTGTAACATGTTGTCCCGGCAGCAAGCAGGCTGGGGAATAAGAGACAATGCTTAATCAAGCACAAGTTTTACAGTACATTTCTATGGTATCTGGTTTTAATTTGATCAGTGCAGCCCACGCTAACATACTCTTCATAAATTTGAAATGCAGTGTTGTGTGTATAACTACTGTGATAGCAGTGGGACATACACTACTTCCTTCCTCTACTTCATGTGTTCAAGCTTCTCTCAAACTGCTCATCCCACATGGAAAACCGGTTTCTATTTTTGATGTCTTTCTCCAGCCCCCTGCCACTTTCTGCAGTCAGAGGGTTTGTATTTCCATCTCAGCAGGCAGGAGACTACAAAACAGTCTACAACCTCATGTGGAACACAGGTGTATTTTAAGTTTAAAGTCAGTATATTTTAATGTGATGGAGCTTCACCAGTTTCCATAGGCAAAACTTTTGTGCCATTCAGCAGAACTTTTCTACATGTAAGAAGTCGTAAGATCAGTTAACTTATTCTTGAGAGGGCATTAAGCTTTGCAGTTCCCAACTACTGAGTGTTTGATTTATCCTCCTTACCAAATCATAGGTTGCAGGGAGATAAGAATATATGCACTTGAGAGGCTACATCAGCAATACCAACACCGCAGCCTTTGAAGAGTTCCTGGACTACCACAACAATTCATCCAGCCTAGACCCTCTTGGTCACCTGGGGCAGAAGTGTGCATCTCCTCCACTGCTGAGAACTTCTGGCACAGTCCTGCTACAAAAAGCAAGCATCATAATACCATAGAACAATGCTTCTTCTGTAGAATACCCTTACTGCCAGTATTTCCTCATATCACTTGCCATATCACTTAAGTGAATACTCATCATTTATGGATTCCCGTCCCCTGCCACTAACATTCTAACACTTTCATTTGAAAAACAGAATGAAGGGGACTGAATTGTATTCTTTAAAAATCAGCCCTCTAACATAAATCTTACTGAAAGTTATTTGAACATCATTCATGCAGTCATATCATCATCAGAAGAAGAATCCTGCATTCCAGCCTTCCCCATTCATTATCATAAAGTGGATAATTGGCATCATTAACATTCTTCCCAGCTGGCAAGAATGCACTTCTACATCGCAGCTAAAATAATATGTTGTTCAGAGATGCCTGTTCTTCCACAAGCATTCAATGGCAATTTAAATTTTCCATTTATTCCTTTTCTTTAAGACTACTACCTTGAACTCTTAAGGAAACTAAAACATCATTCAAACAACAAATCCTGCAACAACTATAAGCCAGCAATGACTATTCTGGCATTTGAGCACGACCATTTCATATCCATTGCTATGAATGGGGAAAACAGAACTAAAACTATTAAAAGATGAACTGTATGAAATCAAAACCGTGAATTCCTTTATACAGAAAGCATAGGGTGGAAATTAATAGCCAGTGACAAAACCTTGTTTTTTCCTTATGAAAGTTTATGCATGCTGTTATTGGTATGTCTATTTTTTATGAAAAGCCAGTTCTCTTTATATAATTAGAATAGCTCTTGAGGCAGGAAGAATATAATAGGCAATAATGACTTCAAACTGAGAAAGCCTCACTGGAGTTATCACTACGTCACAACCTAAACGCGTTGCATAAGGATAGTTTTGTAAAACAAGAGACAAAAGCAATCTGGGGGAGGAGCAGCATTCAGCTGCAGACATTTTTCCTGCTCCTTGGCTGTGAAGATGAATGGTTGGAAAGCTGACAAGTTTTCACAGGCATGACTGAGCCCAGTCCTTGACTCAGAATTAAATGGGACGTGAGGCTTTGGCTGGCCAAGATCACTAAGCAAAAACAAAAATTAAAACTAAAATTACCTTCACTGTTTATATCAGTGTAAAAAAACCAAAAGTAATTGGGAACAGCACTGTTTATTGTTTGGCATGGATCCATTATTACTATGGGCTAATGAAATCTGAAAGGAAAGAAATTAACCCGAGTGTTGTTCCAGCCTGGACAATGAAAAGTAGCAAATTCTGTGCTCCCCAAATTGAAAAATTAATTAATTTTGTTTATACCTATGTTTACCACAGATTATGACTTAGTTTTTGTAAGCTAACGTTATCATACTTTGTGCATTTCATGCTTCATCTGCATTCATAACAGTTCCAGTTCCGGCTAGTGCCACGCTAGAGTGCACGTAACCTATATATTTCTTTACCAGGATGCTGAATGAGTCAGAAGGGTCCATGGTTTTCCATACTAATGAAAGGTTTTCATATTAATGACCCTACCCCACAGTAATCCTGAGATGAAGAAATTATTATTCTAGTCTTCCTTCAAGATAGTGAAGAGCAGCATCAATAGAGTCACCACCACGGTGATAGCAGCTCTCACCCACATCCCCAGCTGGCAAGTACTCAAAGCTAGAATGTCAAAGGCAACTTTTCTCTACCTACATGCCCCATCCAGAACTGTGCAGCTCAGAGCTGTTGCCTTCCCACTCAGGGACTGAAGCTACAGACTAAATACTAAATGGAACTTTTGAATTTACTCATGTCAGAAAATAAAAGGCTTTATACTACTTTGTACTTCTTGCAAACTTTGACATAATATACTTTCTGGCACTTGTGACACCTGAAACCATGCTGACTGGACAGAAAACCTGATGAGTAAGTTCTCTGGCAAACAGCATCTTAACATGCTTATCTCCTTACAATCAAACAGAAAATTCCACTGCAGCTACATTACAAAATATAAGCAAAAAGAAAAAGAAAAATTTATCAAGTAAGGTTCCTAATTCCTCTTAAAAAAAAACACCAAAACCAATGTTTTAAAAATCTGCGTCCATTTACATTACCCAGGTTACAAAATTATCCCTTCCTACCCCCATTCCACCCATTAGAAGCTAACTGCTTATTCATCTTAAAAAATAAATAATTTCAGCCATCTTAATAATTGACACAAAAAGAAAAACCTGAAGTAATTGCTGTAATCTTAGGTTTCAATCTTGAAAAAAATTAAGTGGATGAGTAATTCTGCATCCCAGAATTATCCCCATTGACTTCAATATATGCAGAGTCAACTTAACATATCATGTTTCACCTATACGCACCTTGCATACACCTGAGGAGATTCTACAATACTAGTACAATGTACTAGTTTGGGCTGGGATAGAGTTAATTTTCTTCATAGTAGCTCGTGTGGTGCTATGTTTTGGATTTGTGACCCAAACACTGTTGATAACACAGGGATGTTTTAGCTGTTGCTGGTCAGTACTTACATCGAGGCCTTTTCTCTTTCTCACACTGCCCTGACAGGGGCTGGGGGTGCACAGGAAGCTGGGAAGGGACACAGGGGGACAGCTGACCCCAACTGATCACAGGGATTTTCCATATCATATCATGTCATGCTCAGCAATTGAAGGAGGTGGAAAGAAAGAGGAAGGGGGAGACAATTCAGAGTTACGGCCTTAGTATTCCCAAGTAACCATTATATATGATGAAGCCGTGCTTTACTGGAAATGGCTAAACATCTGCCTTCTCACAGGAAGTAGTGAATTAATTCCTTATTTTGCTTCGCTTGTGCATGCAGCTTTTGCTTTACCTATTAAGCTGTTTATATCTCAACCCCCAAGTTCTCTCACTTTTAGCCTATCAGTTTTCTCCCCTATGCCATTGGGACGGAGCGAGCAAGTGGCTGTGTGAGGCTTAACTGCCTACTGGGGTTACCCCAAAACAACTGGTCACCGTTGTCCTCTTCAGTGGAGAGATGTTGACTGATAGTTCTGTCTCTCCTCTTGAAATAGGGAGCTATAATATTCTATAGCATGAATACTATGCTACCTACACTTCAATCCTCATCAGCCTGTACGTGCATATGGTGAACACAAGAGACCTTATCAGAATAAATATTTCTGGTAGAACAGTGTAGTCATCATAACCTCCTGCCAACTTATCATGTTTTCATACCAAAACTTTCATACCCATAGCAGTTTCATTTTACTAAGCTAATAATAACAACCTATACATCCTATATATCAGCAAAAAGATTCCCAGAGCTGCAGCTACGAGCAAAAGACAGGAGTGGAAAAATTTATGCTACTCAAGGGCAAGTGATGAGAAAGCCTATGCCAACGTAGAGGCCTGTGTTAGTCTAAGTAGGTGTTTGACAGCTATACTTATTGCAGCGTTTCTAGCTAGGGTATCCAATGAGAGAAATGAGCGGTGGGTAACACCAGTGAGCTGGTATCACATAGTTCACTTCTGTTCTCACTGTCAATGTAGGGCATTTTTTTGATGTAGATGACAGTATCCCTTCCCACCTGATTTATACTCTTTCAACTGCTCCCATTCCCCTCAGGAATCTCTTGTGCAACAGTCTAATCTCACTGAGCTGAACTGAAATGTAGACTATGCTCCATTCCTAGAGAATAAGAACAAGGTACAGTTTCCCTTTCATTTGATGCTTTAGTCAGACCTCAAGTTACAGCACACAAAATTCAGCAGGATACCTATGTAAGTACTGAAAGAGCCAGGTAAGCACTGGAAAGAGGGTTGGCATCACTCTTGCTTCTCAGGAAGGGCAGCTGAATCAGCAGTGAATTCAAACTGAAATATTGTACACTTGTACACTACTATAGCCCGCCAACAAGTGTAGAAATGACAACAATTGTGACTGTTAATGCTTCCTGAATTCCTTCTGTAGTATTTGCAACTTGGTTAGGGTTTTACTCCAACAAAACCAGAAAATACAAAAAAACCACACCACACCAAAAAAATGTGTTTCTTTGCATTACCGAAAAATCAAAGTTATTAGAAACACAAATTACATTAACGGTACTATATGAATACCACACTCAGTCATTTGAGTTCCTTGTACAACAAGGCTATCAGTCTTTAAAGTTTAAGCTGACATCATAAGCTTTTGGTCAAAGATTTTCATCCATTTCCACATGCTCTTAGTCTGAACCTAGGTCTGTAAGAACCTATTAGTTTTGCAGCTCCTACTCATCCCTTCCTTTAACCACAATAAGAATGAGAACATGAAAAAGATTCACCGTTTATTTTACAGAGACAATGATTTCTTAGGGCATTTTGGCAAGCTGGTAAAGCATTTCCATCAGCGTATTTTCACAGGTGAGCCATTGCCTACTCATAACTGGCAAATCCTCTTCAGTTTAGAGACTGCATGTGCATCTCTGTAGGCCAGACTGTCACCCTTTGCCCCCTTCCTCTGAGAGCAGCTTGGTTCATGTCAGTGAGATCAGTGTATGGGGCAAGGTACTAACAAACGAGAGAAAGGATATTTAAATCACATTGCTTGGAATTTATTGTTTAAATTTAAAGCACAGAACTCTGAATCCAGAAGAGAATCACAGTCTCTAATAGTAACTAACGCCATTATGGTTTTCTTTAAGCTTTTGATTCAGTCTATTGAAGGACTTTTCACTTCCTTCTCCCTCACCAAAAGAAAATAGACCTTAAGTGGATCAAACTGTTTACCCTATAATTTACCACCTTTCTCAATATCTTCAACAGCATCTTTTAGCTGATCAGAGCCAAGGCTAATATCCAGACATAAAATCCATTCTCTGTCCTCCAATACTAGACTAAAGAGACATTTCACAAACAACAAGGTTTCTTTTTAAGTAGACATCCATCAAAAATGTATTTTTCCTCACTACTTTGGCCTTGAAAACACTGTATTTTCCAATTTCCTACATGCTGCTTAATGTTATGCAGTGTCAGTCACACCACATAATGTCATTTTATATAGCAGGTCAGCAGGAACTGTCATGTTCAGAGATACCTGATATTTTGCCAAATCATTTGGCACATCTCACATTCTCATCAATTTGAATTACTGGTAGATCATTTCAAAAGAGACATAATTATTGGCAACCATTCAGAAAATGGCAGATAGTCTACTGAGTGCTTTGCTGGCCTTCTCATCCAACTATAAACTGCAAGAGAGACAGATTTCCCTAAAACAATATAACTGTATGTCAGATTAATACATGTGCGATTTTAGCTTACATTTACTATCTTGGGGAAATGCTCTGCAATTCTTCCTTACAGGGAGCAGTGCTTCATTCTACAGTTTCCCTAAAGGCAGCTCATAATCAGTGTTATTAGGAATACCAGATTCTGACCCTGAGGCTGAGATTATGTAATGCTTGTTAATTGATTCAAGTATTAATTCAACACCATATAGTTTCTAGAGTAAGTATATCTTTCATTCTTACAGTAGTTCTACACCAACTACAGTAACTAAAACATTGTTTACATCTCTAGATGAACTATCTTTACAACTCCAGATGAACTATCCCTTTATGATTATGCACATCTATTTTTGTGTCACCTTAACACATTGCATATAGGAACACAATAGGTAAACAGTGACAAATTGAAGGTTAAGGTTAATTTCTGGCTATACAAACAAGAACTTTCTTGAAAAGGCCATGGGTAGTGAGAGTATAACAAAAACCACAACATACTTATCATAACGTTGGTCAACACTGAGACAGTTTTAGGGGATGACATCTCTGTGGAAAATACTGCTGCAAAACAAAGCAGAGGGCTTCTATGTAGAAAACCTTGCAATGGGAAACTGCACAGGGAATTGTCAACTGACTACAGTTCAGCAACAAGAAATATGAAATTAGACTGGAAGAGCATTAATTTTAAAGCAAAAGAGTACAAGGTGTTCACCTAGTTGCAAAACAGGCTCCTATACACAGAGAAAGAACTGCAGAGCAGTATTGGTTCAAAAGTAAATCGGCTAGAGGCTAAAGATTTGTAGTGAGTTCACACTGATAAAAAACATGTGGGCCATGAATACAGACCAAGAACTGAAGTCTGATGGATCTGACAGACAATGTGTTTGGGGGATATGGAGAAAGCTTGCAGATGCCTGCAGACTCACCCAAGGGTAGCCAGTGAGATCTTAGACTGAAATGTCAACACACTAGAGCCCATTTGTGAAATATAAGCCTCCAAGCACAGAAGACTCGGCATTTTCATGGGTTCCTTTGCATAACTGCTTTCATCAAGTATGGTTTCCTAATTTAAAAGCCTTGGTTTCAGTAAATCACAATAATTAAAAAACAGGCATAATAGACATCTATATAGCTAGCAAGTCAAAGTTGTAGCATGTTTTCCAAATAAAAGCCAAATCCAAAGACCCTCAGAAATTAAGAATAAGAATATCTGCATCCTGCAAGACTATAAAAAGGAATGTTTGTGGTGTCTGACCGATCACAGCAACAGAAGCTGGTCATTCAGTGTATGTTTGTAGAGATAATAGGGAGACTGAGGCTGTAAACTTAATTCCCATGTTGAAGGAGGTGTGGTAAGTAGGTCCTCTCAGCCAGGGAATGACAGTAGTTTGAGACTGAACAAGTATCTTTCACCATGAACTGCCAAATAGCAAAAATTATTTCAAATGAGACTATTTTAGCCTCTGTGTGGGATAAAATAATCTTTAAGTGTCACAAGGCAGCTAAAGAGTTACTCAAACCCAAATCTAATTTCTACTTACAGTTTTATTAGCCCCAGAGAGTCAAGCGTAAAAAGTTAGAAAGCAAACCCAAAACCTACTTGGCCTCATGGAC
Source organism: Himantopus leucocephalus (assembly GCA_003993805.1). Taxonomy (NCBI): domain Eukaryota; kingdom Metazoa; phylum Chordata; class Aves; order Charadriiformes; family Recurvirostridae; genus Himantopus; species Himantopus leucocephalus. The sequence goes on from RSEF01000009.1 coordinate 7,218,716, forward strand.
TGCTAAGAAGGCATTTTGCTGCCAGATACAGGTGCCACCTGTTTAAGATGAAGGAGTAGTCCACAAAGCAAAAGGAAAAAGAAAGCAGAAGGAGCAGAAGTTAGAGTTTGGAGAGAAAAGGAACAGCTGTGTATCGGAGGAAACAGAACCATTCCTCTGTAATTCTTGGTCAGTGGCAGGGCCAAAAGAGGACTCAGAGTTAACAAAACTCGTAGTCCTATATCCTCTGTACTCTGCAAAACTGTTGTATTAAGAATGTGAATTATATATCCTTTTAATTTTTTAACTTAGAAAGAGACTAGACAGCGTGTGAGGAAAGAAGGGATAAACATAGCTTCGTATATATGAACAGTGAGCATATTACTACTACTATTTGTCTAGCTACCTAGCCTTTTACTTGCATTAGCTGTGTTCATAAAATACCAACCACCAATAACTTTCATCCAGTAAAAATTTCTGAGACTTCGAAATACAGTTTAATCCCAAATTACACAAGACTTTGATTCCTCATTATTTTTTAAGCCAATCAATTATTTCATTAGGGTTTTAATGTTTTCACTTCAACTTCATGCTCCATTTTGAGGAAAAAAGAACATTTTAATTTTTCATAGAATGGAAAAGTAAAGTCAAATTTTCTAATTAGTTACCTTTTTTAATTTTAAGGGATTCAAATTTCTTTAGATTCCTATTCCTAGCAGTATACTATTTCATCAGAGCAACCTTCAGCTAGTTCTGTTGCGCATTTAATATATTTTCTTTGATCTGTATGATTGCTTTTTGTTATGAAAGTTAAAAAAGAAACAATAAGATACACAAAAGACTATCAAAACTGGGATCAATCTGAACAAAGTTGATGCCATTCTTTGGTTGTGAAACAAGATCCCAGCCTGTGGAAGTTGCGGGGGGGACACTCAGGAGAAGGAGGCAGCAGAAAATGGGTGACAGCAAAACTAATTTTATACATTTTTCATTTCCATTCTTGAATAAGAATGAATTCCCTTGATTTGAAAATATTTAGGTGGGATACACTGGATAAAACAATTCTTACCTTCACAAACTGATCAATGTTCTTTTTTGATTCTCTTCTCCAAAGGGAGAGCAATTCCTGTCTTTCTAGAACATAAACATTTCAGAATGACTCATGTGTTTTGACAAGTATCATATTAAGTGGGACTAAATATCACAAGAGTATTTATCAAAGCATAAAAATACTCTGCATAATATAAACCTTATAGGCGAGCAGTTTATTATTTTTATAATTAAACAAAATCCCTCATCTCAAAAGAATTACATTTTGCAAATTTTCAGTACAAAATGTTTGCTTAGGATGTGGTGAAAATAATTTTTTTGATATTGCATTGTAAATTGAACAATGGTACGTGTCTAAAAATTGACTTAATATTATTTGTAATAGCACTTTTCTTTCAGTCACCTTCTTGTCCGCCAGGTGAAGTTCCCTATAAATGAATCATCTCTTTTCTCCATTGACTATAAAAGCAGCTCTGTAGCAAATGTAAGTAAGAGTAGACACATGAATATGCCACCAACATTTCTTTACAAACTTTTCCTGTTATATAGGTTCTTCAGCTGATGCTGCTATCATATTATTACTAATTTGGAGTCTATCCCAGACAAAACCAGTACAATGAATAACAGTTTTCTTTTCTGGTCAGAGGTGAAGCAAAACAAAAGGTTTGTTGCAGAGGAATGTGAATGCTTTCTAACTTTTTTTCCACAAATATAAAGTCAAGCAAACATTTTAAGTCAAGCAAAATATTTCATTTTCTCCTCCCAAAATATTTTTGTCCTTTCCTTTAAAGAACAGCAACAAAATCTTTGGACATAAGTAGTCAATGTGGGATACAACTACGTACAATCCTTGTGGCTGGATGTTAATTTTTCCACAAATTTGAGCATTAGGTCCCAAACAGCAACAATTTGAAAAGTGCAGTGGAAGAGACTACAAAGCCCTTCTCAGTCCCTCTACTATATACAAACTATACTGGATAGATAAGGAAATTTGGAATATGTCCTTCTAACTCCCACTGAATTACTGTAATTTGTGTTTTCATTAAAACGAAGTTATATATTTCTTCTCATCAAAAAAGGAATTTCAGTATCAATGTGAAGAAAAAAATGGAGGTGCTACAGTCTTTTGAAAAAGGGCACGTATCTACTTCATTCCAAAATAGGACATGTGTTCTTTCAACATTATAGTTCAGCTTTAATATCCATAGAATCTGACTTTTACTTACATCCTTCATTATTTATAATAGCTCCTGCAATCTAATTTACCTGTGTTTTCTACTCATATTTGGAATAGCTTTATAAAACACAGAGCTTCCATCTTTCAATTGCATTGTTATAGCACATAAAATCACAAATCAAGTACTTTGGTAGGGGGACCTTTGCCCAGGGAGCTTAAACTTTTAGACTAATGCTATAAGCAGTTCTGCACATGCCTCTCTACCTGTAGCATAAAAAGACTCCAGCCTTGGTTGACTGCAATGCAAACACAAGTGCTAAGCTTCACAGACTGAATTGCAAGAACTGAACTGATAATTGTGGAAAAAGAAAGGACCAAACTGAAAATAAGATCACCTAATTATATAGCTGGGTATTATATAAGCACAGTACAGGCTGATGGCTCCTGAAGGTACTAATTATCATTACTATTTTAAGTAATGTCTTCTGTGTGGATATAGGCCACCACTTGTTCATACAGTTTGCTTGTTACAGGTATCTTAATGAATTTGGGCTCCAAAAAAGGTGGGTTTTTTTAATTTTGAAATTACAATAAAAAAATAATTTAGTGATCATCTTTGTTCCATCCTAGGATTTATTTCAATAGGATCATTTTGTCCTTAAAGTTGAAAACATATTTTAGCACTTCGCAGAATTAAGCAAGAACATATAATCCAGAGGCACTCCTGTGAGACTTGGTCAGACAGACACAGGCAGCATCCCTGTGGTTCATTCAAAGATGTTCAATAAGGATCTCTATGGAATATTAACTAACAATAAACCCTCTCCTTATGAACTGCACACACAGAGGACTTTGCAGCATTATGGCAAAAGAAGATCTGATAAAAACATTGTTTGCCAAGGTCCTGTGTGAACAGATCCCACACTTTCTCAAGTGAGCTGGGTTGCACAGAACTGATAATATGATTCTGAATGGGATGCCGTGCTGTGGAGTTAATAAGACAACACTGCAATGCCCCCTGGTATGGGGAAAGGCAGATGGCCTCAGCATGTTTTCATGCTTGGTCAGGTGTTATTAATCTATGACCAAGAGAGCAGGTGGCTGTCATAAATTGCAAGACTTTTTCACAAATCATTCAGCTATCCAAAGAAGCCAAGTACCTGAATATGCTTTTATTGTGTCTTAAAAAATAAAAAAAAANAAAAAAAAAAAAAGAAAAGAAAGAAAAATGAGGAAGAGATTGCAACCAAGTGTTATTTAAAGTGATTGCTAAGTTTAGATAATGGTGCATAGTGGAAGAAGAAACTTGAAATGCTACATCCAGCAGGCTCCTGTGTTTCAGTCCTTTCCCCTTTAAAATTATATGAAGCACATATTCTTGAAGAAACAAAGCTCTACTTTCAATGCAAATGCCATTCAGGAATAACTTAAAAATGCAGTTCAGTGACGCTGGACTGGAGGGTTTTTGAGCCCAGCATTCTGCTGCTTTACCATTTATTATTTGCACCAAGATGCTGACTAGGAGCCTCACTTGAGATCAAAGATGCTGCCATATCCAGAGCCTATTAGTACAAAAGTAGCAAGAGACAGGCGGTCCTTGGAGGAGATCACTATCAACTTAGAGAAGAGACCCAGACAGAAATGCTGAAAATGTTTCTCATCTGTAGAACAAGGAAGGCAGCAAATCCCAAAGGTCAAATTCTGAAGAGCTCAACCCCACTTAATCATGTAAGCTAAGGATCCACATTTGCAGAAGTGTTCTGTTTTCAGCAGCCCATAACAGTACCTCCTGTGCATGTCCAGACTGAAATAAGGAAGCCAGGCTGGAAAGTGAATCCCTGTATTCCATGATCCTGTCCAGTCCTTTGACCAAAAAACTGGCTCCTACCACCACAACAGACTTACCACAAAGCCAGCCTTGCCACAGTAATGTAGGTGATTTTACAGAAGCATGAATCCTGTGTGAGGTGAAGAGGTGTAAATGAAAGCAGTATTGTAGAAGGTGGTACCTTACTGCTGAACTACTATCTCAAGTATGCTTGAATACAATTAATATATGCCATAATATATTAAAATTGTCTTTTGACTTATTGGCATTTTATCTGCATAGTTAAAAGCAGCTGTGCTATTTGCACAAGTGATTCAATGTTTTATTGACATCCCTTGCCTAATACCACTGGAATTTTTTTTTTTAATGAAATAATTTTTGCAACCTTAATTCAGTTTGCCCTAATTGTTAAATAATTTCTGCCACATTTTTAACAAAACCCTCAAGGCAAATAAAAATTGACTCTGTGTGCTCAGCTTCAATCTGAACAAATTGAATCCAAACCATTAATGAAGAGAAAGTGGTGTGTAAGAGGCGCAGGAAGAATCCCAGGGGCTCTCTGGGTAACAGGGTTATCTTACTTGTGCATCTGTTGCCTCATCCAAGGAGCATTAAAACTCTGGAGTTACAAGTCATAAGTCCTGACATCAATGCACACTTCTGTGCAATAAATTGTGCAGAACCACAGCAATAAGGTAATAAGCAAAAACTAGTGGCACTTATAAAACTATAACAAACTAAAATATAAACTGAGGGTATTAATTTAAGAATATGGGGATGGAATTCTTTGCAGTAACTTAAAACAATTTGTGGCAGATGGCTTAAGGGGAACAACCAAGCAAAACCATATACATAAGATAATCCTTTCTATAAAATTCTGTTCCATATTTACTCTATGACAAGAGGTGACATCTCAGTGAGTTTTCCTGTGAGAACTACTGTTAAATGCTAATGCATTTCTCTTCAAAAGATACAACATATACTATTATAGCAATATAAAAAGATGGTTCAAGGGAACAAAATTATTTTACTACACAATATGTTAAAGAACTATCAGTACTTGATTAATTTAAGATATTAGAAAAATGTTTTTACGACAGTTTTTATAGAAAGCTAAACTGTCTTATGTGATTGTTTCCCCTTTTGGTTTTCTTCTTTTCTAGGGCCTACAAAGGCTTTAGTATACAGTGGGAATCATTCCTTGCCTCTTGCTCTTCAGATTCTACTTTGGATGCAGACTGACAGAAGTTTTTAAAGCTCTCCTTAAATCATAGGGGAAGAAAAAAAAAAAAAGAAAAGCACCAAATTTAACCAAGTGTTTGGAAGAGGTTCTGAATTAATTATTCTTCTCGCTTTCATTGTAACATTAAAGAAGGAATATAGAACAGCAATTTTTCCCCCTAAAACTAAGCCTAGAATAGTGCTTGTTCAGCATGTCAGTGACAAACAGGAACATTTAAAAATATTCAGCTTTTTAAAAAAAACAAAACCACAAACATAAACCACATATCCTCTTGACAGTAGGTTCCTCTGAAGGATTACCATGGTAAACTGTAACTTAAGCTCCAATTGCAATGTTCTCTGAAAGAACATATTACGCAAAACCTCATGTAGAAACAACACACAGATGGCAGATTATTGTCTAGTAAGAGAGCCTGTCACATAATAAGCAGGACAATCTTACCAGGGTAGTATAGGAGAGAACTTACACAATGGGGATTTTATACTAAAGGACTCCTGGATTTTAAAAATGTCACTAGCTTTTATTTTAATAATAAAGGTACAATTTTATTTTTTTTCCTCTTTTCATTCATTAACGAATCTGGTTACACTTTTATTTTGCTCAGCCTCAACAGCAAAAATAATTTTACCAGTAAGTAGAGCTACACAAGAAAAAAAGGTCATATTTTGAATGAGGACAGAAAGTCAGTTTCAAAGTTTCATGGGTAAAAGCTCTCTCAAAAACACTCTTACGTGTCAACTACAGTGTCCCTATTCAATATAAACTTTTAGAATTTATAAATTTACATCTCTAATTAAACTCATTTTGAAATATTATAGATACAGATTATATACAAGAGAATATAACAAAAAGTTTAGAAAAGGCAGTTTCACTCAAGCACAATGAAATAAGTTGTTTTCCTTGAGAATTCCCAATGCTGCTACTCTTCTAACTTAAATCNACTCTTCTAACCTAAATCCAGTGAACTAAACAACACTGCAGTACTGGCATTTGAAAAAAAATAATTCTGTACTCTGCACTATTAATAGTTCTTTGGAGTTCTGCTTCTCATTTCTACGGTGTTTTGGGAACAGGATGGTTTAAATAAATGAACAAAAAAGGGAGCTAGATCTACCCTGTGTTTCAATCTGGACAGGAATTCAATGCAAAATTATCTACTGCAATAAACGCATATTTAAGCAAAAGTATCCTTTCATTACAGATCCTTTTGGTCTAACTCAATCTTACTCACAGCAAGGAAATAAGTGGCTCTTTTTAGCTCAAATGAGTTCTTCACTCTTGTTCACCAAGCTGCTCTGCTGAAAAAAATGGTAAGAACTGAGAAGACAGGACTGAGAGAAGAGACTAAGCCTATACGACCACTGAGAAGTAACTCCCGGATTTGTATCTTCAGTGTCAGTGCCCCAAGAATGATTATATTAGTAAATTTGCTGACTAAGTACCTGCTAAACATACTTCAGAGAAGACATCAGCAGATGCACATTGTCTGTTAATAAATATACACCAGCAGTGATGTTTGAAGGTAAAGGAGTTGTTCTATTTCATTGACAATCCAGCTGCAATATGTGATTGTTTCCCTCCTCAAACCGAAGGAACTTTTTTTTTTTTTTTTGAGGAGCGCGTGGATTAAAACCCAAACAAACAGAACAACCTCTCTATGTTTAATTGTAATGACTGGTTTTTGTCAACAAGGTCATTCATTAACTACAGCACCACAATAATTGCCTCTATTGTTTATTGCATGGGTTGCCCAAGACTTGATATTCTGTTACAGCATTGTTGAGTAGTAGAAATTGGACAAAGGTTCAGACAAACAATGTTGTCATTTAACCACCACAAGTGTGAATTGCTATTTCTTATCTGCTTGCAATTATAGATTTATCACAGTAGGCATTTTCTAGATGGAGACTAGTGGCCTTAATTTTACATATAATCATTAAAATCTAATTGGTGTGAACTTTCCTTGGAGCAGACAAGATGCCTAATATAGTAGTAATTACTGCTTAAAACTTACATTATCCCAGGCTACTTTAAACATACAGGAAGAAAGTGTTATGACAGGCACAGTCTTAAAATATACAGAAAGTTACAAGATATGGTCGTTGCAGAGAAGCAAAATCAGCAAAGAAACTTTGGTCATTGAAGAGGAGCAAAATCCCACATAAATCATTATGAACAGGTAGTGTTGAGGAACTGGGGATGGTTCTTCCTGCGATGCAGAGGTTTGCAGAGCTTAATAATATTAGCCTCAACATTTGAGGCGCTACTGTCACATGGATATAGAGCTGCCTGTGAGCAAATAACCCCGACAGACTCAGTCTGGTACAGTTTGTGACACAGTCAATCTGTAAATAAATGCAAGTTGACTACCTTCTTTCCTCAAAAAGCCAATTCAGAATATTGCATGCCAAAGTATTTGAAAAGTCATGTTGATGTATTGAGGCAGACATGTTTCACAATTATGAGTTTCTTGGACTGTTTAGCAAAAGAGATTAGCTTATATGTTCAAAAAAATAAAAGTTTACCTTCCCACAATGTCTTTTGAATTGCAGAATTTAACATACAAAAGCCAAGTTTCCACTTAATCAAGAATTGGAAGGATTTAAGTATTAACATTACTATCTATACTAAATGGTGAAGAGCTTATAGATATTCTTTACATAAATATGTTATGAACAGATATGAGCCAAGAGACAATCAGCAATCTCAGAGCACCAAATAGTCTCAGGGAATATGCATAGATTCCAGAATGAGACCCCTTTAGTAAAATGTACGTCTCTCAGGCAGATACTTTTGCTGGGAATAGCTTAAATGAGGTTTTAGATGGATGCAAGGATAAAAAACTGCAAGATGGGATGGGTTTACTATTATCCAAGCACTTAATAATATAGAAAGAATTTTAATTTTTTTCTTAAGAAAAAAAGAGGTTGGTTATTTTTCTCCATTTTTCATTTCTCATTGCTGCTGAGGCCCTAGAATAGTGTAGGCAACAATCAAAATCTGTATGCAAAAAACATCACACTATTTCTCTTTGCAAATGACTTTGACTACCCTGTTTTCTGAAGACTGTCATTTTTACGATTCTTTTAACACATACTTTTCATTTGAAAACTGTTAAAAGGCCTCAGCTCCGTTAATGTAGGCGTCCCTTTATCTGACACCAATGATTTTTACCAGGTCACTGGTTTAATGCCTTTAAGCCCTTGATAAATTAATCATCAGTGCGGTCAAATGATTTTGTCAACTTCATAACAGTATCTGCAATTTTGAACAACTGGCTCACAATGGAAGATCGGCAATGAAAACCCTTTAGCAATTTTTTAAAAATCTCCTCCCGTCCACAAGAGTTAAAGAATTGCAAGGCGCATGCTACTATCATTACGATGCCATATCCCACACTTACAGATGACAAGGCTTGACAAAGGGGTGGGAAGGGGGTGTAATTACATCAAGGCAAGTGAGGCATTTTTACCTCTTAGGGATACATCAGGAGTTAAGCACCTCCCACAGTCTGCCCCTCTGCACCAAATCCAGAAAAGCATTTCAAATTGAGGTAGTCCTTGCTGATCTCAATCAGCTATATGCATTTTTAACAGTAGGCATTGTTTAAATGCTTGCTGGATCAAGCTACAGCACTACTTTCTGGATGAAAAGGCAAAAGCATACAGTACAAAAATCTTTCAGACACATAAACACACAAGCATTAATATAATGTTATACATCTTTGTCTGTTTAACACCAGTTCAAAATAAAAAAAAAAAGCAGTGGCATTATATAAAAGAATTTGAGTCTCTCTTCTAGAAATCAAATTCCTCCCTTAAAGAATTAGAACTCCTAATCCTGTTACAAAAGCAGTCCATGAGGGCCTAAAATTGCTGATAAAACAGTGCTTAAATGAAGCAAATTTATATTATAGATGGTTCTCATGACCTGTGAAGAACTTTTGGAGTGAAGGACAATTCCAATTACTAAACCATTCAGCACTCTAATGGGGTCTGCCTTCCACTAAAAAGTAGAATAGGATTTTGGGAGCCAGCCCTAAATGCAAAATATATCAGAGTAGGTGATGTATAGAACGCACTGATCTGAAAGCACGTCTGTTTGGGTCAGAAATCACAGAGTGAGTGGCACATTTCCAGTCCTTGACAATGCTGCATCTCCCTGAGGAGGAAAAGGCGTAGGCAGGATGGCTGACTGACCTTGATACACTGAGCTACTCAAAAGTCAGCATTGCAAGACTGCGCTCCAGGGAAGTTGTGGTGTTATTAAAGCAAGACAACAGGAGAAATATTGCCAGAGGCACTGCTACTACAATAAGGATTTGTGAGAGGGGGAAAATTGAAAGAAACAGGAGAAGCAGTTGGGAAAGAGGATGATGACAGGGGATGGGTAACCAGCAGGAACAAAGGGGAAGAACAATATGGATATATACAAATCTACTTTATAGAGACAGTGACTACACGTTCTGTAGTTTCACAAAATTCTTGAGGGTCCAAGCACAATGCAGTTAAGGTATCAAGGAACGGTACAGAGACAAAAATGTATCCTGTGTGTTACAGTTGTGCTGAGCAAAGGATGGAGTACTTTTTCCTTACAGCAGCTACAAATCACTGAAGGTAGAACTGTCATTAAACTACAGAATTCAAGAACAATCAAGAGTGAAGGAGCACAGCAAAGACGAGGACCACTTTAAGAGCTGTGCTAACTGCAGTATCTAGAGAGCTATATAAGAGAGAAAAATTCATCACATATGGATAATAAGATTCATACAAATAATACTGTAATCTACTATAACCTTTATGTCAGATACTGACTGGAAAGAGACTGTATTTATTTCCTGAGATAGAATGTGATATCTAAGGCAGTTTATCTGATTCATATTCTTAATTTCCTCCCCCCTTCACCCATTGCTAGTTTTCTATTAGTTTGAAAAGGTGGTAGAGTTACAGCATGATCTCTCTTTCAATTAAAATACCTGAGCGTATTTAAAATTGCTGTTGCTCATACCTGTGCCAACAAGCTTCCAAAACAAATGGGAAACTAAAGGCATTATCAAATAGCATAGGCAAACAATGAGCTTTCTATCCAGGATACTTATGTTGAAACCTCAAAATTAGAGAAGGGAAAGGGAGAGAAGGGGAGGGAGGGACAAGTCTAGTTGCTTTGACTTACCTTAGAAGAGTTGTTCTTCCCATTCTTTATTGGAAACATGACCAGTACAGTACTTATCACTGAGCTCAACAGAACATGTTTGGCTCACAGAATTGTAATTTTAGCATTAAAATTGCTGGCTGGCAATTTCTAGCAATTTGTAGCTGTTGTTGCCAGCAAGTGCTAACAATCACCAGAAGTCAGATTCCAGCTAAGCCTGTCAGCACTTCAGTTTTTGGCAAACATTTCACAGATAATATTTTGACACCTCTGTGATCACTAGCAGTTCAGTCAGATTAGAAATCACAGGTTGAAGGACATTGCACTATAGTGCCCTTTACAACAATTACCCTCTTCTAGTCTTCGAAATGGAGATCAGCATTGCTTCTACATCTTAACAACAGATGTTTCAAAAGTAGTGTACGTTCTGTATTTAACTTTAAAGATGGATTGCTTCCATCTCCATACTAGTTTCCACAAAACAGTTACTTGCATAATGCCTGTCTATACAGTTTCACCCAGTACATTCGATAATCACATGACTTCAAGGACATTCAAAGTCAGGCACTTTCAACTTTAGCACTTGGAAGAAAATTCTTTCATTTAACTTGTATTCTGAAAAGCTGGAGAAAAGCTGTAGACTTCTGGGTTTTGTTTTTGTATTCTTTGCCCAAAGATTCGAAAAATCAAATGAGATAAGACCCCCAGAAAATACAAAACATTTCATTTCCAGGTTAAAAATAAAATATCTCTACTAAATTTTAGAATACAACATTGCTTACACCAATAAATGTCTGGTCCAATATCTGTCAAACTGTGTGAAAGACATGATATATGGAAGAAACAGGTTTTCTATTGGAACATGGGAAAATTCTAGTATTATGACCTTAAGATTCAGAAACCTTCCATATAAAAAAAGCAATGGCACAAGTGTCTGCACCTTGTAGCTATATGCTTGTACTTGTTCAGATTTAGGTTTCAAAATGCTATCATCAACCTCAGCATCCACCTAGTGAGGCCAGATATTTTTCTTTTATAGAAACCCAAGCCATAAATTCACAAGAGAATGAGCAGTAATATTTATTTAAACAGACAGGAGGAAAACAGAAGCTTATCTCTAGACTGTAAATTTCATTTTTTGAAAGTTTAAATCTTCTGGATGCAAATGCAGCACTATGAAGAAAATAAGTTTTCAAACTGCATGTACATTCCAAACACAAACGATTGTTTCATATGCTTTGATATCTTTGCAACTATTGAACTATAGAAGTCCTGACATATAAATAAATCCAACTCCTGTTAGAGTCAACAAGGCCTGCAACTGCATACAAACTGAATAGGAGCTATTATATAGTAAAACGCCAGAAGGCATTTTGCTTTCTGCTTTAAAGTTTGCCTCAAATTTTCCATGCCTTGGCAGGTTGTTTTCACAGGATTTAGCGATTTCTTTTTAAAGCAAAAAATAATTGTAGACTTTGAAACTCACTGTCAGAAAGTGTTTCTATATTTGGATGCACAAGGCCTTAACAACCATTGCACTGCATCTTACACAGTCTTTTAAACCACTACAAAGTAGCTACCACTTTAGAGGGAGAACTGTCTTACATTAACACAAGCAGAGCGGAAGATATCTGATCACAGGGTGCAGGGAAATAATGAGATGGTGCACGTTCCAAGCAGCAGCAGCATTGTTTGCTTAAACACAAACATTTTCCAAAAGGGTGACTTTTTCTAGCTATTGAGTAAATAACTTCTGGGTGCCCATCAAACATGGAGTACACTTCAGCAGGCTTGCAGTCCCCACCAGAAGAGCTTCACACTCTTGACCACATTCCTAGTTAAGTTTCAAACTGAATAGTACATAACAGCAAATGAACTTTTTCCAAAACCCATGCTTTCTTTTGCACAGCATCCCGATCTCAGTGTTGAAAACAATTAAAACAATCTTTGCAAAACCAAAAAGATATTTTGAATTAATCTGAGCAAAGCCTTTAAATCTACTCCCCTTTATAAGTACAATGTTTAGGTCTGGGCTACATCTGGAACTCAGCAATGATATCAGTTTAGAATTTTCTCACTAAGAGAGTCATATGACTGTCAGAACCATTGTCAGACTTACATCAATATAACCACTATGCTCACTATCTCACCTATGCAAAAATGTAGAAGAAATATGAAAGTACTTGTGTATACTGCAGTTACCTTCATACAGGATGGAAAGTGCAAGAGAGGGAACCTCTTTAACACTAGCCTTGTGGATAAAAGCAACATTTGTTCAGATATCTCCACAAGCAGGCTGCTACTGCAGGCTCCTGTTCAGCACAAGACAGGCACTGGCTACTAAGCTGAAGAGGTGCTCCTGGGCAAGCTGATACTGCCCTGGCACAACAAACAGCAAAGGCTCTGGGTGGACCAACCACAGCAGGAAAGAGGGACACTACGTGTTAACTTGCTGAAGGTGATGCCTCCGCTCTGTTGTACCTAAGGCATTCAGCCTATACGTAGCCTGCACAGCCAAAGCACTCGGGCAGCATTCCTCAACTACTATAACTCTGCCACCATCTCAAATGAGGGTTGCAGTTTCAGAGCAATTTTCAAGTTACTGGACTGAATACAATAGGTTTGCTTTTTTAGCTGTAGTTTCTTATTTCTGTTCAGTAGCAACTTCTTTTCCAGTCTATTTGTGAACAGGATAACATGTCATTTGGCAGAGGAGGTTAGGTCCTATCACACTGCTGAAAGTTGCTAAGAGATCATCATCACAACTGCCAATTCAAACCACGTTCTAGCTCATGCAGTATTCAAGCTGTTCAGATCTGCACTGTTAGTACAGCAGAGTTCACAGAGCTCCAGTCTTAGATTGTGTATTAGATTTTTTGATGAAATAGGTTTCTGCAGAAGCGCACAGTAAAGATCTAAACGAAATGAAAATGGAGAAATATCCTAGAAAGGGCTCAATCTGAATCTAGCATTCCCTGACACTTAGTCTCCCCCCTCACCTCCAGTTTTCATCTCTCGGCTTCTTGTGGCTTTTCTCATCAGATTCACATTACCTACTGCAAGCCTCTCACAGGTCTCCTGCCTGACTTCACCCCAGAGGAAATGCATTAATATAATGAACCCTGGCCTCAAGAATGTTCCCACTGGACGATGTTTTGTACAGGAATCTGCCCCCTTGCCACAGCAGTTGGAAATTTCAGACCAGAAAATGAAACAGATTTTCCAGAAAGTAAAATAATGTGTAATTAACCTTTATAACAGCTTATCAAGCTATGCGGCAGGCTTCCAACACTCACCATGTCTCCAAATCAAAAACTGAAGATTAGACATCAGCGACTGTTTTAGCTACTGGGCATGATGCTGGAGCTGTCTGTGAAATCTTCCCACGTGATATATGAGGTCAGGCAGTAAGACTCCTCCTAAAATGTACAGACAAGATTATCAGCCTATCATAATAGAGAAAGCTTCAATTATGCCCGCAGTGTTTTACAGATTTTCAAATGAGGAGACTACCACATGTGTTTTGGTTGCTCAGAACTCTCTGACATTTTTCAGCTGAAGGAGAGAGAGGTTTGTTGCTATCATCAATATTCTTTGGACAAATTCTGTCCAAGATTGCCTTAAGGAAAAAGCAACAAAAATCTAAAGACTAGTGTCTGGATAACTTAGTATTACTAACAAGACATGCACAGGATCTGAAGTACAAGAGGTGTCTTGTTTGCAAACCAGCACCCACAATCAATATAGAAGGGCCATAAGGTGGCTGGAGTTAACACCAAGTAATAAAATTTATTATCTCTCTGGTGATCCCAGCAGTATCATTCAGGCAGAAAATAATTAAGGATCTTTTATTCTCTTTTATTTTACCTGGTGGAGTCATACAGTTTTATTCAATAGTAGTCCAAACTTTTTAGGTCATGCAGTTACATCCAAACTATGTCTCATATAGTTTTACCTGTTACAAACAGTAACTTAACGTAACCTAATTCAACATATTATATGTTTTGATATTTAAAAAAAAAATAGAGACAAGTTTGGAAATGAAATCCAGACTAGAAATACCACATATATACATGACCAGGGAACAAAGCAGTTAGAAATACTAACATTTTGATATGCTATCAAAACAAAGGAAACTACTGCTCTCACTTGAAACTAACAATAAAAGGCATCTTGTTCTCACTCAGATAGGTACATTCATGTCGTGACAATATGTAAAAAAAGTGCAGCTTATTAAAGTATTGAGGGGTTAAGTTTAAATTACATATATAATCTGAAATTATGCCTGAAGAATATATTGCTCTCTAGAGTATTTTTGTTTTCTGACAGCTGCTTAAGTAACCAGGCTGTACACCAAATACACAGATGCTGCAGCATTCATGAGCTTACACTAAAGCACCACTTCGTCATATACTTTTGCGTGGCTTCCGGTATGTTGCTTTAGGATTGGTTTTCTTTAGCAAGGTGGTAGGCAAAAATCAACAACAAAAACAAAACTTATAACTTTTAAGGACAGAACAGCCACACCAGTGAGGTACCAAGGCGGTTGGTGCCTAGCCCCCAGGACACCCGTGACTGTGCTCGGGCAGCAGGGCCCAGGCGTGCCTGCAGGGGCCCGGGTAGTGAGGTATGGACTTCAGTGCCACTTTCACCTGCACGACGTGTGTATTCTGTATGCTTAAAAGAAAAAAAAGAAAAAAAAAAAGAGAACTAGCTAAAGGATGTCTCCAAAAGGAGAGCCAAGATAAACTTACACTGCCAGCTTTCCCCTGTCAGTGTTCCCAAAGGAGTTCAGCCCAGTGCCCTCCCCGGAGCCTCCTCAGCTTTCCTCCTCAGCCATGGCATGCCGTTGAGGCTGTCATGGCGGTGACAAGGAGGACCCTGCTCAGGAGATGAGCCCTCCATCCCAGGCCTCACACCTACTCGCAGCACATGTCCCCTGGAGAGTTGGGCTGTCAGACTGCGCTCTGCTCACTGCGAGACATGTCACAGGCAGCCGGTTTCGGCAGCGTGTAACTCACGGGCTGGCAGGCAGTTTCCACAGCAACAGCCATCTTAAACAGCAGCGCAAGGGAAGGCAACGCGTGAGCCCCATCCCTGGGGCGAACAGCTCTCTGGATGAACCAGACGTGTGAAAGGGCTGCCAAACACCAGCGGGGACCCTTCCTTTGATTCTCCCTTCCCGCCTTCTCCAGGCCATCCCGCCTCGCCTCCTTCCCTCAGCGTGTCCCCCGCTCCCGCCTCAGGCTGGAGCTGGCCCTGCCCCGCTAGGTCTAACCAGGCCACAGAGATGCCCCTCAACACTCCTCTTTGTCAGCAATTTCCTTAGACCATCAGTTTTAGCCGTTTTCCGTGTTTTTATGCAATGCTCTTCACCACAGTATCCGTGTGTATCTGTGCCCAGAACAGCACTTTTCTAAGGAAGAGCAACATGGCACCACCACAGCCTGGGGCCTCACTCAGCACGGCAAGCAGAGAGGTGGCACAGCAGGAGCCCAGGGAGGAACACATAGCAGCAACAAAACCAGAAACACAGATAAATGAAGGAGAAGGGTGTGAAAAGCAAGGTTTTAACAAACGGATAGAGTGAGAAAGTGTGCTCAGACTGTGTTTTTTAGAGGCATTCTTTTAGTAAACATTGGCCACAGTGTATTGCAAGTAGTGGTGTGGAGAAAACAAGCAATACCCTTTAGGGATAGGCCAAAAGCTGGGTATAGACAAAACTGTATAAACTGTTAGCCAGCTTTTTTTTTTTTTTTTTAAATAATTCTTCCTAGAGGTGACTGACAATCAAATGGATTCATGAACAACACAGTTTTACACAAACATATGCTTAACCAAGGATTTATTGCAACAGTCACTTTTCTTTCTCTGCCAGTCAGTTACTGAATTCTGCAAAGTCAAAATTAGTACTGGAAAACTCACCAACAATCTCTAGAATCTGACTGACTATATAACTACCAGCATTTTTTTAACTGGAATGATGTCACGGAACATCCCTTACTGGTATGAAGCCACACCAGCACAGCTGGTCACAGAGCTGGCACATGGTGCCGGTCTCCACAACTGCTCATCTATGCCAAGAGGTGTGACAGGGGAAAGAGAGAGGCAAAAAGGGCTAATTGATTTGGACAAATAAATAATTCTGAGAAGACAATGATGTTTCTTCAACCAGTTTGTTTGTGTTGATAAAAATGTGCTGAACTGCTCATTCTGCCTTTCAACCCAGGCAGCTGCTGACTCAGCTCTTACTGCAAATTTTAAAAGTGATGTGTCCTCAGGGTAAATTTGCCAATCTAGAAACTAGTAAACTCATTGCACAATTAGCTGTGAGATTAAGCTGACACAGATTATAAAGAGGATTAATCACCAACGTACTTAAAAAATACAACAGAGTAAATATGTATTTAAGTCAGTTTGATATGCAGGAGGGCCATTTCCTTATTTCCTTCAGTTCTGTGTGTACCTAAAACAAGACAGAAAGTTGGTATCTGATACAAAGCAAATCTGAAGCCTGAAACAAAACAGGAGTATTGTGTTCTTCAATAAACCATCCCATGGGATTCACGTAAGCTTCATTAGGCATATTCTTGAAGAGGAGGTGGATTAATAGGAAAACGCGCAGCTCATTTCAGAAAGATCAATAAGCAAAAGCAAGGCAGAATGTAGTTATCTTTTCCCCAACTCAATAATGATAAATATTCCAGTAAAATTAACATAATGAATTTTAAAAATTCTATATTTGTATGCCACTATGATTTGACCTCAGTCTCATACAGTAGTAGACAATCGCTGCAATATCGATGAAGAAAGGCTCTTTATACAGACTGAGTTTTCCTTATATTTCATAGTTTATCTTCTAAGTAGTTCCATGCTCAATGTCTCCATCCAGTTGAACAACCAACATACAAGCAAGGCTGCAGCATCACAGGCAGAACAATAATGAGCCAAGAACAGATCTTAAGAAGGAAAACCAGAAAGGAACTTACTGCTGGACAATTCGAGTCATAAAGACTCCAGTCCTGCAATTGATCCCATTATTTCACTTCAGTAAATCACATGTCAACAGTCAGTTTGAAGCATCTCTCCCTCACCCCCTGCCCCCTAAACTCAATGCTATTTAAGAGCTGGATGAGATCCTGACCACAGCAAAGCTGTTAAGAATAGAGCAATTAGCTTCAAAGACACTAGAATTTCACCTATCTTTACATTTATACTTATTTGGTTAAAATCTCATGCTATTTATCCTAATAATAGGAATGTTCACCCATTTCCTAGTCAAATACAAGCTTTTGAAATATTACTGTATCTATTTAAGCCTCTTTCCCAGTTTAACATTGATCTGCTCTACAGATTTTCAGTACTGCTGAGCTCTATTAAATAGTTGTTGTAGTCTATCCCTTGAAGTCACCTTATTTCAGTGGGAAAGGAAATTATCATTTTTCATGCTGTTTACAAGATTATTTTTTTTTTAAACAGCATTTTACTAAAGGTAAAAATCACATACATAACCTTAAGCAAAGAACCAGAAGCCTAGTGAAATAGTGATTTTCAGAAAAGGTATATTGCTATTAAGACTGGAAACATTTGCAGCACTGATGGGTTTTCACATTGTTTATGAAGAAGAGAGAGGAGACCTGGAGTATGTTAAAAAGAAAATTATTCCAAAGGGGAGGGTCATTGCAAGAAAGTAGCTGATGGGAGAAGCAGAGAGGAATGCCAAAGAGAACATATACTTTTTGGATTTACTGATCTTGATTTCTCTACACAGTCCATAAAATACACTCACTGGTAGGCCCTTTACACTAACGGTATGAAATCAATCTTCTTTAACATAAAACAGAACTGCATTTAGTGTGTATTTCAAATAGTAATTGACTTTGAGATCATTTGGGAAAATGAACTAAATTTCATTAAAGAAGATAATATCTTTAACCAGGAGGCCACAGAAATGATGGACTGACATAGGCAGTAAATATGGACACCAGAGATAACAACCACCCTTGTAGGAGGCAAATTGATTTTCTGCTTCTGTGAAACCTAACAAATGGTTTTCTACCACATGCTTTGTTCCCAAATCACTCTCAAACCAGCTACCATGTTTGTCAGATTTACTTGGTCCCTTAAAAAAAAAAAAAAACACCACAAAAACCTCACCAAAAACAAAAACATTAATCACATCTTTATCTTTCAAACCTAGTATCATCTTATCAGACCTCTAAAAGTACAGCAGCTTGTAGATACTGTGCTAGGAAGTTTCCCTTCATCCCCATTGTAACAGAAGCAGTTTCTAAAGATATTGTCAAGCATAATGTGATGATTAGAAATGATTGACTGGCTTTTTGCCATCATACAATTTACTTGCTCCTGATTTATTACTTACACAACCTTATATGTGTAATAAGAGTAGGCAGATCCAGTACAGGATTGACAAAACATCATTTCTTTCCTATTTGCTGAGCTAGCTTTTTTGTAAGAACAAGCCTACTAATATATGGCTGAAGCATGCTGGCAGAAGTTCCTGCTTGTCTCTTCATGTGCTGTGTAAGTGCTTGCTATATTTAAAGATTACCGTCCATAGGAAAAATAATTCATTTGGATCCAGTAGAAACACACTGAGGTATACAGCACACTTGTCAGAGAGATTAATGTAGACCTTAGTAATAAGATTCACCTCAACTCTAGGGTTAAGCTCCAGCTCACCCTCACTGTAGGCAGACTGAGAAATCTGCAGCAGCAGAACACACCCACAACATTTCCCTGTGCCAAGGCCAGCAAAAGCTAAAAGAAGCGCACAGCCCAGACAAAACCAGTTAGTCCCTTGGGTAACCCCATTAGCTATCTCTACCAAGGTTTAGGCAACATCTCTAAGCTGCTGTCAGGACTGCTCAGCTAGGTAAAACTAAGGAGAGGAGACAGTGACAAGCGTACTTGCCTACCCCTCCAGTGAACCTCAGATGAGCGGGAGAGGGGCCCGGGCAGATACCAGCGGGTGAACCCCAGGCCAACATGCTGCCAGTGCTCTCTACCAGCTGGTAATACCTCCAGGGATTTCACCCCAAAATGTTAAATATGTACACATATATATCACCTCTCACAACAGCAAAAGGCAAAATAATTCTCAGTCTTACCTGCAACTCTATATTCTGATTTATCTAATTTAGTATTCTTAAACAACTAAAGAGACATAGAGTTAGGGCAAGACAAAAGCACAGTCCCTCCAGGCGGCCACTGCTGAAAGCTTCTTAGCTAGGCAGGCAGAATTTAAACCTCCTCTCCCAAAAAAAAAGGTCTCACAGAAATCAGCTACACAGCTGCCACAGTCACAAAGGTGCTAACCCCTCCTCTAACACAGCTGATTCTGCAAGCACGAATTACCACCTCCTTCTTCTCCCATCAAAATCTGCATGGCATAAACCAGCCCCTGAATGGTAACTGTATTTGAAATAGTCATTATTTCCCAGGTATGAATTCAGGTACACACAGCATAATTGCATAACTTGGGTTTAACTCAAAACACATCTCAAGCTGCCTGATTAGGCGGTCCCAAGAGTTGTTAAGCCGGTCTTGGATCAAAAGTCATTTTCTCAGCAAGATGTATTTTAAGTGAATACACTAGATGGGATTAAGGAGAATAAAACATAGCCAAATACAGTTTGTAGGTGTTCTATACCTCTTAAAAAAGTTTGATTCCTGTAAGCACCCAGGGACAGCAAACTGCTGTGCTTGAACAGTAAATTGAGCTGAGAGAACAGCTCCCTGTGACAAAAACATGGCACAGTTAAAAAGTAAAGTCAAAAAATAGGGAAGCTGCAAATTCCCCCTAGTAGAAGCTATTAAAATGAAATAGTCTTTAAATAGCAACAATGGATGCCTTGTTGCTTGAATTTAAAACCAGACTAGCCAAAACACTGAAGTCAGTATATAGCAATCTTCTACTGGCAGGGAACTGATCTAGAAAAGGAAGAGAATCTTTCTAGTTACAGGGACTGAATATTTATTCCATTTGTCTTAAAACAATTCCATTGTATTGAAGCAGTGACAAAAGCATATCGTTTTGTGATACTGAAAATGAACTTCTATTCAGTAAAGAACGGTAGAAGAGAGATGTTCAGGTCACGTGTTGATTATCCATGTTTTCATGTGCTGTCACCTGCAGTAGTATAAACTGCTGCAGGCCAGACTGTCCTCAGTTACACCTGTGCAAATCCTGCTGAAAACTAATAGATTTGGACAAGTTTATCCAAAGATGTCTTTTAGGAAAGAAATAAATGGGGGCAAACAACTTAAATGATAGCGCAATTTAGCCTGTAGTGCTCTTACTAACAGCAGTAGGGTTGAAAATGAAAGTATCCACCTTGGCTTTCAGGTCTTTGGTGATGTTTACAGGGCTAACAGGTATCAGCGAAAGTCTTTTATAAATAAGCAGAGCACATCTGATAAAACTCCATGACAAAATAAAAGATCTTATTGAGTCATTGACAACTTCTTTACAGACATAGCATAACTAGGTTTCAATTAGGCTTGACAGATTTTTTCCCAAGAGACCTACTTCTAGAAGGCAAAAAATACACTCCTATGCAGTCATCCCCTGTCCATAATGACATACCATACTCAACTCTTTCTAGAAACTACTTTTATTAAGATCATGAATATTAAAAACCTGAGAATTGTTCATGGCACAAAAGTAAAAATTACAGATATCTGCATAAAAAGTTTTGAAGTTAATTAACTAACCTTCTTAAAGTTGTTGCCACTAAGTTCAAAGTGAAGCAGTAAGGTATGTTCTTTACAGAGAAACAGCTCACACACTACTTGTGAACTGTAGCCATGCCACAAAAAAAAACAACAAAAAGAAGGTAATGAAGATTATTACGTCATGTATCATCAAGGAAGCCATGGCATTCCTGAGGGATTACTGTTACTAGGGAGAAACATTACACTTAGATTAAGGTAAATCAATACAGGGCTAATCAGAAAACCATTGGCTCATATTGATTTGGTGCTGGAGAGCTGAGGTTAAGAACACCATAGTGCTTTATCTACCAGTACTTGAAGATGAACTGAGTAACATTTCTGTTTGCATAAATTCTGTAAGGCAAATTAGTAGTAAATTAGGTTTTACAAGGAAGTATACTAACTATGCTAGTGTTCTTCCAGAAAACAAACAAACAAACAAACAACTAACTTTCTCCAGGTTTTTTATTTTATTTCTTTTTCTTTCGTATTTGATATATCAGTGAGCCAACTGATCTAACCCACCACTTGTACGTGCCATTGGTAAATCAACAGAGATTATGAACTCCAAAAGAGGTGGCGATGAGCAGCTGGAGACAGTAATCTCTGGGATCTATAAAGAGGATATAAACCACAGCCTCACCTTACCGCTTTTGCTTATTGCTCTGAGAGCACAGGGGCTACAGAGCAAGTTTTTCAATCCTGTCCTGGCTTGTGGATCAGCATTTACTCCACTCTCTCTTTGGAAACGTGCCCAAACAGTGTGCATGTGAACTGCCCCAGGAGATGAGCAGGTCTTTGCCAAGGTACCTCTAAAGAAAGCCAGGTTCTCTGTTCTGTCTCATACACATGGAGCTGACAGTACCTCTTACAGTCAGCATATTCAAAGCCTTCCACAATAAGACCTATTTTTAGTTGTCTATAACTTTAGCAGTGTTGACCATTCCCAGGAATTTCCTGTGCTGCTGGGTGCTTGCCTCAGGCTGAAAGATTTTGGAAAGTATCAGCTTAAACAGATGAGCTAATTTCAAGAAAGATGCAACTGAATAATGATATACCATTCCAAAAAAAAAAAGAAAATTTTCATTTAAAATTTTTAACACCTTTGGGATAGAGAGTAAGAAATTGAAATTTGGCAGAGGGAAAGTATCACTGTGATGTCATAGTGTGAAAATCCTCCCAAATTTGGTTAAGATATAAGCCTCCAAAACTTCAGTTCCCACGTGAACAGTTAAAGCTTTTGGTACAGCTTGACAGTAAAATGCTTTGAATATGCAATTTCTAGCCAAGACTAAAGAGACCTTTTTTCTGTAATTGCACAATTGCCTTGAGTAATTTAATGCCATGTTTGAGAAACAAGAAAAGAGAAACTCCTCCTCCTATGTTTTCTGTAGCTTTGGCGCCGAAGAAAACAAAGAGCTGTGTAATTCAGAAGAAAAGAACTGGGAAGAACTGGGAAAGTTAGAAAGACTTGACAGAGACAGGGAGAAGGAAAAAAAATGTATAGCAACAAAGGACTGAAGAAAATAGAAAAATAGAATGTAGAAAGGAAGGAATGAAAACAAGGGGGTAATGAACTGGACACGGGAAGGTGGAAAGACAGTAACAACCTAGGGCAGGGAAGGTGCCATGTGGACAGTTCCAGCAGTTGTCATCAGAACAGATGACGTCCTAGACAGATACGTGCTAATACATGCAAATTATTGGACCTTCATTATTTACATGAGGGTCTGTGATGCTTTGCATCCTTTCTCCTCTGGCACAGTTGGCAGGATTTGGGTCCAATCCAATTTGTCTAAAGCCTTTCATTGTGTTCAGTCTCACCTGCAGAATTCCTGTAGTAAGGAAGAGATCAATAGCTTGGCTGCATGTTATACAGCATCTCCTTTTGCCTAACCCACAATCACAAAAGGTAAAGTATTTTGTGGTTTTTGTAAGAATTATAAAAGCAGGCAGCCCCTTGGCAGATATTTAGTCCCAGTAAGGGGCATTAAATTGCATAATAGTAGTCTTTTGTTCTCTTGTTCTCAGCAGGCTTCAGCTTCTCCCTTCTCATGTAGATGTAATTAGTTGTTTGTTGGTGAATATGGCCATGACCTGCTAGACTTCAGCATAGTTGTTAGTTATTAAATGAAACAAAAACATGTTCTAGAATTTACAGGTTTCAGAAATTTGTAGTGGTTGATGCAGGTACACAACAGCTAGGAAGGCCTCTCTTTTCCTTTCTTGTTTTCTGCAAGAATGCGTAGAACAGTACACTGAGAACCTTGGTCTTTGAATCAGAAATCAGAGCCAAGACCATGTAATGTAGATCATTTATCATAACTCATGAGTTGTATGTGGAAAGTGATTATTTTGTATAGTATGATGGAGGAACAGAAGGGTAAAATTTGCCAGTTGCAGTAATCAAGGCAATGCAGACTCCACTAGAACCATAATATAATTAAGAAGATGTCTCTGATCAAAGCAAGTTGTGCTCTTGCTTTTGAACTCATCCTGAGGAAAGGCTCAGTCAGCATTTTGCTACTGTAAAACTGAAACCCTCAACCTTTGAAGTCATCAAAGATTTTAGAGCATTTTTTACAATGAAAAATCAAAATTTAGCTAAGTCCCTAAGTACATTATATTTGAAGTAAGCATTTCCTCTAAAACTTTAACTGGGTATTTCATTTGCTCTTCTAAAGTGTTGTGTGATGTTATTTCACACAGCTGAGCAATAACTGCATCACATTGTAGCTTTTAGTGGATCCTGTCTACATAGTTCAGTCTACATCAGAGAGGAGAAGGTTTTATGAGGTACAAATTCATTCCCTTCAGCTGCCTGCAGAATTAGGTAATACACGTGATTATTTTATTTCAGAGACATCCAGGTCTACCCTACTCTTAAGAAAAGGATGTCTGGGATATTGGGTAGGTCATTTCTGCTACAGAGTCTAAAGATAACTGCAGTCCAGCCACAAGCATCATGCTGTCAGCCACTGCTAAACGTAAATATTACGTTTGTTCTTGTGCCCTAGGTAGGAAAGTGGTGCATTAGAGGAGATATATCCTCTGACCTGGGCCAAATAGGGGACTGTGGAGATTACTGTGGTTTAATTACAAGTCAATCTACATGGTTTGCAAGATAATTTTTTGTAAGATTGGTCCTTCTCCATTTCCTTAAGGATAATGGATAGAGAAAAGACAAAAGGCACTTGCATTTCTGTAGCCTGATTATGGATGAAAATCATATACATCTCAGATTAAATTACCAATTTGGTGCTCAGATTCTGTGGGAGTAAAACCTTTGGATTTTCCTAGCTGAAAAACTCTCAAACTACGGGTAATTTTCCCCACTTTGCCATCCTTCACAGAGGTTACTGGTAGCTATATGGGACTCTGGCAACTTTCACGGCTATTTCTGGGCACTCTGCACAGTTTTCCTTGGTGTTGATAAAGACTTAGTTGATTGTTTTTCCTTCTATCTTGTAATTTTTTAGCCAGTTCTTAATCTAAGCCATTTACCATTCATCACAGAGCTTCCAGCAGCCATCAGTCAACAGCTGTTCAGCTGCTAAGAAATGAATGATCAAGATTTCAGCAGGATCCTTTAAGGTTCATTTAAGATTCTGCATGTGAGAAACAGAAGGTTTATGTGAGGCTTTAAACCTATTTTTAATGAACTTGACCAGGTAGTTGTTTATACTGACAGCAGTAAAGCATACTATACACATTTGACAGCACGGGACTAGAGCTACTTGCTTTTTTACAGCTAACAGTCACTGCAAATTTAGTTCCACGTTTACTAAATGTGGTCTCTCATTTTTCCTTCCTCAAAGGAAAGAAAAAAAGATAAGAGAGAAATCAGCATAAAAGTAGTTCTGTTCCTTACCTCTGAGGTCTAATGACTAGTCTTCTCTAGCGGAGGTGATTTGTATTCACTTTCTCAGTAACTATGCTGTGTTTATCCACAGTTATTGCTGATGAATGCTAACGGGTAACATCAAGACTCTGTACAGAATTCAATCCTTTTAACTAGCCTTTCAAGTTGACAAGCTGCCATTTGTGGGTAGCTGGGAGTTGCGGTGCTGTTCCTAGCGCTTGCTTATTTTTAAGATTATACATTTGAGATGGTAGTAAGAGAGCCTCTGTCTCATTGATCACGTTTTGCAGTGTGTGACTGGACTTTCAGAAGTGTCTGATACAATAAAATGAGTGTGTATAATTTCATACCTTCACCGTATGTCTGACACTGTATGTGTGCATCGTCTTTGTAAACTCCACCGCATGCATTATGCTAGGTTTGCTAGGCACACACAGGTATGCCTGCTTACTGAAAAATCAGGCTTCCATTGTAAAATAGTTTCTCCTGAGAATAAAGTGATTTCAGAAAGCTTAAATACAAACTGTGCTGGCTAATAGTAGAGTGCTCTTGGTATACAAAGCATTTTAATGCTATAGAGTCTTTAATGTTGCCTAAGTCATTAATTTGAATGTATTAAATTCTACACACTGCCTGGAAGCAAAAGATCTTTTAGTTGCATAGGGCCACAATGGAAGATAAAGACAATCAAACTGCATCTCATAAATTATGGGTTGAAGACAGTACACAAAAGTCCTAGAATACGCCTGAAAATGACTACCAAAAGGAAGCTGCATTTTTCTTGGCCATTTGACAGCTTTTGTTCCTCATTCCACAGTTCTAAACACTAAATTGCTTTTACATTGACTCAGTATTTAACTTTAAACTTTATACCCAGGAGCCTTTTGGGAATATCTGATAACACACAAACAGAGTTTCCACAAATGGTAGCATTATATTACAAACTCTGGCTTCACAGATTCCAAATTTTCTGCTCTCAGCCAAAGAAGTACTTCCAGAAACCTTCAAATGCCACCTCAGATGTACAAGCAACATTATCTTTTTTGCTTACTTCTTAAAGGTGATAGATTTTTCCCAGGACATTTTCTGAGACAAGTTAAAATTTGGATTTACATAACTTCTAAGTTGCACTGACTTTGTAGATTAGTTTCCTTTACCATCAGTATCATGAGTCAAAACTATTGTAATGAAAAACAATTTATTCTGCTCCATGTATCAGCTAGCAAGTTTTCTATTATATCATCACACTAATATCTTTCTTGTTAGTGTTTTTGCAATCTTTTTCCAAGACCTTTTAAATTATTTTGTTTATCTTTTTCTTAAAACATAATTCAACAATTGTATTTAACAAAATAGAACAAACAATTTCTGTTTTGGATGATTTATAAGTCATATTACTTTATAGCCATATATTCCAGAATCATTGCGGACCACTCAGCTGAGACAGGCATCTTAGTTTGACTGAAGTTTGCATATTGCAGTTACTGATAATCTAAAAGATATTCTAGAATGAGAAGATTTTTTTTCTGGGTAACATTTGCAAAGGAACGTCAGTGACTTAATGAACAAATATCCTTTTTAAAATCAAAGGGGCACTTATCTAGGAGCCCAATTCTGAGTGTACAGCCAGCTTTCAACACACAGACCTGCAGTCCTTTTGACCATGCAGGAAAGCACTTGCCTGATTTTGAAAAGCCCAGTAGGTTCTTTAGCTGATCTTTAGACATCTAAATGCACTCCAAATCTGGTTATAAGTCATAACTGGTAGTGAGACTTGGTTTATAAGCTGCTTTGATTCTTGCCCTAACTTCTGAATATTTTACATGCTATATGACATGGTAGAGAAAAACAATACAACAGCCTTCCATGCAGCATACTTGTGATTATATTGAGCAATATGAAAGCCACCTTAAATCAGTGTAAGGTATTTCATTGACTTCAACACGTTTTGGATCTGGCCACAACTGACGAAAAACTCCATTGATTACTTTTAATACTGGCACTTTTTGTCTATTTAATTATTCCTCACAATAGCCTTTAAGAGGATTTATTTTCTACACAATGCATAGATAAATTATACTGATAAAGCACAACGTGACACCATTATTTCCTAGGAAAATGGTCATGGCTTTTGTTTTATTTTCTACATGTTCAATGCAACTAATCCTCCATTTTCCCTGAACACAGAAACTTATGTATGTGATTGTTTCCAGCAAAGATCAAAGGAGAATTTAATTTCATGGCCTATCAATAAGAAAATCTTTCATTTTCCCAACTAATGTTTATATTCATAGGTTGGAAACCGAGATAAACTTCTACAGAAGAATAGAAAGGCATTAACTCTCCTGTGAAGGCTGCATTCTGCTCACGGTGAGAAGGAAAGCAGCCACTGCCAGACTGCTTGCTCCCTGACTAGATGGTGGGCAGAAAACGAGGACAGTTTTCGTGCTGCTTCTTCTGCACCAACGCACCAGTTAGCACAGTGAATTCCTCCACCAAATAAAGGGGCAACAAGGACTGAAGTGCGAGTTCCTGGCTTAAGACAGCCAGAAAAGCGCTACTCCAGTCCCTGTGCTCTGTTGCAAATGACATCGCAGGAGAATAATATTTACCTTATGCAATATGTAGGGATTTGATGATAAAAAGCACAGAAAGCATCAATGTTATAAACTGCTGAGCAGTTCTATCAGATATAATTTGCCATTAGTCCAGGAGCTGGTAGGGATCCTAACCTTACAGGATCACAGCATCAAAGAAATTGGCCATCTTTTTCGGCATACCATGAATATCAGCCTACTAAAGACAATCATTTATGTCTGACTAGAGTATAGGTACAGCACGTGATATAAGAGAGGAATATATGCTAAGATGTCCTGAACCTGAATTCATTAACAAATTCAGAGCATAATTAATTACTAGCCAAGGTTATGTCTCCAAGAATGACTAAGTGTGACTGGCAGGACTCCTCTGATTAAACAAATGTCGATCCTAAAAGTGAAGGAGCTGTGAGAAATAAGGAATGCGCAGAATCCCAGAGAGAATGACGCACATTCGTCTTGTCTATACTTGCAGAATCATCAGCCTTGAGTAAGGAAAGACATATGACTACAGTTTTCTAATAAAAGCCTGCATTATATGAGAATGAGATTCATTATGTTGATAAGGATTTTAAAGTATTCATTTTGGCTAACTGCGAAAAGTCAGTCAGAGACGTAGAACTGTTTTGTAGTCATTTTTTTAGCATAAAAGGCAAGTATTGGGATGGGATGGTCTTTGATTAGCAACACTGCAAAGCAAGTAAATACCTCTTCAATTGTAAGCACGTGATTAATTCCAAACCTCTTCAGTGAAACACTAAGGTTTGTGCTTACGACTCCGGTGCAACTCATGGTTCATTACTCAGACAAGCAAAGATAGCCTCAAGAGCCTGTTTCAAGGAAAGAAATCTCCAAGAATGTCATTTTGATTTCAAATCCACTTCCATCCCAGAGAAAAAGTCTGATGTGAAAGTACATTTCTTTTGCCTACAAGAGGCGAAAGACACGTGTTTGGGTCTCCTGGCCTGCAGGCCTGTGCCATTCCACCACAAGTAAGTAATATCTATAAAAGTTTTCCGATGACCTGAGGAGTGTGAATTCTAAGTTCTCCAAATCACCAAGACCATATTAGAGAAAAACAATATGTGTGTATATATATACACATACACACACACACTCACACACACTTGAACTTGCTGCGGGGTTTTTTATTGGAAGTGGAATCCTGTGCTTAAAATGTAGAAAAGGAATGTGGGCTTTCTTCCCTCTGGGGTTTAGTCTTGTTTATTTTACAAGGCTAACATCTCAAAAAGCTGACTTACGCTCCAAAACCATGTGTGAGTAATTTATATAATTTAGTGTAATTTAAAAAACAGATCACTGAAACTCTGACTCAGTAAAGCACTGAAATATGTGCCCGAATGCCACTGTGAATAGATGTCTCTTCCTAAAACTAAGCTGGGCACACGAGCAGGCAGCGGTGTGAAGTAACTTTTATCAAATCCACTTATTCATTCATCAGCTCCATATTGTATCCTCTGTTGCATCAGCATTTTGCCTTTTATGTCCAATAACTTTACCCAAGTATTTCATTTAGAACCAGATTGCTGAAGCAATAGGAATTGCCACAACCAAAAGACTGACACATGTCACCAAAGACAGACATGTGCAGGACAACCCAGGACAATCCCTTACAGGCAGAAAAGTGCTGCTGATTCTTCTTTCATGAACAAGTCCAAGTGTGAAAGAGAAGTCATAGGAAACGAGAAAAGGAACAGCTACAGAATACTGGTGCAGTGGCCCAGAGGGTAAATTGGTAGATTAAATTATGAGGTAAAAGCAAGAAAGAAACTTCCAGTACCCAATATTTTAACTAAAAGTCTAGAAGAACACCAGAAAAGTTGTGCTGACAACCATTTTCACATAATACTTTTCTAAATTTCTTATTCTACCCTAATGCCTCAGTGTAACAATATTGCCTATCTTGTCAAGGCTCAGAAGGAAACACATAGAGAAAAGGAAAAGCTGAAGAGACAACAGTGAAAGAGTAAACATAAGAGAAATGTGACTTGACAGGCAAGTTTCAGGGGTTTTTTTCTTTCTTCTAAATATAACTGCAATTTCCTGGGGTACAGTAGTGCTCAGATTTTGACCCACTAGTGTTTATCGTATATGCATCAATGTCACTCAGTTTTCATTCTCATTTCATTAGTCATTACAACTACTCCATGTTACAGTCTTCTCACCCTTCACTTCAGGTTTCTGGTTATTTCTATCAAAACTGGCAACCTCTCACTACTAGTGAATTCTGACGAACACAAGGGTATTTAGCAATTAGGAGGAGCCAAAGGCAGCAATATCTAAACTTCTTCTGCCCTGTAGAGTTCTCTTACTTTTCTGTAGCCAAACACGAGGTCTAACAACTTGCTGTGTCTTGTTTTCCAAGATCTTACTTTAGGAAGACTGATTTTGTTTGCTAAGACTACTTCTTCTTCCAAACAAAATGGATGTAACCGGGCCTCTTATCTTTTCTGCATGGGTGTCTCAGTCACATTTTGGAGGACATCCACATCTCTCCTTGAGATAGAGGAGAAATAGGAGAAAAATAGAAGCCCTGCTACTGCAGCTAAGCTACACAGCTAAATTACGGCAGGGAAGAAAATGTGACAAGGAGAACTAGAATAGGACCAGTTCTTCAAGGTGTAAGTTTTACAGGATAAGTCAATTAGTAGTGAACGAAAATACAATGCCTCTAGAAATTACTGTCTGCCACAAGCATCATTATTTCACAGTGGCCTAAAAATGAACAGTCCAAGTTGTTTTCCTATCTGTCATTTTAAAAACACACGGACATACAAAGTGAGCCAATTCCCAGCCAGCTGCAGCTATACAATTTTCAAAGGTAAACTGAGATCTTACTTAAACAACTCCACTCCTCCTTGTGCTCAAAAAGAGCAAGTTACTTTTAAACCAAAATATACCCATGACCTTTGCAAAGTGCTTTTCCAACCATTTCTAAACATCTTTTTTTCCCCCTCCATCGCTATTTTGGTCTTTCTGCTTCAAAACACTTTAAATTTAGTTCTGTCATTTCCCGTAGTACTTGAGGGGCAAGCAATAGTTACTTATAAAATTATATCTTAATTTTATTTCAAAATTTTTGTTGTAAGATTACGAGATAGCAATTTCAGCTTCCAATGTATCCGTTGTTTGCAGCATCGTTTACAGTCATTGACATACACAGTGCTGGAAGTGTTCTCTCATAGTCATTGTCATTAAGCAGAAGCGTGTGGATCTGAACCTGGATTCATATGGTTGCATTTTCCAAGTTAACCAAAGCAGAAATTCTGAAATTCAGGCTGGCTTACACTTTTATGGAACATTATTCTGGCTACAAAAGACAAATAATACCTGTTCAGCATAAATGGACTGGTACAAAGTTAATTTGTCAATAATTTAAAAACTTATCAGAACCTGCAAAGGGTTTTGCCATGTGCCTATAGCAATTTTTCAGTACTAAAAGCACTAAATTGGAATTTATTGTATCATTAAATCACAGCCCAACTCTGCAAGCTACAGAGTACCTGGACAGAAGTGCAGTCTCCTGAGAGGGAAGGCCTCAAAATCAGTTGACAAATCTAGGAATTATCATAAAATAAATGTATAAGGTGGTAGTGGAGACAGTGGAATGGAATGGAGCAGAGTTTAACCTAGTGTCTGCGAGGTTTAATAGTACAAGAATCATAAAAAGCCCAAATATTCCCAATTTATCAAATGCTTCAAAGTCCATGCTAGCTACCTTAGGGAATTCCAGTGGAGCACTGGATCCAAGTAGCAGCGGAGGGACATCTTGCCCAGCTGCATCTCAGTTAGATGCTGTCCTCAGATGCGCACACATTCAAATTTCTCTACTTAGCTAAGGGTCACACATAACTCATCTGCTCACATCCCCTCCCCATGAATCATGAGACACAGTATCACGCTACCTTCCTTCTAGACTTCAAAAAAAAAATCCTCTAAATCCATCAAGAACCACTGAAGTTACTCACAGCTAACACCTCACCTTCCTAAAGCCTGCTGCTCCCTTTTAATGGCAGCTCTGCCAAGAGGAGTCGACCTATATGAGCATACAGCTTTAAATTAAGTAAGAGCATCTAAACTTCATTGTATGTGGTATGCTGGAAGGCTCAGCTGAATGAAGAGTTTACAATAACAGCTCAGCACAATAATTACACCAGTCTCAGATCTGTTGTTTTGAATTTCATCCATAACCTTCAATTTGGGTTTCACACACACAGATACCATTGTAGAATTGTCATTTCAGTTCTGCTTTGCATATAATTTTGTTCAGCATTCTCATTTCCAGCTACCACTTGTACTACATCACATCTTTATGACAGCTTTCTCTCAAGCTAACAGTTCTTGGCAATGCACAGTAGATTAAAGTCATTCTTATTAATATTTTACCATACTAGCTCTGTTCTACTACACCTCTGTAATTCCATCTGCCTCTCAGCACTGATGTGTTTCTCTGATCTCAAAAACCTAAACTGATTAACTATTAAAAAAATGCATTTTTTAAAAAAAAAAAAATCTTGAATTACGCCGTATTTTGGTAAAAGATATAATGGTCAGAGTAAAGCACTGCAGTTCCTAGAACATAATCTTTTCAGATAAAGTTCTTTTTCTCCACTTTCAATTAAAATATGAACTTCTGTTACTTTGAATAGCACCTATTTCAGATATAAAATATATACCTAACATTTTAAACAATGCAGCAACTCCTGTTTCTAGAACTTAGTCTAACATTCCAGTATGATCTGACCTATTAATTTTACACTCTAAATATTTAAACCACTTGCTTAAAATAAAAATAAAAAACCCATACATATGCTGAGAAATTATTAATAATTTACATTTTTTAATACTTTTCATCCAGGAAAATTAAGAATAGTTTAATAGATTGTACAGGAGGTAGTTTGCCTGTTACTGTAAAGCAGTACTTCTGCAAAGCAGTGCTTCAGATGTTGAATGCTGGATTGGAATCATTTAATAATAGATAGCAGCCTTCCACAGAAAGTAAAGAGTGGTTTATCCAGCTGAAGTTGGAAATTCAATAATTTAATGTCAGTGTAGTACCCTAGATCCACACTGGGGCATTGGCTGACACCGAAGTGAGGAGCCCCTCACAACTAACCTCTGGGAAGCACTCGCCTTTAGGTACACAAAATTGTTTCTGTACAGTCTCTACAGATATTGATAGGTTTGTGCCGCTGTTTGGAGGTGGCTATCATGGTGACAGCGGCTCTACTGAAAAACAAGCTCAAAATCTGAAATGCCATCTATTGCTCCAAAACCCACAAGCACAGCCGAGAGCCTTGGCTGTTGTAATGCTGGGCTGGGCTTCAACTCGGGAAACGGTACAGCGTACATGACTTCGTGGCACCAGTGGTACTGCTGTACCCCTTAGACAGTATACATGCTATTTCCTCTAATGATGATCCCATGTGCCCAGTCTGTCATGCACCTCTTTGGTAAGCACTGTAACATCTCTTCTTCACATTAACTTCTGTCCACGTTATCTCCTTTCGTCAGTGTTTGGTCAGGTTGCTGCAAGCCTCAAGACAGGGCATATATTCATCTTAAGAACGAAATAGGACAAGACAGCAACTCAGAGGGAATTTATGTAAAGCCTGAAGCAGACCAAGTGACCATGAACACATTCAATGAGCGATTCTTAGCACGTAGGAGTGACCTGTAGTTTTCCAAGGTGCAGTTTTTGACCTAAGCCCTGTCAGATCTGCTACCTGCCGCGCTGAGAGACTGCCTCTGGCCCCAAATGCAATGTGGCAGCTGAAATCAGCTAATGCCCTAAGGCCAACCCTACTCTGAATAAATAAGAAGCAGCTGCTTCAGCACCTTTACTACTCTCCTGCCTTATTGACATGGAATATCCAGTTGTCTGACCCCCAGGACGTGCTGCGAGGCTTTTTGGTATTGTGTTTTAAAAGCGCTGAAGGGTAACCATGCTGCAGGTGCTGTGGTGTTATTGTTAATCATTGGCTCTGCGGAGCTACTGAATTAGGTATGTTGTGATTACTAGTTGTTTTCTTTCTACACTGATTATAGTGTTTATTCACCAGTTTTCTGTGCTTTAATTTGGTTGATTGAAGTGCCTGGAGAACAGATAGTTCTGGTTCTTTTATAAATTCAGAAGAAAAATGCAACATAACACAAAATAAATCTGCTATGGCATTAATCTACATTCAAGAAAAGTGAACTACTTAGCTGATTTGCAGGTTTAATTGTGCTTTTCCTGATCTTACCCTCAGTGGAAGAAGCCATTCTGGGGAAAAGGCAGAGTGCCGCCGACCATGTGTTGTTTCAAGACCCACCCTGCCATCCCCGCAGAGGCAGACAGCCATTCTGGGCACAGAGGCACACGCTGCTACTTATTTTAGGAATGACTAGCATCTCCTCAATCACAGGTAACATTAAACTAACTGGCCAGGACAGACCTAATTATAACTCCCAGCCAACCATCTGGGCTCACTCAGGCTGGCTCCAGGAGCACAGGACAGGTACCCTACCCCAGTCCCACCCAACCCCTCCTCTCTTTTTCCCCATGGATGGAGAGCAAACTAGAATGCAACTGCCAAGTGAATTGGTTCATGGAGCCGAATCAGAAATCCAGGTGCTGAAAAGCATGTTTTTTTTCTCATGAGTTCTCCATTCAGCTGCACAAACTGGCTGACCAAACAACTGCAGGTTTGCCAGTACCTAAATGAGGCCGACAGCAGGAATACAGAGCTGAGGGTGCAGCAGTGAACGGTTGAACCTGCAGGATCAGCTGCTCTCTTGCAACTTTGCTGTGTATTATGTTGGCTACTCGCTGCTAGAAAGGCAGGGAACGAGCACGAGTTATCTCCCCCAGCAGCATATGTGCAAATCAAAGAGAATTTTTCCCTTAAACTTATTTCCTGAACTTGTATTTTAAATCTTCTCCTAAAACATAAATCTGAATGTAATAGAAGTATTTGGACATTAATTAAAATCTCCCTCTTTAAAGTCTTATCTCCATCCTGCTCATCAATGAATACCGTAGCTATGTTCTCTTTTTCTGTCCATCTAGTTCCAGACTAACTGCACGTGAATGCAATTTGTNGGACATTAATTAAAATCTCCCTCTTTAAAGTCTTATCTCCATCCGGCTCATCAATGAATACCGTAGCTATATTCTCTTCTTCTGTCCACCTAGTTCCAGACTAACTGCACATGAATGCAATTTGCTATTCCAAATTCTAGATTAATTATTCCACATTCACATTGGTACAAATGAAAGCACAATTTCTCTTAAATGCTCTATCTTAACTAACTAAGCAGGAAAAAACCTGACAAATCCTCTCTCCAGGAACAAAACCAACCAACCAACATTGTATAACTTTAACCTAACACTGTTTACAAAGAACAAGAAAAGATAAAGCATACCACTGCGAAACCTAAAATCCCACCTCCCACGATGTTGGCAGCGCTTGCCAGTTTTTCCTCCATGACCTTACTGTTATAATATTTCTCTTGCAACCTTTTAAAAGCATTATTTTCCACATTGCCTGTGCTTTGTGTAAGTTCACAGGAAAAGGTAGCGTACATATTATAAAGCATCTAATATGCTTTGATTGTTAAACTTAAATATCTCAGTAAACCTTCCTGGGCAGTAAAGACTGCCAGCTCCATAGCCCTGGAAGGCTCTACAATCCTGAATCTTTAAAAAAGAAAATAAGTGAAGAAGTTATTATTTTAGACAACTTGGAGAGGGTTCTGAAAGTTAGGTACAATGTTCCCTTTTGCCTGAGGCCACTGCACTTGAAGCCTTAATCATCAGTGTCTCCAGCACTCTGCATACAAAGTTTTTAACAAAACAGAGCTAACAGACATTTTTAAGAGTCTCTACCCCTTTAAGAGTTGTTTGTGCACACATAACAAGTCATCACCTAAAGAATTATTGGCATAGATTTGACATGACCTACAAAATTAAGCCATGGCTTCACTATTTCAAACTTGAACTCGTGAAACCTCTGAACTCATTAAATTATCACTCTGTACTACAGATACAGAATTGAACTTAAAATCAATATATAATCCAATTTCTAACCTTGTGAACAACAGATAGGTCTTTCCCAGTATTCTTTTTCCCCCTACTGTAAACGCATACATGGATTGACATAAAGATTTTTGGATGTTTAGTTGTTTATAACATGTTTCATATTTGCAAAAGAAATGTGAGTTTGATGACCCCCAAATCAGAAATCCGATTTTAGAAACCACTCACCACCTGAACACTGGAAACAACTAAACAAAACATCCGCAAAACATAAGAAATGGGGCACTCACATCACCACCACTTGAAAATAGAGCTCCATGTGCATACACACAGGACACATCCTGGAAGTTAAAGCATAAATGGTGTACACAGCACAATGAACTCTTTGGGGGAAGAAAAATCTTTTGATTCTCTTTGGTTTGTACAGCATCTATATTGTCATACTAGAGTTTTCAGTTTGGCCTCCACTGATGTACTGTAGGTCCCACCTGGGAATTTAGAATGGTAATTTTTGCCCCACTTCCCTTGAACAATTAAACTGTAATCTGCAATGCAGCAATAATTTACAGTGTGGCTCCAGGCAAAAAGCCGACTGCAGATTCTCTGTCAGAAATGCTATTAACACAGCTAATATCAAGGTCATTCTCAAAGCCTGTCAAGAGCATCTACAGAAGTTCCCCATCTTTTTGCATATGGTTAAGCTTTAAGGTTGATTACAAAAACGGATGCACATAAGATCTGATTTTACTGAATGAAGTGTAACATTTATTGCCAAATGATTTCAATGGCTTGGGAAGCAGAAGCTCCAAACATAAATGCAGCTCCAACAGACCCATGAATATACAGCCTCATTTAAAAGTTTGAGAAGACAGTATGTCTTGATACTATGACATATAAACATAGAGAATTTTGGGGGTTCTTTTAGGGAGTTGAAATTGCGATCACCGTATATTTTCTTACATACTGATAAAACGATCTAAAAACTTAAAACAACCTGTTACTTCAATTGCTTGTAGGTTTTAGGCAGTTGGCAGTAAATTTACTTTTATATAAATAAATGTTATCTCATTACCAACAATCTCCATTAGGATCTAGCAGACCATGAAATAGACTTTGCAAGATCAACCAATGTGCTAAGGCCCAGAAAAACATTATTTTAGCTCCCAGCTTCAGAAATTACGAGGGAAATGAAGCACTATATTACAGTTTGAAGCACACACACTAAATAAGCCTTTTTAGTCAAGGCATTAGGAAAGAGAAGTGCAGATTACTCATAACTGTGAAAAGTACAGTTAGGTTATTTGGCATCTGCTTCTTAGCCTAATTTCCTACTGTTTTTAGCTTCTTAGAGCATGTGGTTTTTGCAGAGGCGAGGTTGTAATACTTCTAATAGAGGATAAGGAAGAACTCATTTTAGACACTAGGGGAGACAAATACATTCTAACACATTACCAGAAACGACTTTCCTGGTCAGAGCAAAAAAATATTTACAGATCTATGGTAAGAAAAAAAACTAATCAAAGTAAAGCAAGAAAAAACAAAAATATTGTTCTGAATGCTGATTAAAATATTAAAGCTTTCATTCCGTTTGAATAGAAATAATGTTCAATTTATAAAACACACGGAGCTTTATATGTCTTCATGAGGCTAAAAGGATCCATTTTAAGTCAGTTCACTAAAATAACATAGGATCACATTTCGTTCCCTAGATGCCACAAGAGATCTAAACTTCAAACTAAACGTAAACTATCAACCAAATATAGTACTGAGCCATCATATCTTCATTTAGCGCTTTGTGGGAGAACAGTGATTTTGATTCTGTAAGGAGAGAGCTGTTGCACCTTGCTTAGACCTGACAAAGACTTAAAGACTTGTGTATGGGGGACAAAAACGATTTAAAAAAATAAAAATCAGAGGGAAGAAGGTTTTGATTGGCCGTGGGTGGTTCAGGAAGGAGACCCATGGAGAGGTTAGGGTTCGCCTGTTTTCCTTCGAAAGCAATGCTGACACAGCCACGCTGCCTGTCAAGACAGGTTTTAATCCTTTGGCTGATTTCAGGCAATTCTGAAAAGGGAGCTGTGGCTTCAGACTTAATTGGACTCCTCAAGGTTTCTTGTCAACTTATGGTTGTAGAGAAGAGACACCCAAATTAGTACATCCCAAGAGGGAAGATTAGCAGAATTCAACTGTTAAAGATTTTTGTTTGTCAGCAACCACTTGAGCGGTTAGCACGCTTCTCTCCTAACCCCAGCACCACTGTCCTTGTCCCGCAGCGGGACGGAAACCAGGGGAAGCCAACTTCTTCTGGGGGCTCATGGTACAACAAAGGCCGTAGCAAACAAGTTTAATTTACTCAATACCTTGAGAAACAACCTGTTTCTCTTAGCTAAAGAAAAGAAAATATATTTTCCAGACTGTGAATTCTACATAAAAAACATTCGAAAACGACAAAATGTTGTGAGTCACAATAAGAATGCTTTCAAAATCCAGCATTTTGTACTTCTTCCAGCCTTACTTTTTCTGTATCCATATTTGAAATTATCAGAATCAATTTTTAAATCACCATTGAATTTAATATGACCTTACACCTGTAACAATTGAGACCAAAGTTTTGCGACACTGAAATCAAACTATCACAATAAAATTATAATAATGATAATGGTAATACAATAGGTTCTAGAAGCCCATTCAAATATAGGTATATAGGTGCTTTAAATTGTCCATAATTGATAAATTAAACACACCTTTGTGAGAATTTGCAGTGCACATTCATTCTTTCCAGTAATTCCAGTTTTTGTTTTTCAAAATGTTAACAATGATCAAAATTCTTCCCAGAATCTGCAGTTGTGCTGTGCAATTGGCTTCTATCTTTGTATCTATACGATTATTATAAAATCAGAACAAAAAGAGAAAAAATAATTTGTTTGCCATGTTAGTGATGTTCATGGTCATAGTNCAAAATGTTAACAATGATCAAAATTCTTCCCAGAATCTGCAGTTATGCTGTGCAATTGGCTTCTATCTTTGTATCTATACCATTATTATAAACTCAGAACAAAAAGAGAAAAAAATAATTTGTTTGCCATGTTAGTGATGTTCATGGCCATAGCGATTTTACAGGTTAAAAGTCTAGGTATTATGAACTCTGTATTCTTTAAAAAAAAAGTGGGGCAGGCATTTGCAACCAATTTCTCTATATTCTCTGCCCCAAATGACTCCAAAATTTTGCTCCTTTATGTATTATGTCATTTCTCACAGGCCACACTCTTGAAATCAACTGAAAATCTTCTAAGCTGAGAGATCTCGAGAGCTTAAGACAAAGACTGTAATTTCTTTGTGCGAATATAAGGTTTTCAACTTTAGCTGATAAACAATAGAGGTCAGAAAAATCAAGCAATACTTTTACCGAAACGCCCTCAAGCCCCGTTCCTGCAGCTCCTCTGCTCCGTTACCCCCTGAACCGACACACGGGCTCAGCAGCCAACAGCCCCGCACAGCCGCTGTGTTCCACTCTTCTCTTGGTCCAGCTACCAGCTCTTTGGGGCCATTTGCCATCATTTTTATTACCGTGCAACTAGTAGGAAATGTATATCATCTGTGGGACTCGAACTACAAGATCACATTCTCCACCAGTGTTTACTGACAAATTTCAGGTAATTTGAAATAAATACTAAACTGTGCAGCCCAGGGAACCTCCTGTTCACAAAAAATAACACAGTCCTGTAGGGTTGCTGAGGTAATAGGTAATCATTAATTTCTATGGGGAGAATTTTAACTGCTAAAAAGTCAAACTCATTTGAGAAAAGTACTGTGGGCAGGAGTTTATCTGTCTGTCTTTGAGAGACATAAGCTCACTCACTGCAGCACTCACCAAAGAAACTGTACTCAAAATCACGCTGCTGCTCTGAAGTGGATTTAGTCCTTTTTATGACTTCAAACAAGTCTGAATTATTCTATCTGGGTTCCAGTATAGCTCCTATCATCCAATTATCCAAGTGCCTGGAGCAGTCTCTTAAGAGTTAACTTCCATTCATCCCTTCCTGCCAGGGCGAAGCCAACCTTGCCTTGCTCTTTCCCACAGAGCTTTTCTGAGCCTGTCAGAAAATATTTCCCATTCACCTCATTACAATTAGGTCATGTTCTATAAACCACTAGTCATTGGAGAGCAGTTTATCATCTTTCCTAACAAGACAATATTGCCCCCAAAATCCAAGAGACTTAAACTAAACATAAATTGTTGAAATAAACAGTTGAAATGAAATACTGTCCTTACATATTTTTTTTCCTTGTCACAGCAGCCTTTGTGCGTCTCTCTTTCGCAGTTTCACCTGGATCGTTTTTGTACTGGCTCTGGCTGGGAGTGGGCTAGCTTTTCTTGGAACCCCATAGAGTGCTGAGGTTTGGATCTGTGGCTAAACCAGGCTTGACAACGCACTGGTGTTGTGGCTGTCGCTGAACACTGCTTCCACTCGGTAAAGGCTGTGCTCCCGCCCTCTGATCCTTTTTGTGGCCCTCCTCTGGACCCGCTCCAACAGGTCCATGTCTTTCCTGTGCTGAGGGCCCCAGAGCTGGATGCAGTACTCCAGGTGGGGTCTCACCAGAGCGGAGTAGAGGGGCAGAATCCCCTCCCTTGACCTGCTGGCCACGCTTCTCTTGATGCAGCCCAGAGTACAGTTGGCGAGCGCACGCTGCCAGCTCATGTTGAGCTTCTCATCCACCAGTACCCCCAAGTCCTTCTCGGCAGGGCTGCTCTCAATCCCCTCATCTCCCAGCCTGTATTGAGACCAGGGGTTGCCCTGACCCAGGTGCAGGACCCTGCACTTGGCCTTGTTGAACCTCATGAGCTTCGCACGGGCCCACTTCTCAAGCTTGTCCAGGTCCCTCTGCATGGCATCCCATCCCTCAGGCATGTCAAGCACACCACTCAGCTTGGTGTCATCTGCAAGTTTGCTGATGGTGCACTTGATGCCAGTGTCTGTGTCACCGATGAAAATATTAAACAGTACTGGTCCCAGTATGGACTCCTGATGGAAACCACTTGTCACCGATCTCCATCTAGACATTGAGCTGTTGACCACTACTCTCTGGATGCGACCATCCAACCAATTCCTCCTCCACCAGAGAGTTCACCCATCAAATCCATCTCTCTCCAATTTAGAGAGAAGGATGTTTTGGGAAACTGTGTCAGAGGCCTTACAGAAGGGATAGACAACATCCATAGCTCTTCCCTTGTCCACTGATGTAGTCACTCCATCATAGAAGGCCACGAGGTTGGTCAGGCAGGACTTGCCTTTTGCCATTCCTATGCTCTCCCCCATCCCACCAGCGCCACTAGGCTGAGGCTATTTGATGTTACGGGACTTCACTGCTCAGGTGCCAAAGTTACTAGACATTTAGCACAGATGTTTCTGCATTCAACTTCCTTCCTGCCTCAGAAATGACTCTCTGTCATAACTTGTGGAGTAAAAGTCAGAGGGGCAGAGGGATCCAACGGCCATTGACTTCCCGCCTCTGAACAATTTGCCTTTGTTCTTTAAAAATATTTCTGGAAATGTTTCTATCTCTCAAAAAACAATACAGCTTCAGTGCCATGTTATTTAATAACCCATTGCACATATATTGTTTGGCAAATAAACAACAAACTAATCAGAAAAGCAACTTTTCCAAAATAGTGAATACAGCTGGGGGTAGGCAGGCTAGAACACACTATGAATGAATTTGCAAACCAAAATAGAAAATACAAGAACCATATATTATCCAGCATTATTGGCTTAATCACCTCATTTTTAAATAGTCAGGTTTAAAGACTGGTTGTTCCAGATGGCACTTGGGTGATAATATGCAGCTTCATTGACAATGTTTACTAGAGATGCTTTAAAAAAAATTGCTAATAAAAGCACAGTGTTATGGCAGCATTGTGAAAATGGGTTTCTTAGCTCTTGAAGGTTTTACAGAAAAAAAGAGGGTAGCACTACAGATTGTATAGAGCTGCTTTTCTTCGAGGACAGATTTTTCTCAGTTCTGCTTGGAAAAAAAAATAAATCTGTGTTTACCTGCTAAAAGGCAAAGTATCTCTGTGGAACAGACCCATGGAAAACCCCAGTGACCATGTATGAATGCTCGGTGAAAATGACAGCTCTGCACATCTCTCATCGAGGATTAATGTGTTGAATCTGAAATACATTTTGTTTTACTGTAACCACATTTAAAGGTTATGAGCCGTATGTAATGGAAGTGTGACATTTCAGGAAACATCCATCTTTGAAATTCAAAATACTGAAGAAGAACCTTTTACAATTTTAACCAGCTCTCCTATGCACACACTGCTAGAACAGTCACTTTTAACTTGCACCTTTTTAATCTCATTTGGGAAATATTAAATTAAAGTCCCACATTCATATATGCCTCGTGTCAGAAAATCCATGCTGATAAATCCGATATCCGTGCACCAGCATTTTGCTTTGTCTGTTTCTATAGCAGAATTTCCTGAATATCGTCTTTTCCTTTTTTATTTTCTTTTTTTATGTTATATTGTAAAATTCATGTTTCTAGAAGCCTACAAGCAGGTTTTAAATCACTGTCTGAAAGAGCGTCTCCATTAATTATAGAGGTACCAGAGTATAAGAACTTAGGCACTTCAAAGGTGATATTCAGAATCCCTCTCGATGAAGCCCGTAATTTAAAAAAAAATTCCTGTGTTATCATGCCAAGTTAAAACAAGTTTTAGTTTCACTAAGGTTAAAATTTTAAAATAACTACTCAAAAGACAGTTTCAAAAATTCAAAGCAGCAAAACTGACCAACTTTATTCCTGTTGTAAACCAAGGAAAAACTGCACTACACCTTCTACTAAAAAGCTACTCTCCTCTTTTGAAAGTATATTTAATAAATACATTAGCTCTGAAAACTAACTGAAAAAGCACTAGAGATATGTGAAAAAGATAATGTCTTTTATTAAATCAGTCTTATCAATTTACTGCCCTCCTGTCAAATATTATTTCAACTGTAAGAGGAAGTTGAAGAGATCAAGCTTTTTTTTAAATGTTTGTCTGATTGTAGACTGAAGTTAGCAGAGAAGCAAAATTAAATGGAACCATCAGCTTCCACACTTGGTATTCAACAGCTGGAAATGAAACATATACAGACTTATATCTCTAAAATTTACAGAATGTATTATTTTAACTATTCTTAAAGCCTTTTCGTTGCATGATCAGCTTGATGTAGTCATAATAATAGATTCCTAAATATTTCATTTGGTTTTAATTTTCTATT
Organism: Himantopus leucocephalus; assembly: GCA_003993805.1. Lineage (NCBI taxonomy): Eukaryota > Metazoa > Chordata > Aves > Charadriiformes > Recurvirostridae > Himantopus > Himantopus leucocephalus. The sequence goes on from RSEF01000009.1 coordinate 7,261,652, forward strand.
CTGGTCATTTAAACCAAAAACTAATGGATAGCAATCCCAGTGCATATTAAGGTTACATCAAATCTGGACACAATTAATTTCCTCTGGTGTCTAATAAAGGTTTCCTGAAAGGATGCAGGCATTTAATGGCTCTCAAACGCATTTTAAAGTAACACAAATATAAACTCGATTCCATGCAACTTCACTTCAACCTAAAGTGTGTGTTTAAGTGCTTTGCTGAATCCATTCAGCTTTGTGGTATGGGGAAGATTACAGTGTTTAAATGTTAATCTTTCAAAACCAGTTCTGTTAGGACAGACTTGTTCTGATCCCTTCAAGCTGACAGGAAAGCACCGAAGTAAACAGAATCAAGAGCACTAAGAAGTCTTTCGCTTCTTTCCAAGACAGAACAAGGAAAAGTTACTGCTGGAACTCCTGAGTTACCTTTTTCCACAGAGGTTTGCATTATGAAACTCTATACAGGCAAATATTACCATATTGTGGTATGGCATGTAAATGCATTCACTTCACAGTATTGTAAATCTAGATCTAAAAGCTGAAGAAAAACTAAGAGGAAAAATTTGTACAGGTAACCTAGGAGAAAGATGGGGAAGGAGTAAAATTTTTCAATGTATAAAATCCTAGAGAATCTGACCCAGCAATACATATTTCCTGAAACTCAGAACTGTAGCCCAGACTTTTTAAATTTCAGAATTAGCCAATTATTTGCCACCTCTCAGCCTCTCCTCTGCATTTCAACTTCTTGCTATAACATACTGCAAGGTATTTTCAAGCCCACTCCTCAGAGGACTGCTAGACTCCTCTGAGCCCATGCCCCTCACTCTTCCTTCTGTGAAACCCGGTATGTGCAAAGGCCACAGGCTGGAAGATGATTATGCCTCTACCACCAGGCTTGGAAAAGCCTCCTGCTTCATGCTTTCCAAATAAATAAGTATATAGATGTTGTAGTACAAACCTTGAACATTCACTCCTCTGTGACAGAGATTTTCACAGTTCAGCCACACTTTAAAGCCCCAAAGATAGCACTTTACTTACCCAAAAGGACTGCTTAGCAGGCTTAAACAGTTTCAGCAATTCTCAAGAGTTCCCTTCAGGGAAAGACTTGGCCTAGAACACTCTACTTAAAATCCGTATGTTGTACACCAGCTGCAGTGATTTCATCTGTGTCCTTCACTGTTGGAAACCTCACCCTTTCCTTGCTGAATTGTAAAGTGATGAAAGGTTCCCTGGTTCCCTGCCGCCACGGTGCCCACGGACAGTACAAAATGGTAACAGTCAGGTGGGTGAACTACGACAGCAGCTTCCAGTGCCGACCAGGTTTGGTTTATGTTACCTTCTCCCACAACTTTTGCTGATCTGTCCACACGTAGACTAATGCCTAAATCATTACTGTCTGGGTGAAGATTGTCTCCTTGCTTCTCTATTTTACAGAGACCTTTCATGGAGAGGCTTGGTCCTTGCAGTGCCTAGACATTACCATAATATAAATGACTTCTGCTAATAATGATATCATTATTAATGTTAACTATGTATGTCACACAGAGAAAGACCTCTAACGGCACCATAAACAAGTCCAGGCTTTGCTCTGATGTATGTGAGCCTGTTCTTGAACAACAATACTAAAATACAACCTTAGCACTTAAACATTACACACACCCCCTATTTATGAGCTCAGTGCAGTAGCAATCAATATTCCCTTTTCTGAAACCGCTCTCTACAAATACCAGTCTTCAAAAACTGCTGAAGTCTCTGGTAATACACCACACCTACTGGCAGCACAACAGTATGGGAAATTCAACCCTTTGATTTAAAAACTTTGCACAAACCTTGACACACTGTATGTCTTCACAGTGTTGTTTTAGTACTCAAAACATTACTTCACAGAAAACCCGGCTGTAGATGTTGTTTCAGTAGGGATAACCGTGTGACAGACTTGGCTGTCGCTGGCCAAGCCAGGGTGACCTGCACTGCACTTCAACGCGGCACAAGTTGGCAGCAAAAGGAGAGTGCTGCCTTAGGGGAAAGGACACAGCAACCAGGTATGTCTACTGTATTTTTGGTAGAAGAGCTCACAGAACCTTTCTCCTGCTTTTCTGGACTATCTGTCTTCAAAACACAGCATTGTCTTCCAAGGACTTTTGGAAGCAGGACTTCTCTGGTACAGGGTGGAATAGCAGGTCAGGAAGTGAGTTAATTCAATAATTACTCTGAGAGATCTCTCCAGGGATTTTCAAGGATCCATGGCCACATCAACGCTCAACTTGATGCAGGGTGAGAACGTCCCCTAGGTTCCTATAACCTATAATAACGCAAAAACCTTAAACACTCTACACTTTACTCACTGTCCATGAGGTGGGTAGGTGAGATGGCCTCAGATTCTTTTCTTTCTTTTTCCCTTTTTAGTTTCTCCAGGCATCATTTTGTTCTACTGAAAACCAAGGTGGTATCAAAATCTCATTTTTTTACAGAAATCTTACTGTTGTACATTGGTTAACTGTACTGAAAACATCCTCTATCACATAGTATTATTAAAATAGAGACCTTATGCACAGCGAACGAGGAAGTGAGAGGTTTACCTGCTGTACTATTTTAACAGGCAATTAATACACTTATTATTTTATTCTTTTTTTCACTAGGAAAACAAGTTGGCAGTTAAGAGGATACAGTCCAGAATTTCCATCATCAGAGTAGTTAAATATGACTGGGTTTAGCGTATTCAGCAAGTAAGATAAATGCTACCACTTTCCGCACTCAGCTTTGAAAATGCGGTCTGTAGGTATTAAAACATTCCCAAATGTACTGGGAAAAAACATGCAGATGTACAAAACAGGATGGATATGAAAGGCAGCGGTGAACATTTTGACCCCAAAATTGTACTCAATATGTAAAATATATAAATTTTAGAAACACTGCCCGGTTTTGATGCCCTTGAATGCAGCAACATTTTTCTTACGAGACCAAATTACTTCAAAGCATTTCTGACACCTTGGACATCTATTCAAAATTACAAAAGCCATAAGAAGTTGGTAGACCAGTGTCTCCTTTCCCTCCATGGTTTGTCAAAGTGCTACAAATGTCAAGGGCTACTTATCTGTTAATGAGGCAACTACCAAGAACCTAGAGGCCTTTTCAAAAGGCTAGAGAACAACGGGCCTCAATTAAATATACAATTAAATAACACAGATCTTAGAATTGCAAACGTATGACCTGAATACTCTGTTAAGTAGTTTTCTTGTAGGGGAATCATCTGACCATCCATTTCGGCCATTGTCAATTACTCCTCCATATCCCTTTTTATTACATCCACCGATAGACAGTCAGACACTGGTGGAGGTACAGTTCCCTAGAAACTGGACTCAGTCTGGTCACAGTAATTGCAAAGAAATCTCCAAGATACATGGCTATTGCCGGAGTCAAACACTGTTTTCAAGTGGAACCTGGCAAAGGTGCACTGGCTAACACCTGCCCCTTTTACAAGCTACCACTTTGTGTCAAACTGAACTAGAAAATAATATATCCCAAGCGCTTTGAACTCTGAAACATTGTGGAGGTAAAGCATTCTGCCTCTGCCTGCATGCTGCTGCTCTCACATTTTTTGTTCCCTGAAGAGCAACTGGTGTCCACCAACACTTGGCCTTAGACTCCTTTGTCACTAGGTAAGGAAAAGCATAAGTCAAATTTATTCTGACTTTTGATTGCAAAGCAGAAAAGAGTTACCAAAAGGAAACTGGTAGAACAAAAGATCAACCTCTACCTGGAACTCAGGGCGATTATGCGCTGCTGAACAGATTTCCTTCCGCGACATCTCTCAGCTGCCTGGACTGGGGGGCTATTTCAGCAGACATCCTCCCCTCATTGTTTCTTCTTTGGAAGAAACAACTCACCCTGGTTCATGGTCTTCTAATTATATTTCTTTTCTTCTTGCTAACTATTGCGCACAAATAAAGCTTAAAAACAGATCCTGACCACCCGCAATACCTGCTCTTCCTGCAATTCAGTATGCCGATACCATTGTACACCAGATGCAAATTACCACATGTAGCTCACTGGGAACAAAAGCTCTTCTACACGTAATCTCTTCTCTCTGGATGGCTTTCCCGTGTGTGGGTTTTTTCAGACATGGTTCACTCTCCCTACGATGCATGCGAAGTAAGAGAGGTTTCACTTACAACCCCACTGCCACGCTATGTTTTCAGTTAGCTCACTTTCTCTAACCTAAGCAACTACGTTCAGCTTATTGCAATGCTTCCTAAATCACCGTGTGCACTTAGAAAGCGTTTATCGCTCAGATGTCATACTACTAATACCACTTTCAACTTATCTCCAGCATTTTTATAGAGACAGAACACATCACAGAAATGGGTGGATTTAAGAAGGTACCGCATTTGGACTGTGCGGCACCTTCTTCCCCATGCACACTATCTGTAGGGAACCCACCACAAAGCTGTAAAACGAGAAATGACGTAAGAAATGTTTTCAATATTAATTTAAAACTACAGTAGGAATGAGGTTTTTTTAACAGACACTTACTATAACACACTCCTATCTTACATCAAAAGACTCTTAATCTCACCATAACATGGTTATTATAAATTACCAAGAGGTCTTTTGTAGATATGTAAATCTCCCAGATGTCTTTAGCAGACGGTCAGGTCCTGTTTCTCACACATCTTCCAGTCACTTGCCTATTCCTGCAGCGTAGTTTCCCACTTGCCTTGACATTTCATCCTACAAGTCACAACTGGCCAAAGAATATTAAATTTTAATATTGATTTTTAATAACATTTACATACTAGGCATAACCTCTCTACTTGGAATACTATGTATTATGAATATTTCTGCATCATCACTAAGATGATGAAGACATTGTCAAAGGTAATTGATTTAATTGCAGGTTTTTTGCAGCCGAGGTTTTCCTGCCCACTCTGTGACTGATCTGGTACCTAAACAGTAACATGGGTTCCCTCCTTTACCCTTCCAAACCCAGTGTAAGGCTAAGGAATAGCCTTGAATTAATTACACGCATATTTTGAAGGTTTCACCTTCTCTGGAGGGGAAGATAGGAAATGATGACAGAAGATAAAAACTTTACATGTCTAAGACAACCAAAACATAAGCAGATGCAAAATGGCTCCGGAGGCTTGTTTCCCTTTGAAAGGGACGCCATCAGCAAGGCAAAGTGCCTCTGCAGACGGCACCTCTATCCTGTAAGCGACTTGTGGATGTCTGATTTAAATTTGTAGCATGGCAACTTTTAAAAATATGCGAGGCCTTAGACTTCAGGCACTCAGAGACTGTAACTGTCACAGTCCTGATCAGAGCTGCTCTTAGTGCCCCCACTGTGCTTGCACCAGTATTCGTAGTCATCTACACTTCCCCTTTAAATCCTTATCTCCTACATCTCCAAGTATTAAAAAGGATTTTGATATATTCTTAAAAGAAAAGATAGATGAAGGAAAATATTGGTAATGAGATTCTTTGTCCTTTATATATTTTCTTCAGAGGCTTTCCTTAAGAATACTAAGTAGGAGGGAGAGACAGACTTTCGTTTCTCTTCAAAACCAAAATATTCTGTCCTAACACTTCATTTTTGTCCCTTAAAAGCATACAAATTTAGACCTCTTTAAATACATTATGCTTATTTCTGAAATCATAAAGAGGTAAATCAAATCACATGATGTACAAGTGACATCAAAAGCACATTTTAAACCCTAAATCTGTGTTTAAAATTATTGTGAAATGCTATGAACTAGTGCATCTGGTAATCTAAATTCAATTGTCTACAATGTGGTCTCCAAAGAAAAATAAGTAATACAGCAATCTGAGCTGACTCTTAAAAAAAAACTTTAAAAGCTGCTTTAAAAACTAATGGCATAAATCACCATAAAAGGATAGATTTTCATCATCCCAACCCTCTACTTACAGCTACCTTACTTGTCAAAATGTAGACTTAAAAATTAAGAAAGATTAATTGTAAGCCAAAGAATAGCAAGGTCTGCGTCTTGCTGGAATAATTCTTTAACCACTACAAATCTGAAATCTTGTTAGGGATGGTCTTCAAGCCAAAGCAGTACACCTTTACTTTGAAAGATATCTTCCTTGATTCAGAAGTCCACTAATAATATTACTCCAGTGGAGTACTGCCAGGATTCGCTTAAACCACGTCTGCCGTTCATTAGCCTCCCCAGTGTGGAGGTACCTGGCTCTGATCCATGGACTTCACCAGGAACTGCCAGGTAATCCAAATATACCATTGCTCCACAATTACAAAGCACTTTTCCCTGTGTTTTATTTAACTCACATCTTTAGTTCAGGTTAGAAATCACTGAATCTGAAGGGCACTTCTACAGTGTAGTAGCTTATATAGTTGGAGATACAAATGAGAATTCGGGTATTATTTTTATATAGACTGACACCTTGGTCTACATATCACANTTAGGCAAAAAAAAAAAAAAAGTAAGACATTGTCATACAAGATGACATAGGTCATACAGGTCTCCTGAAGCAGCATCCAATAATAGGATGACTAGAAAAAGAGTCCTACAATCTAACAACAGATAGACCTGGAAGTGTGCAACCAATAAGGAACTGCTGTGCTTTACCTTGATGACTTTCTTGGATTCTCGCACGTATATATGTTATTGCTCAGGTCCAGGCTAAGCAGGATCCCAACTAACAGCCTTTTTTTTTTTTGGTAGAAAAATTATTCAGGCAGTACATGGCTTGTAGTGTACAGCAGTATACAACACAATATACACTTATTCAAGCAGTACTAAAAGACTATTTGGATCAATGTGTCTGAGCTACAAAAGTTTTGGTACCTGTGATCCACTAACATTATTCTGTATCTAACATAGGCTTAATTAGTAACAGAGAAAGCAAGTTTGAACAATTTCTGGTAAGTTTTTATGTATTCTGTAAAAATCTCTAGAATGAAAACCATGTCTCTTAGCAAAGTTACCTTTTTTTTTTTTAATTATTTCATCCCATATCTATAAAAGATCTTTATATTTTCTTAATCGCAAAAGAAAAAAAAAGAGATTTTCCATTTGTACAGTGCATATATTTCTTTTCTTTCCTTTCTCTGATGTTCAACCTGTCTGCTCGTCATGACAACGCAAGCCTGACACGACGCGGTACCTGACGTGATCTGTGCTGTGAGCTATATGAGTACTGACTAACAGAAACCCACCTGTCAAAGCTAAAACATACCCACACCATTTGCTATACAGTAACAGCAGATTAATCAACAGAATGGCTCATTGCTTAGCTACAAACTCTAGTGTGGTTGAGGCTTTGGCATCTCACAAAACAATAATAAATCCAGACTAGAGAGCAAGTCCAGAGCAGCGCTGGTGGCAAAGGCTTCTCTGCGGCTGAGCTGAGGCACATTACGGCACTGCTGTTCACCGCCTGAACTCCTGCAATGCTCCTTTTCTGCTGAGACACAGAAACCCCAATCACAGGATTTCTCTTTTTCACTGAGAAAATTTCGTGCAACGGGTAAATCCCAACATAATTTATGATGCATTACTTACCCAAGTTGTTCTGGCTTCTTCCATGCAGTGATACCATTCTTTGTTTCACTCCTCAAACCACTATTTCTAATTTCTGGACTTCTGCTAGGTAGTAGTGGAAGGCTGGTGAAGCAATACCTCTCCAAATCAGCTAGCACATGAATGTATCTTTGTGATATTTTATTATTTGCTAAACATGAGATTGCTGGCAGTGCATCTATGGTAGCTTCTAATGCAGCTATTGCTTGCAGTCCCAGGTACTTTTAATTCACACGAATATACTTCATGTTGTGGCTAACGTCACAGTACGTAAGCAATAGAATACATTTTTGTTTGCTTGCATAACAGAGAAGTTCTGATAATCTACTAACGAAGAGCTGTGCTAGAGACCCAGGACAGGTATTATTACCCCAACCAGGAAAGGGTAAGCGCAACTGCAATAGAATCCATATCATACATGAATTTTAGTGATAAGAGACAGGAAAGGGAATGGCTTCTGGGTAAATCCAAGTCTGATAAAAGAGATGTTTTTGGCGGGCAGCTGAAGTTCAATGTACAAACTAGACTGCTAGCCCAAATATGGAAGAAAGTGTCTAGGAACAATCATAATATGAAAATATGGTTACACTTGGCAAAAGTATTTGCAATTACTGCTCATTTATGGAAATACATCACATTAAAATTATAAAATTCTACTTTAAAAAGTAACAATTATAAATTTCTAAAAAGTGACTTTTGCAAGATCTTAACATTATAAAGGCAGCATAATTAGACATATCTCATGAAGTGTAATCACAAACTCCAGACAAGTATGGAATAATGCAGAACAAAAAAGGATATAACAAAAAAAAAAATCACCTATAAGAATATATTTTCTCCTTTTCATGAGGTTTTAGCCTTAAGGGGGGTTATGGTTGCTCCAGCACAGAGGAATATTCTCATGCCTCCAAAATCCAGTCATTAAAAGAAACAGTCTGCCTCAATTCCACATGTAGCGAATGACAAGAGATAGGGTCCTTGTGGCTGCATTTCAGAATTCCTACGACCGGCTCTGTTGAGGACCAAAACTCAGAGCCGCAATCCTCCTCTTGCATTACTGACAAAACATCTAGAAGTCTGTAAGACTGGTATTTCGAATCAACACAACATAAACACCTTGGTAATTATCAAAACAGTCAATAATGACAGTTCCTTATCATATAAATGTAACAGTGGCATATAATCTCAGTTATCACATCAGAAATCAAGAAACTTACTTAAGAATGATTTAAAATAAGAATAGGAAGATCATTAGTCTGTTCCAAACAATAGCTGGTTATAGATTAACACCAGTATAAGATCAGTTTTTAGGTACTTAAGATATCAGATCTGCTGATCAAAGTGACTTAGATAAAGACAACAAAGCAAGGAAATTAGGTTATCAGACTTTTCACAAGTAAAACACTTCCACTAAGTAAAACACCATTCTTAGCCAAGAACTTGGGAGTTCAATTAGAATTTTCCAATCGCAGCTTATGCTAAATATACATACATGTTCACGTACGTATACACAGGGGTAGATATATACAAACTTCATTTTTATATAGTTATATAAACCAAATTTGTCTATATATATTTATACATGCATATATATTTGTATATGATATGCAGACAACATTTAAAAATGAAATCTGTAAAAAACAATAGACGAACGATGTATAAATTTAAGAACTCGGAGGAAGTTCAGTCAATGCAAGATCCTCACTCTGCCTAATGAAGAACACATTTAGCTATTAAGAGTCTGCATTTACATTAACATTTTGTTTCGCAGAAGTAAGGCAGATTTGAAGTGAATCTCTCAATCACCTTCCCACTTCCAGGCGTTGGTTTGGTTGCAGAACAGGGCTGATGCACGTGAACCATGTTCCTTGCAGAGAAAATTAAGCCAGAAGCTCTTACCCCTGTGCATGCCAAATGTCTTCCAAGCCCTGAGAGATACGTACAAGCTCAAACCGCTAACTGAGCAGAAACTTACTGAAGGTGTTCAGTCGAGAAGGCAAGCCTCAATTTAGGCTGAAGCAAAATCTCAGACATGCACACAGCGACGACGTAGAGGCTTTGGCGCCAATGTGACAGTCCACCGAGCAGCTCCTGCTGCACCGCAGTGCTCAGCGGGAGAGATGGAGCCCCGCGTGAGCGGCCGCAGCAGCGCACAGTCCCAGGGAAAGAACCGCTGTGCCTGTTCCTCTGACAGGGACCTCCTAACTCTCTTGTTTTCTTCCAAGTGTACTTGCTGTTAAAGTATCTGGATAATGCAGTCATATGCATGACAAACATTTACAAATTCAGACAGCTGTGTCCAGAATCAAAGAATTTTGACAAAACTGATAAAAAAAGGTTTCTGACAATGTATTTGGTGATGGGGCAGGTGTGCATCATAGCAAGTGTATGCCATATAAAACTAAATATTGGTCCATACTTTTGTAGTATAGCACAATTTTTTCACGTTTTAAACAGTGAACACCACTGTGCCTCCATTAGCCAGTTTCTTTTTACCCAATCCCCACCTTCCTGAAAGGAATGGGGAATAACATGACCCTAAGCCTTTGCCTCAATTGCCAATTAATTATTAAGGAAAAAAAAAGTTAGTAGAAAGTAAATCCACTCTACTTATACTATGATGTACTTAACGTTTATGCTGAAAATAAACAGAATATAAAAAGAAGAGAAACATCATTTAATATCATACGTACACATAACTTTACTATTTGGCAGAGAAAAAANTTAATATCATACGTACACATAACTTTACTATTTACCACCTCTTTTAAGAAAGATGTTAACAAAAACTCTAATATAAAGTTTTATATAATGCCTTCGGAAAAAACCTACAGCATTCCAAGTAATTAGAAAAATAATTAGAAAAATATTGTAACAGAATAGCTGATAGTATCTGTAAAAAAGACTGGGGAGAACCATAGCAGCATGTACAGCTGAGAAGGACTGGAAGGTGAACTGCTGAAGGGATAGCTTTTGAACTGCTTTTATCTTCCTTGTCAAGTTCTCCTCCTTTGTAGACTAGGAAGTTTTTAAACAAAACATCACCACCAACAAAAACAAACACAACCAACAGCATGTAAGTCAAAGATGTAAGGCTGTAGTCTGAGAAAGAGACATGTTTTTCCATCCTTGGTCAAATCTGATCTTCCTCTAAAACAAACGAAGGAACAGCTGCCAGACCTTAAGAAAAAACTCAGGTGTTCACATGTATAACTTTTATAAAGCAAATCAACAGAGAAAACTACATATTTTTTAAAAAAGTAGATTGACTAACGCTCCATATTAGAACTAGATAATAAGTGGGAGATGAGTTTCAAGAAACCAAAACCCAAAGTATGCTTTGCCATATTCATGTAAGTTTGTGCATTCACTGTACAAATATTCTCCTCTCATTCACTGAGTGTGCTGGCTGTCGACAAAGAAAGAGCTCCCTTAAAGAGAGCAATTCTTAGAAGTTGTTGACAACTACATCTGCTTTCTGCCAGAGCTCCAAATTTACCCTTAGGAAAGCAAGCACAAGCATGTTAAGCACAAAATAAAAAAACTGTAAGTTCGCTTGTACGGAAAAAATATCTATTAAGGTCTGGGTGATGTAGCTGCACACTGCGAACCACTAGATCTTACAGAAAACCAGACATCCCTACCTCAGCCTAAACAACCAAAGAAGAGAACTTTCAAATAAAAATGAAACTGCACAATGGTTGGAAGCAAAGAAATCAGCTGCTCAACTATTCTGAGGAGTTTCAGAATTATTTTTGGAGAAAAAAAAAAAAGGCACAAAATAAAAATGCACTAAATTTTGAAAAAAAACATTCCTTTAAAAAAGCTACAGGGCATCTGTTTGGGAATCTGTAGCTATACCAAGGGCACATTAAATGGATGCACTAAGCCTCCAGTAATAATATCAAAAGCTAGAATCTGTAGTAAGTTAAGCATATACAAAAGCATCATGTTCAGAATAGAAAGATGTGTATTAAAATTCTTTGACTAATAGATAAGCTATTTGAAACTCTGACCTAAAAAAAAAAAATGCTCTTTTTTTCTATCTGAACACAAGCTGTATATTAAACAGCCTACTTTGCTTTGAAGTATATTCTGCCTTCACATTTCTGTTCTCAGAAGACTGGAGTTAATCCGCCAAATATAAAAAAGAGCCTTAGATATTTTTTCTTTTAAAGTGAAAACTTTCCTGCTCTGACCTGAACATGCAAGTCAGTATTCGTGGCAAACGTTCATTACTAATGCTCCTTAAATTTGTCTAGCTTTTGAACCACACAAAACAGCTATACTCTTGTACTTCCAGTGTGGCAACAACAGACTCATCTGCTGCCAAAACAACAGACTCTTCATTGTCCTAAGATCGCATGCACACTCTACAAAGACACCTAGCAGCCACAGGGCCTTTCTTCATCTAGCAAAAGCTCCTTAGTGTAGTGCACAGTACAAGTCTGACCACCAAAGACTTTTGCCTGGAAGAATAGTGAAACGTGTTGATAAAACTCGGCATGAAATATAAAAAGAATTTGATGCTTAGAAGTACCCAAGGCAAACCGAAACTTGTCAGATCTGGAGAGACACATTAAAAAAATTACAGATCAGCATAGGAAAAAATTCTTTAAAACACCCTAAAAAGAAACTAGAAGGAGATAAAGGTCTATTTAAACTTTGAACATGATCTGGAAATAAGAAAACAAAAAACTGGCAGACATTTAAAGTAGAAAAAATAGTGACGCTAGTAATGAGTGAACTAGTCAGATGAAGGCTACCAATTAGCAGGTCTGTACATTGCAAATTTAACAAAAAAGTAGGTGAAATCAACAGTAATGAAGTTTCCATTTGATGGACTGGATTTTCAAAGGCTTGGGAAGACTGACAGGTAGAAATAAACCTTGGTGAACTACAAAAGCAGTTTGAGCAGGCTGCACACCAAATCTTCAAATTGTGAAATATACTTCCCTAATGGAACATTGCTTTGATACTCACCAGACACGTGCATTTTACAGAGGTTTCACAGTCCAATGTATCCTAATCTCCAAATCACAGTTTTCAAACAACACAGATTAACCAAAGAGCTGAAGTCAGTACTGAATTCAGACATCATAAGGAAAAACAGGAATCCATGAAAGCACCTTTGCTAGCACCTACACAAACGTTAGACTGCCTGTAGAAAACCAAAATATTTTAGTTCCTTTTAAAGGTAGCCAAGGTCTCCACTCTAATAAATGTAAGGAAAACCTACTAAGAAAGTACCAGATACACCATGTCTTGAAGTCCAAGGCAACCAGGATCAGACTATGCTGTACTCTGGAAACCGTTGAAAGAAAAGATGCAGCAGTTATTCATACTAGGTTTTTTCTTAAGATTGTAATGATCTTGACATCTGAGGCACACTGGAAAGTGCACAAGTTTCGGTCTGCATGTTTGCAGTTCCTGGAGATGTAAGTTAAGGCAGTAGGAGTGCAACTAAAAAAAAAAAAAAATACAAGTGTTTTTGAGACAAGTTGTTCCTATTATCTACAGAGGCTCAGAAAGTCAGAGGAGAATAAATGCTCTAGTATAACTGCAGGACAGTTTCAAATGCAAACACTGACTGAAAAATCCAGAGTAAAGGAAAAACATCAGAAGTCAATACGTATTTATATTACATTAACTGCTACAATATTGTACTGAAGACACAGCGGTACTAGCAATATAAATTATTCTAAATACAAGGAAAAACAATAAAGAGAGAAGCTAGCAACCTGCTTAATTTGAAAGTATTTTCTTTCAGTTAAGAGAACAGAAAGATACGGCTTGATCAAGTTGTTTTTAAAAAAATGAGTCCTACTCATCTCTAAACCAAAAAAGATTCCTGACACATCATTCATACTTTGGATCAAGCAGTCCACCAGAAAGAAGGAAGGGAAAATAAAATTCCTATCTGTCACTTTTGACAATAGTGCATTCTCCAATACTACAAAAACTAGTTCTATTCATATTTCAACGCATTCTAGACTAAGTCAATCTTAAAAGACTTACTGATCTGAAAATGAGTATCTGAGATGAGGTTCTTAAAGTATTCTTTATTAATATCATTAGAAGTTGCAGAAACAACTTTCTTGTAATATAAAGGCACAGGGAGACAGTTTTGATAAAATATTCCAATCAAACAGTAACTTACAGTACAAAAGGACAATTGTAATGCACATACAAACCCCAAACATCTCATTCAAAAATATTTCACCATGTTCATCAATAATAATGGGCAATGACTAAAAATATAAATTGTTATTGTACAATAAATATCTGATAGGTGCAAACGGAACAAGATTTATTGCTCTCCACAATGTTTTCCCTGTAGTGTTTTTGTTTTTTGTTTGTTTGTTTTTTCAAGTTCCAAATTCCTTTAGTAACTTACTTCTGAGGGAGCTAAACCCCAAACCAAATCCGATAGGACATTATGACAGCTACTGAACTGCCTCGAGCAGTAACCAGAACTGGCAGTGTTTGTTTCTTTGACAATTTTAACAACCATACTCCATTCACTCATTGGGAAATGTGGTAGATGTTTAAAAATCAACTTTAGTGATAAGTCAAGGCTTTTATGGTAGGGTAGTATTACCTGGTTCGAGGGTTAGTCTATTTTCTTCAAATAAGTGGATTTTATGATGAAAAATAACATGAACCTTCTCTGACAGCTTGTGCCAGAGCAAGCAAGTAAAACCGTTTTCAAATGAGGTGAGAGGAGAAATGAAAATTAAACGCTTCATTGGGCATTCTGACTTCAGAAAACAAGACAAGGGACTGGGAGCAAATTAGGACTACGTAGGCAAAGATGACTAAGATGATTAAGGTGAGAATTTCAAATTCTAAAATATCCTTAATATAATCATCTAAGAAATCAAAAAGCACTCTGCATCTTTATATAGCTCCACATTTTGAGCTTTGAGAAAGAAGGGCCAGTCAGTGAGTCTGCCATTTTCCTCACCTTGCGCTTGAAGCAATTTGGTAAAGCAACAGTTTCCATCAGTCTTTTGATGCAGTATGAGAGGCATACTAACTTTGCTCTTGAAAGTAGAACATACTACCTTGCTCAGAATTCTTTTTAGCTTGTATGAAATATTGTTTTATACACGCGTTTAAGAAATAGTAGTTTTCTTCATTACTGTTACAAGAAGTAAGATGCATACATTTCCTAAGAGTATCTTTTACGAGTAAGACTTGAGGAAAATGAAACATTNAAAAAAAAAAAAAAAAAAAAAAAAAAAAGAGGAGCAAGCTTTGAAGTGAGTTCTTGTAGCAGTAACTGAGGTTTTTATAAAAACTATAATTTATCAGAACAACTGCAGATTTACACAAACCTCAACAAGTCAATTGCACTGGGAATAGTCAAACTTAGTTCAAGAAAAGGCGTCTAGAGTGAATACAGCTTAATCAATTTAGCTGGTAAACCAAAAGATGAATATTCAATAAACTCCATTACATTTGAATTCAACAGAATTGGGAATGATGTAAAACAAACTGCTAACTTTCTAGACATTATTATTCAAATTAGGATTTTCTTGTAGCATAAGCACATAGTTTCAGAAGTTCTTCAAAAAGTAACCAAGGACCACTGCAATTTGAATTTTGAGAATTATTAGCTTCACTACAGTAGAGCATTTTTTCTTTACTGATTGTTTAGAAACTAATAAACAAAACCATTTTCTTTGGTTTATGCTCAACTACACCGCACTAGTGAATTTTTATTTTTAGTCAAGCTTCTATCCCCAATTTAAATTAATACAGATCTGTTTATTGTAGTCTCTCTCCAATTCTCAAATTATCTCTGTTAAAAAAAAGAGTTTGCTCATACCATGATTTCCTGCTAAACTGTCATGTGTATATACTGGCATGAAGGGTAAAGGTTTTGTACAATAGTTACATTAAGTGATATTTCCAATGGTAGAACTACAAAAGACAGCAAATGAATATTAGTTCAAAAGGCATTTGAGTTTATGATAATCTTAAAAAAAAAAAAGAAACCACAATGTCTAAGCATAGCAAAATACAGTGTAAAACCCCCTAAAATTAGACAGTAAACATGGGAATCCTGCACTCACAGTAGAAATGTACTGCACAGCATTAACATGAAAGCCTGTTAAATTTGAAACAATGCAGATAGCAAGGTTTACCTGGATGTAAATGCCACTTCAAGGTGTTTAAACAAACACAAAAATGAGACAATGATGTCAGGAAAAAGGCCTTTAAAACAGGCCATCAGTCTAACTTGACTTTCCAAGTAAGAACATCAGCTTCACAAAACTGTGACACTAATGCAGTTTTATGTAAAGTACCCTTTGACACACAAGCTGTCAATTACGCTATCACAGTCTTTTTTGACCTACTCCCTTTTAAATAGATAGGGAGGAGAGTCAATAGTAGCTCAAGTTTTAATTCAGTAAGTACCTTGTCTGTTTGCAAAGGAACATTGTAACACCATAAAATTGTATTTTTATGGTATTTAGAAAACTGATAAACTAGTTTATTTTTTTGTTTATTTTCTCTTTTTAATACATAAGTTCAAAACTTCAGTTTCTATGTGTCTTTGCAATAGTGTTTTAGCCAGTGTTGCAAAAAATTTTCACTGTGGACTACCTCACATTGTTACTCAATTGTGCAAGGTATTCACGCAGTTCTTTTGCAGCTTGGAATCTACCATATCGCTTCTTTGGGTTGGCACACTCATCCAGCAAGGCCTCAAGCCGGCCATCTTTGGCAATTTCAGCTGGGGGGTCATGAAGTAGTCCTCCAGAAGTGCCACGCCATGTGGCATGTCTTGATAAAAGGTTCTGACAAATAGCATAATAATTGTGGTCCACAGTTACACGAGCACAAAGAATCTCTTTTGAGAAGGACAGACAAGCTTCTTTATCACAGTCATCAAATTTGCTTTCATACCATACATCCCAGTTTTCAGGTTTATCTGTGAAATATAAGGAGACAGTAAAAAAAAAAAGTGAGAGAGGAGGAGAAAGCATATGTGCATCTGAATACAATCAGAAGATCCATACACAGCAAACTGGAAGTATTTAAACTATAAACCAACTTTGTTTAGATGAACTCTTAAACGTTCTAGTCTAAGGTCGCATCTGACAGTTTCATATACTTTTCTGCTGAAATGGTTCTGGCAATACAAAAAATAAGGGAAAGAAAGAGGGTAAAATAGATAGCAAGGAGAGGGAAGCAGAAAAACCAGCACACTAAAGACATGAATTCTACATTCACACACATACCCAGAGGAAAAAATGTGGCACAAAGAAGTACAAGAGAATGATTCACAGCTGAAGTTGAGAGAAAAACAAACAAGCAACATGATTCATTTTAGCAACATAGATTTGGTTTCTCCAGTTGCCCTGGGAACTAACACTGGCAAGCGGTCAAGTGGTCTATCAGAGAAAAAAAACATCACAAAGTAATTGCCATAAACTTCTGAAACATCCAACCTCTTACTTTAGACATGGTAGTAACTAAGAAGCATGCATAAAAAAGCAGATGCATTACATACAATCTTGGAAGAAAGAAAAAAATTCAACAAAAAAATGGCATTTACATACATGTATAAACCCTTCTTTATATACATTAAAAAAGTTACAAAAATTTGAAGGTGTAACTAGTGGCCTTGTCACAAAGCTTTCTTTAACTTAAAACCTGATTTACAGAAAATACCTTATAAGATAATATGTAAAAAGTTACCAAGTGTGAGATCTCCTGAGTTCTTACTACTTTTTGTTAGCAAACTTTCATCTTAAGTTTCTAGATTACTGCCAGCTTTGAGAAGAGGTCCTTATCAAGGAGGCTCATAGCTGTACAGATCTCTCTTTTTAGTACTGTGATGTACAAACTAAAATTTATCTGTGTTTGGTAGTCTCTGAGCTAACTATTGGTCTACTCATTTATGGTGCACTGCAAGCCAGACTAGAAAAAACATCTACTGAAGGATGACTGCTGAAACTATAAAAATATGATGTAAAATTTGTACAATGAACAGCAAATTCAAAATGGAAAGAAAGGAAGCAAAGGAGAATGGGAAAAAGGGACTTCAGCAAACTCAACTGTGGTATCCCACACAGAGTACAATTATATATTACTGTACGGTGCAATTGGACAGAATGTACATATTCAAATACCTAAACAGGCATATTAATCACTCTAGGCAGAGATTGCTTAATGAAACTTTCCAGGAGATAAATGAAATCAGTATTAAATGTCAAGTTTATACAAAGACTGAGAACTTTCTTGTGTCCTCATTTGTTTTCTGTGTTCTTGATTAATTGTTAAATTGCAAATCATGCAGCAAAATCCTAGTTAGATCCAAATTAGTCTGAGAATTATACACAACAGATGTAAGCGTGACACTTTCGGCACTGAGCTTCTGCAAGATGCTACGTGCTACTATTTCATGTACACATCAACTTTCTCAGAGTTCATTTGGTAATCTTTGTGACCAAGCAATTCAGACATGCTCCAAAAGTCAGTGTCTTANGGGGGGGGGGGGGGGGGGGGGGGGGGGGGGGGGGGGGGGGGGGGGGGGGGGTGGTGTGTGTGTGCGCAGGGAAGGTTTATTTGCATAGCCCGTAAGTACAAAAGTAAATGTACTGGATACCCAAGGCTTTCTGGGTAGGCCCAGATAATTTTAATCTGAGCTCCTACAGAATGTATAATAAATCTAATAAATAAAAGAAAAAACAAGAAAACCCCAAGCCCCACACCCAAAAACATACTTCCTTGTAGAAAAGTGTGTAGGTGGAAAAAATAGTCTTAATTCAGCAGCACAGCATATGAAGTCTATTTGCAGAACTTAAAAAAATCCATTCACTCAAAGTGAGCTGGCCTCACTCGGCCTATTGCCATGAACTTCTGCAGAATCTAGGGATTCATGTTCAATGTCTCTAGTCCTTGGGTCTGCAAAGTTTTCCTTATAAGCTCAAAAGGAACATAAAGCCGTGCAATGCCACTTTGTCAAACATCTCTCTTGCTGCCACTGCTCTGAGCTTTTACAGTTGACAGAAAGATGAATGAGTTTTCACTATTCCCATTTGGAAACAGCATTACAGTTACCCATTCCTTCAGTTCCATGATTACAGAGCACAAACCTCAACAACTGAACCAGAGGCAGGCTATGTAACTAAGGCCAAAGCAGGCAGAAGACTGTCTTGTCATCCACAGAAAACAGAATGCCAAGACTTCCATCCTTACAGACGTCTGGAAAAGACGAAAAGAGCCTCTCTCTTTTAGCTAAGGTAGACAAGTCAGTCAGCCAGCCCATCTATCTATCTGTCCATCCATCCGTACAAACCCATCCAACGTCCAAACCCCTCCTCCCACCCCCACCTCTCCATTTAAACAGGATTACAGAAATTAAAAGTATATGTAAATCAAGTTCAGGTAAACTCAATGCTTTGTAAAATAGACAAATTGGTCAAGTTAATTAGTAGCCTAATTGCAGAAGAAAGCTAATTAGTTTGTTAATTAGTAGGCTAGTTATAAAGCCAACAAAATGGGTATTTAGCAACCACACATACTTTAAATATTGTGCTTGTAGAGAAAGAAGCAAGAAACATGGGGTGAGGGGAAGGGAGAGAAAGACGACACTTACTCTGTCTGATTAACCTTTTGTCTGCTACCAGAACGTTTTCTGCATCTACAATGATAACTTTCCCATCTCTCGGTCCAACTGCAAAGTTGTCAAAGCTGACATCAAGGAGGTAGAGTGCAAATTCAAAGTCGTTATTTGTCAGCTGCTCAGCTATTTCCATTAATTGCCAGGCCAGATCCACTCGTTTCTCCCATGGTGCATTAAAGTAACTCCACAGCTCTTCTCCAACATAATTGACAGCCACCATTCTTCCGCATGCTCCCAAGTACTTTGCAAATGGCCAACCCTCATCAGATGGAAAACTCTGCATATAAAAAAAAATTTTAAATTTTCATTAATACAAAACAGCTTAGATTTTAAAATGCTGTTCAATAAAATTGAGAAGAGATATCTGTAAATACACATCAATGCTACATTTCCATATACTTCTAAGTTTTGAAGGGAAAGAAAAAACAACACAAAGTATGTTTATGTGAGCAAGAGGCCCTGCTGGACTACTAAAGAGAAAGTGTTGGAGGACGTGAAATAATATACAACCCTTATCTAGCTTTCCATGTACTATATATATACACATCCATATATATTCACACACATGCACAATTCCACAACCTATCTTTTTCTATTGGTGTTTTATACACATCTGTTGTACTAATGCAAGTATACTTCCCACCAAGATAGTTATGCATCTGATATTTTTAATTAAAACAAATTTTTTTAAGAGCCTAAAGGAAAAAGCTCTAAAAAGTGACACCTCTCTCTCTCCACCACCCCCCCTTCCCATTTTCCCCTGTTCACTGGATTCCTTTGAGGATCCTCTCACTTGAAAATCTCACAGAAAGGATTACAGAACAGATTAAGGTATAAAAGCAAGCTTAGGATTTCTTATGCCTGTAGTACTCCTTAATAAGTTACCTCTTGATTAATTGCTACATACGTACTTTGTGTGTTTATTACACACAGCCACATAACATTTATCAAAAGTACAATCTGTCTCCAATAGTACCGTTCTTGGAAGTTAACATAAAAGACTGAATACTAATAACATACTAAAAGCAGTTAAAAAAAAAAGCAACAAACCACAGCAGCATATTTTTCCTACTTCCATTGTGCTGAATGTGCCCTAAGACTTCAATATAAACAGGTAAGCATTTAAAAGGTATCCTCCATACTATGCGTCAGGAAGAAACCATGAAAATTAAATTCTTAATTTAAGTTCTTAAATTAACAAGCCCCAAAAGCATAGAAGTTAGCACTCTAAGAACATAACGTACAATAATTTTAAGAATTAGGAGATACCACTATGTGCCCATGCTCCTTCCTTGTGCACTACCTTGCTATCGTGTCACCAGAAGCAACTCAATCAATTCTGCAATGATGATGTAGCAAAGGGTTTTACCACAGTTAGGTTGAACAGCATGGTGGGTTTCTGTCTGAATGGAAGCTTTATGCCTCCTGAAATCCATGATAGCAGAAAATATTTATGGTAAATTGAGAAAAGATACACTAGAAGGAAGCACATCATGTAAAACAGATCTGAACTACACGACCGGTCAGTGAAGAGGTGCCCTAAAATATTAGAAAAGTTACAGTGCTTACATACCCAATCACCATAGCCTTAGAACCCATACCTCCCCTACAACAATTCTTAATTTTATCTATATCTGTGCTTCCTTTGATAACAAAGCTTTGATCATTTTATCTTTAGCACTAGGCATCAGCTGATGCTAAGCCAAGGTTAGAATACTGATGTTGGCCAGAAGCACTAGAAGCTCTGTAATACACAAGGGACTGCAAGCCACATCTACTCCCAAGAATTAATATTTATTCTTGACATGCAAACAGCAAAGTTAAAGCTATGTTCAATTCACGCACTAAGACTTCAGATTTAGTATTAAAAAAGCCCTGAAAAAACAAAATAGATTTGCTTAGATCACAATAGTCTATACAACAATATAAATCACCAATATGCACACCAATCTTCGCTCACAAAACTTGCTTGTGTATTTCACTAGTTGTTTTCCATGTATGCTCCCATGGCAGGAACCAAGTTTCATTAAAAAGACTACTAACTGGCCTCTGACCCAAAAGGTCATTGAATCAATGAATCCTCTAGCAATATCCAAGAGAAAAATTCTTATAGTTGCCTTCCCTACCTTTTAAAAGATGCTGCTAGTAAACACACAGGAAGAAAGAGTAAAACAGGAACACTTGCTTGGCACTGCAACAATAGTTTCTCTTGGTTCTATCAAACTTTCAGGATTTCACAACAGCTGCAGGTTTCAGGAGGTAAAAAACAAGATCCTGTGGAGGAATTGTTTCCATTCACTAAGTTATTTCACTACAAAACTGGAATCTTAGTTACAGAATTTCAGAAGGACATCAGACCCATATTAATAATAGAATAGGTTCAAAGTTTTTGGGGTGCCTCAGTGTCTGGAATTCTACTTTATTTTGATCACCCACAGAGGTGAATCTGATAATGAAAAATCCTGAGGATGATACAGAACTAATTTGATGGTTTTGAGACCAGTATGATATTTTCAGGCTGCAACACCACATAACTGAGCAGAACTAAATCTCTCTCACTAACTGAATCTACTATGCAGTAAGGATGACGTTATCTAGTCTTCAGTTTTTTTATCTGTAGGCTTCAGGGCAATTTATGAAGGTGGTAATTACGGGCAAATATCCACTAGTTCAGGGTAAGTCAAGTGATACATTCCACAGTTACGAAGTTGGCTGGGGTTTTTTTTTTGCTTGTTTTGTGGTTAGCAAAATAACCTTCCAACAAATGAAGTGTGTCCTAATTCAGTGTTCCTTACTTATTCTACAAGCAAACCAATATAATGAAAACTCATGCCTGTGGCATCAATAAACGCCACCAAGATGAGATTTCATGCACACTTATCATTACTGCATTCAGTCCTGGATCAAAACAAACCAATATGCAAATGGACTGTTGTCCATCAAATGAAATTAGTTATTCACAAAGGAACATGTCATTTCACTCAAAATGAAGTAAGCAGGAGTTGGTGCTCAGGTGTAACCTCCAGAGAACTCTGGGCAAGCAAAAGTTTTTCATTCCAGTGAGTGGAATCAAGGGGCATATGGGAAAATTCAAAATATTGCCTACCAATATCTATCAGGAAAAAGCCATACAGCTTAGCATTGGGGAAGTCCAAGTGTGTGTACCTATCAGTCCTGTACCCATGCAAGTCTACTTTATCCATACCTTATAAAACCAAATTTATACCTTAAATTGGAGAAAATTTACCTGATTACATTTTCTATATAAACACAGGTTTAACTGATTACACCAATTGTGCATAGTATTTTTGTATTGATGCATTTTATCAGCACTCAGTGCAATATATTCAATTCAATTGCTACAGCAAAGATGCCTAAATATTTGTATTTAAGCATGACTTGGACCACCCCACTGCTTTTCTTTTCCACCCCTCTCCAGTCCTGCTCTGCTTATGCCTTTGCCTCCCTTTCCAAATACCAATTTAGCCGCAAACAGCTGAACCTAGCAAAGGCCATGCTACCACTGGAAGCAAAGGTGTCCATCCCTCCCAACCTGTCACGCACACTCATTTCAATCCCCTCCTCCATGTCATTAGGAAAGCAATGCAGCTGGTCCTTGCTGGGCTGGTGTTCAGTTGGATCAATACCTGATCCAGCTCATCACATCACCACATCATGCTAGTACTAACAAAGGAAGGGAGAAGGCCTGAATAGCCAGGTGCAGGAGAGAGGAAAGGAGCTAAGGGGACCTTTCATTTCCAGCAGCAGCAGGGATTTATGTGATGGATTAAACTGATTTTGAAAGTACAGCGTTAGTCACAATGGTACACTGATCTTCAAAACACATCTACTATGCTTCCTGCGTTGTGTACGCCAAATTTCATTTCATACAAGAAATTCTAGCAGCAGTCTGGTTTATTAAGAAGTGAACATCCTGAACGTTACTAATAAAATATCTGCATGCCATACTGTAACGCAGATATATTTATAACTCTGTGGCACTAAAAAGATCTTTTGACAACAGGAGTGCAGGGAATCCTGCCAACATCTGCACATGTACAAACAACATCTCTGTTCTGGCTCCCTTCCAACTGGCATGTAACAGCCACATCTACACTTCATTACCCAAGTCAGTAGCCGAAGAAGGGGATAAAAATATGTACAAGTGCCTCATTCAGCAGTTTCATATTCACCCTGTGAATTTGACAAGAATATTAACTGAAGTGCAGATTTGTTGTCTCTGCAAGCACAGATTTGTAACTTTTTGTAACTATTTTGAAAGCACTTTTCTATATGAAATTGCAGCTCACTTAAGACAAGGATTCTTTTTTCTTCATGTATTAAAATTTTGAAAGCCAGTAAGACATGAACCCATTTGTATGGTCATTAAACATGTTTTCCATGAACAACTCGCATTTGGAAACAAAAAGCTTAGTAAATAGCTGTCAAAAATCTCAGATTTCTGTAAAGTAATGTACAACAGGTTTTATTTTAATTCTTGAATTATTAGCAGTATAAATATTTAATTAGATAATTTTGTACTTGAATACGCTATTCGAAAACTAAAAACGTGCATTTGACAATTAAGATAAAAACTAAGCTCTTGTTCAAAACCAGAAACAGCTATCTGACAAAAGAATCTGCAGTTCTGATGCACCCACTCAAATTTTATCTGTGAATACACACACAAATGCCATGGAAACCACAGACAATTAAGCTTTTAGAAGTGTTTTAAAATATAGTAATGCATATGAAAAATTACAAACAGGTAGCTTAGTAAGTTTTCCCTCATTAAATTTGTTATCTTTCTCTATTCACAGAGAAATATGTATAAACTTCTAACAGAAAGATGGAAAACAATAAATATGACAAAAACTTCTGCTACCTCCATTCCCAGTGACACATACCTCAAAAAAACATTTTAGTTGCTCTAATTAGTGTAGCTACAAGATATCTTCCTAAGCAAGGCTTAAAATCCTAAGCCAATCCTGTCAAAGCGACAAAGGGCACTTTGTTACTCAAAGAATAATACTGCATTTATGTCTTTAAAAAAAAATACACTGTAGTCTCAGAATAAATATTGAGAATTAATAGGGTGAATTTATCATTTCACCAAAGCATAAAACAGAGTATTCGTGATTTTGTATTCCTCACTTCCATCTGTCTAAACATGAGAAGATATACAAATCTGCCACTGGTTTTGAATGTTCAGAGCTGTGAATTAGATCATGCAGTAAAGACTCACCAGCTTGAAGCTGATAAGGCCTACTGTAGTCTGCAATAACACAAATCCCCTTTGAATTAAACATTTAAAAGAATATTAGTTTATCATAATCAAGCATATAATTCATCCTAATAATCAAATCCAAAAAGACAAAACAGCTTAAGTAACAAGTGACATCTTTGAGCTACTGTTTTACTGTACCATTAAAAAAATATGCCTTTCATCTTCAAAACTACTGCAGAAGATGCTACATGCCACTACCACTTTTTTTGTATAATGTGAGTTCCACCTAGGGAAA
>RSEF01000009.1:7286473-7311963 GCA_003993805.1 Himantopus leucocephalus
AAAAAAACCACCAGAAAAAAATCCCAAACCACAAAACAAAGAACTATACCTTAAACATGATGGAATTAAAAAGCAAAACAGAGTGGGGACTTCTCTTTCTATTCTTATGATCCTGACGGCCTTCAATGGCAAAATTACACTCTTTGTGACGCCTTCGCTAAAATCATCCTACTGAACTGTGTTTGCCCAGGCACAAACTGGCATGGCAAGTAGAATTTAAATAATACGCTCTTCCTCAAAAGGAAAAAAATGAGTTTGCTCTCACAGAGTACTGTTGATTCTGCAGTGTAAACAGAAGTAGCACTTGTATTAGTCACCAAGGCAAATAAGTAAAGCTCTGTAACCATGCAGACCTGGAGAGCAGATTTTACAATGAAACTTTTCAGATCAAAGGAGGTTAAAAAGCACAGTCTAAATGGAGATGCCTTCTTTTGTCAGGAGTTGATCTGAATTCTAGAAGATCTGTATTCAAATGTATTTGCAAATGCTAGTAAGCATAACGAAAACACTTCCATTCTCAACTATATGCCAAATCATTTGACATTCAACTAAAACTCCCACAGAATATATACATATATAGCCTACACACAGAGAGTAGAGAGTGGATTTCATTGAATATTCCAAATATTACTATTCCCATTGAAACTACGTTTCTTTCATTTATTTGACTTTTGTTCAGTTTTATTACATTTTATCTGGTTACTACATACAATTCATGCCAACAAAAGGCACATATCAGGCTCCATTGACAGACTATGGGACAAAAATACACAGACAACTCTAAATATAAACCCACTCAGAAGTTGCTGAATGATTCAGTTGAACACTTGAATTGTAAAAGTTATATTTCACCATGTTAGCAGAGGTATGCCATTTCTCCAAACAAATTAATTTAAAAGATGAAACAGAATAACCATAGCATAGAAAATTTAATGTTGCATTGGTCGTTACCCGTTCAAATTAGTTTGCAGTTCATAAGTGTTTGCTCAGGTTAAATTTGCAACAAATGAAAATGGTCACTATCTACATCTCATCAGTTATGAGTCTGGAATATATCACTATGAAGAAGTCCTAGCAGAGATGGCCTGCTCCTACTTCTGAAAATTAATTTGCAACATCAAAGATACTAAAACAAAGCCTCAATTACTTAATTCAGGAAAGTAAAATACAGCTCCCCCTCTAAATCAGACATACCAGAAGCAAATGGACAACATTGCTAATTCAAGGTTTGCAATGTGGCATAAAACACTTTTTTTGGTGTTACTGAAAACTACTCAGAGTTACAATTTATCATGAGGATTTCTATTTAGAGGCTGCTGAGAAATCACTATACAGACTTAGATTAAGACAGACAGACATCTTAGCACATACCCCACAATAACTTGAAGAACTTCTACACTATTCTGAAACATTCTTTTTACTTTATTTACATGTCATCACTTCAGGGAAGTTTCAAAGAAGAATGAAACTAGTTTTGATCATTTAAGGAACATAATTAAATACGTTAACATGACAAATACAAGCCAGTTCTGGCCTAACATGTATATTACATGTCACTGCAAAAAAAAAAATCTCTTCAATTTTCAATACAATCAAATCAGTGGAATATTTTCATAACATGAGACTAGTCAATTTTAATTTAACAAAACCACATTTTTTCTTTTTTGAAATGTGTACAATGGAAATTCAGGGATGGACAAAAAATTCACCTGCTTTCTCAGCAATACTTGAAAGTACGTAAAACAGGAATCAAGACAGACTAAAGCCTCACTTTAGCATCTCAAATTTAAATCCCTTGCTTTCTGAATTATCTTTTCTACAGGTGTCAGTGAACTGATTTGTGCAAAAAAAGAATTTTAAGAAAAGTTAAGACCTGAAAAGAAAAAAAAAAAAATAATCCATTTACCCATGAAGTAGCACTGGACATTCCTTAAGCCTAGTTTATGTTAACTGCAAAAAGAAAAAATAGCTTTCAAACAAAAAATATAGTCCAAATGCATGGGAGTAATTTGGAGGAAGGGTGAAGTCACGATTTATAATAGGCTGCAGCAGACTACAGTGAATCTTTAAAATGGAATAATATATGAAACTGCAGATAATCAATTTTTGATTAAAAAGCCTCAAAACAACTAGAGGTAACATAACTATTAACAACTGATCTCAAAGAACTACGTTTTAACTTTTTCATAAAGATCAGAGGAAAATATCCAACATTTTAAAATACGAGACACTAAATACTACTATGTCAAAATGCCAGTATCTTTATCAGTCAGGACTAGAGGACACATCAGGTAGTGCAGATAACTGCCTTAAATCCACTACTTGGTATTTAGCACCGCAATTATGTACCAGCAACACCAAATTGAGTAATGAAGAAAGTTTAAAAGGCACCAAGTATTAAAATTGGATGGCATTCTACCAATGTATTCAGAATAGAACTACAGAAAATAACCTATGACTGGAACAGTGTGTATGATAAAAAAAGAAAAAAGAAATCCCAGGCAAGAAAAGTTGCCCATTTACTTCTTACTGAGTTATGTACGTATCAGCAAAATAATTCTGTAAAACATTTGGCTAAATTGCTACTTCAAGTGAATTCAGCGCAAGAAATTGTTTCAAAGAGATCACAGTTAAGTGTTTTAATATATGTTTACCAGATGTCAATTACTGTTCTTCCCCTTAACAAAACCAAAAAAAAACCCCAATGATGACATGAAGAGAAACCAGAAGAATTTTAGGTTATGTGGCAACAGACTGTTCATGCAGAGTAATTATACTATGAATAGAGATACAGCTGTTGTTTTTTGTGGGTTTTTTTCTTCCCCACAAGGAATAACAACGATCAGAAGTTGTGAGAAGAATAAAGTCATTAAGCTTAAGTATTTAGAAAGCTAAATATGTATCTGAGGGAAGGGCAATGATTTACACAATCTATTAAAAAAATGCAAAAATACTGCTATTTTCCATATAGGTATCGGAAAGAGTCAGAAAAATAAAAGTCTTCCAGACTTGTAATTTACAAAAGAATGTCCATTTTAAACAGGCTGTTAAAAGCTACAGCTCGAGACAAAGTTGCATTAATGCACTCTGGATATAATTCACAGACACCTACAGTTCGGGGAAAAAAAAAAAAAAACACATTACTTGCAAGTGTTTTATTTACTTTTATTTTAATAGCAAAGTTTGTGTGCAAACTTCAAGTTTGCTTTGAAAACAAAGCAAATGCACTTTCATTTTAATAGCGCATCTGGCGGTACTGTACACCAATAATACAGCCAGCACAAAGGCAAGACTGAGCATTGCAAGACCAGCTCTAGATGCAATTTTGCCACAACAATTAACAGAACCTATGTTTCAGTTTCTCTGGGACAGATGTAATCTGTCTTTCACAGCTAACCATAAGATCTCAGGAGAAATGCAACCACTTTTTCTTACCTACACAATTTTCTTATCTAGAAACAATTTCTTACTTCAGCAGCAGTGAGTTATACTGTAGTTTCCCCAACTCCCAGAACAAGGAATTCTCCGCTTTGCCCTGTTCTTTGGGCATTGTTGGTTTTGGAGGTTTTTTCCATGTTTAAGTACAAAACTTACAGCTTTGCCACAAGCCTCCATGTGTTGGACAATGTGTGGTTGCACACTATGGCTCACAGCATGGCAGCTATGGTAGCACGACGCCAGGAGCTCAAAAAACTGTTAAGAGACAGTCACAGTGGCTCTAAGTAGGAAATCTGGAGGCTGACAGAGATCAGTGCAGGAGCTCTATGGAAAACAAGAGGTATGTCTAGAGAAAGCTTAACTATTTCCCTAGATCTTTCTGTTGAACTGCCTTGATTTTGGAAAAAGTCTTGTTAGGAACGAGCAGGGGGGGGAAGAAGAATTTTTGTAAGAGTCAAAGACTGAACAACAATCTTAGCCTCTATGGGAATTAACAATAGGCAGCAAACATTTTCGATTCCACAACAGTAAGTTTATGGTCCTGTTTGCCAGTGAAGATAAAAATTAATCATGTTACTTCATAAAGTTGAATAACATTCATTACTTGAGTGCACATCATGGTTAAAAGAAATGAAGTTTCTCCACTACAGTTATTTTTAAAAGACAAACTAGAAGGTGGGTGGTTTATAAAAAGTCACAGAGTGACGATAAACCTACTTACATCCATGCTGGTTCTATGAATTCTGCAAGGAGCAAGTATTCACACTGCACTCAGTCGGTAATCCAATTTATTTTTAAAATTTTGCTATTTCTTCACAAGGCAACTTTGGCCGACCTATCTTCACAAGTGTTTGACGCACGTAGTCATCACATTCAATTGTGAATCAGATGGCATGCACAGATCCTATCCTTCAGGTGATTCCTACTTAAAATACTCTGTTTTCCATTAAGTGAGTTGAAGGGAACGGCAGCAAGTTTTGTTGTTGCTTTTGTATGAAAAAGCTGTTCATGTTTACATAAAATATCAGTTTAGATGTACCAAATTGTGATTACAGATCAGAACTTATTTTACTAAAAAGTATTTTCCTTTATTGCAGGAAAGGACTACTAGAAACGGGAATGAAAAAACCCAAACCTATCAGAAGTTAAATCTTAAACATTTATACTTCAAGTTAAAAAATTCTTTCCTCAGCCCTCGCATACAGGTTGTTTCATTCAAATGTGAATTCAGTTAAAAAAATGCAAGAGGATTTAAGTACTGACTAGTTTAGCAACTTTCTACGAAACTAAAAATAATATTTTAATACCCAGAAAAGATGTAAACTCTACTGAATAATAACGCAGCTGTCCTGCCATTTAATTCATCAAGTAAAAAGGCAAAAGGGGTTCAAGTCTTCACTGAGTACACCTACGCAACTGTTTAACAAATGTGGATAAAGGTTAACAAGAAAGCTATAAAAAATACAAATATTGAGTAAAGATTACAATAAGTAATCTATACAAAACTGTGCTGGTTTACTACTATTTAGAGACTTGTAACAGAAGTGTATCATGCTGTGGGTTAAAGCCACACCTGAAAACTTCCTACAGGAAAAGCTGTAAGTCAGTTGTGACAATATGCAGTTTGTAAGCAACAGCACTTTAGGAATAATCCATACTCCAAACAGAATTCAAGCTAAAATTGCAATCTCTGATAAAAAGTCTTACAATCCACAAATTGCTAGCTCTAGTAGATGATTAAAGTGTATTTTCTATTATAAATCAAAAAATCAAGCTTTAATTTCAGTGCCTATTTATATTTGGCTGCTCCTATAACTTAATTAAATAACACAGAACTGTAGTGCACTGAACACCAAGAATTTAGAAGTTATCCCTGCTTCTAAACCAAAACTGTTATTCGTGATAGCGTTTTAAACAGTCACAGTAGTGCTTCATGAAAAGCTCTAGGCAAAAACTAGCAGTACTGTTCCTTGTGTCACCTTCCAGTGACAAACATCATCAGTTAAATGCATCAATTTTTTTTTTCTTTCTTTTAAATTAAAATCTGATTCTTCACATGACGTCATGCAGGTTTCCCTTCTTGGAAGCAGCTTATTTTTAGAACAAGCCTACAAGTCTCATTCTCATGCCAATATCTGCCCTTGTCAATACTGCAGAAACTGTACCGTAAGATGTTTTATGTATCTCATGTATAAATAAAAGCAAACTTCTCCGTAGCCAGTTAGCACTTCTGGAAAGTAACTTCATCTTTCATAAAGATTATCTTGCACCTTGCTGTTGCAATAGCTGCGTAACACAGAGTTAGCCATTCCCTATGTGTTTCTCAGGTAGAGCCTGAGAATGGAGTGGTATGTGACATGTTATGCAAATGAGAAGTGTTCATTCAGATTCATATATTTAAGATATTTCATTCCCAACTGAGGGAAGGTATTCAAACCTCCAGTACCCATTACCAAAGTTGAAGAATACTTCTTCTGGAGAATACATTAAGAGTGTTTCAACACACAAAGCTGGCCTGAAGTTCCCCAGAAATATTTTCCAGGATATGCCTGTTCATCAAAATTCACAAGACTCTGCAAAACACTTTTGATCTGGTCAGAGGTGACAGAGAACTTCACCATACTCTGAACTGGCAAAGGCGGCCTCACTTCCCACCAATCTGACCTGCTCTGCTCTCAGCAGCACCTTTGCTAAGATAAATGGTGAACAAAGTGCTTGTTAACTTCACGTCCAAAGATTTTCATCTCTTCAACAGATTTGCTTGACAGCCTCAGGGCTCATCCACAGCTTATCAAGAAGCTGACGGGAATCAAGGCTCTTAAATCAAACAGTGCTGCCCACTGCCTTTGATCCACACCACAACAGTAAATGCCGCAACTGTGCCGTACCCTTTGTCTGTAAATAATACATTACCCCCGCAAATAATGAAGAAACATACAGAGCTGTTTTCTGGCCATCTGGGTCTACGCTCAGTATGTTGGAACCAGTGTTCAAAACCAAAACTGTAAGTTGTATGAAATGCAGCCAGAACAAATTGATTCCCAAAGAATTTCCAAATATACTCAGCAAACCAAAGCAGTTTTGATTTTCTTACTTAAGTGGAGTTTCCTTTTTCACTGTGCTCAGGAGCAATTTTACGGCAAAATGGAAGAGACATACTGTACCCTAAGTCTGCTGAGAAGCAAACTGGAAACTTTGAAAACAACACCCAAGAGCTGTACAAGGAGAGACTGAAGGGCAGAAAACATACTACCCCAAAACATATTTTTAATTAAGTAGAGTTCATAAATGCATTCTCTAGAAATTAATCAGTAGGTGAATTTGCTGGAGGGTAAAGCCAGCAGCATTGCTTTTTGAGCATTAGATATTTCTTGGCCTCTCACTAGAGAAACTGCAGATGTTTATAACAGTAATCATGCAGTGATGCTTTTAAACATATTTGCAAGTATTCTTTTTATCATACACCAGATAAAGGCAAGGACAGTTCACTAGTCAGACTAAACAATTCCGAGTCCAAACTTGCACACTAAAGGCATACTTGGAGTTCCCTTGATAGTGTTAAGAGCCAAAAGGCAAAGCTCCCAATCTAAATAGACATGCAATAGAAGCAAGTGACTGGTGCCACAGAATAAAACAGTTTCCTGCAAGTTTTTCACCTAAAAATGTACATGACATGTTAAAGAACAAATCTCTGGTCTGTGCACATAACCAGTCCTCCTAACTAAAGGATACAAAATAAGTAACTGCTAAAAAGAGAATACTGTTCATTTATTTGTCGCTCCATTTTCAGGCTATGAAATACCCATTTCTATTTTTTACCAACAGAAAAACAAAAATCATATTTAGTTCACATAAGAGCACGACATAGTACCCGAGTCAGTTTTTGACAAGAAAAGCACAACGGCACTACAGTAAAGTCTCTACCCCACTACCTATTAAACTGGAGCCTGAGAAACTAATCACCGATTCCCACAGCTGCCTAGCAATATACGTATTATGGCAGAAGCCATGGGATTAAAGGCTAACACTTAACTGTAAGAAAGGCATAAATCCAGCAGAAAGCATCTGCCTCGCGGCGCGCCAGCCCGCCTCGCTCCCCGCGGAGCAGCCGCTCGCTCTCACCCGCCGCTGCCGGAGAGACGAGCAAGCTCGCTGCCCCGACGAGAGGGACACGGAGGATGGAGGACGAGTCAGAGCCGCGAGGCTCGGCAGCACCGAGGTGGGAGGCAAATCAGGGAAACGCACCGAGCCTTGGAGGAAGAACCAAAAACTACCACACCGAGCGAGCTAAGGGAACGCCTGCTGTCCGGAGTGGGAGCGGAGACCCCCTCCTCAGCCCACCCAGACGGTACCTTTACCCAAGAGGCACTGTTTGGGCTGAGACCTGCAGGAGGGCCCCAGCGCTTCGCCGCTGTGTCGGAGCCCGGCTTCCCCGGAGCGCTGCTCGCCCCGGCAGCGACAGGCCTGCGGGCGCCCACAGCGGAGGGCGGGCCGCGGCGGGCGCTCGGCCGGGACCGGGCTTCCAGCACGGGGGGCGGCCGTGCAGCACCAGCGAGAGCGGGCGGGGGCGGGCGCGCGTACCTGCAGCACCAGCGGCTCGGGGTTGAAGGCGAGGGTGATGAGGAGCTGCATGCGCTCCGAGTCCTTCAGGTTGCGCAGCAGGAAGCTGCCCGAGTCCTTGGTCTCGGCGTAGCGGCGGACCAGGCGGTCGAGCAGGCGCTGCGAGGGGCAGTGCACCAGGTCCGACCAGCCCTCCACGGCGTCGGGGGTGAGGAGCCGCACGTCGCCGTTGAGGCTGGCGAACTCGGTGGCGTGCAGGGCCTGGAGGAGGTCGCAGCGGCCCCTGCCGGTGGCGCGGCGGCAGATCTTGGTGTCGATGTCGGCCAGCTCCTGCGCGGAGCCCAGGCGCTTGAGGACGACGCGGCGGCTGCCCTCGCGGGGCTCCCCGTAGCGCGCGAAGTAGACGTTCTTGACGTTGAAGAAGTCGAAGAGGCGCAGGCGGCCCCAGCTCTCCAGCCGCAGCTGCCCGTTGAGGAACTTGCGGCACCAGCTGGTGCCCCAGCAGGCCGGGCACTTATTGAGCTGCAGGAACCGCCGCTCCGACAGCTCGTTGCGCTGCAGCGAGGCCAGCAGCGAGTGCGTGTTCAGCACCAGCGCCGCCGCCAGGCTGCCCAGCACCGCCAGCTTCACGTAGCGGTACAGCCGCCCCAACTTCAGCGACACCAGCCGCAGCATCGTCCCGGACCGGGCCGGGCCCGGCCCCCCCCTGCCGCCGCCGCCGCCGCCCTCCGCCGCGCTCGCTCCCCGCCCCGGCCGCGCCGCAGCTCCGGCACCAATAAACTCTCCGCCTCGCCGCTCGCCCGATAAAAGGCGGCCAAGTTACTGAGGGGACGGCGGCGAGGGGGAGGGGAGGGGAGGCGGGGAGGCGCCAGCAGCCCGCCGGCCCGGGCGGCCCCGCCCCCGGGGGAGGGGCTCCGCCGCCGCCGCCGCCGCTCCCGCTCCCGCTCCCGCCGCCGCGGAGGTGAGCGCGAGCCGCCCGCCCCACTCCGGAGGGGTCTCCTCCTCCCGCCGCTGCCCCCGCCCACCCGGGGAGGGGGAGTGGCCCCGCGCGAGCGCCGGCGGCGGTTGGCTGCGCGTGACGCGGCGGGGTCGCGTGCGGCCCACCCACCTTCCCACCCTCCCTTTCCCCTCGGAGCGGGAGGGCGGGGCCGCCACGCGCGCGGGGCGGGCGCAAGGGAGGGCGGGGCTGGGGGCGGTCCGTGCGCGCGCGCTGAGGAAGGGGCGGGGCGGGGCGCCCTTCCCGCCGCCTCACAGCCGCGGTCCCGCCGAGCTCCTGTGCCGCCCGGGCGGGGGACGGTGGGGCCGGCGCCCGCCGCCATGTTGTCTGCCTGCCGCCCCGCGGCCGCGGGCGGAGGCCGTCACTAGCCGCGCAGCGGGCAGCAGCCTGCCTCAGACCGGCCCGGGCCAGCGGTGCGAGGCCACCGGCGGGACCCGACCCTGTCGCTGCCCGTGCGGTTTCCGTGGCCCCGCGCGGCCCTGCCCTCCCCTCACTGCCCGCGCATCACAGCGCTGCGAGCGCCGCCGCCCGCCCGCCCGCCCTTCCCTTAAGGGCTACCGCCACGGCCGTCCCGCCGCTATCGCCTGGCACGGCGGTACCGGCGTCAGCGCGGCTCAGACCTGCCGCTAAGCGGCCGCTTGCTGACAGGCACCGCGGTGCGGCGGCTGCCCCGCACCCGGCGAGCGCCCGGGACGCCCGGGAGCCTGCCTCGCCCGCGGGGAAGGCAGGGGCCCGGCGGTGCCGCTTGGCCGGTGCCCGGCAGCCTGCGGGGGCTGGAGCTCCGCCTGTCGTGCCCGGTTTACGGTGCTTTTCGTCAGGAAAGAAGAGCAGAACTGAGGCTGGTGCAAAACGCCTCATACAACTCTGCGCGCTTTGCGAACAACCGGTAGAGTAAACCCAACTGCACAAACCAGTCCGGGTTTCCCGGTTTCAGATTCCAGTGCTGGCACGGGCGGTTCGTGGGTCCGATGGCGTGTCGGTTTCACGGCGGGACCGCCACAGCCGGCCCTCTGAGATGCGCTCCTCCCGCCCCGCGCCGTGGCGGGCAGAACCGGGGGGGCGCAGCCGTTAGCCACTGCGTGAAGAAGGTCGCCAGCCGTGCGGGCTGCCCCCGCACCCCTGCCGTGGCCGTGTCCCTGGCCGCAGGTTAAGAACCATTCTGTAAAACTAACACAGGACAGAGAAAAAGAGATTAAGAAGGAAAAAAAAAAGGTGAAAGTCTTGATTCTTTCAATACCGCTTTTCTTAAAGTGAGCCTGCGCTCCCCCGAGTTAAAGACAACTTCATACCGCCTGTTCAGCATCAAAAGTGCAGTAGGGGATATGGTCGTTGGGGGAAGAAGTGTAGCAGACTGGATAATTTCCAGTTACTTCATTTCCATGATATATTAATTTAAGTGCTGAGTATCTAGAATATTGGAAATACATCTGTCTTTTTACATCAGCATGTACTTACCTCTCTATGTACTGTCTTGACATTTATGTTTATAAAAACAGCTCAAAGAATCCATCACACTGAGATTGTCACTGTTGAGTGTGTACAGTGAACTTGCACCATTTGGTGTGTATGGAGCACGACCATATCTCATTCAACACACCCAGCAAGTTCTAGTCTACAAACCACTGGTTTTATTAGAAAATAAATATATAGACATAACAAATAAATATACATAGTCTCCTTTAACTCAGGTCTTCATTTGTGGACACACTGCTTGATGCCATATTAATAATAATAAATCCTGAAAGATTAACCTTTTTTTTTTTTTTTCCTGGATGTAAACTCCTAACTCACTAGCCAAACATGTTTGGTCTTCTTTACATGCTGGTAGTGTTTTTTCATCCAACAATATTTAGTCTATAACTTGCTAAGTCACTAACAAATCCAAATATAAACAAATATATTGAATTACTGTTTATTTTCTACATTGCTGATTTCTCAAGCTTTCTCATTGGCTCAGTTATAGGCAAGCAGCTTGATCTTTCTGAACACAAACAGAATATTTTAATCTTTACTAGATGAAATTACCATTTTAAAGTACAAATAATCTTTTAAATAGTTTAACTAATATGCTTGTCCAACAACAATGTAGTGTTCTTAAAGCATTTGATATCACAGATCCATAAACAAATAAATAAATCTGCAGTTTCTAAACACATCAGAAAACTTGTTCTGAGTTACATAAAGGTTGCTGTTATTTCTGGTTTAACTGGTATTCATTGGAGACTTTGGGGATTGTTTCTGAGGGATAAAGGCAGGTGGAGGCTGCCTTTTTATACAATGTGGCTGTCATTTGGTTTCACAGATTTACAAATTTTGCTTATAGAAACAAAGGAGGCTGAAAGGAAGATGCAACTGATTCCATTTGGAAGACTGAGAAGTGAAAATGTAAGTTGAGGCAGAGTTGGTAAGTAAAAGCAAAGGAGGGAGGGCAACTGAGTCAAAAATTGTTAATTCTGCAAGAGTGACACATGTATGTTGTAACTCTTAGAAAGCATGATTTGTGAACCATTTCAAGGGGACAGGGGAATCCATTTCAAGGTGCATGGAAGTGCAAAATTGACTAGATAATGCACTATAATATATGCATTTCCTGTTTTTCTACAGTTGCCTTCTTCTGACTAAGCTTCAAAATAGACTACAGCAGTTTTCCTGTGAAGACTTCATTATATATGACAATGTAATTCATCAAAGATTCCAGTGACTGGAATGAAAATACAGACCATCAGTGGAGTGCAAGGGCATGAAGTTCTCTGGTGTATAGCAGGTTGGTTTAGTTACAGAGGGCTTCTTTGCAGTAGCTCAGCAATAGGGTCTCAGTTTGCTGTGTGTTATGAAGTGTCATTCTAACAGTTACCTATTATTGCTGGCTCCATATATGGATTTTTTACATCTCCCATAACAATGCTGTGCTGGAGTTATGCATAGACCTTTAATGTAAGTGGACATAATATATTCCCACTGTTTTCAGAGACATCAGGAGGCTTCATGAAAATCACAAACAGTATGGCTACAGAGACGTCTTACGCTACTTTAAATTATCTAGTATATTGATTTGAAAGAAGACTTGAATAGATCCAAGCCTTCTCTCTCCATAATGAGAAAGCAAACAACCACACAGAATTTAAACAGTGTAGAATGAAAAGATAATCCAGCAACTCTATGTAAAGGTCTGATAACAGACTCTGGCTTACTAGGGCACTTCACTCTGAGCTCTTCTATTTCAAAGTACAGAATGAGCAGCTGTCCAAAATGACAACTGTCTCAAAATCCTTGCAAATACTGCAAAATAGTCTGGAGTGTCCTTCTTTTTTTTTTTTTTTTTTTTTTAGTCTGAGGCCTCCGTATNATTCCAACATTCAATCACCTTGCCACTTTCAAAACAGCGATCATTGTCACTTTAACCAGGTAAGTGTGAAAGATGTGACAGAAGAACAATTTTAAGTTCTGCACCTTTATAATCAAGGGTTTACATAGTTGTGTTCACATGTATTAGACTGACTGCATACACATGGTTCAGAAGCATGTCTCACAGGAATGGCTGCAGGGGCATGCCTGAGATTTCTGAATATTTTGCCTTATAATATTGAGGGATATCAACAGATTGGGAAAAACGTTCAATATCCTCAGACATATTTCAAATTCAATCTCTTGGCAGAAAAGAGAATGTATGTGAGAAAACCTGGATATATGGCTGGGTTATGTATCTGTCCAGCCACCCACCAATCCCAGTTGTCTTAGAGACCAAGAGAGATGGACACTGTTTGCAGTTGTGTGAGGATACGTAGCATAACCTCTGTTCTGTGTTCTACCGTCTGCAGATTCAAAATCTATTTTACTGTGTTGTACCACTTACTGTATGTCAAAATGAAATTCGTATTGTGGTTCTGGAAAAATAACACCTGAAAGGTGTAAATTGGTGTTTTAATTGTCTATGTACAATACTAATTCCTGCTTAGAGTGCAAGCAAAAATGAAAAAAGCAACAAGGTTAAATTTTTTATAAATAATCATCAAATTTTTAATTGGGTTGAATTTCATGCACATAACGTACTGCACATGCAGCAGCATAACACAGAAATACTGGCTCTGTAGAATTTTTACCTTGAGTAATTTGGTGGTTTTCCTCAATTTCTTCTTTTTATTTGCTGTCCAAGTATTGCATGCTTTGAACAGCTGAATAATGTTACAAGTTATTTTGCTGAATCAACATCCTAGCAAATGTGCTTTATCATCATGATACGCACATTTGCTGATTATAGCACTGAACCTGAATATCAAAATCTGCAAAAGTATTTTTAAGTTCTCCTTTCTCTTTCCTCACGTCTTCAAGTATAGATTAAGGATGACCATTATTTTTGTCCTTTAAAGTCAACATCTGTTTTTATTCTGATTTCATGCAGTGTGTTCTTTATATTGGTGTAACAATAAGGTGACAGTGCTTATGTTATTGTATGAAGTCTATTTAATTTGTTTCTTGCAGAAATCTTGAAATCTTTCAATGAAAACAGCGATTTGTTTTCATCTTCAAACTTTACACAGTAGTTTTACCATAAACACATAAGATCTTTTCTTTCAGTCCAGAATTTTGCTACTTTTATGTGTAGCTTGATTTTGTTCAATTAGTTCTAGGTGTAAGTATTATATAGCATTTGATACATGCGTTTGTTTAAATATATCATTGCTTAATTTGGATTTTCAGGTTTGTCTGCTGGGAGAGTTTAGTATTATTTTTTTCTTGATCAGCCTGCAAGTTTTATTTTATAGTAATCAGAATTTTCATGGCATGGAAATTGTGAGCCCCTGAAATTTATTCTTCTTTTTTGTATTATTTTATATAAGTATGAACCTGATAAGACTGGACCAAAATTAATAGAAAATCATTGATTGGACATTGGCTTGGATGTTTAGTTTGGTGCTTGGTCTGATGTTACTGATTTCAAAGCATTATTTACAAGTAATTATTCAGATTGGAAGAAGGGAACTGAAAATCAACTCTGTAATTTACTTCATCATGCTCCTTCAGTGGTGACTGTCCATATGTTAATAAAGTTATTGGAAACACTGAAAATCTGTAATACAGGAAACCACATGAATGCTATGGGCAACTTTTGCATTCTTCTTTACTAAAGCCACTATTATTATAAAAGAATCTCTAACTGACTATGGGAGTGCATTGCTATGGTAACTATCATCCACAAAAGCAGCTGCTTGCTTTTCATTGCTGTTGCATATATATGTTAAAGATGGTAATGTCTCTTCTTTCAATTTTTATGTGTTTAACCTGAAAAAAAAACACCAGCATTTCAAAAGCTACAGATCTAGTGTCAAATGAAGCCAATCTATGAGTTAGGTTTATTTAGTCTTTCGTATTCAGTCTTAGAGTTTTTAAAGATTAGTTAAAGCCTTAGCTTTAATGTGATTTTGTGCCATGAGAAATAACTGCACAAAGGGTAACACAACAAAGTCCTTTCCATACTGTTTTGTCAAATTCAAAAGATGAGAAGATTTTTCAGTAATTCCGTTTCAGAAAATGCCTTTATTATCAATACTTATAATTTTTTATAGTAATTATAATCAATAGTTATGAAGTTTTCCTCCCTTGCCAGCCTTTCCAGGAGGAATATATAATTGGGGCTTCTGTTCCAGTAGGCCTATTTTTTAAATTTTTTTTTTTTTTTAATGTCCCATACTCTACACTGTACTCTATTTTACATTTTCAGAGATGTCTAAGTTATGATCTAAGATGATCTAGGTTATGGCATTCTGCTATGCCATTTGGATACTTCCTAAACAGTGTGTCTCGTGGTCCAGCAGGCAGAGGAAGTATGAAGTGTGTTCCTTATGTCAGTAAGAGTAAAATAATGCCATTAATCTTCTTAAAAGTCTTGTGAGAAAAGTATTTTAAGTTATCCCTGCTTTAAAGATGAGGAAAATATAACACAGAAAGATTACAAGTCAGATCAAAATGTCTAGTGTTTCTTAGAGAAGTAGAATATTACTTGGCATAGAAAAGGGTCAAAAGAATTAAAATCCTGTGTTATGGCTCACCATGCTCATCCTTTTATCTGCTGTATCAAAAAATGTAAACTAGGACTGGAAAGGTTCAGAGAAAAGCTGGGGCATAATCAAAAATATAACTTCCTTACTGGGAGCAATTAAGTAAACTAGGACTGTTCAGTTTGAGAAAAAGATATCATGGAGGGATATGATAAAAGTACAAGGTGGAAAGTGTAATGGAAAGGCTAGATATGTCTCAGATGTTCGTCATCTTGTCTACTGGGAGAACCAATTAAAAAAACCACAAGTGAAGCTGGTGGGATCCTTTCAGAACAATAAAATGAGTACTGCAATGGGTAATAGAGCTGTGGAACTCCTTACCAAAGGTCATTGCATACACTCAGAGTTTATATTGGTTCTAAGGAAGACCGGGCAGCCTCACAAAAGAGAAGCACATTGAGGCTGAGTACACAGAATCTGTATCTGACTTTGGAAGTCCCTGAGCTGAAAAGGATTGCTCAGGTGCAAAAAGTCTGCAAAAGGATTAGGCGAAAGCCTATGTCCACTCAACTCCTACTTCTTCCTAAGCATCCACTTCATGGATACAGTTAATGACAGGATACTGGTCCTCGTGGATACTTGGTTTGGCCCAGTAGGCTTGTCCTTAAATGTCCATAGCCTGTAAACAGCATTGTATTTCAAAATATAAACCAACAATAAGGTATTTAATCTTACTATATTTGGTTTTCAGACATGAAACAAATGCAAATATTTGAAAGTTGTTGGCAAACCAACTGTTTGACAGTAGGTCCATTACTATTCTCTTTATAAAACATTGCATTTTTAAACGCTTGATCTTCAATGTAAGCTGAAGGGCTTAAACACTTGCTTTCATGTCCATTTATTGACATAGTTTTTAAAACCTAATTGAAAGTTTCCTGCCACTGGGATGAAGCTTCTAAAGGATGTAGAAGTTCTCTTAACTGCATTTTGCTAACTTTCAAGAGTGGGGAACATGATATGAAATCACCGAGCTCATTAAAATTAAGTCACACTGGAAGAAACAAAGAAACAGTAGTTGACTTTGAAAGTACTTATCACAGTAATGAAATGTAGAACTTGTCTTAGAAATTGCTGC
Source organism: Himantopus leucocephalus (assembly GCA_003993805.1). NCBI lineage: Eukaryota > Metazoa > Chordata > Aves > Charadriiformes > Recurvirostridae > Himantopus > Himantopus leucocephalus. The sequence continues at coordinate 7,302,603 of RSEF01000009.1, forward strand.
CACAAAGGACACTACTTTTTTAATAGTTGAGGTTTTTTCTATTCCTTTATGAATAGTTTAAGGTGTGTTCATACCACCCCTGCAGCCCACTCCCCCCCACTACCAAAACCTTGCTACATAAACCCAATACAGAAATCTTGGAGGAAATTAAATATTTTGAATATGTTATATGGCTATACTTGCCAAACAATCTGGCAGGTGAATAAATAAACTATTCAACAGGAAAAGACAAATGAAATAAATTTTACTGTCGTACAAAGTATGTGCTAGAACAGTTTATGACAGCTAATGAGAATGGTCGTAACAAGATATATAAAACTATATTCTGAACTAAGATAACTGGAATTAATTTTTCGTAAGGAGAATAAAATCCAAAGAATAAAGACGGAACATACTGTATGGCAATAAAGTTATTTAAAAATTAAGGTTAGATGTAGAAAAGATAGAAGACAGGTAGGAATTGGTAGATAAGTTCAAGCCTTAGCATCTCAAAATCTTAAAATGCTCCAGTGCCATCTAACCACGGAGACACATTTTGCTAATAAAAATACTTATGTGCTTGAAGTTCTGCTGTGTTTCTGAACTGAGCATCTCTTACAAGCTTTAGTCCCTTCAGAATTCAAAACAACAGCAAGCAATCCGTTGCCAGTGTCACCTGAATGGCTTAATTCAATAGGATGAAGGATCTGTCAGTCAAAGCTATTTACTTGTCATCCTGTCTTTGCATTGTATGGGCCCTAACAAAGGATTCTGGATTCCATTTTGAGGGTCAAGAGCTGAAAAGCGGTATGCAGCATTCCCTGTAGTGGTGCCTTTTGTGAATACAGCCACAACAACCCAAAGACCTTCTTCCTTCAGAGTCTGCCAAATTGAAAAGTCTGGGAAGTTGGCCCAGCAGTTGTTTTGTTTTTTTCTTAATTTCCTAAATGAAGATTTAACCTAAAGGAATCTCTTAAATCTCTAGAAGTTTATCAAAATAATAAAAAAGCAAGTCTTGAACAAGGTAAAAAAAGGTACCGCTTACCTTTTTGTCTTCAGATGGTTTTAATAGGGCTGTGCCAGTATAACTGCATCTTTACATAGAGCTTCTGTAATACACTGCAAACTCTATTGTAAATAATTATAATCAAGGGACTGCACCATTTTAAGAATTTTTGCTAAGGAAGTGAAGATTTGAAATTGGCTTCTAATTAGAAAAACCTTGCAGTTGAGATTAGGGTTTCTAAGTAAAGGATTAAACACTGCAAGTGTTACCCTGATCCACTAATTGCCTATATGTCCCTCTGTAACGAAGGATACTTTTTTCCTGTGGGGATTCTTCCCACCTTGTTTTCTCCTGCTCAGGTCAGAACCAAAGTTACTGATGTCTCAGTTGTCAGAACTACCACAGTACCTCAGATGCACCAGTACGAATTCCTTACAGGTTCAAGTGTAAATGATAAATGAACCCCTTATTTTAAAAACGATTATATCTGATAAGTGAGAGTATCAAGGAAACATCTGTTAAAGCAACAAACAGTAGAGGGTTTTTTAAAGGCGTGGAAGGCTCACTGACTCAATGAGAACAGGACTACTAGGGACAGTTGAGAAATTTTAGTCTGGTTTAACACTGTTATACAAAGCTTGGATTTTTACTGAATGGAGAAAATCCCCAAAAGGTGAAATGAGGCTGTTACATCTTACAACAGTGGATAAAACCAAACTAATTTCATTACTCTTATATGAAAGAGAACACTTAGAGAAACAGAACCTGGAGAATAACAAACCACACCAGGAGATACAAATTTTTAAAATATTGTAAGGGCCATGCTTTCAAAGAAAGGTCTGACCACATAAGAATTTAGCCCACCTCTTCCCCCAAAAATACTATTCAAAAAAGAATGTAAGGTTGGTTTTTTTTTGTAACTGTAAAAATGTTATTTAGTCCAGAATCAGCATTATGATCACGTAGGAGCTATGAAAAGTTCCAGGTTGTCCAGTGATTAGTTTAGTCTAGGAACAAATCTCTCCTAAAGTATTTGTCTAACACAAGAGAAACAACTTCTTATCTCCAGCAAGGAAATAATTCTCTAGAACAATTTTACATTGGCTTATGCAGGCATTTTTTTCTTTTCTTTCTTCTTAGTCAAGCAACCACTGAGGATTCCTAAAAATTCAATAGAACAACCAAAATGTCTTGGAAACAGATTCCTCTTTCAACATTGCTCTTTTACAAGTTTGTAAAAAAATCTTGCTGAGAGGCAGAATACAGTGTGGCACAGTCAGCACCTACTAACTGTAGCCAAAGACTGTTCGTTTAGAGCTGACATCAGCTCTGAGCATGGAGGCGTAGTTCGTTCCCGACTACCTGTAAAGTACCACAGAGCCATTCCACTGCTGTCCCAACGTCTTATAACAAGTTGATAATAAGCCTAGAAGGGCAAGACTGAGGCCTTGTGAAATTAGCTGAAGTCAGCCCAAGCTGGACATATTTTCATTGGGGAAATAGACTTGATGATCTTCAGGCATTCATTGCAACCTAAATCAATCTGTGATTCCATGATTTTTCCAATTCAGAACTACCGACTAAACTGTTGGTTGATTAAGAAATGGATTTAGCTTCATAAAGGGGTAACTGACTGAAATTTACTTGTTTGCAATATGCAAGACACCAGACTGGGTGATTTAATAATCCTTTCTGGTCTGGGAAACTATGAAGCTCATGAAAATGCAACCCATTTTTTTAATGTTACAATATTAGATATACCACAAGGTAGAAAAATGGATTTGATGTGTACTGTCACCTGCTTAGCACTTCTAATGAAGCTTTGTTAAGCTTTGATGAGAAATAAAACCAACACATTACTGTCTAGTCAGCATAACTTAAAAGCCAGTTCTAGCTAGCTTTTGCTTCAGCCAAGTTTCGCACATGGAAAAACAGTGCTTACCCAGCTTTGCAGATGAACACTGTAACAAGGCCTACATGTTTGCAGACCTCATGATAAAGAGGACTAGAAGAAGGAATATCATGTTTAATCAAACCTCAAACTTTCAGGGAAGTTGGTTATGTCCACACAATTGAGGTTTATATAGATCAGAGCCACAGCAAATTCAGCTTAAATAATCCAGAAAGTTATGGTTTTTTATTATAAGAAGCACAGCTAAGTACAAAAGTATTGCTTCAGTGCTTAGCAAGGTGGCTACAGACCTTAGTGAGATAAAAATTAATGAACAGGGAGCAAAGAATTAAAATGGAAAAAAATCACTAGTAAAAAAATTGAGAGAAAAATAATAAAAAATAATCAGAAAATTCATTAAGAAAGAGAGAAATGGGTTTAACCACTTGGTAATTAAAGAAAACTCCACTGATTCATCTGTTAACTGACAGCTAATTAATTTTTTCTAACCACAGAAGGTTAACAGGCAAAGATACCAAAAAGGGGAAAAGTACTGAATTTGTATCTTTAAAAAATGGGGAGCAAAACATTGTTAGAGCTAGAATGGTCAGGAAAAACTTGGGAGATTAACATTTTGAAAGGATGCGTAGAATCCCAGTGCAAGATGTCAGCCAAGCTTGGAATTCAGTGCTATTTGAAATGATCTTTTCCTTCTGTAAGCGTTGTTATGATGGCCCACAGGACATTTATGACTTTTGACATGCATTTGTCTACAGAAGCAATACTCAGTTTTGGTTTGTATAACTGGAAATACTTTTTAAATGTACCTCAAAAGTGCTACATGGGCATAGTTTATTCTTGGATGACATGGATACAGTAGCATATTCAAAATAAGCAAGAGTGTTAAGATGTACTCTTATAGAAATAGAAACAGTAGTCTGAAAGTGCAAAAACTGACATTTGAATCATATTATAGATCTATCATAGTGGGAAGAACAAGAGAAATTAGTAATTTTAGATTCACTATTGCAAGACAGATCTAAAGATAAAAAAATAGCCACAGATAGAATGAAAAAGAAAAAATTGATTTAATTTTAATTCACTTATAGTAAATGGGAACTAAAGGATTAGGGATATCACAGATAGAAAAGTTAATGTCTTTAAATATGAGTTTGGGAACATAAATTATACAATAGTAAAAAAATGCAAAGCAAAACAATACACAATTTTGGCATCATATCTATTAATCACCTTAGCACTATGACAGTGAGCAAAATGTAATCACCTGTGTTCAAAGGTTTGGTGTGCAAGTGCACCATGTTCAGAGCTCCCATTAAAATCATTTTACTTATTACAATTTAAATATTACAACTAGAAAGTATAAACTTAACCCAAAGCTAGTTCAAATGAATATCCTTAAGTCTGGCTTTGCCTGCAGGATAACAGTGTGCAGAGGTGGAGATTGGTTTCTTTTTTTCTACTCATTAATTCACTGCATGATCTAGACTTTCCTTAACTGGAAAAGGTCTAGAGTCCTAAGACAAACAAATATATTTTAAAAAGCTGTTATTCACTTATTGTTTAACTGCTCACTAAAACAAAAATGAAAGGAAAATTGCTTGACAAGGTGAAACATTTGGACAACAATGAAGACAGCATCACCAGTAATATGTATTTTGAAGTGTCTGACTATCCTAATGTTTGTACTGTAAAGCACTCAAAAAGATGCTGGATTTTTTCTGTTTACCTGCCTTCTGTTCAGGAGACAGCTATGCCTCTGGTTTGATTTCACAAGTTGCAGTACCATTGAACATTTGCCAGGCTCAAAGGCAGCTTAAAAATGTTTACACTGTTATTCTAGTCATAAACAGTGAGATAAAAAAAAAAAGTGCCCTATATTTCCTGGAAAGCAACAGTCTGCCTGATTTTTTTTTTTAAATTAAAGCACTGGAATAAATAAGGGGATACAAATAAGGTAGCACTATTTATTTCATTTTCATTTATTTCAGATTTCATTTTAACTGGTTTTGGTGGAAAAATGAGTAGTTCACAGAAACAAACATTAGTGACTGGTTTGACAGATGAACTCACATTTTTAACTGGGTTCCATAAAAGACCGTTATGTGTTGCTGGTTGCATAGTTAGAAAGCATTGGTTCATTAATTCTGAAGTATTTCATTTTAAATATCTTGGGTTTAACAGACTTTTGCTGAATCCAAGGTAGGGCTCTCTCAGAACTCTACCAGAGTGCAGCCATGATAGCAAAGGACAGTCTGAGCATCTTTCCCTGTTACAAGATAAAGTGATAAAGAGCATGCATCCAAGCAAGGTGTGCTGGTGGGGAGAGAGCGAGCTGCTTCTTTTCCTCCCTACATATCCAGTCATGAGGGTTCTCAAACAGTTGCCCTGTGAGAGCACTACCTGATGTTTTGTAAGGTTGGTGCTTACTGGCCACACTGTGTTAGGAGACAGTGTGCTCTGGGTCTTCAGACTGAAGTGGCTTATCCAGGGAAGTTTGCAGATCAATTACAGAGCAGCCTGATTTTGTGTCTGAAGTTTGAATTCAAGATCACAGTCTGAAAATACATGGTTTCTAGCATGTAACCATGAAAATGAATAGAGATGTATTTTGTAATTTGCAATCCAAAAAAACTTACTTCTAGGTATCTGAGGTCATAGGGTTGAGAAGCAGTATTATAAAGTGATATTTTATTAAAATGGCATGTCTTTCAAGCTCACGCATCATTCACATTTCAGAGCAAGTTTTGCCAGCGGTCCTTATCAATCACTGATGCATCTCTTATGAGAGAGAGAAGAAAAAAGGAAATGGCCTTCCCAAGTCAAAACATCAATAGTGTCATCCTCTGATTCTGAATCAATTCCTACAGAGACAAGGTCAGTTAAATTACACACTTCCTGTACTTTACTCCAGCTGACAATCTGCTGTTATAATGCAAGAACACAAGGGCTCAAATAGATTTTTCTGACATAGTGTGCCATCTGGCACAAAGCAGTCTTACAAATGCTGCTTCCCTGCTCTGCTTTTGCAGATCTAGTGAAGGCATAATTGTAAGCCCTGTCATTTTTCAGTAGCAAAGTTAGCTTAATGCAATCTATCTGTAGGTATCAAAATCACTGTTGCCAGCTGCAATGTTTCATGGTCTCAACTTAAAGATGTAATTATATTTCCATGCAGAAAAATTCTCCAACATTAGAAGTACATTTGAAAGTGTAGCAGGATTCAAACAAGAACTAGGGAATTACATCTGTGACTGGTTGGTATATTGGTGCTTAATGGAGTAACACATTAAGTAGCAAATGAGTTATTTCACTGTTGTGGGGCCAAATTGTGATCTCATTTCCTCAGATGCAGGAGAGATGAGAATCTGCTTTTAATAAGTGAAGCAGTAACAGAATGAACCATCATGCAGTAGTGCTGCTTAAGTGTTCCCAAGCAGCACTATCTCAGTACGTCTCACTACCGAGGCAAGGATGCGTGTCTTTGCAACTTTGATTTCATAGCATTCTGAATGATGCTAGAATGTGTGATAATGTTGTGATGCTGCACAGATGGTGACTGGCATAAAATTACTCTTTCATTTGTGACCCAACTCAGAATTCAGCCTTAGTTCTCCAGCAGGAAAAGGACAGTAAACCAACACTGTGACAGTTTTTTTCTTTCAATGGAATTTTTAAAGGTCTGGCTAAAGGCTGCTGTTATTGATGAAAATCTTGTTTCCCTGACATTAATGCTACAAGGAATAAAAAGACTGCAGAGTTTACAGTAAGAGCACCGTGTATTCAGAAATGCTGAATAGCCAGGTCTGCAGTTCTGAAAAATACCTCCTAACACGAAGATTCTATCATATTTTTTTCCACACTTATTTATGTATGGCACTAAATGGTGTTGATTTCATCTTCCTCAGTACACTATTCAGTGTTCAAGTCAATGGAAGGCTCTCCTTCAGCCTATTTATGATATAATGTTGTTCAGTGGAGTCAATATACATTTCACACTGTAGAGGTACACATAAAAAAATTGTGTACACTTGCATTTAACAACCACAACTGTTCAACTGTAGGAGTACAAAACACTTCTGAAAAATTAGAGAAAGCTATTTCATGTGTTTCTGACATGCATTTACCTACTCTGTCTTAAACCGAAGCAAAGGCAGTTGGTTACTGCAGGTTTACAGGACAAACGAAAACATCACCCAAAGCATTGATTATAGCATGGGATTTTCTAATTCCCCAGAAGATTCCAAGCATATGTCATAGTGTTGTAGAAGTGACAAATACCGTATCTGAACAGATATTTTTTGGTGTGCCACTGTAATACTTTACTGTTTAGTCTGCGTGACTGGCAAGATCCCAGCTTTCTGTGATTCAGCAGTTTTAGAAATGCCTTTCTCACATGGAAACCTCCGTGCACTGTGGAGTAACTTAAAAATGGAGGCCCATGAGTTCCACTCCAAAGTTTAGTGCCCAGGGAGCAAAAACATTAGCTTTTTGCAAATGGGATTGAAATGGAGGGCAGAGATGAAAGAAAAAAATGTATCTTCTATATAGCTATTGGCAGCTTTTCTTCAATAGCATATCCTATTTACAAATAACAACATTTTCTAGTATTTTATAAGAAATAAATCTTTTTCCCCATTAAATAACACTGTATTGACTTCTATTTGCTTTGCAACAGAAGCTCTAATACTGGTATTGCTAGAAACTTTTGCTTACCAATACGAATGCTGGAAACAAAATCCATTATTTGCAGTACTTTTGAAAATGTTATCTCACTTACATAAAAATGTTTGAACAATTTAAAGTAATTTCAGTGCTTCCTTAGGACAAAGTATATACTCTATTTAAGCATTTTATCTAGAATTGTCAGAAAAAGAGGCCTAAAGTGTCTAAATTAATATGTAAAAATCTGAAATGGGATTCATTTTTACAATGAGTCCAGGTAGAATGGCAGAACATAAGTAAAAGTAGTGAATTGCGTGTTTTTATGGCAACATCACCTTTATGAACTGCAAAACAAATGCGTCTGCATTGGATTTAAATTGCACAGAGAGAAAAAGCCAAGCTGAAGCAGAATAACAATAATTTATGGCTGAGCCGATGACTAACCAGGCTAACCCTAGATTTGATTCCAGAGCAAAATTTCTGTTTAAAATACATTTTTTATCTGGCTAGGTAATCTTATGGTCCCTCACATCCATTTCAAACGAGTGATAAATTTGAGAAGGATTGTCTCAAAGGTGTTCTTTCAATACAAAAAAATCATACTATTTTCCTTCATAAAATTATCGTTTTAATAGAAATTCTAAAAATGTTAAGGAAGGACATAGAAATTTGCCAATTCCGATTTGGTATGCAAATATCCCTCTATTTGCCTACTATGACTGCAATTCAGTTTAAGATGTGCTTTTTTCGTATATTTTGAGATGCCCTGTATCTTTTGAAATATCACGTGAAAACTTGTGTGACCCACTTCAAAAAAAAAAAAAAAAAGCAGGGGCAGGGGGGAGAAGTNTATACAACATTCCATTTTGGGGATATGCTGAATGACATATATTAGTCAGTAACTTTAAATACTATATTAAAACATTTTTACTGGCTTTTTTTCCTTAGAAATCTAGTTCTGTGCGATGTGAATTATTGAATTCCATGGAACTGATTTCTATGGGAGATTTAGGAGAAACTTTGAAATCTGTATTTTCATTGGGAAAACTCAACCCATTGTATTATCTGAATACTAACATACTCTCTCTTTTCTTCTACCGTCTTAAGACATGAAAAATATGTATCATTACAAAACATTACAATATCCACATTCCAAATATTTAATGTTATTTTTGAAATGTATAATTCCTAGATAAGGAAAAACTCATGAGGCCAGGTAATGGTATTTTCAGTTTTACTTTTGTTAAAACCGCTAAAAAATAATTAGTATGCAAGATGCAAATGCAACCCAAGAAATTGCTTACTTTCAGAGCCAATAACTGACCTTTTGCTGACCTATAATGTGTCTTTCAACAAAAGGCTGTATTCAAAACCAGACTTAACAAATACTCAAATAAAATAGCTTGTGCTTTGCTGGCAGAGTCTTCCAGAGTCACAAAGAGAACCTTTAAGCCTGCCCATTAACTCAACATGACAAACATGTTTCATGATGCAACATATCCCATTTAACACCCCCAAAAGACCCTGTTTTTTTCCATACGGAATATTGTGGAATATATGGAGAACTACATTGAAAGGCTATTTCTCTATACATTCAGGAGGTGGGAAGAAGGTAGAAGCAACAAGAGGAGTGCTGAATCTTTGTGACTGTTGTGTCTCCAAATCCAGTAAAATCCAGCTCATCAGGAAGCTGCAACTTTTCCTCTTTTCCAAGACCAGTTCAATTCACTCCACTGTGGAGTGGCAGAATACGTGGATGCCCAGAAGTTCTGGGTTTTGCTGATACCAAAACAAACAAAAAA
>RSEF01000009.1:7312063-7452175 GCA_003993805.1 Himantopus leucocephalus
TTTGTTTTGTTTTGTTTTTCACTCTCCAGGTCTTGTAATGGGATTAATTATACGATACGCAACGAAAGCATCAGATGTTGAAAGTGGAACTGTTTATGAATGTGAAAAGCTGAAATCTGGGCCATCCACTCTCCTTATTAATATAACTAATCAGGTCTATGAATATCAATACAAAAGAGAGATCAGCCACAGCAATGTCAATGGTCACCAGGGCAATGCAATGCTTCAAAAGGTAAAACCTATCTTATTTTTGTTCTAAACTGTGTAAGATATTTCTTTTATTTACACCCTCAAGAGAGGAAAACAAGTTTCAAGCTAAAATGTGACACACAGAGAGAGACAGGCTATTCTGAATTTAGGGTTAGAAGGGTAAGTGAGGATGAACAGGAATGGAAATCAAGTGTGGTAGAAACCTGACCATCATTTAGCACACAACTGGCTGTATGCTTGCAGAATAGTTGCCTGAACTCTTGCAGAGGACAGTCTCACCTCCTGCAGACACTGAGTTCACTTGCAGGCACAGCTGTTACTTTGGATTCATTGCCACCAAAACTTTATAAACCCCACTGATAGCTTTATCTGCCCTCTGTCTTAAAAGTGACTTGCTCTGGCAGCTTAATGCAAGGGAGGTTTATCTCCTGTGTACAGCAGAGATAACTACAAACTCTAAACATTTTATAAAATATATACTTGTGAACAGGTAAACTTCCATAGATAAGTGGGGGGTTTTATAACACTTCAATGCATTACAGTGTTCTCATACATTCATTCACTACTGCAGTGGTCCTCAGCAGGGATTTCACTGGCTGTCCCCAAGCATGGGGAGACAGCATTGTGGCAATTCTGGCTGGATGCAAAAAGGGAAGCGTGGGAGGAAGTTTACAGTCTTTTACAATGTCATGTTCTGTTTTCCATTATATAACAATTAAAATATTTTACTTTGTTAGTATATTTTTCCCCCCCTTCCCTTGCAATATTTACTCCTTGTAATGTTCACTTTCCTAAAAAATGACAGCAATTTAAAGAACTCAGGAGTGCAGAGGGACTTCTTAAAACCTGGATTTTATGCTCAAAGACATCACATATTCACATGAAGCTTCTAAGACCTTACCAGCATTTTTTTACAATATTGCAATATATTATTTTGCTTTTTTCCAGGTATTATTGTTTATCTAGCACAGTAATACATGCTCCTGTGTATTATAGTGGTTATCATTATAAAATTTTTAAGGTTATGCTTAGAATGTACACTGGGGAACTCAGCAGAATTAGGATTTAGCCACCTGCTCAAATTCCTTGCTGATGCAGCACCATTGTGTGCCTGTCTGTCGTTACTGCCAGCCTCTTGCCATTCTCAGAAAGAACTAGACTGGCAAGGACTATTAGAGCTGTGGTGGGTGGAGACAGGAAAAGACTGTGGTGGTCAGACTAGTCAGATTTTGCTGAATCTTCATCCTTTTTCCTGCTTGTTGGTTGCAAGAGGTTTGTCTTAGTCAAAGCGCATATTTATTTTCCAAGGCATGTGTGCTAATCCACTACATTTTAAAATCCTCATCAAACCTGGTATACTGAAGCCAACATGTGTTATGAGAAAGGGGGAGCACTAACTAACCCACACAGAAGTTTCTGTTGCCCTTACATGGATTGCCCAATGTCCTTTCCATAGTCTTGCTTTGCTGAAAGATTCTTAAAAGTCTCAACTGTGAATTGTGGCTTTCTCCATATTACCGGAGAGGACTCAGCCTGCCTGAATTTTCACTCCCTTTTCCTTTAAAATTATCTGGCAAATGCCCTCTTAAAAAGAAAATAAATTAAAAAGGAAAGAGGGAGGAATTGAACAGTATTTAGGAGACAGTAACAATGCCTGGCAGCCTTCCTGACTGGCAAAAGCACTAACATAAAAAACAGAAAACATGATCACACCATGCTCTGTTTTTTTGTACAACTGTAATTCCCTTTTGACCTCAGTGTAAGAGTTTACCAAGTGCATTTATCAGAAAGAATAGACTGTGCCACGACTTACGAACATGTATCCTTTAGAACATGGTTGTTGAATAATAAAACATGCAGTCAGGATTTCTGATGCCTATGGAAAACCTATTTTAACATATTTACTGAATTAATTCCAAAAATAACATTTGAGGCTGTTAGTTCATAAGTGAAGAAAATCCTTTTTCTATCCTATTTTCAGTGAAGTTACCAGCACAGCTAAAGTTGCTGACACGTTATTTGCCGGCTAGGTTTTTTTTTAACTTTATAATTCAAAGTAGGCAGAATGGAAAAAAAGGCCGAGCTCTCACTTCCTGTTTATCAAATCAAGCTGTCTGTTAGTAGGAAGACAGAAGTAATTTTGTAGGCAGGTCTTACTCTTTTGAAGCTAAATAATTCATCTAGAGTACTGTAGCCCTAAAATACCACTTTATCTGAACAAAGGAGCTGCAAGCCATTGCGTTAATTACATCCTGTTCTTTTAGAAGTATTGGTATAATATAACCTGCTGACAGAACAGTAAACAGTACACAGGCTTATTAAAATATTTTTTTCTCAAGCAATGCTGTGGTTTTAAACAGGATTCTGTTTTATTGAAAGCTACTTGTCATGAAGTGCAGTGACTGAAGGTTGTTGTTGGTCTCTCTCTGTGCAAATATGAACAGAGTACCAACAACAGCTGGAATAACAACTTTTTGCCTTGCCTAACATCATCCTCATTCTAGCATTACTTTAAAAATTTAAAAATTTTAATGGGTATTTTATAAACTGTTTCTGGCTGTTGTAGAAACAAAAATGAATGTTTCACATGAACGGGGCTGTCATTTGAGTGTAACAAAGTGTAATAGAGGATGAAGTGGGGTCTGCTGCTGTGCCAGCCAGTGGCTTGGAACAGGAATCATGAAGAGTAGCTCAGTAGCATATCTTCAGTTCTGAAAGCACCTTAGTTATGTCTGCAGAAAATCTATTTAGTCTTTGGAGAATGGCTGAATCTAGCCCTTAGCTTATTGAGGATATAAGGAAACCCCTTTGCCTATAAAACAGATGCAAGATATGCAGGCAATAAGACAGCATTAGTGCCTCTCAGATTTGTGATATGTTGCACACAGTGATATGTTGCATCTTCAGTAACACAGAGACAGATGACTGTCACCGGAAGCAAATTACAGTTTCATTGCCATGACAATATGACGTAGAATGTCAGCACGTATAGAAATAGAAAAAACAGCAAGGAACTGAGGATGTTACCGGTAAATTAGTTGAGCTGCTAATAACTAAGGCCATCACAAACCCCTCAAACTGACATTTGGAACAAAAAGCTTTATGCCATTTGTGAATTTCATGTCTACGTAGACAGTCATTTTACCAAAAAGGACAATTTGTGCTTTGCTACACTTACATTTTGTTAGGAAGTAGAAATAACTAGTTACTGTGGAGAGTCTAGAGCTTGTTTTGTTGCAGTCAGGCCAAAACTGATTGACTGGATAGGACCAACTATATTTTATGAGATGTGTTACAACAGAAATGATGCTAGAGAAGCATTCTGCAGATTTATTGAGAATCTTTAGGTTAGCAGAATTGATTATACAGCTATAGTTGAATGAATTATGCTGCATCTGAACTACATTACCTAGCCACATGAATGTTCCTTGCCTGCTAAAAACACGATGTAAAATATATTTTTGATCCCTTTAAGGCTAACTCAAGTGAAGTAATGAAGATGGTCAAAGCTTGCATAGTTTTCATGTGCAGTAGCTCAAGAAAGCACATACTAGCTAACAGCCAGGAGTTCATTAAACAACACTAGCAAGCTCTGTCTGTGCCTAAATAGATATACTTCAAAGAAAACATTATGTCGGTTTTGGTAGCATAGGCCTTTTCTTTTATCACCACTCTGTGCATCAGAAATTGAGGCACAAGGCTGATGATACGTCTTTCCTGAAACTGAACAGAAAGTCCTTGTCTGAACCAGGAATTAAGCCATGGGACTCTCAAGTTGGATGTCTGGTAGTGCAGATACTTACTATCACAGGTAACACTGCTTGTATGTGTTCCCTGTAAAATAGTGCATGACTGATTTCCTTCTTTAAGGAATACTATTCAAGTTGTATTCTACATATATAAGCAGTAAGGAACTACACATTAGTACTTGTAAGAACACAGCTCAGAATAACATTCTGGCCTGCAGACATTGAAGCTGATCCTGAGATTAATCCTGATAAGAAGTTACAAATAGAACCCATCCTACCAAGTTAAATGCTACTTTATTTGTCCTTACCCTCTCTTTTGTCCTTTCTGGCAGATGACATTTGACCCTTCTATCTTCTTCAATATTTTGCTGCCACCGATTATATTTCATGCTGGATATAGTTTAAAGAAGGTACGTGTCTCTTTCTAATATTACAAAAGTGACTGAATGTGACTGCTACTTTGTAGATCCAACAGGCCAGTGACAGAGAAAAGAGTCAGTTAATGATTATATTGCATGGGAAGAACTTGACAGGAATGGAAGCAAATGAAAGATGCATGAACCTCATTCTGCTCCCTTTCTGCGTCTGTGCAAAGATTCAATTGTGTGGTTTATAACACTTGGGCATTCCTGGTTTCAAAAGAGACCACTTTGAATCTGGTCACACTGCACGTAGGCAGCAGTCCATCTGTGTTTTATAAACTGTGTGATCAGGACTTTGTTCAAGGGATGGTGTTATGGTACTGTTTGCATCAGATACTTTCAATGTGAACTTCTGTTATGATCCTGAAGCATCTAACTGGGTAGATAAAAGAGGGAATTTCGATGGCATTTCATCTTTAACTGTATTTTCTAAACTGACTGATGTAGCCTATATTGTTTGATCTTATGCTTGAGATATGGGTTGCAACAAATGGCACTTCTAGATGCAGTGTTTCAACTTGGTCTGAATGTTCATTTATTGACTGTATTACAAAGGACTTTTTTTCAAACTTTCCTCCCCAGAGACATTTTTTTCGTAACTTAGGATCAATTTTAACCTACGCCTTTTTGGGAACTGCCATCTCCTGCGTTGTCATAGGGTAAGTGAATGCCTTATGCTATTATTGCTGAAGTCATTATGAGTGCTCAGTATTTTTTCCAATTAAAAACTAAACTGTAAAAAGAATTGCGGACCCTGCATGGTCAATATACTTTACAATTTGTGTAACAGATAAAGTGATTACTTATGAGGGAATGCTGAGATAGAAAAGGCAAAACTCTTGGATAGTAAGAACTGTCTAGGGCATTTAGAAAATTGTGTCCTTAATTTCTGGTCTGTGACTGATGTAAGCATGAACTGATTTCTACAACACTGTAGCTTTAAGCATCTGTCCGGAGAAATAGAACCATTGTCTCAATTGAAATTCCATGCTTCTAATGAGAATTCCTTCTAGGGAGAGCAGATCTCTTAACAGAAAAGGAAAGACTTTAAAGCTCAAAAGAGGGAGGAACAGATACCTGGTGTTGTGTATGTAAAATAACTGGAATAATTTCAAAGGCTAAGTGAAACTTTTTAGTTGAAGATCATACGAAAAGCCTCAGTCTGGAACTATGTGTGAATTTAGCCTGGATATGACTAAATGGCTTCTGCAGAAAAAGAGGAAGGGAAAAAAGCAGAGTGGCAAAAAAATCCTCTTTTATTTCCATATCTCCTTAATGAAAAGTTTCTAATTTTGTTTCAAAATTTGTCTAATTAAAGAAAAGATTTGCTAGTCAGAAATGGATTCTATAGTTCCAGGCTGGCATGATGTAAAACTTTTGTTTGTCTGTTTGGTTAGCTCAATCAAAATTAAACAAACCATTTAAAAATCCTTTTGAATCTTAGAAGTGCACACGTTTCACAATATTTATGAATACCACACACAGACAATTCAGCTCTCATGTTCTGGGAAAATTCCTGATGCAGGTGAAAATGAATGACCAGAGTTGGATTCTGACGTGAGTGGGTATCTGTGCCTGCCCAGAGCCTTAATGAGAAAAGCAACGCACAGTTCACAGTTTAACCTTAGCATCATTAGGTATCCCGTGACATTTCTGTGCTATGGAGTGGTGCAGAGACAGCTGAGCTACCTGAGTCTGTGTGGTCTGTGGAGGTGGTGGAGCAGTGCAGCATGTAAGTCCTTGCTGACAGGCCTTGATCTTGCTGGGATTGTGCAGAGTCAAAATGGCAAAAAGCCACAGAACTTTCTGGTGTTCAGGTTTTAGACTAGGAAGCACATTGTGTCTTGTAGGAGTTACTTGAGGTCCTGGGCTGTAGAACTATGAAATGTACCATTTAAATGTCTGCATGATATGGAAAGATTTATGAAAACACTTCAGGTTTTGTGAGGGTGCTTAACTTCAAATCTCGTCAAAATTCTGTACCTGTGAACAGCACTTTCACATTATAGAAGCAATTAATCTTTTATTCCTGTCTTTTCCCTTTCTTTATAATGGACCTTTAAGTAAAGATGTATGTGCAGCATCAAGGTATAAGCTCCTTGCTGGCATTATTATGAGATCAAACTTCCTCCTTTAATGTCATTTTGATAATAGTAAAACACATGAATGACCTATAACTTAGAGTTCCATGATTTTAAAACTGTTCTTTTATGGGTATGTCATCATATCTATCTTGATATCCTAGATTCCTAATAATCAAGTAGCTTAGTAAGCACAATGTACCTGAGGCACGGTGGCTATCAAATGTTCTGCAAGCTATGGTCACTCCAAATTTCAGGAAATTTTAGACTCCACAATGAAAAGCAATATTCAAATTATGATCACCTTCTGTGCTGAAATACAAAGGAATGTAAGCTCTGCCTGTAGCTGTTTCCCCTTCACGTGAGAAAAACTGCTGAACATCTATGGGGTAAGGAGAAAGAATACTTTGGATTTCAGCCACAAATCTGTAACTCCAGGAGACAGTGTGATATGTGTGTCATTTATTGGAGAGGAAAAGCTTACTCCTGCTTTTCTTTCTAAAATTTTGCTTTCCTTGAGAAATGGCACCTCATTCCCTCACCTCTCCCATTGCTTCTTTTCCTCTGGAAAAGGATGTGAGGCAGAAAGCTCTGGATCTTAGGGATCCTTCTTTTCTAATGGGAACAGGCATGGTGTTTTAGACACAGAATATACAGGATTCCACAAAATGACATAATTAAACAATCAGAACGATTTCCTGCCTGGTTGCTTGATGTCCCTACGCTTAAACCACTCTATTCATTTCTTTGTGAGGCTCTACAGCTTGTGATGGAGCTCCAAAACCACTTATCCACATGAAAGAGAAACATCAGTATCACAGCATTGTCACTTGAGGTGTGAATGCGTGCCCACAGATCCATGAAGATCACAGCTTGGACAGCTACACCACTCATATTTTTCCCCTGTCTTTATTTACAGTATTACTCCATATGACCCTAGCTCTTGGAGTTGTTTCTTTTCGTACTCATTTATATGGCCAATTGCACCCCTGAGGTTGCAATTATAACCTCAGTAAAAAATCTATATCCTGGTAACAGTTTGAGCTGACTGCTATCACATTACTGGGTAACAGTGGTTCTGGATCTCATTAGGACTCTTCCCGTGCTTCCTTTCACTTTTTTTAGCCATTGAACATTTCTCTCCTGTAAACCAATTGCTAATAGCTCTGTGAGACTGCAGAAAAGCAGTAGGGCTGTTCAGTCCAGTGATGCTCTTAAACATGCATTTGGTTTATGAGCTCTGACATGTGTCATTGCCTTTTGTAAATGGAAAATGCCAGAGCAGCTTTGATAAGCTTATTAAAAGAAACATAGTATATTGAGTTTAGCCTAAATTCCAAATACTGTCATTCCTGTCTCCATGTTATTTTATCTAAAACATAATAAATGCAGATGTAATCCACTGCAGAAAGTTCCTACTAGGAACAATTCCTACTAGCAGTTCAAAGTTCAAGCCCATAGTCAGGGATAAAGATCTAAAGGAAACCCTAAGGTAAAGGAGTAAGCACTGAGCAGCACTGGGCCTTGTACTGTGTTCCACACAAACCCACAAACCCCACTGAAATCACTGCAGAGAAGGCAGTAATATATTCAGAATAGGGCTTACGTGAATGTGAAGCATGTTTGCATAATGTACACGTCCAGATAAGAATGAGATAATGAGTGCATGAAGAAGAAACATGATATAAAAACTTTACTGAAGGGAACTAAAAATAAGTCCTTAAAGAAAAACATATCCTAAGAGAGGAGGGATGAGTAGCTATAGTTGTTATTACAAAAGAAAGGACAGAACCCTGAGGTACTTCTAGATTGCATTGCTGTATACAAGTATTTTGTGCATAGGTATGATTAAACTTGTGCTTACCTTTTATGCACAGCACATATACATGTACAGTACATCAATCATCATAGGCTTAGATTCTGCGTATTTGCAGTCTGTCTTTGGGACTGTGCTCTTCCTGCCTGAGTTCATAAAGCACCCCATTGGGAACTCCTCCTCTGGGGCTTGCTGTAGTGACACGGTGCAGCCTGTAACAAAGAAGGACCAGACTTCTCTTTGTAAACCAGAAACAGCTGGGAAATATCATTAATAAAGAACAGGAACATCGTTTGCATTGTACAAACTCTTAAGAGTACTAAAAAGTTGCCATGGAACAGACTGATACAATGGTGCCTGTCCCTTTGTAAATCTTTGCTTTTGTATGAAAGGCTGTCTTCTGGCATCAAGAAAGAGGAACTTTGTGGAATTTGAGTGAAAAGGCTATAATCAGATATTCCCACTGAGGGCAGGGGAAAGAGGGGTAAGAGGGATTGCTTTTTTTTTAGTGAAGGAAGTGCTGAAACGTAATTGCTTTCAACTAAATCCTGCCCTAAGGAATGCTTGACATGTTAGCTGTAATACTGTTCTCAGCCACTTAACGCGCACGCAAGTTAGAGTAATTCCCAAGCTCTTCCAGCTGGGCCACATTATGCCCTTTGCAGCAACTCTGACTAGCGAGGATGCATGCAGAGAGATCCCATGAGGGAAAGGAGAGATTGCCCAACTCCAAGCCATACCGAATTTGCAGAATTGCTGAAGTTTTCCCCTTCATGGTGAAGAGCCTGCTAACTCTGGGTCTGCATGATATAAAATCATATAAGATCCAATCTCTCAACAGATCTTTTCTCTGCCAGTGGTTCCAGCTTCCCATCTTCTGAAGAATAGTGTGGGACGATCAGCGAGACAGCTCGTTACTCCTAAGAAAAATCATACATGTTAAGTCTCTCTGAGGCCTTCTCTGATACAGGGTAGGCAGTCTCTTGCTGTAGCTGACTACTTGAGTTTCACAGACTCAGAGAATAATTTAGGTTGGAAGCAGTGTCTGGATGTCTGCAGCTCAACCTCCTAATAAATGCATGACTGGCTTCAAATTTAAATCCAGTTCCTCAGGGCCCTGTCCAACTCAGTTTTGAATATCTCCAAGGATGTGAATTCCACTGGCTGTCTGGGAAACCTGTCCCAGTCTTAACCACCCTCACTACAAAGATTGTTTTTCTGTATATCCAATTGTAATTTTCCTTGCTTCACCTTGTAACCATTGCCTTCCATCCTTTCACTATGCACGCCTCAGAAGGTGGCTTTGTCTTCTCTATAACCACCTCTTTGTTGAAGGCAGCAGTTAGCTCCCGTGCTAGTTACAAGAGAAAGCTAAGCTGCTTTTCTCCAGGCTGAAATAACTCAGCCCCTTTGTCTCTTCTCATGCATCATGCCTATCAGCCCCCTAACTATCTTAGTAGTTCTCTTGAGGGACTGTTTCCTGTCAGTCTTTTTTGTACTGAGGGTTCAAAAGTGGACACATTATTCCAGATGCCACCTCACAGGTGCCAAGAAGAGACTAATCACTTCCCTTGACTTGCTTACTACACCGCCATGAACGCAACCTGGTTTGCAGTTAGCCTTCATAGCTGCAATTAGGAAATCCACTTCTAACTCATGCTCAGCCTGATATCCTCCAAGACTCCAGGGGTTTTCTGCACATAGCTATCTAGCCAGTCATGCTACTGGGTGACTGTTGCATGGGCTTATTCCATTTTTATAATATGTATCAGGATATTAGCTGTATATTGATGACTGACTGTAAGTGGAAGCAGCACTGAGCTGACACTGCTCAGTGAGCCCATGAAAACTGGGCTGCTGAAAAATTAAATTAACATCTGTCCCCACTGACTTGTGGGATTTTTGGTTTGGGTTTGTTTGTTTGTTTTGGTTTTTTGGTTTTTTTTTAACCTTTTAGGAAGAAGCAGGGAGAAGGGCCTCATTATCAATTTTGATAATGGAAGAGTGCTCAAGTATTTGGAAAAATCTTGACACTATGGTAACAACCTGTCAAAGCAACATATGAGGTATTGAGTGGCAGGGGAAATGGAAAGATTTGCATTTTTTTTCTGCTCTTGAAATCATCTTGACTTCTTAGATCAGCATTCGCAATGCCAGCCAGGGCCAAGATGCCTGCGCACAGGAGCACTGACTTCATAAGTTGGCCTTATCTGTGATTTTTGATTCAGTTTCACTTGGGTTCTCTCAAATTACAATGCCAAAACCACATTTTAGATATTCAGAATGCAACGTTTGCAGTCACTTACTCATATTTTTCCAGCCTGCCTAGTATGTTTGGCAAGGCCTGATTTTTCTGGAATTTAAAGCTCTCCAAGCGTGCAAGTCAAATAGCAAATGTATTTGCAGACAACTTAGGCCAAGTTTGATCTGTCTTTGTGGCTGCAGAGAGAATTTTGCTTGAATAAAGCTGAGATAAAAAATAGGGCTTGGATCAGGAAAAAATAAAGTAATTGTAGTTTCGAGATGGTGAAATTATGAAATACAAACAGCTGATAATACTGGTGGTTAGGAAGAGTCATTCCAAGCTCATCACTGTTTTAAGGGTAAAGATGTAAGTGTTTATATTAGCTACTCAGTTTGCATAGCCTTCTCTGGCTGGAGAGGTAGGACTTCTCCATATTCCAACTAGAGCCAAAGTCGGTTATTTTGGCCTGATTAATTCCAGGACAAGTCTGTGAGCACATAGATGCTTGCTTTAGAATAAGCATATCAGATTGTTTCATGGTAATCAGTGTCTAAAAGTGAACTTCTAATGAAAAAAAAAAAACACCATAGAGAATCAAAATATTTCTTCTGTGCATCTGCATTTAACTGCAGTGACTAACGATTTGGACAAAGAAGTCTCTTCTGACATTTAAATTAAAGTGTAAGGAACAAGTCATCACACTTGTTTCTCACAGGCAGTCAAGAATCCTTTCCCTTCCCATTCCTAACCATTCTAGAAATGAATATTCAAATGCTTGTTGCATATGATCACTAAAAGCTGATAATATAATATAATATAATATAATATAATATGATATGATATGATATGATATGATATAATAGTTTCTAAATTCTTTGTTCTAAAAACTGAATCTGAAATGGTTTTGTTTCAAAACCAGAACAATTTTTTGTTTCTATACACACACATACACATATATAAATATTAATTTATAAGAGAGAAGGAAAGAAATATCAAGAAATATCAGATACCACTCCAGATTTTTTTGAGAAAAAACAGTCATGAGAATGGGTTTTCCATCATAACCTTTCTATGAAATTAGACATTTTCTGTTCAAATGTCTGTGGTATCCAGGTTCCATCATCATGTAAAAATGTTTTTTCTTCACTCTTAACTGCATACTTTTAACAGCCCCTCTTTATGCCTCCTAAAGGAGGAAGGGCTGGGCTGAATAAACAATAGCGTTGCTCAAAAGCAGCAGTAGCAAAGAATGTTCAACATTTCTTCACACAGTTTACATGGGTATGATGCATCCTGACATAACTAGACAGTCAAGGATTTAGTTCTGTCATCAGTATCCCTATCCAATCATACTTCTACAGATTAGGAGACAAATTCCTTCCACTGGCGTACCATTTTAACACACTATTTACAATTAATCATTTTTAGTAGAAAGCAGTCTTTCCTCCTGAAAAGTTAGCTTATTTTACAACCACCTTCTCAACAAGTAGCTTGCTCTGGCCTCGTGGTAACATGAGACAGGACTATTGATATATTGACATATTGACAGTAGACAGAGGTTCCATCTCACATTAAGCATTTGGCAGCACACATGTGAGAGGTTCAGCATGCAATAGTTATGTTTACTGAGCACTGCATGACTCTGGGGATTTCATTTTTTTTTCTCATTTTCATCGATTTTTCGGTAGTTTGGCAAATGCTAGATGGATGTTTTGTTAGGTTATGGGTGTGTTCTTTCTGCCTGAAGCTTAATGGAATATACAAATAGGGTCTGCTGATGTGAAACAGTATTGAGTTTATAATCTGACTATTCTTTCTCATCTGAGGGCTATGGATAGAACTTACAACTTGGAAACTAAACACTTGTAGCTAAGTGCTTCAGCAGAGCAAAACCAAATGTTATTTGGCTTGAATCTACTGTACAGTGCTATGGGATTCTTCTGGATTTTGGAAACTGTGTCTGCAAGGAAAAATGGGGCCAGGTTAAGGGTAACAGAAAAAAATATCTCTGTTACAGAGCTCTCCATAAACTATACAAATATCTTTACAAGGATTATCTGCTGCTACACCACCTATGCTCTTGCCTTCCCAGATGATCATTTTTGTATTAATTCAGACCTAGTTCATGTACAAGGAAAGCAGTATCTTTTTCTAATAAAATACTGTTTTCTATCACATGTTCCCATGAAATGATGCAAAAAACCTGAGGTCCATCTTTCCTCCTCACACCACCTGTAAACAGCAAATGCTTAACCTCCCCACAGGCAAGAATAAAAGCTTTATTTTTAGTACAAACAGAAACTGGTGAGGGGGATTTTTAAAGTCTCTTGGTGCTGTAGGGATTAACTGAGGGAGAAAGAGGGAAAAATTATACATAGATCATTTGCCTTTCCCAGTGATAAAACCCCCTGAACATCAGATGCCTGGCTTTAATAATTTCTATTAATCTTTTCAAGCCAGATATTCAGCCTATGACTGGAAATAAAGACAAAACTAGTAAGCAGACATTCTCTTGAATGTAGTATAATTTTTGTAAGAGTATAGTACCTGTATTGGTACCCTTTTTTGGCTTTTTAGCTGCTTTCATGCCCCATTTTGGAGTAAATACAGGCATTTTCTTTCAGTCATGAAGCAGTATTGCACCATTTTTGCATTTACTTGAGGAAACTGAACAGGCATGATTTAGCTGAAAAATCAAGCTAAGTCTCTCCAGAGTTCTCTAAAGAAGGAGCCTAACACTGAGCCCTGGCAGGAAAAGAATTGGTGTGTTTAGTTAACGTGCAGCTCAGTGCCCCAGTGCAGTAGCTTTGATTCTTTGGTCAGTCCAAATCTAAAATAATTCTGTTGCAGTCTGCGGAGTTGCAAACTGCAACTCACAGCTGCAGCTGTAAGGGGTAGTTACTGCTTATCTCTTTTGTTTAAAGGTGTTTGGTGAATCCAAAATGCATTAGTAAAGTATGAGTTTAGAGAAGCTTGAAAATATACACCCGCTGTGACATCTGCGCGTAGGAATTTTGCGAAAGGAGTAAAAAAGGGAAGAGGCTTTCTCATAGACCTAACTCTCAGAGAGTTCTAGCAGTTCTAAGTTATAAAGTAGTAAAAAAGAGCCTCTAATTTGCATGACGTCTCAACTTATGGATAAGAAGCTGTATTAAAGCAAGATACTGATATAAAATAGTGTTTCCCAGACCACTAACACCCACATAGAGCTCAAAGTTCTTCCAAGAGTACTTTGATACATTCAAGTATGTGTGTTGCTGCAAGTTCAGTCAGAATTTGTAGCTATTTCGCAATAAACATCTGACATTGTTTACTGCAGCAGAGTTGATCATGCAGAAAACACAGTTTTTCTTCTCGTAAACAGATGTGGTGAACAGCAGGGTGTAATTATTTGCATCTTCCAGAAGAACCCCTCAGCATACTAAGGATATTGAAAGAATTGTATTACAGGGAACACTAAAGGTGTGGGACTCTAGAGACAAACAGAACCTGGAATACCAGGAGACTCATCTAAAATCAAAAGGATGTTTGACTGGGTATTTGATACCCAGTAGGTTCTCCAGGAACCCAGCAAAAAAATTAAATCATGCATTCTTCTGAAAAATGTGCAAATGGTGTTTGTTGCAAAACAGTCAAGTCCAGATATTTTCCAAGAAGAAACACCACAGTGGAGAGAAGAGTTTGTTTGGGGTTTTCTTGTTTCTTTGTTTTGGGGATTTTTTTTAAACAGAGTTTCTTCCCAGTTGCCTTGAAAGTTGAAGTTTTTTACTGCAGGAATGAATACTTTTTGGATAGATCTCCTAAGGTCTTCTTCTGTGATCTTCATGGATCCTTTAAGAATTGACACTCAATGTGGTCTCCAAAGATTGCCATCCCCTATTTCTCTGGCTATAGACCACCCCTACATCTATGCAACCCAGCTTCCTTGGCTGCAGCATCATTTGGAAGCCTCACGTTTGCAAGATTACTCTCGCAGACTCTGTGTTAATTTTCAGGGAAAACATCTTTACAGATCTGGTGAAACGGAAAATATGCATCCCTTCTGGCCCCATATCCCAACAGTCCACTCAGAAGTACCTTTAGCTGCTTTCTTCAAACTGACCAGTTTACTGTTAGATAGATAAAATGCTGACCAACATTTAGAAGTGTGCAGGTACTAACTCATTGGTGTGCTTGACTTGGAGCACACAGATCTCCTGCCTGTTACCTTGAAAATTTTATAATCAGCCAACTCAGAGGATGCTTTGTTCATCCACCCACCACCATTTTACATACCCCTCTTCCGAGCTGGTTGATGAAATAGTACACTTCCATCTTAAAAAACTTTTATGGAGCACAACTGCTATTAGGCTGAAATGCTTCATAAACACACCAGCTTTCATGATGGTTCTGGGATAGATGCTACACTCAGTGGAGACAGAAACTACAAAAGCTGGTCTGGTCACATAGTCAGATTCTCTACAGTAACAGATAGATGACATTTAAATAATATATGGAGCTTTTCTTCAGCTCCTGTTTGTTTCTGAGTATTGAGATGCAATAAACCATTTAAGGTGTTTCCCTAGTCTTGGCTCCCCTCTTAATACTTTCTGTCTGAGGAGAAACTCCATTACATTTGACTCCATATTCCATACATTTGACTATGTTGATCATCTGCAGCAAGTTCTGTGGATAGCCACCAAGATGGACAAGGGCTGGGACATTTACCCTATAAGAAGAAGCTAAAGAAACTGAGCTCGTTTAGCCTAGATAAGAGAGGCTTTGAGGGAAGGTTATCAAGAAGACAAAGCCAGGCTCTTCACAGCAGTGCATGGTGAGCAGACAAATTGACAGATATAAACTGTAATTTTAAAAAGGTCTGATTTGATAGAAGCAAAAACTTTTTCACTATGAGGACAGTCCAGCATGGGAACAGGTTTACCAGAGGTGCTGCACAATCTCGATCCTTGGAGGTTTTCAAGCCCTAAGCGTCTGAAGCCCTGAGCACTCTGGTTTGATCTCATAGCTGACCCTTCTTTGAGTAGGAATTTGGACTAGAGGTGTCCTGTGGTCCCTTCCAACCTAAGTTAGTCTACAATTCTGTGGTGCTATAAAAAACATACATGACAGCAGAACATATTCTGCCCTAGTCCATTCTTTTCAGCCATTTTGTACATTCAACTTTTCTCCCACTTTTTCTTTTGATTCAATTATCTTAGTCCCCATCATCCCATACCCAACAATTACCTTCCCAGGCAGTTTTTCTTTCTCCTCACCTTTTTTTGAAATATAGAGGCTGCAATAAAAAAAGTCTTACTGAAGAAAAATGACTAGGATTATTTCACTTCCTGCTGCAGCAAGGACTTTATGCATGAAGATGGCTCTTAAAATGCTAATTAGCTTCTGCTCATAGCCAGCTCCATACCTTAAAAAGGAAAAATCACTTTCATTTCTGTAATGTACTGATTGGGCACTTGCTTGCTCTTTGCGCCATCACCTCTCCCCAGCTAACCACCCTCTCTCTGAAGCTTAGCAGCAAACAAAATTTAAATGTTAGAACAACACAATCTCCACTCCTTTTTGACCTCTCCCTTATTGGAAGCATGGGTGCTTTTATCTGTTATGTGGTATTTATGTGCACACTGCAAATTTTGAGCAGGATGATGTCACTAGTAAAAAATACTTGGTCTGTAAAAAAACAATGACTAATAGTGAAACTCTATAACAAGAATATAAAGTCATATATAGACACCCTGACTGACCTAGATACTGCACCATCAATGCCATTTTGTAGCCCACTTATGTTGTATGAGAGGATTGCTGTTACTCAGACTGAAAACCAAAACAAAGCATTTTTTTAAATTGTTCACCTTCCTTTCACCCGTCCTTACTATCCAGTCAGTGGTGAAAATAAGGAAAGACTCATTTTGCTGAGGAACAGGGATTATTTTCAGAGTTTTGTTTGCCTATTTGATTTAATCCAAGTGAGACTGCACGTGGAAACATTAGGTGTATCACCTGAGAACAATCTTCATTTATTTGATTTTGAGAGGGGAAAAGGTGTGCGTTCATGCAATCTCTATGGAACATAAGTATCATAAAATGAGATTAGGAAAGCAGAGGAACCTACCTGATGTTGTTCAGTCCTCTTACAAATCCTGTCATCTGGTGTACACCCTCCATCGTTCATCGGGGATATGGATACAGCTGACTTCAGCTTCTCTCCCTTTGAACAAGATTCTGAGTGAGATTGCTTTTCACCACTCTTTTGTCGTAGTCATCACATAATTTAGGGTGGAATTGACCTTGGGTCCAGTCCCCTGATGGAAACAAGGTTAACTTCAAAAGTCAGGGCAGGTTGCTCTGAGCCTTGTCAAATTTTGAATGCATCTCAATATCCATCTCTGAGGAACAGCATTAGTAACCAAGTACCAGCTGGATTTCAAAGCAATGTTCATTACTTTTTGAGCCCAGCAAGAGAGTGGGTTTTCTACCCACAAGTCCTTCATTGGTGAGTGACTTGATTTCACCAGCTTTCAGTAATCTTCCTGTTAAGGCTATCTTATCTAGCCCATACAGAAATCTACAACTTGTGCTATAGCATAGCATTATTGCACGCCTAACCTGCCTACTACATAGACCGTCTCGTTCAAGGATGGTAAAATACCTTAAAAATTCGGCTTGATTTCTAGGAAACAGAATATTACTGTCACTTTAGATGTGGAGAAAGGCACTTGCTGACAGGTTAAAGGATGTGACTGTTCATGCAGTGGCAGCGGCAGAGCTGGGAGACAGCTCTGAAGCCCTGTGCCCTGCTCTAATCCCGGGGCTGTACAACTGCAAGTATCTGAAAAGCCCTTTCTTGCCATCACTGTTCAGGTGGCTCAAAAATTCACGTAGAACGGAAGAGAGAACGGCCAGCATCAGAGAGCACTGCCAGAGCCAGCGGGCTTACGGATGTAGCTGGGTTACTCAGGGTCTGGTTGCCTGTCCAAATCGCAATCCCTTTTAGGCATCTTTCCAAAACAGCCCTCTGCTGCGGCCAGAAGGAACATTTGTGTTCGATCCCGAGTCAGACATTCAGCGCAAAGAGCCTTACTCAGGGTTTTATTAAGACTCTGAACGGTCCCATTTTGCTGTTGAACTTTGTGGTACGTTTAACGTGCAGCACATGCGGTTGTACCGTTTGTCAGCTCTTCTCCCTGCTAAAGACACGGCCATCCACATTTCTTTCCACGTGGGTCAGAGAGGAGGAGAAGAAACGCATCTTAACGACTTTCAAAATACAAATAGACAATGAGAGAAACGGCAAATAGAAGTAGTTAACGACGGCATCCAATACGGCAGCGAGAGAAAACCAACCTAACGCACCCTTTGGCGGCCGGGCCGGCTGCTTGTGCAGCCGCGCTCAGCCGCCGCGTGGTCACAGCTCAGCTCCCCCCGACGCCGCCCCCGCGGCAGCGCCCGTCGCAGCCACCGGGTGGCGCCCGCGCTCCGCCCGCGCCGCGCCCCCCGCGCCCCCCCCGGCGGCCGGCACGGAGCGCCGCCCTGTGCTGCTCCGCCGAAGAAGGCGTCAATGCAGCGCTGTGGCAGCCTTCCCTCCGCTCCCCCCTTCCCCGCCCCTCTGTGTCGTGTTTTGGGTGGCGGGGGGGTGTGGGGGCGTAAGCGCCCCGGCAGGCAGAACGGCGCGGCATCCCGCCCGGGGCGTCCGGCCGGCGGCAGAAAAGCAAGATTTAAGCCAAACTGCAGAGCCTGGGTTTGCTCGGCACTCCCCTGTGAGCTCATGTACACGGCTGAGCGGGGAAAGCGGGTAGGAGAGATGCCAAGCTGATGCAAAGGCAGATTTTGTGTTAGTTTTTAGATTATTAAAGAAAAATACTAAGGAGGGAAAGAAACACTTCATTTTATCTCAAACAAAACTTTTTTTCTAACGCCTGCTATATTTAGAGCTCTTCTCTATGTTAGTGCTGGGGGCACCTATCCACGTGGTGGGCCTAATTTTGGGGGCATCCAAATTCAGGATAACTGGAGTGAGGCAACACTCCAATTCCAAATCAGGCAGCGCCAGTGGCAGCTCTCTTGTTTGCTGTGCAACGGGAATAGCTTCCAAAGTCCACAGGAGCCAGGACACTCACTTTTCTCCAATTTTGAGCACTGGTTGTAAGGGTATACTATGAGTTACCAAAAAAGCAGCATCCTTTACAAGTCAATCTTCAAACACTGATCTACCCAAGGATTCTGAATTAACACTGTAAATGAAAAAATTCTGATGAACTATTATTAGAAAACTAGGGATGTCGTGCATATGAGGGAGTCTTTTAGCTAAAATTGTTGTCCAGTATGCCTAAATGTCAGAATGTTAATAACCAGCCTGATTTTCAAATGTTTTCCCTTAGTTTTCTAAGTATGGACTTAGTTACTGGAATCGTGACACAATGGATTAAGGACATCACTAACAAAATTATATTAGTTATGGGAACGCTTGCAGGACTGGAAGTGACTCAGAAGCCTGAACTGGTTGCTACAATGCCCTTCGAGTAAAAGGAATAGACTGTAAAACCCATTACAGTTGCAACCTCTCACTGGCAAATTGCAGCCTCATTAGTAATCTTGGCAAGATGACGGGGGTTTTACATTACTGATCCTCTTGTTAGCCCCTCAAGTGTGTGACTGAAGCGCTCTTTCGGGAGCAGTTTGTGGAAGTGAGTGTTGTAAATATATTTCCTTTATAGGCAAACAGATGCTCTCTGTCTTTGGGGCTATCAAACTGGCACATTCACGAACACACAACTCACTTAAAAATAAATGGGAAGAGAAGATAGTAGTTAAACCTGCCAAAAATTAAGATCTAATGATAATTGTAAGCACATAAATTTTGTCATATTTTCCCAGTGAGCCAAGACACATAAACTAACATCTCCCTTTCCCCACAAAACTGTCTCTTCAGTGGTGTGGATGTTCTTTACAATTCTTATATACGACAAGGATAACATACATTTTTTTTTTAAATGAAAGAATAATCTATTAATGACATATTCACCTGCAATGCATTAACAATACTACAGGGCAGTATCAGGTGTTATCAGACAGGCAGTAGGTGGTCCTGTTCACGTACTCCACTAATACTTTATATAATTTATATAATTAGGAATAGGTCTGCCACAAGTGTCCACAATCACTCCCTCATGTGTCCCTCACACCACAGTCTGGCTGAAAGCATGTGTGATACATGTAGTAAAAAAGCATTATTATCTCTTAACTGTGTCTGGGAGCTAGGAGGGAGCAAGACTTTTTCCCTGCTGGTGGAGCGATTGAGCAGGAAAACAAAGAGTAACAAGAGTAACAAAGCCAGGATAACAAACCAAGGTGCTATTAGAGTAGCGAGGAGAGCATCACCAACTGGTGATCAAAGCTCATTGTGAGGGAAAGGTACCTTTGGCTTCAATGTTTGCCCTGAGAACAGGTGCCTGTTCGTAAAATCTGTAGGGCTTAAATACATGTCCATGTGTGTTAGGGTCTGGCCAGGAGAAAACAGCCGAACAGGACAGCTAGCAAGGGTCACCCAAGGTTCCTAAGCTATTCAGGCTTCATTCCTTCACAGGATTCACCCTCATTCTCTGGCTGAATTGTGAGTTCGTAGGCTTTCAGTGCAGGGTAGAGTCAAACAGCCATTGGGTTCTAAAGGTGTATTCGATGTAATATAAGGACAAATTCCAATTTTTCTCATAGATTCTTTAAACCAGGCTGTTCTTTCCTTAGGTTGACTTGGGAAAGCTGGGAAACATCCAGGCAGGCTGCTTCCACATCAATAGAGCACGCTGGTGTCACTTTACCACATTTCCCAATAATTGCCCACGAATGCTTTATGGAGGACAAACGGTTCCACAAAACTGCTCAGATAATATTCCTCCTGATTAAAGAAGGAAGGGGCTAAGGAGGATAAAAATGCCACACCATGAGGTTAGCTGGTCATGGGCTGTAAACAAGGCGTCTGTAGCCACAAACTCTTTCTCCGCTGTGTTCTTCCTCTGTTCATTAGGTGCTGGCCTCTGAGTGGCTTCTGCTTTGAAGGAATTAATTATTCAAACTCTGCCTACATATCTCCTTTCAACAACAACTAACCCCACTGTGTTACAAGGACAAAAACCTTTGGTAACAGCCAGGACAGAAGGCTGAAGCCAGGCAACACATTTCAGAGGTTTGCCACACCTCTGTGTTATCAAACCTGGTTTTATTAGCAAACCTTATTATCTTTGATATTTTAATTAGTGCCACACTTGAGGATATTCTTGTTCAAAAACCTCATATTCAATTATTTTTAATGCCTCATTATGAAGAAAAACTGGAATACATGATCCAACTGCAAACTAAAAGCTGAACAATCCAAAGAATACAAACTATGTCATTTAATAAAAATTTTGTTTTAGGACTTATTATTTATCTTTTGGTGGTTTTTTTAAGATGTTAGGGATGGAAACACTGCAGTGTTATTCAGCCAATATCCCTGCTGGAATGCTCTCTTCTTTCCGTAGTGATACTATACAAGCCCCTGTCTCAAGGGAATGTGTAACAGCGCAGCGCCAAGATGCTGTGCTGAGATATTTGTGCCTTCATACTTCCTTTTCTGCAGGGCTTTCTGCCTCTAAAAAGATGTCTGAGTTACTTTCCCCTCTTCCTCTCACTTCTTTGATTTGCTTGATCATTATAGTCTAACCTATTCTTAATTTCCTCTTGCTTGCCCGTTTTGAAAGCTTCATGTATGATTTCCAGTCGATAAAATTGCCGTTGGGATGCCCTTTCTCTTCCTTTAGCATTGATCGTCATCACTCATGAACAGATGCTGGGGAGGCAGATGATCTTTCAAATGTAGCAAGGAAGGCTAGGAGGAGAGTGCCTGGAGGCAAATTCAACCACTTAGAAGCATGTAGTCACACTGTGGTGTTAGCTTGCTTCGGGTGGGGAGGGGAGTGAGAGCTGAACATCAAAGCGCAATAGAAATGTAAAATCCTTAGTGCCGTGATTCCTCTTTTCATCTGTGCTTTTTCTCCTGGCAAGGTGTCGCAGACAGTTCTGCTTTCTCTGCCACCAAACAGATTCAAGCTTCTGTGAATGTAAATGGAGCTCCTGGATCTGGTTTTTTATCCTTTAGAAGTTCTAACGCTCACTAAAATTAATTTGAGATTGAAAATATTTTCAATCAGCAAAAGCAGGTACAAACAGTCTTTCTAGGACAAACAAGGCTCAGGCATTCTTCAGGGTCAAGCTGCAACAGGATAGGGAAGAGCAGGAAAATTGGGAACAATCCATCCTGGGGGACTCCTTAGGCCCGGTCAAAGTCACATGCTGCATGGTACCAATAGATTGGCTTTTGGGCCAGAAGCTTTGGTGCAGAATTCTACCTGTCCTTTTGATGCTGTGTCACATCCCAGCTACAGTCAGCTGAAGTATTTGAAAGAGATGCGCCAAATAAAATGTACCAAATTTATACTTAGAGCTCCCTTTCTGTGTTTGTTCTGGGAGCTGGGAACACCCCAGAATCAAGCTCATGTAACATTTTGCAAAGTAAAAGGCTACTGGAAGATACTGATACCCACTCTTTGAGTTATGTGCCCCAGAAAACACAATTTGCTTCAAATAAGGTTTTAACTCGGTAAAATGACTAAGTGCTGCTTGGGTGGGATTTGGACAGCAGAGGGTGGCAAAGCGCAGTTCACAAACGGCTTGGGGATGCTGGTGGGCGCTGGTGCTCGCCCCCCCAGCAGCCTGGGCTCCGTGCGGCTGAACTGGGATTGAACATTCATTTCCAGTCTTGAGGCTGCCTCATCTATCATGCGGGATCAAGATTTATTCCCTGATCTCTTGTTGCTAGTGCTGCTGCTTAACTGCAGAGAGCTCTGCTGGGCTCTTCTGTCTCGTCTTTCATATTCTGTTTGGTTTTTACTGTATGTTCAGTTACTAGAAAAAACATTGTCGTCGTTAATTCTTTTTGTACAGCTCAAACCTCTGTTGACTTCAGTAGGTGTTTGACGAGTGTAATTCTGTAACATCTCTAACCCTTTCAATGCTCCAAAACATAGACCAGTGATTACTGTGCAGGAAGGGATCACTATGAAAAAAGAAGGCTGCGTGTGTGCATGTGTGTAAAAAACTGAAATGTAATATAAAAAGTATAATATGTAAGTTAACATAGCAAGAACTCCAAACTGAAAGAAGTAGAGATCTTAAGGCAAATTTTTAAAGTTTTGTCAAGAAATTCCAGAAATACTTTCTAACTTAATTATTTGGAGGTATACCAACAGGCAGCCTAAAACAATTAATGTTTACTTATTTATGAAGCACTTTTTACTTTTGTGAGTGGTTTCAAAATTTTTTTCCTATCTATGGAGGTCCAGCCTGATTTAAGAAAGAATTCTAATGTGATATGAGTGGTATCTCATGGACTGTGATTGAACCTATGTTACAAACTGCTGCTAGCAAGCATTTTGAGTAATTGTTTGTCCATATGAGATTAAAGAAAAAAAAAAGATGTCCGCAGCTTACAGTGAAGTCTAAACTGTGTTTGTGTGTTAAACAAATTTGGCTACAGCTGCTGTATAATAGCAAAACCAAAAGTTAGCACAGTTCATAGTAGGCAATGCTCAGTGACGTAGTATCAGTTAATTTATATCAGTGTCCTCCCAGGAAGGGAATGTTCTTCAGTCTTGCCCATTTAGAAATATAATCTTTCTCTGATCTTTGAAGTCATGAAATGAAGGAGTAGATTATGGAGGCATAGAAATTAGAGCGAGAAAAAAGCTATTAGACCATATAGCTCATTATTCCATCCTTAAAAGGCTACTCTGCAGTGCATTCTTGGGTACTTTGTTCAGTATACATAAAAACCTGGGAGCATGGAAACAATGAAGGAGCAATTCTAGTGCGCAGAAATGTCAGTCCTTTTCTCTCTGCTTTGATCCAGCTATAGGATGAAGCAAAGCAGTAATTGCTGCCATTATAGAGAACAAATCTATTTGCATTTCTACAGTGCTTCAGCTCTAGCTGTGAATGTCTAATCAGTCCTATTGCTAGAAAAATATTTTCCAGCCTTTTGTCAAATCTATGTCTGATTGCAATGCATTACTACATAGCCACTTAACTCCACCCATGTCCTGGCCCACATCAGTAGAGGGCTGTGGTGAGAATTTCTGAAGCCAGTGCTGGCGTGTATGAAACATAATGTAGCAGTGTCAGTGGTTCAGTAAATATTCCTTTCACCTCTAATAGAATACTGCCCAGCATAACATGCAAGGCTACCTGTGCTTTTAGAAAAACCGTAAAACTGAATAATGCATGTATAAAGATCCCACTGCACACTTTTGCAGGAATAGTGACGTTTGCCCCAGTGTCCTTACTGCCTTTAGCCATAATAACTACATTGCATTTTTCTCACCCAGACTTCCCCTGCAGTTCTGATTGTAGGCTGTATTTCTCATTCCCTGTTCTACACGCTTTATCAGCGTGATAAGCACTATTGAGCTACTGCTACATTCTGATGCAAACAGAACTGCACAACGTGACACATATTTATAAATTCACCCTGAATCTGAGTAAGTTGCACCTGCTTTTCTACCAATAAGTAGTGTTGTTCTGCCTTCACAAACCTGGAAACATAAGATCAGTTTAAGCTTAGTATACAGTTCTTAGGTCTGGTATATCCTCTCTGTTTCCATCACCCAGCACAGAAATGTTTTAACTTGGTCAGGTTAAAGATCTCTAAAGGAAAAGGAGGTGGCTGGAACAGCACAAAACTGGCACACAGTCAAACTGCTCACATGAGCAATGAACATGCTAGAGGTGAGGACAGATCAGTCATTACTCCTAGGTTCCAGCTCTGCTCGCTCCTTGATAGCCCTTGGTTCAGCTGAAGGAGCCCTAATATACCACATAAAGGGAATATGTCGTTCAATCATTTGTTGTAGACTTGGTAAAAAAAAAAACAGACAAAAAGTGTAAGTTGCAATGAAATAATCAGCTTTTTCTTACAAGGGAAGTTGACTTTGCTTTCCTCCTTTTTATTATCAGTTAATTTATGTTAGTAAACACTGTGTCTTATAAAGCATTGTATCACATGGATTTGGTTTACTGATAGGCAAATGTCTACATGCTTCATCTGACAGAATTGTTCATGCCTGGAAAAGAAAAGGGGACTCTTTCCCCAAGCTCTTTAAATACTCAAAGATCAATAAAATAGACAAAACAGGGCAGTGTCAGAGACTGACAGTCATGCCCAGTGAATAGCGATGTAAATCCAAAGTTATTCTGCATTTACACCCTATTGGCAGGAATGAGTCTTTAGGAGCGATATTCAATCTGAGCAAGTGAAAAAAAGGAGACACAACAGTTTTTTAGTGTTATTTT
This sequence comes from Himantopus leucocephalus, assembly GCA_003993805.1. NCBI lineage: Eukaryota > Metazoa > Chordata > Aves > Charadriiformes > Recurvirostridae > Himantopus > Himantopus leucocephalus. The sequence continues at coordinate 7,336,963 of RSEF01000009.1, forward strand.
CAGCTATCAAAATCCCATATGCTTGCCTTATTCATGTTTGTATTTAACTTGATATGTAATTCACATGACAGGCAAAAATTATTTGTCCTCTGGTTTGATGTTTTGACATACATATATAAGAATTATATCCTCTGTAATCCACTGTCACTACGTTAGAGCTGTTCCAAAGTCAAAATCTTTTCCACAAATATCTCAATCTTTTCTCATCAAAAACATTTATTCTTCATATGTTTACAAAGTAAATTTTCCATGTGAAAGCAGCCAATACGTCACAACTGCATTTCCATTTAATCAATTTAATTATAATTCATTCGCCTCACCCAGGAAACATTTAAGGCAATTTTCCACTTAATCATTTCAACTAAAAGCTACAGTCATAGCTTTAGATTTTAAAGATTGTCAAACCTCATCCTGTAGAATGTGAAATTTTATTTGTTAAACTAGACACACAACGATTATGAACAGCCTATAATGGGAATAGTGTGTCCTGTAAGTGGGCATGTGCAAGCCTTGGAGTTTAGAAAAGTGCCCTTCATGAGATGCATCAAATCAGTCCATCCTAAAGATGCTACTTCCACAAACTGTTCAGAAATGCGGTGGTTAAACTCTCTGACTTGTGCCTGTGTAAGTCCTCTTAATTAGATCCTAGTACTAGTAAAATAAAATACAGTTCTTTAGAAGGTTGTTCTGCCTGCAGGGGAAAGGAAATGAAAAACTGGAAACAGAGTGAAGTAGATCTTGGCACATCTGTAGATTTATGCCAGAGGTTCAATCATATATCCTACAGGATCCTATAGGTTTATATCCTACAAACCACGAGGAATAAGCAATAACTTCCACCTACTGCCTTCTACTAGCAATAACTAACCAAATTTCCTAGCAATTCCTAAGCTTAAATGGGACCTGTCCTTGGTTGTTGTCAGTGACGAGCATGGGTATAGGATAGAGCCAGAGAATGTACTGCTGTGTGGTTGGGGTTCGTGCAGTATGAACTCTATTAAAAGAAGAAAATAAAAAAATTGTACATAGGGCTTTTTACAGAGTTAAAGCCTGTAAGGCAGAAGTTTATGCATCACTCTGGTATGGTCCAGATCTGACAAAAAGCAGCATGCGCTCTGAATATCTAGTATATTCTTGGTGGTGTGGACAGGAGGTTTTCATTTGCATTGTCATTCATCTGTTTGCCACAGGTTAAGTAACATTGTTCTGAAGCTTGTGTCCTGCTGACTCATTCTGAATCATACCAAGACAAATACTTTCACCCTGAGAAGTTATTTACTGGCCTAGAAGGCTCCTATTTCTGAAAGGTTATCACACCCGTTTCATGTCACGTTAGACCTATCTGTATGCCTGTCATTCAGTTAATTTATTTTTTTCCAAGAAAAAAAGTTGCAGTTTTCACTTGACCAATGAACATCACTGCACATTAATACTCTTATATCCCTAGAAACAGGAGCTAGCCTAGACACAAGAAATATTGTCATTCTCCTCCATCCTTGTTTGCTGCAGCAAGGATGCTGATTAAAAAATGAAACGAAACTTAAAATGTTTGTTAAAGGTTGGATGGGTTTCTTTTCCCATCTACACGCTGACAGAGATTCTGAGACTTTCCGAGGTCTGAAATTTGGATTTCAAATACTGAGGAAGAAAATCTGGCACAAGACTGAACCATATCCCAAGAGGTAACTGCACCCTAACTTCGAAACGTGAAACTTAGGGTTGATATTCCTAAGTGCTATTTCTATGAGAGATTGAACCAAGCCCGGGTAGATATCTGAAAGCTCTCAAGCCTTAGCAAGGTCCCAATCTATCCTAAAAATATTCAACTGTTTGATCAAAAAATACATTTTACATTTTAAAACTGCACTATAAATTAAATGTCCATCTAGGGTACCTGACAATCTCCACTTATGGTATGGGTATGAATTCCTCTTTTCTTTGTTCTTGAGCACTTGTATCACCATTTGACTGAGCTAATCCAATAAAAATGCTAAAATGGTTTCAAACAAGTTTCTCCATAGTTCATTTCATGCCCTATTTTACAGCAGGTTATTCTCTAATCTAATTTACATTATTCTGAAATCACAAACTGAACGTAATTATCTTTTAATGGTGATACAAGCTCATTTAAAGGGAACATCAGGTGAAAACCTACTGTAACAGTTCTTTGCAAACATAAGATCATAGGTTTTATGTAATTTGATAGGAAATACTGAATGAAAATATTTTTATATTTTATATGTAAAATTCAATATTTTGCACTTTTTTATTATTATTTTTAAATATGGGGCAAAAATATTGCTGTTTCAGAATTTTGGGGTTTTTTTCATTCTGAATTTTAGAGAATAGCTGAATTATTAATGAATTAGTTCAGAGTGAATAATAACCAGAAGCATGAGTCTGTCTTCCACATAGACTGATAGCACGTTCGTATCTACTGATGTTTCTATACTCGGAGAGGGAGTTCAAAACATTACTGGTTCTCTTTCTTGACTCAAAATAATTTTCTTCTGATTTTCTGCTGAAGCAGACTTTTTTTCCTTTTAATCATTCAGGTCCACAAGGTTTGAAGACTTTCCTTAGACAGGTCTTTTATACTAACATTCTCAATTGTCCTGAAACCTATTTCTGAAAGTAGGATTCTGCTGTTACGTGGAGTTCTAAAGAAAACTCATATAAAAGTATTTTTGAGACAGGGAATGTTCTTGAGGTTGAAAAGAAAAGACAAAGTGATCCTCATATATCCCTCTGTCAATATAATAATGAGGTGATACTCAATGATATTAAAGGTTAGCACATTTGAAGCCGATCAAAGGTGAAGAAAACACACAAACTTTTGTTCTAGGTCCGTAGCTAATCTGTGATACTTAATGCTATCAGATGTTGTTAAAGCCATGGATTTAGCAGTCTTTATTAAAGTCAGTGATTTATATTGATAATGAGATGGGATTAGGGGTCTTCACATTTCAGAATACAAAGCACTCAGCTGAGAACTAGAAAGAAACTTCTCTTATAGAAGGCAATTTTATAATTGGCTGCATCAGGTTTTCTGGAACTTACAGAAGCTCTTGAATGTTTTGACCTGGCTAAATTCTTCAAGATATTAACATCTTGTAGGTAACGCAAGAACCTTGCATGTTATGATTGCTATAATAATGATAATCTTTGAAATAAGTCATTGGTGAACTGAATTCATTGCTGACTGAATCAATTAGCCAAATAATTAGTGAATCTGATTACCCTGACTTGATGTTTTAGTTCAGTATGTGACAACAGTTGTGTAATCTGAGAACTTAGAATTATTGACATGTAATTACAGTGTTTTTAACTCCTGTAGCTAATACCTGTCACAATCTTTTTTTCCCTCTGTAAACTAGGTATTTTCAGTTCTTCTCTTTTCTTAGGGAAGTCTATTAGCATCACTAATATTTTTCTTAGAATTTCACCACCTTCTCTACAACAGTAATTTAGGCATTTCTAAAATAATCTATCATTATTGCAATTTTTTTAGATTTTATTTTTACTGTCATGGGGACATCTGTCTCAAAATATGCATGTAAGATTATCAATTATTCAGTATTTATTGGAGGTTCTCTCAATTAATAATACTGAGTAAAGTAAATCTTGATGTAACATTTAAATCTTTGTACTGCAATAAAATATTCACTGGCCCTATGACTTGGACACAGTACAGCTGACAGTGTTTCATGGCTCATTTGCCCAAGTAATTATGAGATTTTAGTCATCACTCAAAGATGAAGTGCATCTTTTTTATTGCAAAGAGATTCAGGTTTTTATGTATGTGATGCATAATGTCTCTGATTTAAATGGAGCTCAGGAACACAGGGATCCTAACGCTGTGTTATACTCATTAGAGGAATATTAAAAATATTGTGCAGTTGTGAGCTCTGGTGAATTGGTATGTCTTTGATGCAAAATGTTATAAAACTGTAGTACAGTAAGGGCTATTTAAAAGTCAGTCTGAAATAAAAGGTGCTCTTTTTTTTAAAAAAAAACCAACCCGAAATACCATTTATTGACAGTTTCCAGCTATGTTTGGTGACCTCAACTAACTTTTCAGCTCATGTAGGTCCACCAATTACTTCCTTTTTTTCACTCCCCATTTACTTTTGCTACATTTTTAGCATTACTTAGAAAAATCTACAATTTCATTGTGAAATTTTGAACCTGAGCAAAATGTTTTTCCCATTTTAAAGGAAAGCATCTCTATATCTCAATAGATATTTTCCATGGTCAAATGTACTACAGAAGACTCACCAAAATAAAATTCATACTGATGTGTAGCAATTCTTTACTTTCTTGAGCGTGACTCCATAGGAGGTTGGTTTTAAGTAAGCAAAGGCTCAGACATTCAGGCTTTCCGACCAGTTGGGCATTCTGCATAGTCTCATTCAGCCAGTTCTAAAGCATCAAACACAAATAGGGTTGGTCTTTCCTAAAGTCAAAGGACTTCGCTTACTCAGGCATGACAGCCTCACGATTGGGTAGAGATACAGCAAAGGGTGCAGATAACAGCAAACGCAGTAACCTCTGAGTTTGCTTTCCGTGATAGTGATGACAAACTAGCGCTGGCCTCTACTACCATCTTTCATACACGCACCGTGCTGAAGCCCACGATTGATCTCTCCCCAGGTTCAGTGTAAGGACAGTCTCTCACTTTGGTCCTGTACCAATAAAGGTGGGTTGTAGAACCAAAGAGAAATATTTTGAAGCACGTTTCAGTTCTCTTCACTTTTTCTATTACCAGTGGCCCCCAAATTGACTGATACAGAAACCTGGGCTGGCTTTTTTTCATTCACATTCAGTATCTGTTTGCTTGATTGTCTAAGTAACTTTGAACAGCCACTGCTTTCCCAAAAGTCCAATACCACAGGAATATCTAACGAGCTAAGCTAGCTATAGTACCATGGTTACTGAAGCGCAGCCCTTGTTACTCGTACCCACATACATCATATCCCTGAGTGTTTCTCTCCATTAGGCCTTTCCATCAAAACGTCTGATTTAAGAAGCAAAGAGAAGATAATCTGTGACTAATAAAAAAACCTTTGTGGTAGATGTTTTCTGTTGCTCATTGGGAAATGCTAAGCAAAAGCACTTCTTACATCACCTAGTGTCCTGCCAAGAGCACAGTTGAACTGTTTGTCAGATCTATAGATGCTAAAGCTATGCATATAGTTCTAATACCCAGCTGTTGAACAGTCATTGTGCTCCAGGTAACTAGGTATGCAGTTTCTTTTCTGTTCTTCCAGTTATTTCTATACCCAAAGGGGTTTTCTTCTTATGCGATCTATACAGAATAGCTTCAGGTAAATTTATTATCGGTTTATTGTTACCTGAGACACTTCACTGAGGTTTTCTCTTGCTTTGATTAGTTAGCAAATGATTTATAGAAGAAAAGCCCATGATAGTACCTTTTCTAGTGACAAAACTGATTTAAAAGATGACAAAAAGAAGAATATACTAGTACATAGAGCACTTTGAAATAATGAATCACTGTGGCGAAAACATTTGATGTGAAGCATTCCACTTTATAGAAAAAGATATAGGAATATATTGGTATGGTAGAAATAGAAAGATCAGAATAAAGGAATTAATATTTCATTTTCATCTCTACTATTTATGTTTTTCAGCATACATTTTAAATTCTAACTAGTGACTTTTTATTGCTGTTGTGATATCGATCAATCAATGACTATGTTACTTCCTACATAAGCAAGAATAAAATAATCTACTTTTCCTACAGTTGGCTTATTAATATTGCTATTCCTTGTGAAAAGAAAGAAATGGAACTCAGGTTTTTTTCATCTTTTGCTTGCATGATTACAATCTGTAGCTATGTTCAGCTGGCTTCAGGCTACAAGATAATCATGTCTAGATAGAGTAAGATTCTTTAGGGAGTTAGAATATGAGATGGAAAATTCTCTGCAGATTAGCAAACATATTTGGCAAGAAAGATTTATATTACAAGTCTCATTCATGCTACATAGCATAACTGCACAAACACTTTAAATCTGGAATTATGCTTTTTAAAGCTTTAACATGATAAAGACCATTAGCAGTGAGATTCAGCAGTGATGTTGCAATGAATAATAAAACTGAAGAAAATACAACTGCTGATAAAATCATCAGGCAGATGGGGCTGTCTGTATTGAGGATATGGTATATGTATTGTACATTTTCACTTAGCAGTTTCTGTTACATTCTAATTATGTCCCCTACAGCTTTAAAGTAAGAATAGATTCTTTTAGAACAGAAAGGTTTTCCATTAGCTTGCATGTGAGGATGCAGTTACTTATCAAAGAAGCAGCATCCTCTAAACTAACCTGCCAATATGTATTTATTGACATAATTTTTTCAGTTTGCTGTAATGCAGAGGGGTAGGTGCTGTAATGCCAGTTTATGCAAGCTAAAGATTTGGCCAGGATTTTTTAGGAAGCAAAGCTCAGCACAAGTTTTCTCACCTGACTGCACCATTCAGGCATATTTTTACCATGAGAGGTTTGTAGGATTTATTTCAACTTTTGTCTCATCTCACATGTACCTAAGCTACCTTAAGCAAAGGTACTCTGCTTGTCATTGTCATCTTGTCCCGCTTTGTTCACTGTTCATGCATATATAGCACCTCTCAACAGTTCTTTTGGACACCATGTTGTCTCGCATTTCCAGACATGCGGGTTGGGATTTTTAACAGCTGCATTTAGGTATAGTACAGCCTTTTTTTTTATATGTTTAGGTGTCGGGTATGCTGCTTACTGACGTGTTTCTTATATGGCCCTTCTCATCCACCTATATGGCTAAAACTGTTGCCAGGCTTTCATCTTTCCTGTCTTGATGACTCCAGTATCTTTTTCCTGCACAGATGTGGTCTGATCCCATTTGTGGCTATTCACAATGCTTCTGTTAAAATCATTCTCCCAGTCCCTCGACAGCTTCTTTCTTTGCATCTTTCTTCCAGCCTTCCCATTCTATTCTGCATCAGCCATACCCTGCTTGCCTTTACTTTAAAACTACAAATTATCTCTCTTCTACTAGCAGTATGCTGGATTTTACCACGTAGAACTTTCTGACAAGAGGTTCCCAAAAACCCCCAAAGCAATTTCACTGTCTCTTTTTAGATCCCTTCTTAAACCAGCTGTTACTAAAGGAAACTCTTGCAAAAAATAGCCTTCTGTTGAGCTGCATCTAAATCTCTTCTTGAGCATTTAGTTTTTTGTGTAGTACTTACTCTGTAAAGACCTTAGGAGAGGGCTCTTTTCCCCTCTATGTTTAAACAGCAGCTAGTTCAAGAATGTCCCAATCCCAGAGTAGCCTTCCTAGAGAGCAGCATTATAAATAAATTCACTGGAAACTTCCAGCAGCACCCAGACAGTCAGTGTGCTTTCCAAACTCCTTTCCTCAACACATGACAATAGAAGGTTAGTAGCAGCAGTACTGTGGTAGTAAAAAACCTGAACCTTTTACATAAGGAAATTCTTCCCCCTTTTTTTCACGCAGGCAAGCTTTAATTCAGTCCAGCTTCAAAAATGTAAGGACCCAGTGCCCAGAATCATTAAAGCCATGCAGAATTTTTGTTCTGGTCCTTCAGTGTCTGTTATTTACCTTGATTTTTTGTCAGTCTAAAGTTTATTTTGCGTTATTGTACTGAGATTTTATATGGTCTACTTGCTGATTCATACTGGAAATTACGGTAGTAAAAGCTTGGTTTCCCACAAGATGATTCTTACTTCAGCTAGTCAAATATTTACATGGTATCTCCTCTACTGTGCAATGACAGCATTGTATGTAGCATTTTTTAGAGATGAGGCACTTTGTAAGTGCCAGACTTGCATAATCTGGAAAATTCTGAATTCTCCTGTGTTTCATTACATTACTGTTTTTTTCTTTTCCTGTTGAAGTGGCAAAATACTTGCTCTAGCTTGACGGGCGCCTCCCCATACTTTCAAAAAAATTACGTTTCAGTGTAGAAAATGTCAGCTCTCCTACAGCAAAGCTAATCTGAGTTTTATTCTTCTATTATATTACTTTATTAATATTCCAAATCATAGAATCATTTAGGTTGGAAAAGACCCTTAAGATCATTGAGTCCAACCATAAACCTGACACTGCCAAGTCCACCACTAAAGAATGTCCCTAAGGTATGGTGACTCAACCACTTCCCTGGGCAGCCTATTCCAATACTTGACAACCCTTTTGGTGAAGAATTTTTCCTACTACCAATCTAAACCTCCCTTGTGGCCGTTTCCTCTTGTCCTATCACTTGTTACCAGCAAGAAGAGGTTGACCCCCACCTCGCTACAATCTCCTTTCAGGTAGCTTTAGAGAGCGATAAGGTCTCCCCTCGGCCTCCTTTTCTCCAGGCTAACCAGCCCCAGTTCCCTCAGCCGCTCCTCATAAGACTTGTGCTCCAAACCCTTCACCAGCTTCGTTGCCCTTCTCTGAACATGCTCCAGCACCTGAATGTCTTCCATGTAGTGAGGGGCCAAAACTGAACACAGTATTCAAGGTGTGGCCTCACCAGTGCCGAGTACAAAGAGACGATCACTTCCCTAGCCCAGGACCAAATCAGTTATTCACAAATATTATTTGTGGTACCAAACCATCACTAAGTCCAACTGAGAAGTCTTCAGCGACTGTTTATTACTGATCATTTAATTGCCATTTCTTTCTAAAGTATAATGTTGCTAATCATCTAGTTTCTGATCACACAAATAAATTGCTGAATTTGCATATTTATTCTTAAAAATAAGAAGCTGATAAGGAGCGAGAGCAACCCCAAATCAACTCCGTGCTCTCTATTGGTTGTATGTAGCTCCTTGAACAGTCATATATTCCTAGATACAAAAAAGATATGGTTTAAGACACTTTGTCACCTAGCAGAATTCACAGCTTCAAGTTACCTATACAAAGCCAGAGGGACAGAGTGGGGGGAAAAAACAGAGTTCAAAGTGTAGGCTTAAGCTCAGGCTTCCCTCACCCAGGATGAGGACCCACATCACCTGATACCACATCATACTTTCACATTCATGCACTTTCTAGCTGTTTAGTTTAATGAATAATGGCTAATGATAAGCAAGGTGAAGCAGCTTCTAGACACTTGCAACCTAGAGTCTCTCTTTGGCATGTTCTTAGTATCTAGGATAAATGAACACGACCGAGGTGAAGCAGGGTTTTGAATCTAAGGCTCACGTATCTTGCTCTGTTAGAGTTGACTGAAAAGGGACTCTGAAGTGGAACCACCTCTTTTTCATTCAGCTTTGGGTTTTGCGAGGGCCAGGTCTCAGCATCACTCAGACCTCTCTGGCAAGACAGGTCATTCACTAGTTTGTGAATCCCAAAGGATCTTTAGACAACCAGTAAATGCATTACATAGTGCTGTACGAGCCCCCCCAAAAAGACCTGTTGGGAGTAAAGAGGCTTTATAGATGAAAATTAAGTGTAGTAGGGCTCTAAGGCAGAAGCTCTGAGGATTCAGTTTTTCAACATAAGTAGAAGTCTCCTATCTAAGTCCTTTCATAGATCTGTCCCTCATTCTTTTTTTTCCACAGAATACCACTTGCTACTTCACTTTGAGAAAGAACACTATCTCAAGTGGCTAATACGGTATTCTAAATGATGCACACTTTGCAGTATAAATGCAAAATCCAGGTGTATATAGAAAATAGCAGTTACTTTATAATAGTTATTATTGGAGAAGTATCACATAGAACACAGAGATAAAGGTCCCATAGTTTAAGGGGCAACCACTTTCCCAAAGAACTTACAATTTAGATTAAAAACAAGATTTAAAAAAGCGTATGAAATGAAATTACTTTGCAAGTGTATTTTAAGGTTAAGATTTTCGAAGCAATATTGGAAATTACAGTTACATTGATTTGCAACTCAGCTTCTATTTCCTTTATACAGCCTTGAAGATCTCAGTTCTGACATTCTAAAGGAATAAAAAATAAAATTAACATTCTAGATTAGTAAAAGTAAAAAGTAAATTAAAAAAGATGAATTCACAGACAGGAGTCGGGAAGATGGAAGTACCATCCTCCTAAACAGGTCAGAGCTCCTAATATTGTTAACTTGACTTGTGTCAATAGCCTGCTCTGTGTCAAACAGTGAACACTGGGTTGGGAATGCGTTCTAGTGGGGCAGGAACATTCTGGAGGAAATTCAGAGTCACTGACACTTTGACTTATTTACAACTTTTTAATAGATATTTTAATAATTATTTTTAACATATATATTAAATGGATTGCTGAAGATGAATAAAGCAATCAGATTTGCTGAAGCTTGGTGAGGAACATCAGTGCAGGGTGTTTCCTTGGGATTAGTGTGCTGCTGTGATTGGGGTATGCTTTCCTCATTGGGTTTCCATTAAGAACAGTTGTGTTGTGTAATACTGGATTATGTTTAATGTCACTATCATTGGGAGCTCAAGTATCCAGCTGAGATCCAACTTTTCAATATGCAGTGGAAAAGTCACACTACATCACCAACTAGTACTCTAAAAAGAGTTGTTATTAACATTTCTCATAGATAAATTGCTTTATTGTTTAAATTTGATTGTATTTTAGGCTGTGTCACCTGAATAATCTCTGTCACTGAAGACAATGATAAAGCCAGAGTGACATTTTTTAATAATAAAAAGTTACAAACTGGAATACACAGGGTTAGAGGCTGATCTCAGTTTTACCAGTCTAAAATGCAGAGTAACTCCTGTGATTTAGAACTGGAATTTCTCTTAGTTCTAATCTGTAAAACTGAGAACAGGATCTGATGTCATGTACAGGATAACAAAAGCAATTTTATTTAAAATGTAAATTTTAAAAATACTAAACACATGACATACTCAGCTTGTGATATATCTAGAGAAATACAGTAAGGTAAATTATTGGTAAATTAAAAAAAGCGTGGCCAGCAGGTCGAGGGAGGTCATCCTCCCCCTCTACTCTGCCCTGGTGAGGCAACATCTGGAGTGCTGTGTCCAGTTCTGCCCCCGGCCCCGTTGAAGTAAGACAGGGAACTACTGGACAAAGTCCAGCAGAGGGCCACAAAGATGATCAAGGGACTGGAGCACCTCTCTTATGAGGAAAGGCTGAGGGGCCTGGGTCTATTTAGCCCGGAGAAGAGAAGACTGAGAGGAGATCTTATCAATGCTTGTCAATATCTAAAGGGCGGCTGGCAAAAGGATGGAGCCAGACTCTTTTCAAGTGATACCCAGTGACAGAACAAGGGGCAATGGGCATGAACTGGAACACAGGAAATTCCTTCTCAACATAAGGAAAAGCTTCTTTACTTTGAGGGTGACAGAGCACTGGAACAGGCTGCCCAGAGAGGCTGCGGAGTCTTCTTCTCTGGAGATATCCAAAACCCACCTGGATGTGGTTCCTGTCCAACCTACTCTAGGTGAATCGGCTATGGCAGAGGGGTTGGACTGGATGATCAAGGTCCCTTCCAACCCCTACCATTCTGTGACTGTGTGATTCTGTGAAATTCTGTGATTTTTAGTGGATGCATTAGTATATCCTGTATTACGATGAATTTATTAAATTATTTTCCTGAGAACAAACTCTTGGCAAGTATAAACTGCCATAGTTCTGTTAATTTTACAAACATCAGAGAACTTACTCCAGTGCAAAACTGCCCTTTGATTTCTAGTTTTCAAAACAGCCTCTCGATGAACTTTCTGTGTAGTTTGGGGAGATGACAAGTAAACAAATTTTGAGATGATGAAAAAATTATAATTGAAAATGAAATAAATTATTTCTGTTTTAAAGGTATTTAAAGTTATTTTAAAGTTGTTATAAAGTTAAAGTGAAGGAGGGTTTGCATTTTGTATGGCTGTATCTAGTAAGAAATCACTGATAAATTATTTATTTTATGTATTTATTATTTACTTTAATGTATTACCTTCATTAAAAATATATAGCTTTTAAAGAAAAGATAAACCAGTGTGTTTTAAAAGTTAATTTACAATAGGAAGTTAGTTCTGTGCATGTTTCCATATGTGTTAGATGGAGAAGGTACAAGTACGGATTCCTGTGGTTTATTTAACCCTGCAGTTTCTCACATAATTCAAATATATGTCCGCACTTAGTTTGAAAAATTGGACATTTGCCATTTTGGCATTACCAAAACATATTAAATAGTTAATGATTTTTTTTTAAAAAAACAACCACATAATACACTGAGTTTGCTGTTCTCTTTTCTCTGCTGGATGAGGGTTAACATCTCAGTGATTAAATCAACACCATTGTTTAGTCTGATCTTCAGTTTATTTCCGCTTTCAGTGCAGCCAAGAATTGAATGGTATGTGAACTAAGACCAGGTTCCGTGAGTCTTCTACTGTACTAAACTTTACGGCGAACTTAGACCTCCTATGTCAATGAAAGACTCCTAAATCCAATTTTGTCCAGTTCATCTGCAACTCTCTACATCCAGTGAGCAGAGACATACTGAAAATATTTAGTAATGTATAAGAAACAATGCTAAAGGCAAGGATGATGTCTACACTGGGTATTTAAAGAATTATCATGACTAAATTTGTCAGATAGTCAAAACTTTATTTATTATTTTAAAATATTTTAAACTGAATCAGAAGAGTATCTCTGATCAAAACTGCCAGCAGGTTTGGGCAATTATTTCTAAAAAGCACACATATGTTCAGTTCCATTACTGTTGACTTTTGAGACAATCGCAAATCGGGATAGCAGCACCACAGTCAGTCCTTGAAGAACTCATTCCCTAAAGCAAACATATTTGTGCTGGGGATAAAAAGACTAACTTCACTGCAGGGTCTTGAATCGTTGTTCTTTGGGAATGGAGAGAAAGTGAGCTTATCAGTCAAGGAGACCAACAGCTGGATAAATTGTTTTAGAACAATTGATGGCTGTTTGCTAGGCAGCTTATAGAAATACATACACAAATACTTAGGACCATTGAGAAATTCTGTGGTGACCTATCTGCTTCCCTCTTAATGTAATAAGGTTACTATACTTCAGAAAATCTACAGCTTGGTAAAGTATCTGAAAACAATTTGTAATTAACTCTCAGGCTGATTGTTCAGTAGCACTTTATCTGTCACTCAGATCTTCTGTACTTATGTGACTTCAGAAACAGGAGTACAGCTGAGAGCAAAATGTAGCTAAGTATGTGAATTCATATAGCTCTATTTAAATGGTATTTTAAAGTCTGTAGTTAGAAGAGCACAGTTGTCAATTTATGTGTTGTGTTTATGGAAAAGGTATTGAATACAATGGGGTTTTTTAATAACTAGATTGGAAATGTACAAAAATTAAATTACAACAGATTATAACCACAGGTGAATTCATTTTTTCAAGATATTTCAAGATTCTTGTTGAAATACACATTTCAGATAGCACTGCCTAGTTATATAAACCAACAATAACGTTTCCTGTGAAACTAGTGAGGATTTAGCAGGGCATTTTGAAGTGTGACTTTGTTGCCTCACTGTCGTTGTGAGTTGTTATATATCTGTCTTGTTTGGAGACCTTATCTGGAACTTTGAATACAGCTAACGTTTAAAAGCTGATAAAGTAAAACAATTCATTTAGAAATATTAGAGCAAGCCACAGAGCTGATAGTAGAACTGCCTTTGTTTAAATGTTCTACAACATTAGACAAATTAGTCTTAATAATGTCTTCTTAAGCTTACATTATCTTTCCTTTTGAAAAATAAACAGCTAAAAGCATTGTCCTATGGTACCAGCAGATGACAATTATTCAGAAAAGTCTTTGCTTTGCAATTGTCTGTGACGTTTCAAAGCAATACTTGAACAGTTGAATAGGAAATAGAATTTTTATATTATAGCAATTTATATTCAGTATTCACATGATACACTTATATAAAAGAAGCTGAAGATAGTAAGAACCTGGTTAATAATATAAGTTAAGTATAACTGTTATATACTCTGTCTGAATGCCTGTCTTATCTTTCCCCTGACAGGTTGATAATGTATGGTTTTGTGAAGGCCATGGTACATATTGGCCAGTTAGAAGAATGGGAATTCCACTTCACTGACTGTTTATTTTTTGGATCGCTGATGTCTGCCACAGATCCAGGTAACCGTTTAAAATAAATTACTTTATCAAAAGTCAGAAGAGGAATTTAAGGCTTAACAACTGCATGTGCCATAGAAATGTCCAAAGTGTCTGTTCTTGATTTTTTATTCCCATATCTGTTAAATGTCTGATACTCTGATAATCATAAGTCAAATTGACTCCAGATATCATTTGTGTTTGTTTTAGTAACTGGTTTACCTATGTTTAGCTCACAAACTTTATAAATGAAGTTGCTGGGTAAGTTCGAACAATGTTGTTCTCCAGTCTTCAGGATACCTCTCTTTTCATTGCTGATATAAGAACTGCTGTAACGCTGGACCCTCATGGTTAATAATTTAGACATTGCATTCATGTGTGATCTAACCCAGTTTAAAGATATGGGGAATGGAGCTTTCAGATTTGGCCATCTAAATAGTGTCTGTAAGGTATTAATTTACAATTTGAATGCAGTTTCATGATAAATACAACTCTAAAAAGATAGAAACCAACAGGTTGACTTGAATTTGCAGATGTGAGATTTAAAGCCTAAAGTTACAGTAAATAGCCAAGTCTGGGAGACAGACTCAGTGAATTTTGGAATCACAGAATTGCAGAATTGTTTAGATTCTAAGGGACATTTGGAGGTCCGCTAGTCCAACCTCCTCATTAAAACAAGGCTAACCTCAAAGTTAGCCTAGGATTCATAGATTTGTTCAGGTCTTGTTATGTTAAAAATGTTAATATCAGAGTACTCTGATATTAAAAGGAAAGTATTGCTTTTTGCATCTGTGGAGCAATAGTGAAGGAGGAGGTGAAAAAAGGATTTTTTGATATGTTACCTGCAAAGAGACAAAGTACAAAGTCTACAAGGGTACATTGGATTTTTGCAAAATTTTCAGTTGAGCTGTTACAGGAAGTGGAACAGAAAGCATCTTGTGATGCACATGACATGCGACATTAGTGTTAACTACCCTTGAGAAGCTTCTCTGAGAAACTTATGAATAAATCTTTCAAATACATGGCCATTAAAAGAAATGACAAAAAGCAACATTGTTCTGCAAATCTGTTCCATTCTTTAAACGAACCCGCCAATATTTAACAAAAGACTTTAAGCTTGTGATTTATCATTCTGATGGCCTAAAAATATGGTGTAAAACAATTTATTTCCCCAAAACCGGTTGTTGCAAGATTGCTGTAAAAGCTGCATCAAACTGTTATTCTCAAATTAATCCAAGCATCCAATATGCTGCCACTTATGAAATCGCCCAACTACTTTAATAAGATTAAGCACGATTGGAGCCTATCCTCAGAGCAAGAGAAAAACACAGAAACTGAAAGCACAAAGAAAACCTAGGAAAATAAATTGCTTATGGAATAAAAGCTTGCTTACAGCTTCCAAGTACATTTCTTGATTGTGCCATAAATAGAATTTTCAGTTGGCTTAGTTTCTTTTCCCATTTTCCAGTCCAATACTATTTAGTTTCACAAATGAACGTGTTGACTTCTAGGAGAAACACATAAGACAAATGCACTGATTTTGATTATAATACTATTAAATCACCACTGATTAATCTGGAACAATCATGAGAAAAAAAAGAGAAGCTCCTCTTGTGCTGGCAGAAATAAGAAGTGACAAGGATTACTTTTCCCAGATTTTGAAACAGTCTTAAAAATCTAACACTGCAGTTGAGAAAACTGCTTTTAGTGTCACAAACTATCATCAATACTGTTTGCAATTACTTTTCTGCTTATATAGAGTGTCTGTGGACGTCCAAGAGGTTTTTTAACCTCTTACTCCCTCTGTTATCTATTCACAATATTCTAAGCTGTTTCATATTTCTACTAATCTTATCCATAAATTTCAGTCCCTCAAAGACTTAGAGAATTTTGAATGAATTTTTTGCTTTAATTAATTAATTAATGGTAGACATTGCTGAAAATATTTCATTGTGTTGCAGGATTTGCTAGTGAATTATAATCTCAAGCCATATAAAGAGCTTATTGGAATGTCAAAATCAGTTAAAATATGGTCCCCTGGAGGACTGATACATACTGGGGCATAAAATAATCAGTCTAATGATTTTATATGTGATACCTAGCTTTAAAAAAAATATCTCTGGTAAAATGTTGTTAGTGTTATAGAAGTAGGATAGAATAATAAATTACTGTCCAAGGATGAAATAATAAATTCCTGTCAGATCTGCTACCTGATTTTTCATTTAATTCTTCACTGTGTAGGATTATAAGCTCATTTCAAAAAGAGATTTGATTTCCCTTGTCTGCAGAAAGCAATTAAGTCTCAAAAGATGTTAAAACGGATCTGTTGACTTGACAAAAGTTGTTCTGATTGAGTTCCTTATTTGTAATAGTAACGATGACTGGTAGATGTTTACATGTTAAATGAAAAATTTTACTACCAGAGCAGTAAACACACGTATGCCAGCTAAAAGTTGTTAATATTGGTAGGAAGAAGGAAATAATATCATAGCGCTCTGTAGGTTTTAGTTTTGAAGGCTATTTGAAGATTTTTAACATAGAGATTTTTGCATAAAATTAGTTCAGAATAATTGCTCTTATCTGCTAGGGGTTCCCTTATATAGAAAACTAGCGCTTGAACTAAAATTAAGAAATTAATTTATGACTGGATATACTTGGGACTGTGTTTTGCATTATATTCTGTGATCCCTAAACATCTGTGATACTTCGGGATGCCTCAAAAAACTCTAATGCCTCTAGAAAGAAAAGGTAGAAACTTTAGGGACAAAGCAAGGTTACTTGCAAGTGAATCATTCATTTTACAGAAAATATCGCCTTCCAATGATTTATCATTTTCAGCAGAAAAGGTTTCCTATTTCAAGACTTCAGGTCAGAGATTCAATTTCTAAGAAATAGAATTTTAAAGTTCTTAAATTCTCCCTTCATTAGTCTTTGATTTAAAATGTCAGACCAGTATTTATATTTTTCTTTATTCTGATCAATAGGTATCATTTATCATGTAGTTGGGGAAATCATCTCTTCTTATTATTTCGTCTGCAGACGAGCAGCAGAGATTTCTCTGGTTTGCTGTTGAAAGGGTTTGCCTTCTGTTATCATTGTGTTTTGATTTCTAATATAACCCGACTGTGGAATTTTTTTGGTGTGATCCCTTCAAAGGGGATGGAGCAGTTCGTCCCTGTGTTCTAGTACACACGTCACTCATCAAGAGCAGCAGCAAAGAGACTGTGGAAAAGGTGCTGGTGTGGGGAGTGGAGCCCCCAGCTCTCAGTCCCTGCGCATCAGAGACCTGTAAATGAAACTGCCTCGTGTCTGAGCACGGATAAGGATATTCCGACAACAACTGTGCTCTGTTGGTTGAAAGGCAGACACAGCAATGAGCCCCAGCAACAGGCTGCTTCACGGTACCAGTGGTTCCAATGCAATAAGGTGAATGACAAAACAAAATGGGCACATGAATGAAAAGATTTGACCTCTGCCTTAGCCACCAAAAAATAAGTGGAAAGTACAACTTTGGCAATTTGCCTTAGCTGTTGTTATTAACACATTCTGTGCAATGACCTTCCAATCCAAAGACGTTTCGTGTATCTTTAGCACTTCTTTTTTTTAGCTTTTGACATTTCAAGCATAGAAAACCCTCACAAGGTTTGCTGAAGCACAGCTATTTCTGAGTTATATGAACTCCCTTAGCTTTGGTCATATTGATAATCACAAGGCTCTTCTCTATTTGAAGTTACTATGGTTACAGCTGAAGTGAAGATGCGAGTTGCACTGCTGTTGTTATTGATAAAATTGGATATTTATCAGAAACAGCAGTTTCTGTTTCTCATAAAATCACAGGATTTTGCATTAAGAAGCATAATTTATAAATACAGCAAGGTAATACATTTTATACACTGGTTATATAAGACTGTTTAGAAATGTGTTTTTAATTAAAATATTTTTATGCTTTCTTTTTATTCACCACTGAACTAATCTGCAAGTGGCGTGACTGATCAGTAGAGAAAGGAGACTATAATTAAAACTGGATTTTTTATTTTTAGAGAAAAATGGACAGGAAATATAAGTGAGATTTCTCTCATCTGATTTTCTTCCCATTTGATACTGCCCTCCTAAAAGAATTTAGGCCCATGAGCTATGAAAGATATTAATATTTCTAGTCAGAAGATGAAGGTACAATGATACCAGTACTTTATATAATGGTCTCATTTATTTTCTGAGCTTCCTTATTCTTTTCAAACATAACAGCAAAGAAGTATGGGATACAGTTAGCTTAGGGATTGTTGTAGTTTGCTGATATTTTGGTTATACATACTTTTTACAGGAATTAATAACAAGCCAATTTGTTTCTACATATGTCAAAAGGTATCTTTCACAAACCAGCTCCACAGACACTTGTGATTTGGGTACAACTGAAATCATGCTAGGCTTAGCATCTAACAGATGTTACCTCAGTCCATGAAGTGAAGGAAGAAGCGAATCAGATTTCTGTTGGCAGAAGTACTCTGAAAATCTTAGATGCTTCACTATTTCATGCTTCCTGTCACTGAATTTTTCAATGAAGTTCACAATGCTTTCTGAGTCAGGAGCTCTTGATACATGTTATTTCTATTTGTGTCAGTTTTCTAGCGCCACAAAAGATGTTTGTTTGCTGTCCCCCAATTAGCTGTCCTTCTAGCCATCTAGTTCTGTACTTATCCCTATCTCTGTCCTCATATGCTCAGACTGAAAAAAGAGATGAAGAGATACTGCGTACTTTAATGAAAAGTAGTTTGGTATTTTTATAATACATATTGTATCTGATGAATTATGCAAGTGTTTGAGGAGTTACCACACAAAAAACAAGCCCTACTTACTGTTCCTCAAAAATGCCTTCAGAAAGCCAGAGAGGCCAGACTTCCTGCGATGCAGTCTCTGATCTTTACTTAGATATGAAGGTTCTCGCAGGTTAAATATGTTACTGTGGCATGATAGCAAGCACCGAATTTCTAAATTAATTCCCTTGAGCTTTAAAGTAATCCATCAGACAAAACTTGATGTGACTACTTTGGACAATGATAACTATTCACAGAGTATTATTCTATCCAGTGAATAATTTAAAATAAGTTTCTTCAATAGCAGACTATCACGTGCCTTTTTGATATGCCCATTCTCAACTATATCCATAGATTCTTGTAATTAATGAAGGCACATGTGATCTTGAGGAAATGACTAGATGGTGGTTGGCAAAACAAGGTGAAAATACTTTACTAAACTCCTAAATGGAGTGGATGTGTTAAACATTATGCAGTTCTCTGTTCTTATACAGGTAATATTTAACATTTTCATTAATGAGTTGGCTAATACAATAGAGGATGCTTCTTTAAGGTATAATACTATGCTGAGAGGAGATTGCAAACACTTTGCAGGACAGGATTAGAACTCAATATGATTCCTGCAGCGATTTAAAATGAACAATGATAAATGCTACACTTAGAAATTATCAACTTCATAGATAGAAGATAAGAAACGAGCATTCACTGCTGAAAAGAATTTCAAGTTTACAACCTGAAAATGAGTCATTAGTACCAATACATAGCAAAAAAAGCAAAGCAGGATTTATTAACGTGTTCTACAGCATCTTCTCTATTTCTTGACAGCAAGTGTCAACTGCAGTACTTGGATGCAATTTTGGGCACTGTATTTCAAGAAAGATATAGACAGATTAGAAGTGGTTAGAGGGCTAGAAAACATTACTGAAGGGACAAGATTGAAAGAAGCGAGACAGTTTAGGGAGGACATGTCTGCAATGAGTCTTTGAATAGGCAAAATGTTGCTGGAAAGAAAAATGGAATAAACGTGACAAATTATTCATGTCTGATTAGGCTAGGAATGGAAATTACAGAATTGAAGAGCAGGAGGGGAGATTTAGGTTTGACGTTCAGGAATCACTGTGTTTATAAATTGTATGAACACTGAAGAGCAGGTTAGTGTCCCTTGGGATCTGTGGAACCAGCATCACTTCAGTTCTTTAGAAACAGATCAGATAAGCACCTGTCAGCAGTGGTATGGGTGAAGCTTGCTGTATCTTGGGCCAGACAAAATGAGGGACAGAGCAGAGACCAGAATTCTTCAGTGAGGGACAGGCAGTGCTGTATAGAAGATCCAATAACCTCCAATGGGAATGGGAGAAACATTTGAAATGGAAGATAATTTCTGAGAACTGGGTGAACTGGGGAGTCTGTCCCAGAAGAGGCAATTGATGCATTACTGTGTTGCTTCCTTTATTATTTTGCTTTCATTTGAAAAGATTTTAAGTCAAATTTTTGGGGTAACTTTGGGAGAGAAAGCACGAAGAGAAAGCTGTTTTCTTAGGAAGCAGGAGAAAGGAGAGGAATGTGTAGGCATCTGTCTAATTGGCTTGGCTTGTTACACGTACATACCAACCGTACATTGGACTTTGATTACTCTTTTCTTTTCCTTCTATCATTATCACAGGGACTATTAATGTGAGCCCAAACTAATTAGCTAATAAACAAAAGCTGGAAATGGCAAAAAGTTTTAGAAAACAAGTCTGTTGTTATGCCAATGACATCAAAGAATGGGAGACTAAATTGGGTCCATATTTAGCACATTAAGGCAGCGTTGCTAATCAGGCAAAAACCTGAATATAGATATTGGTGAACCAAGAAAATATCTTTCGCCAATAAAAATTCTTCCTACACCTTTGAGTTGTTCTGGGGAAAGAACTGTTTTCCTAGTTTAAATTATAACTTCACTAGGAGTAGATCGGTGAGGTTATCAGGATGGTTAAATATAACTAGCTAGTTTAAATATAGCTATATCAGCAAATGTTCAGCTACACACATCTCCTAAATTGTCTTCTGTAGAATAACACTTCAAAAATTCTTCAAAGATAACACATCAACAGAGATCACTTTGACATAAAATCTCACAAGAGAACTGAGAATCTATTTTGGGTTTATAAACTGATTTTTAGATTACACATTTAAGTGCCATTTAGAAAATCTTATCAGTAATGATTTTAAAATTCCAAGAAATGTTATTAAGACAAAGCATAATCACCTGTTCAGATTTTTGTGTGAATTATCAGCAGTCATCTCAATGTAAAAATATATAATCCTTATTTCTGAAATGTCAGATGTTAACATAGCATCCCAGAGGCACTCCTAATCTTTGGGATTCCTGGGCCATGAGGGTTGAGTCAATTGCACAATTATGTACTAGAATGAGCACCAGTGAAGCAGTCAGTTACTGCATAATTTTTGACCATACAAATAATTGGGGGCCTTTACATGAAATTCTGTTTGAAAAGAGAAAGCTCTGCTTCGTCCATGCAAAGAGAATAATAATATCAACACAGAACATAGCCAGCCTTCTTCCTTTGGAGATTATGAAGTGTTAAGTAGATCTTGGGAAGGATTGTGATCCCCTGTTTACAAGTAAGGAAACTGAGGCATAAAACAACTGAGGCATGCTTTAATATCTATAGGACTTAATTACCTGAATATGAGCCAAGTGTCTAAATGCCCCTGAGGATGTGTGTCTACATGATTTGCCCAATTTCAATTTGAATTCAACAAATTCTCTTCTATTGCGCTAATAAGGTAAAAATCAAATATAGCATATAACTCAGGGAGGGGTTTCAATTAATGATATGCTGAAGGAACCTTAAAACGGATTACAAGTATCAGATATCCTGATCTGGATGAGAGGGCTTCATGACTACAGATACGCTACACTTGAGGTGAAAGTGGTTATGCTGCTGGTGGGACAGGGTATAACGTTATGCACGTTCCTCGGTGGACATGCATAACAGATGGATAAGCGTTATAACATCCTTCTTAAAATAGGTAAACCGCTACCCTTATCACACACAAAGTCTGTGGCAAAACCTGTCTTTTCAGCATTCTTATTTCTCCTTGGTCACAAGATCACAGTCCTTTCTGCACAGTAAAATACGCTGTGACATTTTCATTTATGCATGGATCTCTATGTGACAGGGAAAGTTTCTTCCTAACTCAGCTGAAGCACAAAAACGTATAGACTTGCTGGATTTAAGGATCTTAAATACTTAAGTTGATGCTTTTTAACTTACTGCTACCCACTTCAGTAATAAATAGAACTGGACTTCTCAAAACCTATATTCTAACATTGCTTTTTTTCTTGAACTGCCAAATGAATATGAAAATAACAAATTCACTTTGCTTTTCCTCCATACAGTGACAGTCCTTGCTATTTTCCATGAGCTGCATGTGGATACAGATTTGTACACACTCCTGTTTGGAGAGAGTGTCCTAAATGATGCTGTGGCTATTGTGCTGACATAGTAAGTACACCCACCTCCGTTCTTTACTTGGTGAGACAATTACAAGCTTTAATTGCTGATATAATTCTCACTGATAGAGCTTGTGCAAGTATAGATACAACATTAGAAGTTTTCATTACAGACACCAGAATTCCAATATTGTTAATGGTAACGGTGTATCCAGAATGCAATTTTAGTTCATTTTCTTCAACCTAGAAAGCAGTATATTCTGTAAAATGTGTAAGTTTAATTTAATATGACTTCTTTTCTCATCTAAACAAGATATCTTGAAAAAAACAATGCTGAATGAGCACCTAGGACATAGGGCAACTATAAAATTAGAGAGAGCTTCTTTTTATTTTTTGTATTCTATTATTTTCCGAGATTAAAACCACAAAGTATTACACAGTAGCTCAGTTTATCTACTTCTGCCTATTGAATCTGATGGAGCTTCAGCTGATAATATTATCTTAAATTTATATATAGCCTTTTTATTCTCAGGAATCCTCAAACAGATCACAAACGATGGGCCAGAATCACACAAGCATGTGCTGTCCTAAAAACACAGATGCTAAGTACATGATTAACAGAATCTCAAGTTAACGCCACTCTACATGTACTATATGCTTCCTGTAGCTTTGCTAGAAATACAAATAATCCTCTCAGATAATCTTAGAAGTAACAGAACTCTGCAAAATCAAATTCATTTTTGAAGATGCTTCACAGTAAGTCCCAATTCAGTGCCATCTTTCTCTTTAAAATACAGTTCCTTGAACTAGGATTTATCCTATCCTTTAGAAGAACAGACTTTTACAGAGTTTACAGTCATTAAAAAATTAGTTTTATATTTTGTCTGAAACCCCGCGGAGAAATTTATAATAGTTGAATTGCAAAAAACCCCCAAATCGTTTCACAATACAAAAAAATAGTATTCCCATTTAATTTCTCATTCTCCAATTATCAGTATAGTTACATTTACCTACACTAAACTCCTCACGTTGTTTTTAGAGCAAAAGTAATATTTTCAAATGCTGTCAAGTGTCTGAGCCCAGCATTTCATGATTAGATACAGCACGGCTGTCACATTCAGTGACTGTGGTTGGAATGCGTCACTTAGGACAACATCTAGTACATCAGATAATAAAATGCGCAAAGGGAAAACTAAGCAAAGAATAGAAACCACAGTAGAGAGAACAGATAGAAAAGCATTAAAGCAGCTGTTAAAATTGGAAAGAAGCATATAGCTGACAAAAAGTCTGATATTTTTTTCTCTCTCGCTTGGCTTTGTTTAATAAAGGCCTAGGCATTTATAGCTCATTTAGACTCTTCATCTGTTAGTGCAAGGGTCCTATAGACTGTGGAACTGTTAGGCTACAAGCATCTCAAAGAGACCTAGTATATTTTATTTTAAGCGTCTGTAGTTTTCAGTTGCTGTGATGTCAAAGCACATGGATCTCTTCAAAGGTACAACTCAACTGTAAAGCAAATCTAGAAAGAAAAATACTATCAGATAGTACATGATTCATGAGTTTCTAACCTTTACTCTTCCCAGTACTGAAGTCTACATTACCTAAAGGGTGCCTACAGGAGAGCTGAGGAAGGACTTTTTACAAGGGTGTGCAGTGATAAGACGAGGGGGAATGGCTTCAAACTGGAAGAAGGTAGATTTAGGTTAGATAGTAGGAAGACATTTTTCTCTTTGAGGGTGGTGAGGCACTGGAACAGATTGCCCAGAGAAGTTGTGGAAGCTTCATCCCTGGAGGTGTTCAAGGCCAGGCTGGACAGGGCTTTGAGGTGGTCTGGTGGGAGGTGTCCCTGCCCATGGCAGAGGGGTTGGAACTCAATGATCTTCAAGGTCCCTTCCAACCTAAACCATTCTATGATTCTATGACCCTCAGCCTGCTCATGAATACAGAAATCTATAGGAAGGATGTCTGACACAAATGTGGGCTATCTCCTTCTCATGTTTTCTTTGCTGTACATGAAGGATTACAACTTTTACTTGTCAGTGGAAAACTAGTGTATTTTCTATATATTCAGTGTGACTGATACCTTGATTTCTCTAATATATTTAATCATTTGTAGAGACTGAAGAGAATATACAGCATCATCAGTTTCACATTTAATTAATTTCTGGCTTAAATAATCAGCTTCTGTGCAAATACAATGTTTCTGCAACCTAACATGATCTTCCTTCCTGTAGCCTTTTAAGTAAAGCTGTACTGTTAATAATGTCAGCCTCAGTGCATTAACACCCCGCTAAACCAAACCCAGTTTAAATGAAGAATATGATTTTTCTGTCACTACAAAAGAACAGCTAGGTTTTTTTCTCTGTAAGACATACCACTTTTCAGGATGGTGCAAACACAACATGTTTATAATTACAGTAACAGACTATTTAAAAAGGTGCGAGAATAATGTTTACAAATCCGGAAAAGCAGTAAGTCATTTTGTACACTATGTAAAGGTAAACACAAAACAGAATAAGGGAATACACAGTGTCTTTCATCAACTACCAGAATAACTGAGTTAATGTCTGCAGGAGTGACTCACTGCAGGAAAGAGAGGAAGAGAAAAGAGGGAAGGCCCTTATGGCTGGCTGTGGCAATTTGGCAAGGTGAAGGCAGCACGGCTGGCTGCCCACAGGGCTTTATATTGATATCTCTCTTTTCCTTCAGCTTCTCCCTGCAACCTCTATTTTTCCTGTGCTGTTTATCATTTAGTTTAAGAAGGACAGCAGCAGGACCAGCTACCCGTACATTTTTCATATGGATTTAATAAGTGACATTAGCTGGGTGTTGCTGCAACAGTGTGTACAGACACTGTGGCCAGTTGCCCTCAGAAAATACTGATGAAGCACACAAGTTCTCCGGGCCAAATTAGCAACCCTCCTATAGGCCATCTTGCCATACCAAACACCTGGCTGTTTGTGATAATTGCAAGATTTCATTTATACTGTGCTATTTTAAGATAATCCATGCAGGAGGGATCACTGTGAATCAAATTGACAGTAGTGGCTGCAAAAAGGCTGACAAGCTGCTGTGCATCTGGGAGAGCGCATCCAAACAAAGGCCTCTATAAGCAAGGGTATTGTAGATGTAACAAGGATTTTCTCCTATATAAGTAACTTGCAGAGTTGCTTACAACTTTTCATTATTAGGGAAAAAGTCTCCTTTTAATAAGAAGTCTGTGAGAATTCTCACAGAAAATAAACATTTTGGAAGAAAACTAGGATTTAAACATTCAAAATGAGAAATTTTTGAGCCTGTTTTATATCAAGGTTTCAAGATATTTAATAAAATAACAGAGCCCTACAAGACAATGCTTATTAGATGACTAAACATGTCTGCTTTTACCCAGAAAAACCTATATGACTAATTATGCCATAAATATTACCTATGTGCTTTGTTTTCCAGGAAATTGCCTTGGCATCTGTGCCCCCTTTCTATGTCTATTTACAGCATAAGCTTTTTTTGTAGAAGTATTTTATATACGCTAACATTAAAACAAACAAATAAAACCTATGTAGGAAAAACAAGATATTTAAGCTTCTTCTGAGTGTGTTTAAATATGCTTATAGTCTTTATGATTAGCGATTGTTTCACTGTTTGGAATTAAATTTTAGACAGCAGATTATAGCAATCTTTTATGGAAAGATCTTTCCAATCACATTTTATTACATTTTTTAAGAAAGAAATTATTCTCAGTTCTTCAGATATAACAGGTTAACAGAGAAGTTTACCTGAGTTTATTCTGTAGCTTCCAGAATAAAAGAATATAATTTAAGATTGTTTCTTGTATCGCTGTATCATAATATATACTGCATAGTATGACTTCTTTTGCTTACTTGGGGGTTGGTTTACGACGTACTATTTCCAGAAAAGATTCCAGATGATAGCTTTTTTACCACTGTTTGTATCCTCCAACTCCTGAGTTTTCAACTTCTTCAGCTTTTTTACAAAAATAACAACACAATTTAGCTTAAAAATGTTCCAGCACACATAAAGCTGTTCTCTTAGCTATAAATTTAACCTTCTCCCATCCAATTCCCTGAACGCCATAAAGCAGCAGTTTGTTCAGCTTCAGATATGCATAGGCATTCATGCTGTAGGACGCACATCCAAGGTGATCTATTTCATTCATAGATTTCCGATCCAGGAACATTTACCATTATTTAGGTTTGTAGATAGTACTTTACAGACAAATACAGTGAACTGTCTGTGTACCTAGGCACTTACTAGCTGTGGGCCACATTCTAAAGGTCAAAATTGAGAAACATCCCAGTAACTTCAGTTGGAGTTGTGTGCAATGAAGTTGGTAGAATCTGCCTAAAAATTAATAATTTATGGATTTTTTTTGAGCAAATCATAAGGATTAACCTCTCATTTCTCTTTGATTCCTTTTTCATTGTTCTGTTGTCATACCATATACCACTTATTGAAGAAAACGTCAACGTGTATTTTGAGTGCATGTGCTGTAGGTTTGGATGTGGCATAGTTTTTCCACATTTGCAGAGAAATTTCATGAAGAAAGTGTGGAAGAAGTTGTATAAAAAGCATTGAATAGCTTGAGATACGACTGAAAAGTAGCTGAACAGGTCATTAGCATTGAGGCAGTTTATTTAGCAGAGCTATTTAATCTTTCTCCTGCTGAGTGCTCAGTGAGTGCAGGATGTGGAAAGCAGTAATGAATACTGATATATGTTCCCTGTTAATAAATTATCTAAGAGAACATTACACAAGAAATGTTTCCATTGTAGTCAGTGTCAGAAGTGTTTGTATCATCATTATGCGAAAGACATGACTTCATTTCCCTGCTGGCTCTGTACCATTGCTCAGTGGACCTGGTGAGTTTCATCCCCTTCCTAGAAGAGGTGATAGTGTGGAGGTCATAATGGGCAGCAGGGACATCAACATATGGCAGTGTCTTTCACAAGTAATCAAAATAAGTGAGTGGCAGCCGGGGGATACAGGACATGTAACATTGTGACACGTGGCAAGGAATGGATTTACTAGGTCTGTTATATGCAATCAAGAACAGTTTGATACATGAATGAAGTGGAAATCATGGAGATAAAAAGTGTGGTTGAGGATCACATGGCAGTGAAGCCAGAGAACACAAACTAGCTGACATATGAAAGGAAGACCTTCCATCCCATGTCAAAATACTAATTGCCCTAGAAGGCTTAGAAATATTGATATCTCTGGGCAGACAGGAGCCATGCTGCAAGCGTAGTTTTCTTGTGAAGTTGAGTTTGACATTTTTAAGTACCTTAAATGGTATGTAAAGGAAGAGATGATAACGTTGGAGGTTCAGAAGAAGGTGAAGAGGAAAGTAAACAAAAAATACCAGATTGTTTTGAAATCAATATCCTGCCTCTTTTGCAAAGTATCTATTGGTTGTATAGATTCCACAAAGTTCATTTATGTCTATTAGCGAAAATCAGGCAATGGATGGCCCAGATTTTGACCAAGTCAGGCTGTAAGGCTCCCTTTGCAAAAGCCTAGGTCCAGCACCGAAAGGCTAAATTCTTTGAACCAGGTAAGAACTGGAGGCGTAATAGATGCCGTTATTGTATGACCCCTTGCTGATGGAACAGTACTTGGTGAGATGCATATTTGCACTGATGCTCACAGATGCCATACTGTTTCAGGAATTCAGTGAGCCTCTATTAGCCAGATAAGATGGTCTGGAATAAATAGATAACTTTCCTTTTTTTTTTCTTTCTTTTTTTCCTTTTTTTCGCCCCCCAAAAATCTGTGCTGGTAGAAGGGAACTGCAACCTCCTTCTACATAATAAGTTTGTATGGATTGGTTCAAAGATTTACCAAGCAGTTTACCATGATGAAGAAAGTTCATTTTCTGAAGTTCTTGGAATATATTTTTTCTCTAACAATAGATATATTTCAAGTCTATTTTTCATGATCTAGCTACAGCTTATGACACCATATTTGTGCTTGAAAAATTAACTGTCCATAGAATCCAGACCCCTTTTTAATAGTTTAAAAGGCTTGAAATTTATGACAAATGGTTTGGAGATTGCCCATTTCGTCTTGCTTTTGTCTTTCCTTCTTTAGCATAAACAGAACTTATCTGCTACAGTAGGATAAAGTATAAAGGAGGAACTCTAATTATTCAATGTGTTTGTGATGCCAGGGCATGATATTGAGGGAAAAAGGAGCAGGGCAAATTGATAAAGGTGATGGTCAGCTTTGATATGCCCAGTAAGGAAATCATGTCTCCTTTTAACTATTTCCAGGATGGACATGAACCAACGCATGTCATAGCGTACCTCTTCTTTGCTCAAAAAATACTTTCATTCTAGTCTAGTAATACCTTATACAAGTTAATATCATGTTCAAACCATTCTTTCTTGGCAGAAGTTCTCCTGGAAACTTGTATGGGGCGTTCTAAAATAACTGAGACAAATTTATTGAAAAACAGTATCCATTTCCAGGGGAAATAACTCAGAGCCAGAGTTCAGCTCAGTTTGTGCTGAGCACCCTCTAAGGTTGACATTTCTTAGACAGTGATCCCTATAATTGCCTTAGGAAGTCAAGAGAATTCCTTCTGTCACACTGGTGATTCTAACTGAAAGGTACAGTCGTGATATTACTAATTTTAGTTCAGTTCAGATCTCTTCAAAACATAAGAAGCTGTTTTGATCACATGGATCTCAAACAGAAAATTAATAAGAACCTTTAAACATTTCTGGTTTTAGTTATTTGTATACCTGTATTTTTATTACCTCTGTGGTTTTAATTCTGTTATTATGTCATTGAACTTGAAGGTAGTTTACACAGAATGTAATCAGAGACTGAAGAAACAGACATTTGACAAACACCAAATATAGGTACAAATATTCATTTTATGTTCCACTTAACTTGGTCATTGGCCTGGTGAGGTAACTATCCATTATCTGCAAGTGGTATAGTATCTTTCTATTATCTTTCTCTATAGTATCTTTCTATTATTGCAATTTCTAATTGTGATTCCTTGTTTATTATATATTAAAATCAGCAGTTCTGTAAAGGACATGGAAAGATACTGTAACTACGTTGCTGAATAATGAAGTTGGGAGCTGGGATTTGCAGAAAATAATATTGGCTTTGAAAGCTATGATGTGTCTCCTTGATGCATAATCTCAGTAGACGTGAGACTCCCTTTACAATTATTTTAAGCTTTCTTCTTTTGTCATGGGCTGTCTCTAATTTGGATCCTTTGCCCTTCCATTTTTGGAGCATTATTCTGTATAGATTTTGCCACACTTTGATCCCTGAACCCACTGAAGAACAAATTTTGCAAAGGAAAGACAGCTGAATGTTCTTATATCATATTTTTCCCTTAAACTGCATTTTTAGTCAGAAAGTGGCCTTTAAAAGTGATAGCGTGGGCTTCCACATGTACTATCTCAAAACCTTTTGTATCTTGTGTAGTCAATTAAGAAACAAAGACTTTTCTACCAGCCAATACTTTGTTTCAGTTTCCTCCTTATCTCTAGGTAACTGGGAGTTCATTCAGTCCAAGAACATGGTGAAGTCTGTCAGCTTGTATCCCATACCTCCTACTGAGATTTATTAGGCACTGTTAGCAAATAGCAAAAATATGATTACTTCAGTATTGAGTCATCACATATGGAAAACGAATATTTGTTTCTGTACTGCCCTTGTATTTTTAGGCATTTTTTTACCACGCATTCATGCAATTTCTTAGTGTCTTTTACTATACTATTTCAGCCACTGGAGTGAAAAAGAAACTCGTTTAAGTTCTATTTATTTCCAACATGTATCTGAGTACAGCCAAGATGTTATTCACACAGCCTAGGCATGTCACTATGTAAGTAATAGTGTAAAAAACCCCTTCTATTTGTAAGTGGGCCCTTATGCACGCACACTTAATAGCTTTAGTGTACCTACACATAAAAGTGTTCAGCCCAAGTACTTCTTTTTCAAAAATGTATAAGCCTTATTCTTTGCCAACTATTGTAGAAAGTATGCAGAGAGACACGCTTCCAGCCAAGGAAGAAAAGAGGGAAATACAAGCACACCTGTGTGCCATCAGGCAGATGGCAAAAAGGTAAAAAGGATTAACACATGCAACATCTTCCTACTTAAAGAAAATAGGCAGCATATAGATTTCTGAGGGTGGAAGAGATGGTGAAATGGGGATGAAAGAGAAAGTAAGAACTGAACTGATGAAAGCAACAAATAGAGATTGTGAAGGCATGGCTAGAAAAAAAGAAGCAAGAGTGAGGAAAGAAAAGACGTGGTGAGAAACAGAGATACGGCATACTGTGTAAATACAGATCGCAACAGTGATACCTGTAGCTAAGACTCTTTAGAGGAAAGAAAAGCTTGTTTACTCATAGGGATGAAGAGGAAAACCAGATTATTTTTCTCTGGTGCAATGTTGCAGTTTTATGTTGTTTTGTTAGGAATGCCTACATTTGAAATTCTTAAGTAGTACAGTAAAATGTACAGTAAAACAGTACTCCTGAACTGTAATGAAATTGTGAAAAGTATAGAAATTAGGACAGTCAGTTCTAAAGAGTGGTGTGCCAGACCCTTTCTTTGTACCTGTCTTTACGTAAATTAATTTGGCAGAACTGGAGAAACTGAGGCTTCTATTTGAGGCTTCTAGTTTGAGCAGTGGCAGGCTTAGATGGGTGGTTGCCTTTACAAAACCTCACCTAGAACTCACAGATCAAAATGAGACCAGCATTGGACCACAACAGGCATAGAAAGAGTTGCTCCATGGTACTGACTTGCATGACCTTGAATCCTTAACAAAGATTTAGGGATTTCAATGCCTGTGAGCTACAGTCCTGGACAAATGACTAACTGGATCTCTGGAGTCAGCCTAAACCTTATTCCAGATAAATACTATTTGTGATTTTATTCCCACAAAGATTCCTGAGGAGGGATGGGGACTATGGAGAGGAATAAAATAGAATTACCTGAAAGAAAACAAAATGCTGGATAGAAGTTCAGCCCACACACTTCACTTACTGGTTCCCCATAGACAATATGAATTTGGCTGCTACTCCCAATATCGTTAGAAAGGCTTATGTACCAAGCAGCCATTTACCCAGTCAAACAGAGCAACTTATAAATTAATACAGCAAGGAGTCAGTTGTGCAACAAGTTAGTGAGTGATTCTAAAAGGCGGATAAGAAATCCTTTTCATCTATTATTTCTATAATAATGAAATTACGGTTGTCCATCTGCTCTTTTTACCTTTGAGGAAGGGTTTAGTCCCAGCTTATTTTGTTGATAATTAGAGTTTCACGTCAGTGACCATCTGGAACAGGAGATGTGAGCACTGGGAAACTAACCAAACTTGCTATTAGCAGGAACTTTAAAAGAGCTTCTTTCCCAGAATAGAGGAAATCCCACATAAAATGATGTCGTCCTTGCTTAATAAAACTTCCTTTCTTTTTTCTCCATGAGCCTTACTGTACAGACCAGTGTTGTGCTTAAATCAGCAGGAGAAATTCTATGGAATTTCTGTAATGCTTGTACTAGCTGGAATTTCGGTATGAAAATGGAGACTTGGAACAGAATGTTTTTCAGAAGGTAATCCTCATCACTATGCTGTTTTCACTTTTTAATATTTCATCTCCCTTTTTTCAATATCAGTTCCACATTAAAATTCTACTTAGCTTCTAGTTAATACGTGCTAAAGGTCTTTCGAGCTGCAAGTTATCTAATTGGCTCTGTTTTGTTTATGCAATTTATTTGAATAGGCAGCCTTCAGTTGCAGTCTGCTAAGCTAGAATAGATTTCAGTGAGTACTTTTATGAAGGTTGCCCTCAGGGATATATGAAAACATAGCTTAGCTCAAATCAGCTGGGAATGTCTCTACTTGTCATATCCAATCAAATCAGACTAGCTGCAGGTATTTCTGTCCACTTATACACAAACAAACTGATAACATTTAAAAATATGAAATGCAAGCTCAGAATTAAGAACGCTGCTTGCAGTGCTTGCAAATCACATCTAAGAGGCAATTATTTAGCTACATTTTCCATACAAATGACCAAATTGGCATCAAAGCTTCTTCATTTCAAAGATTTCTATTGGGAACTCTTCAGAACTGAAGTACACCCTGGTACGAGTCAGCTTGTTTTTTGAGCTCTTCCAGATGTTTTTTCTTATCCAAATAACCTTTCTCTAGTGAATGAGACAGATTTTCTGAGAGCAAGATAATTATATACAGAGTCTAATTCTTCTTACAGAGACAACTCCCTTCTAGTTTAAAATGAACGTATTGATACTATTTCCCTTGAAATGTTCCAAAAGAAAGCTCATTTCATCCTCTCTGGATGAGATACTGTACATAAGAGTCTCTCTGGTACTTCCAGTAGATCACCATATTTTTTAAGTCTTCTTGGCAGGGAAGACAGAAGAAGAATATGAGTTGGAAAGGTGAGGAAGAGCTTGCCATTTCATTTACTGAGTACACACCAATACCTATTCACTGTTCAAGTCCTTTCCAGAAATACAGTATTGAAGAGTACCGCTGTCTCAAAGAGACAGAGGTTTTGTTACAACAGAAAAAACTCCCATCAAAATCCTTTATTCTTTGGAGATCAGGTTTGATGAAAGAAGAACCCGTTCACACTGTGAGAGAATGGACTGTGTATTTCCAGTGGCTACCCAGCAGCACTAGGAAAGACTAAAGTCTCTAGTGATCCCTTTTTTTCTTTGTTTTTTTACTAACAGTAACATCGGGTAAACTGGTTCCCACTGCAGGCCTTCATCTTTTAAGACTCAAATCCTTAAGCTACTGAGTCTGTTAGAGTGAACTAACATAAGTCTACCTGAAATTCTTTTGCGTGTGCGCATGTGTACATATATACTTATGTGTGCATAGGGAATCATCCATAAAGCACATCAAAATAATGCAGAGATTATCAAGTACTCAGAAGTTACGTAATGCCCCAGATATATTTTCATGCCTTAGAGAAGAGGAGTTGAGAGGCACCTTCTGTAAACATTTTAATCAAATGTAATTTTTAGGTTTATTTTTTCATAGACAGAAACCTCCCTCTCTCCATACCCAAGACATTATTTCAGTGTGCATGTTTCACCTTTTCGATTAGGAACTTCAATGTTTTCAGAATATACTTTTGTCACTTGAGCAAAGAGAATAATTGATAACAGTAGCATGCAGCTGCCTTCCTTGAGTGCCAGGCACAGCAGGAGGAGAGACTATATACCACTAGCTGCTGCATTTCATAGCTACTTAAATGGTGAGACTCAGCAAATTCTATTCTTAAAATTTATTCCAATCGTTATAAAGCTCCACACTCTGTTTCCACCTGTTTTTGTTTTGGTCTCAATCTTATTCCTTCTCTGTCTTTTATTTTTCAATAGACAAGGGTAACCATCTCTATCTTGCTCTACCCGTTCCCCTGAATTGCATGACCTACTCCACCACTTCCACTGCAGCCACCAGTCCTTTTGTCTCTCTTCTGAGATGGAAAGAAATTATTCCTAAAGATAAGCTAGGACTGTAAACTCTTAACCCAATCTCCTTCATTCCCTAAAGCCAAGAGATGCCCTATCTTTATTTCTGATACACACACCTCTTTGTTATCCCCCTTATTATGTTGTGACAAACACAAGAGATACTAAGGACGAGGGAGAGGGATGCTGATGGTCAGTTCTGAAGGCTGGTGAAACAGTAGATGGCAGAGTTTGGGGAGCAGCAATTGCAGGGAAAAAAAATACTTAAGTTTTAGATGGCACATGCCTAATACAAATGAGATCTTAGAAGACTTTTAGCTGATGAAATTTGTCATATCTCTGCTGAGATTTGTCAACTAAACATTTCAGAAACCTTAAAAAATTGCTCGATTTTGGCACATTTTTACAAGGGTGAAAGATGCATAAGTAACAGATGGGTAATTTCCTCTTTCATCCCTTTAGAAATGACAAGTCTGAATTTCAAAGTGGTACAGTGAGAAAGCTTTGTAATTATGTGGTTGTAAGGTTTCTGTCCAAGAGAAGCACAAATGTATTTTCTCTATACTGGTTCCGCAAAATGGCTAAATTTGAAAAAAAAAAAGTCGTCGTCGTCACGAAAAGTGCAAATGCAACACAGAAATGTAGTCTAAATGGTGTCATTTTAGCAAAGTCACAAAGCACACCATGAAAAAACAACACCCAAATAAAATTAGGGCATTGCCTGGCATGCTGCAGGTATGAGCTAGAGGGAAAGACAGGAAACACTCATGGCAGCAGTTGTGAGTGGCCCTGAGAGAGGACAGTGTGACAAAGTTTGCTCATTTCTGCTGCCTTTAGGGAAATAGGACTTATGAACATGTGCTGTGTCTCAAAATAAAAAATATAGTCTTGTTATCAGTTTCCTCTTAATGTGTTTGGTACCTTGATGTTCCCTAACTAATTGCTAATTATAATGATCTACATATTCTGAATGTAATATGTATGTGTATGTTATTTGGATTCATAATGAATCATTTGGATTCATATTTCAGTACATTTCTGGGGAGACCTAGTGACATTACAATTTGGATTTTGAAAATGAAGGTTTAAATATGATTAAAACTTCGAACAAAATAGCATCCCAACAATACATTGAATAAACTGATATTCGCAATTTTCCCTTAGTAATCTCTCCATTACAAAGTCCCACAAAAGTGAAGTCATTTTTAAACATACAGCATTTTCATTTTGTATCCCCATTCATTGCATATTTATACTCACTTAAAAGAAATCAAAAAGTTTTTCCTTTCTATATTGTTCTACTGATCTGTAGCAAGCACAGCTAGAAATGATAGTGAGAGAAATGAGAATAATAGAGTGCCTAGCAGGCTGCTGTTCTCTGCCTGGGAAAGGGTTATAGCTAGATGAAAATACTCCTGAAGAAAATATTTCAGCCTCCTGGATCATTTAACAGTGTACATCTTCTTTATTACAGTATTTTTATTCCTACAGAGTAATCTTAAAGGTATTTCTAAACCATCATTTTAGGATGTTCACAGTTCTACATTCTATTTCTAGAGTTAGCAGGACTTAGTCCGTAGCTAGGAGAGTGTTTTCGTTGCACGTTGTTAGAGTGAGGTGAATGCAAGGTTTGTGAGGCAAGACTCTTTCGTTCTAGTCATTATGAAGATAATGAAGCTAGTCAGAATTATTTTCATTTTATTAATAGCTGCATTTAAGCCTCATGGAATTGCCTGTCTGGGGAAAGTATCTATTTTAAAACTAAGTGGTGGAAATTAGTGCATTATACTAAATGTTTATCCGTAAATCAATGGAGTCTTCACAAATCCAGAAGGAAAAATTGTCTGTTTGGCTGCCTGTCATTTCTGTGAGATTTCCCACAGTGCATTGGATCTAGGCCACAGGTAATAGCAGAAAGCTTAATTTTAAACAAAGGGAGATCTTATTTAACTCTTTTAATCTTACCGCTGAGGAACAGTTCATGACCAGCTACCAGATATTTGTCCAAAAACCTTAGCATATATACTTATGACTAATGCAGAATGCATTCTTATCAAAGTAAGAACTCCCATCCAATATATTTGGTATAAGGTCTCCGATTAAGTGATTTACAGTATGTTTAGGAAACTATGGGGGTTTTTTAGGATTTTATTATCTGGATTATTTTCAAGATTCCACTTAGCTTTTAGACTGTTCTTCAAGAGAGGTATGTGTTTATGTAGCACTGCTTAAAGCTGGCTTATCATTTGAAACTCCTGTAGCAGGGATAGGGAAATAAAGACTGTACCAAGACTTTTGAGAAAATTATCCCTGAAGATAGAAGTCAGAAATACAGAATGTGTGTTCTAATATTTCTCTTCCTGTTATAACCTTTAAGGATAAAAACAATTTTTACCATTGTGATTGCCTTAGTGTTTGGGACTGAAATTCTAGCCACGTCAACTTGACTGCCTAACTTACCACGAGTGAAGTTGAGAAATCCTCCAGAGTAAAAGGTATTTGTAGGTGTCATAATCACCAGTGACTTAACACTTGAGCAAAACAATTTCCGTAAGGTTCAGCAGCTACATCTCTGTTGTTCTCAGCAGCCCCAAGCTGCTGAAATGAACCATTGAGGCTGTGGAGAGCCAGCTACAGTTTAGAATGGCTGCAGCCAAAGTAGTCTTTTGCAGCTCCTAGGCAAGGAGAAAAGGTACAAGGCGGATGCAAAGCCACCTTTCAACCCATCTGCCATCCTGCCCAAGTCTCAAACTCCGTCAGACTACACAGTCTGTCTCTAACCACCTCTCATGTTCACGCTTTGGGCAATTGCTTTTCAGTCAGCAATTGCTAGAGATATAACTTCAAACTCTTTTTTTCACTTTGAAGTAAGTCCAGAGCTGTTCCTTTATCACCTCTCAGAAATTCTCTCTTTAAATAGTCTTTTCTCTAAAGTGACTTAAATAGACTATACCTTCCCAACACAGTGCATTTTTCCAGTGGATGACTATTTGCATGTGTTGGGACTTGTTGGATTACACCTTATTTGCAGAGCACTGCCCAGTAATTTTGTTTTGATGTTCTGTGTCTAACATTAAAGGTATAGCAGTGATTTTAAAGAGCTTTCAGGCTACAGAGTGGTAAGGCAACAAGAATAGGTAAGATTGCAATTTTTAAATTTCTACCGTGGCTTGGATTTTTCTTTTCATAAGCTGTAAAAAACAAAATGTTAGCATATTATCAGAATAAATGAGGAGAGCTTCAGGCCTACCTTGCTCCTACAGGATTACTGCCATTCTCTATGCAAGGCTGACCAGATTTTCTAACAAGTGAAGTGCCTTTCCCTAAGGTGAAATTTCATTGTGTTCATTTGCTATATTTGGATCAGGAACAGAGACCTACAATTCAGAATATCCCTAAATCCCCATCCTCAGCTCCAGTATATCAAGAAGACAAAACACGTAACATGTTTTGTTTCTGACATTATTACTGCCAACACTAGAGCATACAATTCACATCTGGATTTATTTTAGACTTTCTCATAACAGCTGCATTTCTTGTCTTCACTTGGATACATTTTTAAAAATGAAAATTGCCATGGCAACAGCTGCAACCATTTATTATAAAGCAATAGAAGTGGAACTAATATTTGTGAGAGAAGCTCTGTTATCAGGATAGTATTTCATTCAGACAATGCCAGAGTCATTTTTCTCTAGCCTTTCTATTTTTTAAAAGAAAAATATAGAAAATATTTTCAATAATGAAATATAGGTGGGATTGAACAGCTCAGGAGATTAAAGCGATTTTCTTCTTTAGATTACTGGCTCGTCTCAAATCCAGATTAGCAAGAGGCAAAAATTATCCTCTGTTTGGTGGGCACATGAAAAAAATTGATAGGGGTACTGAGATTTGAAAAATCTCATTCCCATACTAGCTATGTTCTCAACTGAAGCACAGAGACAGCAAACTGAGTACATTGGGTGTGTCCTCACTGGGGGAAAAAAAAGATGTGACCCATCCTTGAAAACTGCGAATGTCTAATGCAAAGGAAAAATTCATAGGCAGTTTGCAATGCTAACACAACAGAGTTCAAAATGATCTGTCCTTCCCTTAAGATTTTGCTTCGTATCACTTGCAATGTACTATGTTACCTGAGATAATATTGTACTATTTTCCCTACTAAAGTATGGCTAAAAAGGGAAGTTTTGCACCGACCTCAGGGTCATGTTGTTCCAAGTCAGGATTGAGGTAGGGTCATCCAGTCTATGGTCCAGGTACATTAGGAATCACGTGGCCCATTTTGTTTGCGTCTGTTTCCAATATTTCTCAGAGCATTAAATATTTTTTTTTTTAAATCTCCACAAGAATCTGGGTAGAAGATTGACAAACTGTACTCCAGATGTTGAAAACATACATGAAATGTAAAACTATTTTCCTATTTAGACCTCTTCTGACTATGATAAAATGTGTTTTGCAAGCACAGACTGTACAGAGACCACATACCATGTTGTGGGCACATACTAAGAATCACGTTTCTTCCTATTTATTACTCATTAGAGAGTCTTAGGCAGGAGTAAGGGAGAACACTGAAACAGAAGAAAACCCTTTAGATAGACCTTTAGACTCCTTTCACTCTGATTTTTATGGGATTTAATGTAGTTTATCTTCATCAGTTGCATTCAGCATCAGGACCCTCAGTGTACTGCTCTGTTTACAAGTTCCTAAAGTTGCTGAAGTTGTGTGAAGGGAGACTGGGGGCTCCTGTCTTAATCTCTTACAGAAAACATTCTGGAAGTGAAAAAGCCCGAGGCTGTTGATAGGCCAGAAATTTGGCTCAGCACTTCAGTATTGGCAATAGACTATCCATCTGCTCCAGCGACTACCTGCATCCTCTAGCAGCACACTTAGCTCTGTCTAGGATATAATATTTTAAACACAAACAGTAGCTTACAGATCTCCTAACAGACAAAGAGTACCCATACTTCACTGACTACTTGCTAAACTCTAGGTTTTTTCTGAACATAAATTATCAGTTAGTCTAGCTTCTTTACATTACTTTTGTGTCACAGACAGTTTATTTGAGGGAGGTAACACAGAGGG
This sequence comes from Himantopus leucocephalus, assembly GCA_003993805.1. Classification (NCBI taxonomy): domain Eukaryota; kingdom Metazoa; phylum Chordata; class Aves; order Charadriiformes; family Recurvirostridae; genus Himantopus; species Himantopus leucocephalus. The sequence goes on from RSEF01000009.1 coordinate 7,375,885, forward strand.
AAAACAGGATAAAAAATGAAACTACTGTTGTGTCTAAGAAAAATTTACAAAAGCTTGTGGTTCATATGTTACATTTTTAAGAGAATGAGATCTGGTAGAAATCACAAAGATATAATTTACTTTCAGTTTTTCCTGCTCCCTTGCTTAATGCTTTGAGTTTTTTGTAGCATATCACCAGTACCATGCTCCCAATTCTGTCCTTCCTCTTCAACATTCATAGGTAAGCTTTACATCCTCAGTTACACTTAAAACAGGGAGTTACATGGACCAGTTGAGGCTCAGCAGGCCAGTGGTAAGAATGGGATTCTTTCCTGTTTTACTGACAAAGAGGAGAGAAGCAGTGAAAGAACAGGCTATTTGTTTTCCTCGAGATGAGAAGGACTGCGCACTTAGAGCTTCCTCATGCTGTCTCTGGGAGTATTGAGCTGTCTACAGACAGGTGTTCTGTGAATGTGGAATGCTGTCTGTGAACAGAAATCGGACACACCGCCCTTGAACACATCAGTCTCGGGATCTTCATAAGCAGAGGCCACAGAAAAGAAAAGCTCATTGAGGATTAAATAAGAACCTACTATATATGTTCTTTCATTGATCAGCTAAGCAATCTGATATCGCCCCTCCACCCCTTTGTTCAGTTTCATTCAAGGAAATTTCAGAGATTATGGTGTACTACAGTACTGTTTATCCATCTAACTCTCAGGGAGAAGTTGATTTAAACCCCAAAGGAGGGCGATGGGAGTGGGACTATGTGTTTGTGAAGGATAAGAACTAACTTATTACAAATGGCAGGCTGCTTTTTATCCTTCAGTGTTTCACACTACAGACAGGTGTAGTGAGTTCTGCTACAATGTTATGACCATGAGTCAAACCCTAAATGAAGAGACTACTGTCTGGCATAAAATATACATCACTTTCTGTTATTTCAGTCTTAAGCCTCTCCTGAGTAAAGTCATGGGCTGTGTGATTCTAAGAAAGTTATGATTCAGTAAAGGTTCAGTGCAAACTATTTCCGCTTAATCTCTACTAGTTGCCCATAAGGGCAAAGGATTTTTCATGGCTAACCAAGCTCCTTGAAACGTGCCTTAAAGTGTTTGGGTCATATTCTACTTTTTTTTGTTATATCAGTGCATATCTAGAACAACTGCATTGAATCGGTGGAGTTACTTCAGATACTCATCATTGTAACNTGAAACGTGCCTTAAAGTGTTTGGGTCATATTCTACTTTTTTTTTGTGATATCAGTGCATATCTAGAACAACTGCGTTGAATCACTGGAGTTACTTCAGATACTCATCATTGTAAGNCAGATACTCATCATTGTAACAGTAGTTTGAGGCAGTTTCTCATCTAGAGCGCTCAAGCAGAATGAAAGTAAATCGTAGTCGTTTGGTGGTAATCTGCTGCAGTGTTCTAACGTGTATTGCTCAGTGCAGGCAACCATCAGGCTACATTGTTTTATCAACAGGGAGGTAGAATTCAATTGACACAGATAAATGTCACATTTATTTGCAAGAGTGCAGTCACTGTAAAAGATGAGGGTCATTGAAAGCCTCCATTGTCTCATACTGGAGTTATGCCAGCCATTTTAGTACAAAAGGGGGGGTTTAATTAAGACCACCCATCCTTCCAGTAATCACCTTCCCTACCTCTTATGGAGACATCAGTCAGAATCTTGTTAGTGTGCTCTGATGTTTTATTCTTTGCACTCTGTGTGTGTGGAGTAAATTAAGTCCCATAGTATCACATTTTGCCACTTTTGTACAAATAAACCTGAGCTGTGGATGGAATTAGGCCTCCAAGAGCACATTAAACTCTTTTCCCTATGCTCATAGAACACTTGCAATTACGCATTAATTCAATTTTTGTCTTTCAAAACAGATTTATCATTTTCACTGAAAATCTTTATTCCAGGGTCTCATCACCCTGGACTAATGGTAAGAACTGTCACATAAACAGAAAGTTGTGCAATGTTTTCTGATAAATACTTATCAACTCTGCTCTGAGTAACTCTGGAGACTAGTGGCTCACAGACAAGGAATTGAAGGATAATACAAAGGTGAAGAATGATATAATGAAGAAGAATAACATAAAGGTGATAAGAGATACAGATCTAGCCATATATGAAGAAAAAGTATATGTATGTACTTTTATACTATATATGTATATAAAAGTGCTGCACACTATTTTATATTAGAGAAATACAAATCATTAGATCATTTCACAAGTTCAGATGGTTGGGTCTAAAAGTGAGAGAGCTGGGAGTAGATGATAGCTCTCTTAACTCGGGTATCAGGAGTAGGAAGGCAAAAAGATAGTTCAGGCTCATCGAAAAATGTTAGTAATAGTGTTAACGCATACAACACATCTAATTCCCTTAATGGCACAATATATAAATTTTAAATTTAGGTTCTCTTTTTTGTTTTTTACCATTTTCTTTTTGTTCAGGAAACAGTTTTAGCTGACAGGTAGCTGGGGATTATTGTACTTCTTGGGTGCCTGAAGATGCCTTCACAAAGTATAAGGTACTATTACTCACTAGGCATGTTCTGCCTTTTAATTAGCATGATGCAGCAAATTTGGTTCAACTAACATATAAGAATTTATTTCTTATTTCCTCCAGATACTGATTGGAGAATTTTTTTCCTCGTTCATTGCTTCTTGTTAACTCAGAGAGTGGTGATTTGATACATCACTGGTTTGTGACTTTTACAGTCATGTTTTCTATGCAGCAAAACCGCACATTTTTTACAGTACTGTTCTAGTTTGTAAGTTCTGTTTTGTGTAGGCATAAGTGATTACAGAGAGATGCAAGGCAGAGGAGAAATCCAGCTCCTCATATTAATACAATGATAATTTACTTATATATATATGTTCCTCGGTGGTTGATTCTTTGTTTCTACTATATTCGCCCTATATGCATCTTTGCAGTTGATGAAGCCACCAAGAGCTCCCTAACTGGGAGGACAGACTTCAAGCTGCTCTAGATCCACAGGCCATTTCTCTTTATGCAATGTTTGAAAAGAACAGAAATGAACACTGAGTTGGATTACAGTTCTGATATCTAAATGAAAAAGGATCATAGTTGCAGGCACAGAAATCTGCAAATTACATGCCTTTTGATAAGATCAGCTCATAAGTAAGGACAGTCAGACACTGGTAATAGCATAACACAGAACGCAGCACGTGCCGTCACAGATGACCCACTATCAGCTGTCTGTTTTCTGCTGATGTGCTTCATTCCTCTCAAAGATATGGGACAGGCTTTTTGGAAAAAAGTCATCACTGGAAAATGACTGTGATATTTTCAAATAGATTTATGAAAATTAGTCATTTAGAAGCAATAGCAGTCATTTAAGAATGAAACATTCCTATACCAAGCCTCAGATAAATGCTAACCTATTTTACTATTAAAGCCTTAATTTTCTTTTACAAAGAATTTTAAGTCCAGGTTGCTGATCATCAGGATTTCTTTCTATCAAAGATAAAAATAGGGTAGTGTTTGCCTAGAACAAGGTAATGAAAAGTTAAGATACTTGTACAGATACAAGTATATAGAGTTAGGACAGCACATAATATTTCTCAAACGCAAACGGGTAGAGAAGCTCCACACCAGATCAGATATGGCTTTAGACTTGAAATTCTTCAGCCTGCAGGCCCATTAGGTCATTACTCGTTGTCAAAACTGTCACTTCACATCTCCTTTCTACGTGTCTGTGGTGACTACAGGTCTGTAGTGACCAAGTTCTGATCAGGATCAGAGGGAGGGGATGTTCCCAGCACCTCTGTCAGGAGGGACTTGCAGAGGTTTTTCCTGGGCACTGGGATATTGGGTTCAACCCTGTCAAGGTGGGTGACATATCAGGTCTTCTTAAAGGAGAAGGTGGTGTAATTTTCAGGGCAAGGATGGGACCACCAAGATAAATAGATGGTTTCCAATGATCCCTAAGGAGGTAGAACAGGCTTCCTAAGGGTAATGGCTGGGGAGGCTGAGGAGGAGGGAGAATGACAGATTTTCTGCCGTCCCTGATGTTTGAGGGTAGATAAGAACTAAGGGAAGTCCACCTGGAACACCACAAACTACTCATTATTTGCTCTGGCTGTACTGCAAGCTGCTGCCATGTGTCAGCTCAGGCATGAACACAAAAGAAAACCGAACTAGTTACCACTGTAGAAAATATTTATCATTAGCTGCCAAAAACAACTCCTGATGAGCTAAGCTAAGCTGATTTCTGACTGCCCAAGTTAAGGGACAGAGTCACTCAAATTCTGCAGTCGCTTTGTACCACTGAAAAACTTACTAAGCTATCCAGTTACATCAGGCCTGAGGATGCTTTGTGTCACCTAAACTGTCACCTAAACGGTGTCACTGCTGAGTCTATCAGTAGAACTAGCCTATGATATTTTATGTTAAGTGAAAATCTAGCACAGAGCCTGAATTTCTTTTTTTATTTTCATGCAGATGTTGCTTTTCCTCCTGAATGGGAAAACTTACATTTTCCATAAAGTCTGAAACAGCTTTACTTTTCCAGCATCGCTGGTGCTTTGACATCTGCCATCAGCTAGCCACTTTGGAACTGATAACAAATCCGTTTTGAGAAAGGTTTTCATAAACCGTAAAAGACTTATGTATGACAACAGCAAGCATTAATTTGGTTTAAAGTAATCAAAATAAAATGTCCTCTGATAGTTCATAAAGTCTGGAAAAATCTACAAAGGAACAAAAGTCAAGACAGAAAAGAGGAAGCAAATATGCCGTGACACAGAGAAAAGGAACAGAGTGTAATCCCAGCTAGAAGATAGTTTCTGAAATAACTACTAGACCTTTTTTTCTAGAATTAAAACCAATCACACTACTAGCAGGGTGCTGAAACCAGATTGTGAGTGGAATAAAACCCATGATGTGATACATTGCCAAAGAGAATAAAGTTTTGGATAGCCAGAAAAATGAAGGTTCAAATGCTAGTGACTTGAGCAGTAACTCAGCCACCAGTAACTTTTTTTTTTTGGTAGTTGTTATACACATATAAATAGAAAGCTTAATATGTATATTTCTGTGAAATCCCATGTTTCTGGAGTCTTAATTCTCTAAGCGTTTGCAAATATTGTCAGGAATAAATTCCAACGAGACAGATTTCTTTATACAGAAGGATGTAGAGAAGAGTCATCTATGTTCTTTTAATGCACCTTCTGTGCATTCATGTTGCTGACTGATCACTGTTTGAAACACGTCTGAAAAATACAGTAAGCTTGTTTGTTGTTTGAAATCTTCATCTAGAGGATCTCTGTATATTTGCCTCAAGCTACTGTTACAATTGGCTGCTTTTGCTAGTCCTAAAGCCTTCCTGCACTGGTGTGTCTCTTCTTAGCTCTCACTTAATTCTCTGCAAACCTCCTCTACTTCATATGTGCTTTTGTTGGCTTACCATACTCACACCCCAATCTTGTCTCATTGGTTTCCATTTTTATAGTTCATCTACTTACTATTACTATGTGAGGAGCTATTTTATGAGGAAGCCTGGAAGGCTTTACCAACCTAAAACTTGCCAAGAGAAGGTGTATGTGCCTGGTGCTATGCATGCACTTTCACATCTAGCTTCTAGTTTGTTTGAACTAGAACTTATATTGCGGGAAAACTACAGTTCTGTCTTTTTAGCTTTCTTCCAGCACTTTTAGGAAACCTATATAGTTAAAAAGTTTTGTGGGAACAGAAATTGTTCAGTTCAGTCCACTTCTCTGAAAGCTCTAAGTTTCCTAACACAGTATAGTGACCTACCTTTTTCTGTATAACGTCAGGAAAAAATAACTTTCTTTCCCTCTTGAAAACAACCTTGAACTCTAGAATTTTTTTTTCCTGGCCTGTTTTATGTTTCTTAATTAGTTGATAAAATCACCATGTAGTTCTATAATTATTTATCACCTGAGGGAGATCCCATTTTATTCAATAAAGTTATTTTAAGGAATATCTGACTTTCCTGTATTTTCAGGTATGATTATTTTTTTTTTAGATTATTCCTGATTTGCTTCTGTGCAGTATTATGTGGCACATGACAGCGTGGCAAAGAGGAAGGAGGCCACTGGGCAAGAGGAAGCCCTTTGACTTAGCAAGTAGAAAGAAATCTTCCTCTCCAAAGATAATAAGCTGTTTGTTTCCATGTTGGTCAAATAGACAGAAAGAGGAAGAAAGGAATAAAACTGTTTGTTTACTGGTTATTTCTAATTATTGATTCCACATCATACAATTAGAAATTTCCTGCTGTTTGCACACATTTTCGTTCTGATGCTTTCTTCAGCGTATTGCCTTTTTCTAAAATTCATCTGATACATGTGTTACATCACTTTGGCTTATATCAAAACCAAAGATCTTTGTGCTGTTCCGCTGGTTACAACTGATTAACATCTCTTTATTTGATGCTGCCACACTAGCCCTAGGCATGTCAGGCCTTGACAGGAACAAAAGGTAGGATACAAGATTTAACCTCACCTACAAATTTTTCCTCAAATAACTTCCATGACTTACTGAAAAATCTTTGCTCTAATCCTAAATGCTTTCAATTTTTTTACATTGTGCTACATACACAGGCTGGGAAAACTTACCGGAAGAAAAGGATCTTATGAATAAATGAGATTTTCTGTGAGAATAACTGAAGATGTAAAAAGTAATCAATTGAGATGTAACTGGAAACGTGACTGTACTCTTTGTTTTGCAATAGCACTTCTGCTTGTCATGGAGACCTTTAGTATTATATCCCCATATAAGTCCATAGAAAAAAATATTCTTTGTCATGCTGAGCCTCATCCTAAAATGATCTTAACAGTTGAAGGGAGGGAAGAAGCGGAATGATCAGCATGGTACAACTAGCACAAATTGTTAATCTTTCTTTCTGTTTCAAGCAAAAGCTACCATCCTAACTTGCAGTTTATTGTAAAAATGAATATTGCCTGCATTTCCTTTTTGAAAGCTGTGAAACACTTGACCCTGTCCATTGTTATTTGGTCAAGGAAGCACAGAAGGAATGTAAAGAAAAAGCGATCTGTTAAATAGTTTTCTAATATAGAAAGTGTTAGCTAGTCCTTATAAGAACAAGTAAGGACGCTAATTATTGTTCTTTACTCCAACCTGAAGGAGAGGCAAAGGTTACCAAACTTCCATATAGTTAGACAGTAGGGACTGGGGCAGGTGTTTGTGAGATATGTCTATCAAGCATTCAGTGAGGACCCAACAAAAATCTTTTATTCCTATCCCTCCACTCCATCTCCTTATGGGTGGTAGATAAAGCGTATCTTTGTAATTAGTTCTGTTCATTTATCAGTCTCTGAAAACAGTTTTCTACTGCATTTATTTTCGGGATTTGCTTAATCCATCTCTGCTACAAATTTACAGAAATAAACCATTTTTTTCCTTATACTAGTTCAACAATTAGAAACTAAACAGTTTCAAATTTAGTGTCAAACTCTCACACACTGCTTGTTAATGAATTGCAATCAACCCGGTTTGTATCAGGCACAGAGAGCACACAGCAGAAATGGCAAGTCATGCCAGCATGTTTCTTGAATTACTCTCTAAGGAAAAGGAAGAACAGTAGAGGCACTGTAAGTTCAATGATGGTTCTCTCCAGTTTTAAACTTCGCAATTTTGTTTTTAGGTCAAATAATTGGCTTGGCAGGAAGTACTGGAATAAACAGGATAAAATTCTGTTGTTGAAATACAGCTTATATAGAAAAATTATAAGGTAAATTAGCATGTATTTTAGACACTTGAAAGGGTTAAAAGTTAATGTTAAAGAAGAAGCATATTCAGAAAAAGAAATAATGCAAAATGAAAAATAGAACTAAATACTCTTTGAGCTGTAGGGAAACCTGAGTTCTGGAAAGATTTACACCAGAAACCAGTTAGCATAATGAGCATATGTTGCGTTACGGTGCTTTTAAAAAATCATGGGGTTTGGAGGGCATGCTGAGTAGAAAAATTTACCAGTGAGAAGAATTCATTCCATATTTCTTCCTGAAATAACTACATTAAGAATAGGATGTTTTCTTCTAGTTTTCTCCATACCTGACAGCTGTTGGTAAATTAGAAGCCAAACTGGAACCCTAAGTGGTCTTAATAAAGTCAACTTTTCTTGCCTTCAGGTTAATATACTTAATAAAAAGCCAGTTAATGGCTATAGCTTACATTTGACTACTAACCTTTCACTCCATGTCAAGATTTTTTTGTTTTACTTTTTATTACTGAGCATCCCTTCGGCAGGCAGAGCCCATCAATATATTAGTACAATTTTCCTTGATTTTAGGGTGTAGTCAGGTTGACCTCTCTGAATTCACCACTCAGTGCTTGTGGCAGCACCAGTGGCACAAAAGATCAATTCCTCATTTATAGTTCACTAAGCAATACAGAACAGCAGCTGCAGTTCTTATTTGGGGCAGATATCAGAGAACCAAGTGGCTGCTTTGCTGTCAAGACATGCCTAAAAGTTTTATATCTAACAGTTCTGGTTACACTACCAAATAGTTTCAACTTCAAATAACTAACCGAAGCTCTCTGTAAGTACACAAAATACACTTAGTAAATTAGACTATAAACATACAGTATCACAGCTGATAGAATTTCCTTTGATAGAGCTATTCTGTCAGTTTAGAGAATGTATCTATGGCTTACTACAGTTCTTTATTTCATATGGGATCTAAAACAAAAAAATTTGAGAAAATCAGAGATGACAAACATTTCAAGATTCAGCTGAAGGCAAGAGAAGCAAAGAATTAGAACTGACCTCTGGTCTAAGAGAGTCACAGTTGAAAAAGGACTGAAAATTTAGATAGCAACATGTTGTCGACTAGCATTTCCTCTGGGAGCAATATTTTGTATTCTTATATTAATAGCTCTTTTCGCTACAAATCATCTAACTAGTTATGTGGTGGTGCCCATTAGCATAACTGGAGCTATCAGATTGTGGTGCTTAGTAATTTCTGTTGTAGTGGATAAGTATTCACCACTCTTATTTAGTGGTGCCCCACCATATGCCTTTAGAATCCTTTTGCCTTTTTTACAGACTGAAAGCATGGGATCTGTTTTCACATGTCTTCATGTTATTTGGAGATTCCTAAATGAATGCAACTGTTTAGAAAATCCTCCATACAGAGCTTCATCTCTAAGCCTTATCTCCAGATGGAAGACATCAGGCTGCACTGATCAAGTTCTTAATATGCAAGAACTTAAAATATTCAAAACATTTTAAAAATTCTAAATTTTTAATGCTTAAAATACCAATCATTTTCCAGCAAGCCAAGCTGCCAAGCTCAGTACATTTTCTTTGACAATGAACGTAAAAGACCTCCAGAACTGAAAGCAACAGAACCACAAAGATCTTAAATGTTGCTTAATTAGTGTTTGGGAGGCTTACAGCTATTTTGTATCTGTTAAATTTAATGTTTCAACAAGAAAAAAGGCATAACACTTGGTGTTACTAGTGTTCTGGGCAGTAACTGACTAGTGGCAAATAAGAACCCTGAAACTCTCAAAATGCTTTAGTGTATGGTCTTCTCTTTAGTGGCCTCATTTCCCATTCAAAAATACTCTTGATGGCTGTACTCAGGGGTGGGAGACAGGAGATGACCTTTCACAACTGCAGCAGTTTCTTTCTGTAGGACAACATTCATTCTGTCCACAAGGTTTCATATTGTTGAGCTCTTGATATGCTTTTGGCTCTATTTATGAAGGGTTACACCAAGAAGGGAACTACTAGGTGGTTTACGACAAGATTGCTGCTGCAGGTTTGGTACCTACTGTGATTTGTGTCACCCATTTGAGCCTCAGCCATAAAGCCGCACTTTTTATCAAGAATATTTGTGAATATATAACTGCTCTGAAGACATACGGCCAATAAATAATTCAAAGTTATCTATCTTCCCTGCAGTTTTCTTATACACCTACCACCTTTTAATGTTTAGTTGGCTGGGAAACAATATTCTTTATAGCACTTCTAGTATAAAAATGTTTAGACTGGCAGTAGACTATTGATTTCCAGTGTGATACCTTGAAAATAAACCGTTCATGTCCCAGTCTCCATCTGCTCTGCTCTCCCATCTGCTATCAGCCCAGAGAAGCCTTGTTTTGCATTTTGAATCCCTAAAAATATCCATTTTCAATTATTGATTCCAATATCATAACAATGTATTGAATTCATTACTTCTTTTTCTCTCCCTCTCCCCCATCCCTTTGTTTTCTTTTCAGCTCTATATCCATTTACAGTCCTAAGGAGAATCCTAATGCGTTTGATGCTGCTGCTTTCTTCCAGTCAGTGGGAAATTTCCTAGGAATCTTTGCTGGCTCATTTGCCATGGGATCCTCTTATGCTGTTGTCACAGCTTTAATATCCTTTATGGTTTGTTTTCAAAGAGAAAAATCTATATATGTTGGAAAAAGTGTGTGATACCTGAGACTGACCATCTATAGTTTAAGCCTGAACCTTTTCACCGTTGATTCAAGACTTTGCAAACAGTCAAATCATAAATTGACAGGAAATTTCATTTGTCAGAAGCCACGAAGAACTTAATATGCAAATTTCTTTTTAATATTAGGCAAGACTCTGGTCTTATTTTACTATTTGCAGATAATTACGTTTTTAGGGAAGTGTTTTGAAGTATTTTGAGGTCAAAACACGAATTTATGAACTACAGCAACTTATTTATGAACTACAGGCTAGCAGCAATTATGCAAAAAGACATGGCAAACACTAGACTACAAATCAAGTCAGTCAGTTTACCTAAACTAGAAATAAAAAGCATATCTGTTGCCCTGCATTTTTCCTTGTGTTTTACAGTTCTTTATGTAAGATACTATTGTAGAAAGAGCAGCGATTTTCATCTTTCTTGCATCGATGAAAATGTAACCAAATGACAGTTTGTTTACGGAACTGGACAAAATTACTTTCTTTTTCCTTTTTCTGGGAAAAGAATATCAAACGGAACAAATTAGGCATTAGTGGAAAAAACACAAAAGTACTTGGAACAGCCGACTTGTAGAATTCACCTGTTTAAAACCCGTGCTGGATTTTCCTCTTTGTTTGAGATAATTTAGAAGCTGTGCAGTTTTTCCTGAATTCAACCTGTATAGATGCATATGGCGGGGGAGCTTGCTTTCTTTCATCCTTTATCAGGTTGGGGCCAATTTTAGCTTACAAAACAGTTGGGTTTTTACTTTTCCTTAGTAACCTTTTAGCACTTGACAAAATTTACAAAGCTGTGTGAGTTCCCTATGTTGGAGACAGGTCTGTTTTTCCTTCTATCCTGGAGTGCCTTCTTATCAGCAGAAGCTGCTGGTCTTACAGGTAAGTGCTGGATTTTATTGAATGAAAGCAGTTTTATAATATGTCTTTAGTATGGGAAAATGGCACGTTTATTTTGGGCATGACATCATGTATAAAGCTTCTAAAAGCTGGTTGCTATATTGGAGATGGTTTCATCTTTAAGAACAAATCTACAGAGACATTGAATAGTTCTTCCAGACAAAGACTTACTAGATCAGCCTAAAGTCCTCAGTCTTTCTTCCCTACCTTGCCTACATCATCCCATCCCTGTTAGTCCCACTATTGATCCTGCTATTTTCTGCCCAGCTGTAGGACCAAACATGATGGTAAGTATGAGAAAGCAAATATACAGTGCCATGTGACTGTCAGAGTGTGCTCCTCTGCATGCACTGCATGTCCTGATCCCTCCTTCTTTGTCCCAACTCTCAATGACTAAACAGAGGACAGGGTCATCTTCAACATTGCCAGTGGGTTGCAGCCACCTCTGGATTTTTAAAATAAATTTTCATCTTGTTCAGTGCACCTCCATAAACACCTTTTGCAACAGGAGAGGTACAGTCACGTCCCAGTGACGGGTACAAAGACATGTGATCTGACTGGTTTTTTGTTAATACTGAGAAAGAAATCATGCAATCACAGCTGAGTACATACCGAGGGACTGCTTTTTGCAACATAAAAAGTCCACGGAAGTTTCGGCAAAAATTTTAAGTGGATATAGTTTACCTCAACAGCAACCTATTGTATAGTGTGATTTGAAAGAACAAAGTTTGTAAGATCTCAATCATTTTAATGTTCATGATGCTGTCACCTCTGAAATCTAGTGCTCTAATTAATGTCAGGGATAGTCAGGGGAAGAAAACTGCTTAAAAGAGTGTTAATGCAGCCCATGCTGTTTTGTTTGCAAAATTGTTCAAAGCCTTTTGAAGTCAACAGTTATATTTCTTCTGACTTCTATGGAGCCAGCATGTTACTTTTTTAATACTAGCCACACAATGGAACTATTTCCAAATGAGTATTAACATATGCATCTTCTGGCATCTTTGCCTTATTAAACATACAAATTTGCATCCTGCTTACTGCCAAAATCTTCAGGCCAATAAATAAAAAGAAGAACACATGAACTGAACAAAAGGGTGGTATTCTATCACACAGAGAAAATCAGATACCAGCTAGAATAGAAGTCCATTTTGCGTCCTTATGCTTAACGGTTCTTAAAATTGTGAAACAATTACGACATAAAAATGGAATTAAAGAAGGATGATTATTAATCACTTGCCTCCTACTGGAGGTAATGATTTCCTAATCCAATGACTTCCAAGGAAAGACTGTTTTAAAATACATTCTCAGCTGATAACAAGGATGCTATGTTCCAGCAAATGCACAATTGCTAAGTTATACATTATACCCAAAAAGTGGATTTGTAAGGAAAGCACTAATATCTTTCAGAGGCTCAGGTGCTGCACCAGAGGTAATTTCCATTTTTGGGGCATAGGAATAGACTGTACGTCCAGAGAAAAAATAATTAGCATGTGTCTTTTTTGCATACTGCAAATGTGATGACAGACAGCATAGTCTGTCCTGGTAGTCGCTCTGAAGAGTGTTTCATTTCTCTTTTCTTTTGCAATATATAAAATATCTGAAATAAAAGACTTAATTATTGAACACCACAGATGGTTTTTACAATAGCCACGGAAAGGAATTTTAAATGAACAGAGGGAGAGTCAGAGAGAATGGAACCAGAGTGAAGTTCCAGGTAAAGGGAAAAAATAGAAAACTGTTGGGAAATTTAGCTATTTCTTACAAATAAAGGAATTAATGTAGGCATATAAAAGAGACTTGCTCTGCCAACACACAAATTCCAAGAAAAACATACCACACCCTTTTAGGTCTGTCACTAGCCTTTTTTTCATGGGTGTGTTCCAAATTTCAGGTGGAAATTGTTTAATTTCATGGTTGTGAAGAGGCAAAGCTTAATCTTGAAATTTTATCAGTTGAGTCTTTGTCATTTAGTTTCTGTGAAAGGCTTTTGTCAGAAGCTGTTACAGTGGAGAAAACTCATGGAGCTTTTCTTGTAGCTTCAGAAGTTCAAAGCTGTGTTTTGTAAATGCATTGACTTTATGAATACCGTGTTAACGTTACACTTTAGAGTGGATATCTTTAGTTGTCTGGTTTAACCAGTTTTGATGTTGCTTTCATCTTCTCTCAATGTCACCTGAAATAGCTCCAATTCCCCTCCTTTCATAATATTTTAAACTTCCAGATCAGCAGGAGAATTAATGTATAGGTTAAGAAATTTTCAGCTGACTTAGGTTATGTTGGAGGTATAGATTTCAGAGGTGGCTGTGATTTCTCATACCCATGCTAAGGCAATCTGTGTAAAACGCAGTTATTGCATGCAGTCTCCCACACGGGTATGTGATGCAGGAAGCACCTGTTGCAGAAGGCACGGGGAGCCTGGGGGAAAAGCCAGTCATCCTTCAGAACATGCTTGGCTCTTAATTCATGCTCTAGCATTTCCAGTCATTTCCAGCTTACTTGTTTTGCCCTTTGTCTTAATGCATACATCATCTGGTTTTACAGTCAAGTGTGTCTATCCTCAAAAGCAATCACTGGAATTAAGAGAGCATCATAACCATGCAATGACTCTGCTGGACCACTCCATTCCATGAACTAGATTCCTGGTTTGAAGTCTTTGACTTCAGTAGGCTTGCTTAAAAAATTAATTGATCCACTGTACATTTATGCCTATATTCCTCTTCATTTTCCTTGGATATTGTGTTTCCTATGTTCATTCCTTCTAAATGAACTTCAAAGGACTATACATCAGTATTTCCCTGTAGCTATTAATTAATGTAATTGCAAAATAATTGTATCCTTATAATGCTTTCCACACTAGTTCTTTCAATCACTATGAGCCTTTGATGTCCAATATTGAAGTATGTCATAATTAATAAATAACAGGCTATACAGTTTTTTGTGTAGGTATAGTAGGTGGTAGAGCTCACTTGTTTAGCTTGCAGATTTTTTTAAATAAAATGTGAATGGAGTAGTACAGGTCAACATGTTATAAAATATTTTATTCCTCTACCTCAAGATATCCCATGACATATAACACACAATATGCGGACCTGACACTGGTTGAAAAATGGATGTGATCAAACCAGCAAATCAAAATAAAAATCTGGGATGACTACACAATTATTGTTATACTGATAACTGTAAATTATAAATTAATGTTATGGTTATTAATCTTATAGCACTATCATCAAGCTGTGACATATGCATGATAAATTGATTCTTATACAGTAGAATCTAATTTGTGCACTTTCTGATTTGCCCCGAAGTATATCATTCCTGACTGCTGAGCAAAGTTGTAATAACGGAGTAGTATAGTAAGGTCAGTGTTGATATAGTTGCTTTCATTTTCAAACTTCATTACAGAATATTTACTAGTAGGCTATGAAAAAAATCATAAATCATTTAAATTAAACCCCTATCAAAATAAATGAGGAAAGTACATCTTGCATTTATTAATTGCTTGTTCTTTTGCTTTATAATTAACAAAATTTGCTCATTTTTAACTGATCACTCAGTCATTAGTCTGTGAAAGATTCGATGATGTACATGGGCATTTAATGTTCACCTCAGTTAGACCCTCTCCATCTACAGATGTTTGAACTAAGTAGATGTTCAAATAAAAGAGATTAATATACCTGCAAAAATGCACTCAAATATATGTATGTGAATTTGTGTTTATGTACGCAATCAATTCAAAATCATATAGAATTTATCAGTATAAAAGCATCAAAATTACAGCCAACCACCTCTGATTTTACATGCCAAAGACCTGTGCTGTGAAGCTAAGAAAGACAATAGATCTTGACGGAGAAAATGTTGGAGAGGATCATCTTTGTTCCTTTAGTGTTTTTCAAAGCCCAGCCCAAAATGATTGTTTACTGATCATTATAAAGGAAATAGCTTGTGATAATGAATTACTGCTACTTCCTCACTCTCAGCAATTCTTGTCTGAGCTTTTTGTGATATGTCTGACACCTGCCGTTTTATTCAGTCCCAGGTCTCTCACTGGGGTAGTTTTGTGCCACCTTTGTATTTAGGGCACAGCAAGAACAAATGTCACCAACTTCCAGTTCCTTTAGTACTGCTGACAAAGTGCATTTATTCTTGTGGCTGTTCACTGTTCCTATCTGTTTGCTGTAATTTGTCTTGGATCCATCATCTACCTCATTGCTTTTTTTTAAATGTTGCAACCAGTTCTTCTTGTATCACTCTCAGAAGGGATCTATCAAAACAGTTCTGAGCACTGTGAGCACAACGCACGTTGGTACCTGATTGGCTTTAGTTCATTGGGCTGACATGATTCCATAAAATGAAGTTATTCTGGGCTTTAAATTCTCAACTTTGTGGTTTTCTTTCCTTTATTCATAACTAATGTGCCACGTTGCGTCATACAGAGAAGTAGGTAGACTCCTCCCAGTAACGAGGGAGAAGGGATAGCTTGGCTTCTAGGTCAAAAGGAAATAGACCTCAACCCTTAAGCTGTAGTTCTGCCACTCCTAGGAGGAAAGGATGAAATTTGGGTCTAATAAGGAAAGCAGGCTCTTTGTAGATAAGATGGCATTTGCACTGCTGCGCAGAGACAGATGACAACTGGGCAAGTTTACCACTAATTACTAACCCATTACTTGCCTCTAGGACTTCAGAGATAACTCTGGATGGTCTATGTGTATTCTAAAATGGGGAATGCCAGGTGGATCCTGTACTTTAGAGGAAGCTCTAGACATACTTTGCAAACATATAAGCTAAATCCAATACTCTGTGCAGTTTTAGTTATCCCATTCACCCTTTCAACAGCATCACTTGACCAGACTATGCACACACTTGAGTCACTGCTTGGGTCTGGCTAACTTAGGTCCTGTTGTAGGTATAGCCTTTTAAGACAGTAAGGGAAGAAGAAAAAGGTGTTTGTTTTTAGAGAAAAGTACATATTCATGGCATTAGGCCGAGATCGATGACCAGTTGCATAAAATGAGGATAGCAGAGTCTTATTCCTAGTAAATAGGTTCAGAATAAACAGGGTAAGTACTCTTAGCATGTCTAGAATAAAACCTGGTATGTCTCACTGGAGGAGTTCCAGTCTAAATTGAATGCAGCAATTCATTTGGGGTTACAAAAGTGCAACACTGAAGCTCAGGTCTCACTTGAAGCAGCCAGGTGCAATACCAATGATCATTCCTCAGATGAAGACCTAAAAAATTCCCTCAGCTCTGTCTTTTGTTGCTTTCTGTCACTTCAACATAAAATAAACCTCAGACAACTCCAGAGATAAAAGCTTTATGAACAAAGCACCAGCTTTGGTTCTGCACTGGTGCAGGTCTGGTGAAAGAAGTCTTGAATCTTTGCTTCAGTATCAAAAAAAAATGATTAGTCACACTTCATACCCTCAGTGAAAACAGACTGAATAGGGGTATTGTTGCTACTGGTTTTACAGCCTTATTACTGCAACAATTTAATGCAGAAGACAGTGCCTCATTTCCTGCCACTCACACATTTATTCTGCACTGGGATATGCCCAGTAGGTGCTGTGGAGATATTCTGACACAAATATGACTCCAAAGTAAGTGTTATCTGATTTAAATAATTTCTCTATACCCAGTCCTCATTGTTCTCTTTTCCCCACATTTCACTGCCTTTGATGAAAGACCAGTTCCTGTTGCTTGTTGTACTGTGGGATTTGCAGTACACTGTGCATCATTAGAGAGGCATCCCTGAAGCTCTGGAATGCTTCGAGGTTGGCATGAAAACCAGTCAGTTTACCTATAGATCTTTTCAAATGAAGTTACACATTTTATCCACTCCTCTGTTTCTCCAGAAGGTAGAGGTTTGGGGGTTTTTCTAAATTTTTTTTTTTTTTTACCACTAAAAGTCCTGACAGCTGGAGACATAGTGTCAGTTTTATTGTCTCACATTAGCAAATTTGGAAGTTTAAATTGTGGCCAGTCACTTCCAGGTTTGCATTAAAAGCACACTGTACATGCTGCCCTTCTCTGACAAAAGACAGACTTTTTTCCAGTTTTTCTCTTAGCACCAGGTATTGAAAAGCAAGGGTACACTTCCTTTTGCCTATTTGTGAAATGATAGAAAAAACCCGAACTTGTCTTTCAGTGACAATACAGGAATTATTTTTAGATTAACACATAAATTAATGCTCACACTATCATGTTAATGTTATTATCTTTTGATATTGCCAACTTTTGTCCTAGAAACAATTTCAACTACAAGTATTCGGCAAAACTAATATAATAAGTTCTCTAACTGTATAAGCAGCTAACAAGCTATCACTATTTCTCTGTTATATAAGGAGCAAAGACATCAAATAAAATGGTAGGCTTTTATTTCTAATAAAACCTTTTCAAAGAGGTTGAGCTGCTAGTGAAACTTTACTAGTGACTATCAGCATTTTACTGTGAGGTTTCTCATTTTTCATACTAAGTGAAAACTTTCAGTAACTTTATTTATAGACACCGGCAGCTGTATTGCACTTAACAACTGATCACCCATTTCAACTCAAAACATTCCCTGTTTACTGTAGGTCAACATTTTGTTCAGCAATTGTAGTATTAAGTATCTCAGTAATTGCTAAATTTGCCACTTAAAAATGAAACAATGTAACGGCACTGAAAAAGTGAGCTGAGTCTCCAACACCCCGAAATGAAAGCACTGAGCACTAAGGACTGGTAAAAGCACCATCTCACTTCATTCTACCTCCCTGCATCTAATAAATACTTTCTGTTTACAATTCCACTATTATCACATCTGGTCTTATCTGTTTCTCGGTAAAAGAAAGCCTGCAAAAATTTAACAACCTAATTTATGTGCCATACACAGTTCATACCATATCTTGCTGCCCAGCTAACTTCAAAATCCAGCTTTAATAGTCTTACAACGAAATCCAGATTGCTTTTTCCTTCTAACTAAAAAGTTCTGTGTTTGCCTCTTTAGGTACTTCTCTTTCCTTTGTAGTTGCATTAACATGTAATTGGTCATTACTCTTAAGTAATCATTTTTATGGAAATGCATTACAAACAATTTTCTCCAAGCCCCTTAATGAAGCATTCATTGCGAGAGGCATGGCTGGTACATATTAAGCCTTCAATTGTAGCAATTGAAATATTCCACTGCATTCCCTCGCTCTTCCCTGGAAACAGGGTGTCTGGTTTCTACACTTGCATAATTGCATGGTTCAGATCATTTATTCCTATTGTAAAATCATACTTAGGCCATTTTTTTCCTCCTGTCACTCTCTCAGTTCTCTCACTACCCATAATTAACAGTTTCTTCACAGTCAAAAAACATTTTATAATCCTAGTTGAATTTAATAGTCAATTTTAAAAATGCAAGATTTGGCATGATGACGATTCATGTAGAAGAAAGTGAATCAGAAACTCTTATCTCCCTTTCTGTTACTGAGCCTGGAGCCAGTGATACTTAGCAACATTACTGATTGACTTTATTTTTTAACTGAAATTGCATTGTTTGAGCATCCCATTACATATTATTAATGCCTTAAGAATTTTTAAACTCCCCAGATCAGTGCTGCACAATCAAATACAGTTACTGAGAAAAAAGACTTAGACACATTTAAGAGAACAATTAGACCTCACAAAACCATGAACTTCCTGGACTGTATTTAGGCAGTGACAATCTCGCTACTCCCCACATTATTTAAGGCAAAGAAAAATCTTAGTGTAGTTAAAAAAAAATAAATATCAAAACAGACATAAGAAAATAAATATTAAAAACCAAAGACACGGCAGTTAAAGCTCAGCAGAATTTCTCTTGGCTGCAGATACTGTGTTCTGTAGAAGTAGTACAGGTAAATTTACAATATAGAGAGAACCCAGAAGCAAAGAAAATGTCCATAGTGGTTTATGGGGAAAAAAAGATTTGCTTTCTCATTTTCTTTCTGACAGCAGTTATCCCTTGTGCCAAATTCATCTCAGAATTTTTTACTCCATACTTTATTCTTCCATCAAAGGCATATTAATGCCAGGCCTCAGTTCCTCCCAGAAACAAGAGAGGCTTGCAAGTAAAGAAAGGTGGATTTTGTTGGACAAGATTTTCACAGTTCGCAATCCAAAGAGAGTCAGAAACTTGAGAAAGACATGGTAAGGTAATAATTACTTTAACTGGTATGTGGCAATGTGCTGTTCCCACACACACACGCACTCCCCCAACTGAAATCATTTCAGCACTGTCTAAATTTTTACTTTCCCATGTTTCCTTATCTATACCATGCTTGAGGAGAGGAGGACCTCCAGGGCCCTCATGCTGCTAAAATTCAGACATTTAGAGGTTTGGATAAACCTATTAAAGAGCCTATCGAGGCATCAGCACTTTCACCTGACACTTGTTCAGTACATTACCATCCACTTTTTCCTGTGACTCTATGAAGCCTGGCCTGCTTCGATTAATCCTTTTGAAGTAGCGGATTGTTTTATGTTGGGTTTGCCGTGCTAAAGCCTGCAGCACGGTGAATTCTGCCCCCTTACTGAGCCTCTTCTTGCTGGCCTTTGTAAATTCAGGAGAGTCACCATCCTGGAGGAGCTGGAGGAAACCTTATCCAGTTTCAAGTCCAGGACTGAAGGCACAGACTGGATTACTTTCACAATTCTACTTCATGGTCTTTGCTTCCCACAGAATTGATTTATATGTTTCAGTTCATGCTAGTTTAACCCAATAAATGCCCAGAAAGCTGCTGCACAACCACATTGCAAGGATGGATATTGCCTAACCTGGACAGGTATCTTTGGCTTGCTCTGTTGCCTCCATGTGTTTCCTTGGATCCATCAGTGTTATTTCAGTACATCAGCAGCCTGTGAGCTAAAAATTACCTAACAATTTGCAAAGCAGCCCATGAGGAAGCAGAACTAAAAAGCTAATTAGGGCATGCTGTAGCTCTTAGACAGGAGGCCGGGGGTAGAAGGGCTGAAAGGCACAAGAACCAAAGCACTGTGGGGTGGGGATGGCGGAAAACTGCCTGTACATGAGGCCCGGAGATGAGAGGCATGCAGGGATCACGCTGCAGGCTGGCTTTGTGCAAAACCAGTTGTTGCTCATGTGGTGTGCATCTAGAAACTGAGCAGAACTTGCATGCTCCACGTGCTTCAGGAAATGCGTGTGGAGGTTTTCAGGGGAATGATGATTGGAATGGACATGAACAAGCCCCGAGCTGTTGCGTAAATAATTATCTGTGTAGACGTGCCCCAAGTTTAAGAAAAGCACAGAGCTTTCTTCCTCCATAGGCATTTACGTATGGTTACTGGTGGACACTTATTTTTGGTTTTCTGTTTTCTCCCTGTGTGGGTTCCTTCTGCCTTATCTGCGTCCAGAGCTGACAGGAAATTGCAGTTAAAATCTTACCAGCTACTTTAATTAAAATAGTGCGTTACAGTGACGTTACTCAATGATGCTAGTGAGTTAGGGCCAGGGCCAATGAGAAAGTATTCAAAAATAAGAAATATCACTATAATACAAATTTATTATTGTTAATCCTGACAAGCCTCCTGCCCTGCTCCTCAAGACCTTCCACAGGCTGGGAAGTATAATTACTGCCACGTGCCTACAGTCACTGACCTAGTAATTTTTGGCAATGCAGCTTGCACCTGCCAGAGCATTATTTTTAAGCAATGTGTTGTTGTCCACCTTGCACATCATTCCATGTTGTTTATAATAAGGCTAACACAATCAGGCACAGACTGAAATGACTTTCCCCTATTGCGGTCATTCAGTACCAAGTGCTCTCAAACAATTTAAATGTAATAAAAATACTTTTTTCCTTTCCTATTCAGTCTCTGCCTAAATTTTCAAATAGTCTGAAGTCCTTCATATTACAATTATGTTAGTCTTGCCTAACTGTTAGTCAGATTATGGTCAGATGTTACCATGTATTAATTCAAACAAGCTTTCTACTGTTTCGGGCCAAATACACAACAGTGGAAATGCTATGCATGCGTGATGGACTAGGTAGAAGATTCAAGACCTTCACGATTTTTAGCAAAGAAAAAAAAATCTAGTTTGTTTGAAAGATGCTCTTGTAAAATATATCTTGAAGTTCTTTTGTTACAAAATGCTGTTAACAGTCGAATTTGCTTTTTTATGCCGCCCTTTGACAAACCTAAGTATGAAAATAAAAGCAGCTAACTCTGGTTTTTCTGTGAATTTCAGGTATTGTTGCAGTCCTTTTCTGTGGAGTTACACAGGCCCATTATACCTACAACAATCTGTCACCAGATTCCAAAATGAGAACTAAACAGGTAGGGCATGGAAATAACTGACTCTGTGTCTTCAACTGGTGTAAAGAATAGACAGAGGTACCAGCATATAGCTGGATGGGATTTCATTAATGCAAAGGAAGAGGGTTATGTCTTCATTAGGGGAAAGACTAGAGATTTTGCCAAGAAAACAGTAACAATTCTCTGGATGAGGAAAAAAATAAGAATCTGTGCTTCCCAAGAGACCTGGAAATGTCGGTCAAGGAGATGAAGGGTAAGGAGATAACAGTTTACACTACAAAAATGCTACGAAGTTCAGGAAATCAAAGAGCTCTGGTAAATAAGAGAGAAGTGGTCTGAGAGATTGGATCTATGTGGACTTCTGCAAAAGGACTGTATAAACTGCAGTCTAGCCACAGACTTGAGCAATGATATCATTTCGTTTCTGCTTCATTAAAACATCTGACATAATTAGAAAGATAGTGATTTTTTTTCCATTTTGTTGTTTAGAGAAATTTGATCATCTGTTTTTTGTTTGAATAGGTGACTAGTGCAATTGTTATTATTTTTTAAAACTTGGGGCTGTTCTCAGTGCTAGATATATGGCATTGCAACGTTTAAAATACTTTTCAGCACTAGGAGTAATTTTAGACTACCTCACCACTACCTAGATCCTGTGAAAAGTCGTTTAAATGCAGCTTTCTTCCCTTTTAATGTTGACCCCTATGTCCCAAGAACCAGGTTGCAGAAAATCTATCTGCTAGAACAAAATGGAAACATATGGTCCAAAATTATAATTTTCGTGATGCAATCTGGTACCTTTTTCAGCAATTCCTCTGTTTTAAGCATTGGAAATTTTACATAGAAAATTTCATCACTTCTTGAACATCTCAATTTAATCAAAAATCCAATTTTCTATCAAAAACAGTTTGATTGAAAAAATACTGGCCACTGTATCAGTTCAACTGTCTGACCTTCTCAGATTTTAAATCACAAAAACGTTTCTGGTCAGTACTTCCAGAATAAAGTGTTAGCTATTGAATAGGATAAGTCTTCTCAATTGCGTTTCTTTGTACCGGCAGAGGCTGATGCTTTCAAAAAGTATTCCAGCAGAGAAGAGAACCTTTCTCTGATAACTGTATCATAAGGGAACAGTGTTTATATCTACTATAGAACTGTTTCTATTTTGCAGAAACAGTGAATTGCATATGCCATTACTACCCTTGCATATAACTGTTGCAATTCGAATACAAGGCTTTTCAGGGATTCATCTGCATGATTTAGTGATGCATAGGCTCAGAGAGAGAAAGACAGAAAGGCAAGGCAATGGTATTTTTAATTACATATGAGCCTTTTCAATTACAGAATTAACTAACATTTAGTTTAAATGCATACTGATTTTGTTCATGTTTACTCTTTTATTCCCTCCCATTCAACAGTGCAAAATAAGATAGTGAAAATAAACTGAATCTACCCTTGAACACACAGAAAAGGAATTATGTGTTTCTCTATGGAGCTATGAATTTTAGGCACCCCCTTCTACTCTGTTTTTCTCTTCCCCCACAAGCTCTTAATCCTTAGCCTCCCTTACGATATGGTTCAAAAATTGTTGTTAAATTCCTTTGAATTCTTCTGATTCATTTTCTAATCCAAAGATTACCCTTTCATATGCAGCTGTTTAAGTGAGACCTGCACTGCCTCTTTCTTTCTATCCCCCCAAGAATTCTCTTCAAGCAAATTTACTAAGTCACACACTTGGCATTTTCATAATCATGTATGACTTCAGTGCATTTTAAATGAATATTGTTGCTCAGACAGACAGCTTTGCTCCCAATCTAAGTCATTTTTATTACTCATTACTGGCCAAAATCAAGGGCTTTTCAGTTCATTTCTAGAATTATTCCAAAGCAGTCTCTCTCTTTTGTTACAATATGACAGATCCTTCAATAAGGACTGGTGAACTGTAATGCACGCTGACAAAACAGTGAGTTAAGGCTGAAACTGAAGCTAACAAAACCCATGGAAATTAGATTTAAAACTGGAAATCAGATTGTGAAATTGTGTTAGCTGCTTTTAAACAAATGCTTTTTCTCTACTGCTTTGCTTAATTTTCTTTGCATTTTTTACTGGCTGTTAAAATTTCATAACTTGATGGTAAAATTCAGTACACAATGCTAGAGGTGGTATTTCTGGCCATGATGCGGAGTTCTGCATTTCTCACAATACCTCATCATTTGCGCAAAAAAAATAGACCAAAAAAAAGACCGGTATTGTTTTCTTCAGGTATGGATATAAAATGAAAACTTGTCTACAGTTCTTAAATGAGAATTTAAGAACCTCTATTAAGAATGCCTGTTAAGATGCCATGTAATTATTAGTCCCTATGCATCCTTTATTATCTAGTCTATCACTGTTTAACATTCCATGAAAGAGAAAAATTAGATTTCATCTGAAACTTACAGAATCTGAAAGTATAAAGTAACACAAACCTTGTCACAAACAATAGATTATTTTAACATCAAAGTAAGATAACAAAGATTTAATGAAAATGAAGGCTTTAGAGAGTTTTCATTCAATCAAATTATCCCCATTCTCACTAAGTATTCATAAACATTTGTTTTTAATGTAAATGATGTTTTACGGCACTATTTTTAAATCATCATCATTGACCTGACTATGGTCATAGTGATTTTAACATTAAAACTGACACTGTCATCCACGGCAACAAGGTTAGGTCAAGCAGAGTGCTCCTGAGTTTCAAACATTTAAAGTTTAATTTATCCAATATATCTTTAGTGAAGGAGAAGATGAAACTGCTAGGACCTGATCGAAAGCTATTTGATTCTCTGCAGCTTTCTCTAGAATTATTTACAGCTGCTAGAATAACCTCACGTTATGCTGCAGGCAAACAACAGTTGCTTCTAAAAGTGAGGACATCATAGTTCAGATTTTACATTAGGTTCTTCAGATGTACAGTTGGGTTGGGTTGAGTTGATTTGCCCAGCTACAAGTAAGTCAGTGGATGGGCAGGGTGGTGCTAGGTAAACATAAATTACTGGTTTGTTGAAAGCAGGCAAACTGTAAATCCCTACAGATCAGCTCTAGAAAGGGATGCATGGACAATACTGTGTTTTCTGCAAGAGAAGACATTCCCCACTATTTTTTTCTCTCTGCCCTCTACCACTTTCACTCAAATGCCTAGCTACGACCAGCACAGTTTCCTAGTGGCGGAGTATTAAGAGAAGCTCCTCACTTTCTCTAACGGCTATAAATGTTATCCATCATACTTATGAGTTATATCATTTTTTGGTTATGTTCCTTTAACTCCAGGGAACAGCCACAACAAAGAAACCAGGGAACAGGGCAACCCCTCTCTTTGGTTAACTGTGCAAGGGTATGGAGAATTCTGCTTTCAAACAAAATACAGTACCAGCAAGTTATAAATTCTGGAAAGGGAATTCTGAAATGCATCTTCTATGGAAATAGAGGCACAGAATTACTAGAAGGCACAGGAAAGCATGTCCAGCCAGCAAGGGGGTATGTCACTCCATTCATTCCAACACTCTAACCCTTGTTTATGTAGTCACCTCTGAAACAGTTGTGTCTAACAAGCTCGTGAAGGTTGCTTTCTCAAATTAGGTGTAATAGCCTTTCTAACCACATTACTAGTTAAACAGTTACACTTTTTGCTGATCCTGATAGCAAACCCCTTAGGGAACACCGGCCTTACAGACAAAAGCTTCTGGCCTGATTATTGTTCAGCTGCACTGGGCGTGCAGTATGCACAAGATGCCACATTAAGATTTCAGCAGCCCTTCACCTCCAAGGTTTTACACAAGCTTTAGAACAGGGTAAAGGTAAAACAAGAGAACTCAGTGCTGCATTACTTCCGAGTAACTTTACCAAAGCATGTAGTCTTACTAGGACTGCTTGAGCAAATAAACTTACACTGAAGGACTGAAAGTTCAGACTGGTCTTTGGGCTTTACTCACTGATGGACATAGTACTGATTGCCTCGAATTTTAATCTCCACCTTATAAAGCAGGCATGATTAACTCTGATTGTTAAAAGTCATTACTTTGCAGAGGAGCAGCTAATATCTCCTGGAAATCCCTTGAAAATACATTTAGTTTTCAAAACTTGCTTAGCTCATTTCTGATATAGCTATACATTTTCCAACAAGGAAACAGCCTAGGGATCAATCAGCTGATTGCTGGATCATAAATTGAGCTGTACTCCAAAGATAGTTTGGTGTAAAAGGGTTGTGTTTATAAGCATATTAATTTAATTCTGATTAACTATATTAATTGAAATAGACCAACAAAAGTCATGAAACATAGGTTTTTTTGGTTCCTCAAAAACTGTAAACCAAATCATTATTGTCTCTTGACCCTGATATGTCATCAAATAGCCTCAATATAGACTTTAGACTTGATGATGCTCCATTCATAGTTATAGATTCACTTCTGAAGCAAATCAGAACATAACAGGAAAGTGTAACTTAAAAATTAAAGTATGGCAATGGAGATGTCCAGATCGACTGAAAGTGGAAAAAAAAATAAAAATCAATGAATCAAAGGAGTAGTTCCTGAACAGCATCAGACAATGTTCAGTAAAATGAGTATTGTAGGCCTAAAGACAAAGAGGTGGCTGAAGTCAAGCCTTGGCTCACTATATCCAAATGAAGCACCATCACTGTGATCTAGTCATTCTACTGCTTTTCTGCTGGCCTAAATATCTTGTAAACAAATTACAAGCAGACTTACGCTCAAAATTAAAACAACAGATCTTTCTCTAGATACATGATACAATGACTATCTTCTAGGATTCTTCGGTCAGCTGTCTTTTCATAAGAAAATAAATAATGCACTGCAAATTCTGCTCCAGTAGCAGAATGCTTTCTCCTGAGTTTGTTGTTAAAAGCACATACCAAGAACTGCAGCTACTGTTTTCATCTTTCTGCGAGAGAAGGGGAGCAGCTGAGTAGAGCTGGCTATGTACCACTACTGCCAAAACTGTGCCAATCTGTTTGCAAAGGGTCCCGCTCCAGATACCTAGCACCCGTATTGCATTTGGGAGAAGCAACCTTCTAAAATCATAGGGAGCAACAACACAAGAAGAAACGGGTTTAGTGCCCTTATCTTAAACCCTCCACCGACACACAGGACAAGTGTGTGCCCTCTGGCTTTGGTCCTGCTATTTGTATGAGTGTTTAAAAGACCTAACAATCAGAGCTGTGCTTACTTCTAAACCACACAGCCTATATTAATTTATCCCTGGTTAATGCCTACTATTTTCTGTTATCAGACATTGGATTGTTTATAGATAATTAGTTTACACTTCTAGGAATAAAAGGCCACACAAATGTCAGGATATAATGGCTCTTACAATTCAGTCTCTTGACTTTTAAAAAAATTAAAGAGTATTTCTAGACTGAGGAAAACCCTACTTACAGCAAAATGTCCTAGATAATTAGCAAAGCAGCAACAACTACAAAACATAATTCTCATCCTTTTGAAATGAGAAGCCTAATTGGCAGCTGTTGTTGTGATTTGCTCAGGAACTTTACTTAGGAAAAAATGACCTTTAAGGCACTGCAAGAGGTCAGGTGTTTCCACATAAATGGCTGGCAGACAGAAAGACTGAGAGAAAAGAAAGTTGTCTTTCAAACAAGATTACCATCAATACCAGATTCTAATCAGTCTTTGCATGTGTGCTGTGCAGGAGGAAGCTGTTCTACCAGCACACCACAATCACAGTGCCTGCAGGAAAATTTCATACTAGAATGTTTTTTCATTATCTTCTGAGGTATATAACACCATTGGCTCTCTGATATAAGATAACATATTTGATGGCTAATACTCTATCTGAGGGTAAACTGGAAATCCTTTTTAACTAATACATGGCACTCAGGTCTGCCACTCTTCAAAAAGTATACAACAGGTCCTTGCCTAAAGCATCCAATAAAGTCCAAATTCCTAGTTACCATTAAACAGGTTGCATGCATGAAGTACTTTCTTCCATTTATGTGAAGAGTGAGCACAAAAGTTAGCTCTGATGGGCACTGTCTCCTGTCTCGTGGTTCCCTTTCTGCAGCTGAACAAAAACCCCCTGATTTCCAACCTCCTTGAACCCCTGCAGGTTCAGACTCAAAAGCAATAGACTGGTGCCTCAGGCAGTGCAGCTCAGCACAGAGTCCAGGTGACCAACTTACAGTGGTCAGTAGAAAGGTCTGAAAAGCAGCTACTTCTGATAACAAGAATTAGAAGCTAAAACAGCATTTGGGAAGATTTATTTGTATTGGAATGGTATTAGTAGTTTTGCCCTTGTTTTAGCCAGTTTCACTTAAAGTAAAAACTCTGGAAATGAGTTACATTAGGGAAAACCCTTGCNTTTTTTTTTTTTTTTTTTGAGACAGGGCCTATAGCAAAGCCTTCATTTTGCAGCTGTTCAAAACAATCGGGGAGGACACAGAAATGTCCCCGTTCTTTTTCTTTCTGAGAGAAGAAAGTGATACAGACTTAAAAAGGCTGTAAGCACAGAGTTAAAAAAGAAGATGAAGAAGAATGGCTTATGCTGCATTTAGCATATGGTTGTTAAGAGCAGATACCTGAAATTGTAGGTACAGTTTCTGCTAACTTTAAGACACCTAACATATTGAAAACAGCAAAAGTCAGTTTTAGACCCTTCTAAAAGTCCAAAAGCTCGCATGTGTCTAGATATTAGCTATCATTACGGCTCTAGCCTAAGTACCCTGAAGAGAAGCAACCCCTCATTCTGGTTCTGCGCTTTCCCTCATAACTTCCAGTTTTCCCTCCTGAGGCACTAATGAGCTCCAGCTGTGTCACAGGCACGCTAGCTAAGCCCTGTATTCCTGAGCTGGACCGTCATAGCTTGCTAACTCAATGCATCTCTACAGAGCCACTGAGTCTGTTACAAACAGGCTGCCCTCATTTATAAATTGCCTTCTTATCTCTAATTGAATATGCACCACATGCGTAGTGCTCATAATAATTATTACCTTTAAAATGGATTGCAATTGACAGGAAGCGTACAATGAATTCCAGTTCTCAACATAGCTATTTTCTGTGTTTAGCAGAAAAAGCTGAAGACTGGAAACGTGCCAGATGCATTGTTTGACCAGATGTACCATAAGATCTTATGGAACCCTGTAGAATAGTATAATGCTATAAAGAAAGCTAAAGCTGCTTACTGTATGGGTTTAACAAGAAGAATCAAAACAACATGAGAAAAATCTTGATTTCTGCAAAAGGAATTATACCACCATGTCTTTCAATGTGAATTTCTTGCAAAATCCCTCATTATCTGACTGATGTTCCTGATTACTTAACCATGCTAAAAGAATGTTAATCTGCAGTCTCTGTACGTGCAGCTCCCCTTAAATTTATGTGGAAATGCTGTTATTGTTTCCTGTCTTTTAGCTATGAGCTACATGATGGATGGTAAACAACTAGGAAACATTGCTACAAATAAACTGATAACGTAGACTTTATAACTATGGTATATCAGTAATTAGCCACATAATTTATTATTTATATCATAAATTAGCTGCTATCTTATCCATAATACTGAAAATATTGGGTGTCCACCTAAAGAAATCTTGTTGGAATATTCAGTTCTGTACTTTATTCTTTAATCTCCATTTTTCCTCTGGTTTTGCATACCTGCTTTAGTGATTCCTTAACTGAGAATCTGCAGATTTACTTTGGCCTCATTAGCTCACATCAACCATGTGTCCCTTTGTCATCAGCATTTTGTAAGGAATACCATATTCTAGTACACACACACACACCCATGAATGAAAATAGTATTTTGGACCTATGCAAAACAAAGGAAAACAACTTTCCTTCATTTTGCTTAAGCATAAGAACTGGAAAATACACATGCTCAAATGTAATTCATACCCTGAAGAAACCCAGAACTGTAGTGAAAGCAGTATTTCTGCAAAGAAGCTCATCTTGTTGAAAAATGATGTAATTTTTGATGCTGGTAGGCTAAGAAGCATAATGCCATATGCAAACCAGTTTCCAAATGGCTTCATTAAAGTTTTTACAATCTGTTTAAACATTAAACATTTTCTTTAAATATTAATAAACTTCTTTGATTGTTAAGGTTAAAGTTTACTCTTTACAGCACAGTAGCAGATGCCAGCAGTTAGCTAACATATACTGATTGGAATTAAAACCTATAGGCCAAAATCTCATTGGCATATGGAGAACTGTGTAATGGAATTCCAAACTGAGACACATGCTGTAATTTCTTTGAAAGGTGCCCTGAATCGCAAATGAGACTCTCCTATATCTTCATCTGTGCAGTGGAGTCAAACTGTATGGGGCTATGTAAGCTACTGCAGAACCAAAACGCTGGTTTATGTAACTATGCGGATCATGTAATTTTACTTTACACGCATCTGTTATTGTGCCTCTCTCAATCATCTCACAAGAGGTTTGAAGAGTGACCTCTGAAACGTTTCTCCCTGCTGGGGGTAGCTACCATTTATCCCCAGTCTTTAAGTCTGCATCCGTGCAAAGTACCCCACACCTCTGTAAAGCACATCTAGTTTTGTGAAGAGGATTTCCTCTGTGTAGGCTGTCAAATCAAGTCCCTTCCCTAATTATTGGCACTCTCCTCATCACTGCAACTGTGGAATGTATAGGGAGAAAAAGCAAACCAAAATCAATCTAATCCTGAGCTATGAACATATTCTTGCATCATCAACATGTAGTGCTGAAACAGAGCAGAGTGCAGTTTAATATGGCATACTTAGAGTATATTTGATTACCTTTAGTTTAAATTATATCTTATTCAATTTCCTGTTTTGTAAAAGTTGACAATTACAACATTACCTTAAATGCAGTCAGTCACAACTCTCTCAACTGAGAATTTCTGACAGAGATAAAAAATAAAGGTAGGATTCTTCATTTAAGCCTTTTTTCATGAAAAATACACGTAAACTAATTTAATAGAGCTTTGTGTTGTGAATCAAAGCCCTTTTACTTTAATGAGATTTGGCTATAAATGAAGAGGTTACAAATATAATGATAACATAAGTAAAAACACTCAGATTCTTTCTTAAAATATAGTTATGTCCCAATGGTATTAATTTTCTCTAACTTTGTCTGAAACACTGACACTTCACATTATTGTGTTAGGTGATTTTAGTACATCTGTTTTGTATTTCTATGCATAGCACATTATACTGCTAAATTGGAACACAGTAAAATTATTAAGCACATAGGTTTACGTAGTTTTTAATGCTGAGGGTATTAATAGGTTCCTTTGCTACAGCCCTGGGTTGCTTTATGCTTGCATGAATATGTGTCAATGTGCTCATAATTGCTCTTACAATTATGCAAGAGCAATTATTGTACGTGGGGACACTGCCCTTGGACACTGCTCTGCCCAGAGAATCCTGGGGCAACGGGGGGCCTTGAGGAATCTGAGCTGCTGTGTGATTTCTGACATTACCAAACTGTTACTGACAAAGATCCATTCTTGCAAGCTGAAATATGTTTTATATAGCTCTCCTTGTATAACTTAGATGATTCTTGCATGACTGCTGATCCCTTACAGTTCTCTTTCTAGGGATATCATCTGCAAAACTGTATCAGCTAAAAAACTGCACAAAAGCCTTAGTCAAAACTTTTTAGAAATATGTAGCTAACACTAGAATTCTCACACAATAAGCTGCCAGAAGAAAATAATGACGTGTAAATAAGGCACTATAACAGTCTAAAGCACTTGCCAGCATCCCATCTTTTTAGTGACTGCACAACTGTGTTTCCATTACACAATTAATGGATTTTCTACCTTCAAAAGAGACATTTGTACAAAACGGTTGCACAGCGCAAGAAATACTAAACAGCTGACTATAGCTCATCTCTTTCTCATGGTGCCGTCTATAGAAATAATTAAGGGTTAAAAAGCCCTTAGTCAAAATCTTTTGGATTAAATGTCTAAATCATTACTCGGATTCAAATAAGTACCCTGTATTTCCACGCGTTTTGGTACCTGTCTACTTTCATTCACCTAAAATAATGAAAATAGCGTGCAAGTTTGAGCATCTATTTCAAGCTTTTGACTTTTAATTCTGCTTCAGTCACACCAATTTAGGGAGGTGTTGACGACCCTTTGCCTCCAGTGAACTTAAGAAGAGTTCCGAATGTTTGAGAATTCCAAACAGACGTTTAGCATCCTCGGAAGCACACATTCATATAGTGACTAATACTTTTCTTGAAAAACCATTTCTCTGTATGAGGTGCCAGATGATACTTCCCTAGTCCACCCACCTTCTGCTTTCCTACAGATTCCTATCAGGGGCTATTTTTAAGGTGCATTAAAGAATGACTAGTTATATCTTCTCACTACAGATACTTAATTTTGTGTAAAATAAAGAGGATCCTGAGCTCTCAGATTTAAGTACAGTTTAAGGTGTATCTTAGCTTAGGATTTTTAATTTCTGCTTGTGTTACTATGCTTTTTTTTTTTCTTTTTGGATTATATCAGTTGTGGGATTAGTAAAACATCACCAGGTAGACTACTAGTAATTCAGTAGACCTGAAAACACTGGAAATCCTTACAATACTTTCTCCAACAGCTTCTATTCTGTTGGTTTCAGCCAGATGCAAACCTGCCCCATTGAAAATAATTATGAAACTATCATTTAAATTCAAATAGCCACGGGCTCACTTTGGGTTTGTGTACATTTACTTTGAGGGCAAGATTTCACCTTTCATTCTTTGCACCCTAACAACATCTAACTGCTGTAGTTTTTGTAGCTTTGACATTATTAATCCTTGCCGTTTGTGCTTAATACTACATACTCATCTCCATTGACTTGTACGCATACTGTTAGTGTGCGTGGACAGATACACACATGCCCACATATGCACTCTGTGCTATGTAAAACGCACATTTAAACAGTGCTGATAATTTCCTCCTTTTAAGTTTAGGTTCATCTTCTCCAATTATCTTTCATCTGCAATTTTTTGATGTATTTCACAGCTACAAGTGCAAAGTGTTAGACAGCCCTTCACCACAGCAATTATTTAATCACAGTGGAAGTACCAAGGTTGCAGCCACTTCGAAGCTAACTTGTATTTGATGACAGCCTTCTTGTGCTTTATCCACAAAATGGTCCTTTGTGCTGTTGTCAAAAAGTATATCTCACCAGCAAGTATCTAACATTTTCTGTATTTAGGAAACTGGACCTTTCACACTTCATGTTCAAGGAAATCCCCCTCACATTCTATGTCTTGTTTATCTCATCTCCATACAGTATGCACTCTAGATTATATCTTTAAGTGTAGAGGACTGTTAAGATACAAAAAAATCATGTACTCCAATACTTAACAAAAAAAAAATGTGACACACAAAAACATAGTTTCTATTCACGTTTCTCGGTCTTTTTGTCCAAATGAATCATTGATTCTTGAATAGCAGCCTATATCAAGAGGGAGGGAAGCTGTTTGACAATGATTGTAGAAACAAAACAAAAAAGTTACCCACATTCCCACCCTAAACTTTGCCATATAAGAGCAGATCAGGGGACCTGCTAATCCAGGATCCTGCTTCAGAAACCGGTACTAGAATCTGCAAAGTAATTGCAAATAATACTGCCAAATATAACTATAGGGTAGCATTCTGCCAAGGTAATGTAGTTAAAAGTTGCCTCATCAGTTATAGGTCTTGAAGAACAATAAATGGACCTTAATATCATCAGGATCTCGTGCTATTCAACACCAGTTAAAGCAAGAATACTTCTTAGAGGGAACGCAGTCTCCCTAGCTTAGAAAGAGGTAAGGACTTCAGTCTATTCCCCTTCAGACTCTATAAACAGACTCTTAACAAAACAGTATACTTATGGAAAGCCCTGAACAAATAGCTGTGGCACAGAAAGTAGGGAAATTATTTAGTAAACACTCTTTATTCTTAAAATAGGCACTGAATAGAAACAAAACGACATGTCATCAGAAAAACACGTGGAAATACTGCTACTGTTTTCTAGATTAAGGTAGTCTTCCCCTATTTACAGTTCTATAGCATTTTTCCACAGAAGTAGTTTTACAGACTGTAAAAGGAAGCATCAATATGGGTAGATGGAAGCTGCAATATCATTTCTATAGAACAGGCGTGAAGAGAGCAAGTATTTGTCCTGTAGTATGTTGGACTTGCAGTGAAATGGAAAACTTATAGTCGTGAGCATCAGGTAATTTTTTGCAGTCTTAATTCTTGCTGGAAAGCATAAAGACATGACAGACATCATAAGAATACTTTTTTTTTTCTTCCTGGTAGCTTGAGGGCCCTCCTATTGGTTACTAGTTCCTAATCTGTCAAAGAGTAACTGAATTTCTTTCCAATATCCAAAACTTGGCAAGGAAGGAAATTGTTTTTATGAACTCACTTCAAGAATTAATATTAGAGAAAATTTCCTCTCAGCAAATTGAAATGGAATAAATTGCATTTGTCCTCCTTAGAAATTGAATTGATCGCTTGAGGTTAGGACTGTGATGGCAAGTTACAGAAAAAAACACTTGAGAAGGTTGAAGAGAGGAAGATGAGATTGATTTTGTGTTTTACTGTTGAAAAATTAACAGCATTTTGTCTAATTCTAACATAAATGCAGAAACACAAAAGATGTATTAGTTCATTGCAATTTTAAAGACAACTAGATTACGTTGGTAACGGTACTATTTTTATTTCACCAGAAGGATAACATGTTTTAAAGCATCTAAGTCTCCTTTGTTAACTGAAATTGGCTTTGGCAAAGCCACAAAACATTTCTTTCTTTTGCTTGTTTTTTTAACCATTGTTCAATATAGTTCTTAACTGTCAGTGCCTAATGTCCCTGCTTCCACCTGATTGGTGACTTACTGCCCCAGAAAGATAAATTCCAAGAAACTATATTTCAAGTTGTTCAGAATAGGTCATAAACGTAAGCTTCATTTT
Source organism: Himantopus leucocephalus (assembly GCA_003993805.1). Classification (NCBI taxonomy): domain Eukaryota; kingdom Metazoa; phylum Chordata; class Aves; order Charadriiformes; family Recurvirostridae; genus Himantopus; species Himantopus leucocephalus. Next base: position 7,410,449 of record RSEF01000009.1, read on the forward strand.
TATTGATGTTATTATTATTTTGCAGCTTTTTTAATTCTTTTTTTTTCTACACATAGTTTATTCTCTGATTTCAGCTTTATAAGATTAATAGCTTAATCCTAGACAGCACAGGCTGCTCATAGCCTCTTCATTTTCCATTACCATAATTATCCCTCTATCAGTGACTGGAACAGCCATCACCGTTCCCAAAAATTTCCAAATTCATCCCTAAACAGATTGATTCTAGTACCACCATTAATTGCTGACCTGTCAAATGTTCTTTATATCCTTTCAAACAATTTTCCAGCTACAATCTTTTATGCCCCATCTTGAGCGGAACCCTTCCTTAATACTTAGAGGATAATACAGTACTGCTAAAGTAAATGTAGAGAGCTTCAACTGCTGTAATCCCTGAGCACATTATCTTGATACAACAGAACACTGATGATCCCTCCTGCCTTTGTGCCTGCAACATCTCAGTTCAAGATTTTAAGATAAATAAGCACTTTGAAAACGGTTGTTTCTAGTTTGTGAACCAAATAATAACTTAGATGACAAGCTGTAGGAACAACAGCACCATCCTCTCTGCTTTAGTGATACCTTCCATTAAGGTGTCATTCTTGGATTATTTTTAGGTACAACTTAATGCCTGATGTGTAGTAGCAAAAGTTGGTTGTGCTGCAGGAAAGGAAGATAGTGATCTAAAAAGGTTCCCTCGCTTATAAACTTATCCATGTTTGAAAAAAGCCAAGAAAGTTTGCAGAAACCCCCTTTCCTAGGCAACTTAGCAAGACTAATGATAGAATAATTTTTTTTCTACAGCTAGATCCAAAGTCTATTGAAGACAACATATAAATTCTCATGAGGCTCTGAATATGGCTATACTACCACAAGTGCACGCCAAAGTTTCTGCTCTCCATGTCTTACACATGTAAGAAATTAGTATATTGAGTCTCAGATTTTGAACGGTGACTTACTGTCAATTAATTGATAAAATTGAATAACAATGTTCTTTCTATGGGCTAATTTGAATCCTGTAATTAGTGATGTTGACAGATTCATTGTAAACAGAAAACAAACAAAGCTTCCATTCACCCCTGAGGTCAAACCTTTTTAGAAGTTCTGAACGTTTTACTTTTTAAGTCATTCTCCCTCTGATTTTTATTGCTCCAAGTAGTTTAGAACAAGAAAAAGATTCTAATTTAGCTGCCCAATTTTCAAGATTTTTTCTTTAAACTTCTTCTGTCCAGCAACGCCATTCAAGACCTATGATGTTTTTAATAATAGAAAGAATTTGCCTTGGTGTCTGATGCCAACATTTTTTCTTCACTGTTGCTAGTCAGAAGTGTATTCTTTGCCAGCGGTTTAGCCACCTTCTCCCAAGCTGAACTTTGGTGGTGGTGTATAGATTATGCCAGAAAGAATAATTCATACTGTGTAAATGCAAAATATTGCTGGCCTTTCCTCTCCCTTGGTGCTGCTGTTTTCTTTATTCCTTTTTCCTTTTACTTTCCCAGTTCTTCCTCAGGCCTTACAGATCTTTTAAACCTCACAGCTCTGTCGGGAAATAGAAAGTTATTGTATGCATTCCATAAATCTGTTGGGATGAAATTCATTGAATTCAGTAGCAAAGCCTACTGATAAAAAAGGCCATAATTTTGCCCCAGGATTATCCCCCAGGATATAAAAGGTCTTGTAAGAATCTCTCTCTACTAGTGTGTTTGTAAGCTTACAGTCAAATATGCTTGGATATCAAAATTAGCACCATAAAAAAGTTTATATTCTAGTTACTTTTCCCTATGCTTTCATCTGAGCATGTTATTCTAGAATTGAGAATTATATCACTGTGCTATGAAGATTCGTTATAGCTATACAGCGGATTTCAGGCAAGAGGTTCAAATTCAAACCTTCTTTTTCTGATTTTGAAACCTCTAATCAAAAGAGAAAGATTAAATAAAGCAATTAGGCTATAATAAATGCTTCTACAATCTCAGAAAAATTATGGTAGTCTGAATACTCCCTGCATTTTAATTCAAAATAGTTAGGGAAAAGCAATTTTCATCAGCTATTGATTTATCAATATCCTGGACTTCGTGACACATTTTTGATAGCTGTGTTCTAATTAAATAGCATTATTCAAATATAATAAATTTTATAACCATCACTTAACATTGAGTGCTTGGGATTTTAATAGCTCTCTGTCACCTTCAAATCTCTCTTAAAATGTATAATCCATGTTACATCCTAGCTTCCTAGCTGCTGTTGGTCTACTGAAACTCTCCCTATTTTGATGTCATGCAAGAATATAACACTGTAAGGTGTCACCCCTAGACAGGTGGCATTCCTCCATGTTAGCAAAATCAATGCAACTACAGAAGGTTCGCAGGTACCTGCAAGAGGTGGATGACCTTCCTTCAGCAGGCATTAAATCAAGTGAAAGAATGTAATATTGCCATCAGTGAGTAAAACTCACTGAATTTTGCTGGAAATAAGTTGTGGATGTAATTCAGCTTTTACACAATACACTCATGCTACCATTATTTCCTTAAGATGAAAGAAGGCTGTTTGTGATTCTGCTCTTAATCAGTACTCTCATACTAACTTTATTCCCTTGTGATGAAGAATGCTGTTTAAAATACTAGGATTTGAGAAACCTTACATTTTCCATCTCCCCAACTACAAGGGGACTGTAGCATAGAATACGTTCATTTTCTCCTTCTGATACTCCTTTAAAGAATTCTATTTTTATTGCAGCTGGAATAGGAACTTAGTGTGCCCCATCTTCCAGGTGCACTAATTACTTACCTAGATAATCTAGCACTCAATGAAAATTTAAGTAGTTCTATAAAATGGATCAAGTTGCAAAACCCATTTTGGTGTAGCTTGTTTCTCTAATTGGCTTGAACTTAACTGTGGGGGTGGAGGGAAGGAAGGAGAAGAAAAAAGAAGGTGCTTTCCTTATCTTGCTCAACAGATAAAACTAATACAATTTTTACATCATAGAAAATTTTTCACTTGAGTGAAAATAAAACATTGGTATAAGATAAACTTAGTGGCTACAGGAAGGCTTAAGGTGTAGATAACCTGAATTGATTCCTTTCTCTGCCAGTGAGAACTGAACTGCAAGCACACTTACCAGAGTAATGTCCCAACTTAAAACTGATTTTTTGCACATCTCTTGTAGTACTTACAATGGTTGAGAGTAATAGAAAACCTAAGCATATTTGGTAAACGATGTGTTTTTAAATACATAAATATTATACTGATTTTAATAGACATTTTAAATACAAATCTTTTGTAATAGCCACTTTTTGCAGAAAAAAATAGCCAAAGCAAAACAAATACTAGTTTCAGTAACTCACTGAGCTAAAGACCTAAACCAAGTGCCTGGATTGGTTCTGAACTGGTGTTTTTTTAATTAATACTCTACTCTGCAATATGTTGACACTGGTGATTTATTACAACTCTTACTTTAAAGCTATAAGCAGATTTATAGTCTTCGCAGAGAGGTAGAAATGGCACATTACAAATGAGGTTCTTCAGTTTTATACAGAAAAAATATCATTACTATGTGTATATTAAAATGGTTTCTAGGATATATTTCTGGTAGCCTTGGGGAAACTAATGACAGCATATGAGCACTTTAATGCCAATTTCATTTAGAGTAGGAAAGAGGTTAGTTGTCTGTGCAGGAGGCAAGAGAAGGGAATTTATGGTTATAGACAAAATACTTCCAAGGACTAATCCTAACTTTTTTTTTTTCCCTTTTTTTCATATAAGTAATCCCACTTGTAAGTACGTATATTCAAAATAAGGGAAATTTTTGAGTGGTGTTTAAGCATACCACCAATCAAAGCATGGACCTGGCTTATGGCCACTCAGACAAAAAAGGCTGTTTTTCAGAGGCTAACGCGTGCATATGGTGCAACTCTTCTTGGAACTCCTTGGTTGTCCCAGGACGTTATGAATTCCAGAGGAAAACCTATTCCTCCTATTCTTCTGCTTCTCATCAAAAGGTCTTGACATCTCATCTTTAAAATAGTGACAGAAACATTTGTGTGAAAGGAATGACAATTTGGGAAAATGCTTCTATGGAAGCTATTTCTTAACATGGTTTTCAGAAGATCTCTTTAGAATAAAATGTTTTGTTCTGATGGGTTTTATGCTGCACAGCACTGACAGTTAAGTGCTTAATGGAGTATCTCCATGGGCTGTATATTACTATTGAACAAAACACAGACACTGAAGAAACTCTAAATAAAACACTGTACCGAATACAGGGATAAAAGTGAAGTCTGGAGGACAGTGGATAAGTTTTACCTTATCTCTACAAGTACCATGTTCCAGGAAAAGGCATTCAGATATCGCTTCTTTTCTGCCAATAACTAGTTCTGGCACAGTTGATACTTTTTAATATTTTTTTTGTTAACTCAGGGTAAGAAATTTGAATAGGGTGCACTCCATGAATAAATGTGTCATATAAGTGATACACTTTTTAGAAGAGAAAGCAAACTGTATGGGGAATGCAGAAGACTGAAGGAAGGTAACCAGCTAGTTTTACCATTCTAAGGAGCTGAATCTTTCATAAGAGACCATATCATGGCTGCGCCTGGAATAGGAAGGAGCCTACTCTAAAGTAGCCATTGAAATAGCACCTGGATTTTTGCTGTACAAAGGAATGAAACTAGCCCAGATGTAATCATCTAGCAAGTAAGCAGAAAGAAACTTTAGTTTCAAAAACTGTGTTTCTAAAATGCATCAATAATAGGTCTACTTTATATTCTTTAAATCTTGAATGAGATTTTGTAAACAAAGAGTGAAATATCATTCAGCTTTAAAAGCTCTGGAGCACCTTCACCTTATCCCAACAACTAAAGTATGCAGTTGAGGCTCCTCGTAGCAGCGCCCTTCCCTCATAAGATTTTTATATTTACACAAATATTTATTTTTTATATATAAATCCTGTCATGACACTCCTGATACATTTTTTAAAGCATTAGGAAAATGTCTCAGATGACATTTCCACAAAGAAGTGGGATCACGTTTTCTCTCAAAATGGAAATGCAAAGATTTACCATAATAATTCTACAGGTCACCAGATCCCATACCTTGAGTTTTTTGACAACTGGGTTCTCTCATTTCAATTTAATTTAAATAATTTAAGTCTACTAACTTTCAAATATTTCTTGTGATTGTTTTCATGTTGTTCAGCATTGCAGCATAGAATGGGGGCTATGGAATGTGTGCTTGGAATAATTGATGGTGCTGCCGCGGGGTCTGAAATATCTTCCCATATACTACTGGGTTTTATGCCATTTTGCCTCTGAAATTTGTTTTAAATAATGATTCTGACAGCTCTCATTTTTCCTTTGTTAGATCTTAGTGACTGTTATTTGATATTTATTTTTAGAAGCACAAACATATTACAAAAAAATACGTAAGCCCATTGAGGATGAATAAAATATCTCCATAGTAACGTTCCAGATAGTGATATATTACTGGTTGTAGACAGATTGACAAACTTCGGACCTAATTCTGCATCAGGATTCATTAGCATAGACTCCTGAGCCCAAAAGTGACTTCAGAAGTGAAAAGACCTCTTTTTCTCTCTGTAGATATTTGGCAGCAATGATTGATTTTTTCCGATGTGGATAAATACAAAAATTTATTTTATTAGTTTTTATATCATCAGCTGCAAATGCAATCAAGAACATACCCTCAAGGCAAATTGTTTGCTTGTTTTTGCACAGAAGAAATCCTACCGTAATCAAAGCATTTTAGGCTTATTTTATAACACATTTAAATATCATCTTAAATAGTTTGGTTTGAAATGAGTAATTAATATTGATGTCCATACAGTGCAATAAAAGTTTTCATCTGCAGGATAATATTCATGGTAATAAAAAAGATCATGTTATACTTTAAAGGCACGGGTTCTTAAAATTCCATTCAGGAATTATTTTTTTTCTCTCTTGGCATTAGTGTACCCCTACCCAGTACTGTACTGTGCATAGCCACTTGTGTCATCAGAATCTGAGCCATAGCCCAGGTTCACCTGTGTAAACAGGAATGAAGTTAAATTCCCTCAGCTTCCTTGCAGTTTGCATTGAAGCTTGTATAACTTAGTGGCTGTTTATATATTTTATCAGCTGTCTGTCAAACTTTCATACAGAAATCAGAGAAAAACATGCAAGCAACTACAATTTTTAAATCTAAAAGAGACCACATATACTGTATAGCAAATTAGATGGTTTTAAAATCCACCCTTGAAATAGGTGTGATTTCTGTTCATCTAAACAGTTCTGTATTCCATGGGAACTTGGTGATAAACAGAAGTTAGTTACACATGAGTCATAATTATGTTTTCTCTCTCGTTTAAGTTGTTCGAGTTCATGAATTTTTTGGCTGAGAATGTCATCTTCTGTTATATGGGACTCGCACTATTCACGTTTCAAAATCATCTCTTCAGTCCTCTTTTTATCTTTGGTGCATTTGTATCCTTTGATTTAAACTAATATATATCTATGTATGTGTATATATATATTTTTATATATATAAAGAATGTGTGATCCATGCAAAAAAAAAAGTCAACAAGCAAACCAATCAGTTCCTTAAATCCTAAAAATCAATTTTTTGGCAAGCCCAAAGGCAATCATCTTTCTTACATATATCTCAAAAACTGGCTGAATACATGTAAGCACGTGGTCTTTTGACAGTTGCTGTTTTGCCGATCTGCTACAAGGCAAATAGCTTTAAACCAGCTGGGGAACTTCTGCCACTGGTTTACAAGTGGGGTGGAAAATTGGGATGTGTACTGGGACGCATCTGTGAGGACAGGTGCAGGCACACAAAATCTTTTTGCCTGTCCAGAGCCAGTGCAGATGCACAAACTGTGGAGCTGCCTCCAGACAGATACGTGCCATAAGCAGAACTCCCCAAAGCTACTTAAATTATATTAAGTCCTTAAAAACCAAACAGTTCTGCATTGCTCAAATCTTTCTTTCTTTGTATTTGATATGTCTAGTGTACATGGAATGATTTACACCATCATTTGCCCAAGAGACTAGTAGGAAAAAGAGTCTCTTTAATTCTGCCATGGTTTCTCAACATACCTGTTGCTTACTTGTACAGTGATATCGATTCTTTTCACAGTGACAATTCACACAATGATTTTGTTGGCTCAGAGCAGCAGCCCTTTGCTCATCACTTTTTGATGAACTGTAACAGCTTTGAAAGTTGTGATCGTACTGTTTACCTGCAGTGATTTTTGTATCTAATTTCCAAATGAATAGCAAGAACTGCGTCACAGCTCCCTTGGCTACAGGTTAGGTTAGATGGCAGAGAGGACCCCAAGAGCCTATTGCACCCCATCACCACCACGAGGCAAGTGCAATTCCTGCGCTCCTAGCATGGGAAGGCAGTTGAACGTGAGAGCAGCAGTCAGCGTGCCAGATGGGGTCTGTGTTGCAGAGCACTGCAGGGACCTGGCTGTCTTGTTTCCTCTCACAAAGAGCCAACAGACTGCCAACAGGGTTGCATTGGATGGCTGAGCACAGGGCACATGAAGCAGCCACTGCTAATGCATGTTCTCCCAAGTCCATAGGAGCTTTAAACAGCTTTTGGCCCAGCAGGTATGATACCTCCAGACATTATCACTCAAGTACTTCATCTATTCTGTAGTCCACAGCATGCCTCAGACTAAGAGTGCCATAATTGAGCCCTAAAAGTCACAAGACAAGGGGAGGACGGAACCTGCTAAAAGCATATATAAGGAGCTCCGATTGTCTTTTTTTTAATCTGAAGTACCCTCAGGTTTCTAATTAAGGCAACTTTTGTGATCATTCCACAGAGGAGTAATAAAGAACTCCTTTTGAAAAATCTCCAAAGAAAAAGGCAGAAAAGAAAAGCAAAGAGTGCTGGATATAGACAATATGAATTGTCAGGAAAGAAGAAAGTAATCATGTCCAAAAGCACATTTATTCTTTGCAAATTGCTGCTCAAGGAGATAATACCATCTCTGCAATTGATGACGGGCATTTTACTGAAGGACTGAAGATGAAGTCACATGTGATACAAATGTGATGAGTAAAAGTAGAGTGATTGAAGTGAGATATATAATGATGAATATAAAATCAGGATGTCTGGGGAAGACAATCTCTGCCACTGCACAGGTTTTATAAGGAAACTGGAGCCAGAAGGATCTGATATGTAAAATGTGAAAGAAGATAATCTCATATTCATTTTAATTACACTTTTAAAATAACTTTGGAAAAATTTTGTGTTTAAGTTAACTGGTTTTGTCAGTAGTTCCTCCACCATTTTCCTCAACATCTTACGTTTTAGGTGGCAGTTTTTGTAGCAAGAGCTTGCAACATATACCCACTTTCTTTCCTTTTGAATTTGGGTCGAAAACAAAAGATTCCCAGGAACTTTCAGCACATGATGATGTTTTCAGGTAAGTGCTATTTTGGTATTTTTCCTGTCCACCTCTAACAACAGACAAAGACAGTAATATATCACTAGAAAAAGCCACATCTATCACAAAAAAAAAAGTTATTATCTTAAAACTCAAGTTAGTCTCTTCAAAGATACTGAAGCCAATGTATGTATTATTATCAGCTTTGCTCTGCTCCAGACCTATTTTAATTAACTTTTTGGAAACCTACCACCCAGGAAGCCAGTATTTCAACCCATTGTCCCCCATCTGTCTACACTTCCATGACAATTTGGGAATACCATGTTTTTATGTTGTGTTGTTTTAGAGGCACCTGTAGTATACCTGACAGTATGCTTACATACCAGCGAATAAATATCCAACTTTGAAGGTGTTAGTAGAAATCAGACATGGACTTTGGCAATTCCTTTAACTTCAGGAACAATTTTACTTTGAAACACATGAGACTAGGAGACTTTAATTCCACAGACCTTTTCATATGTATTCCAGCCTGGTATTTGAGTACTTTATTTTCCAAATTCAGGTTTTATTGATTTTTAACGCTGGTTAACATTGTAGAATTAAAAAAAAAAATCCAGAAGAGGGAGCCATGTTCTACTCCAATTTGTACATCATCCCCTGAACTGTTAAAATCTCAGCTGGATTCTGTATTTTTGGAGTTGCACAAGCTAGAAATACCTCCACTTAACTTTCTGATGCTAGTTAGAAAAAACCTCACTTATAAGCTAGGAGTATTTGTCTGTAAAAGACAGAAACACAGATCCCCCAATGCCATTTATGAAATAATTTTCTAAAATTAGAAAGTCAGCACTTTTTTCTTCATTTTCTTGGTTTTTGTACAAAAACCTATTTCACATTTTTATAGATAAAAGTTCTTGGTTGACACAGCCTTGATGTACACTGATCTATTTAGCCAGATAACAAGTAAAACACAACACACCACATTTCAAGCTTCCTCACCAGGACTACCCCACATCAGGGTGCCTCATTTATGCCTATATAATTCCATCTCTCTAGAGAGCAACACAGTAGTTCATTTCTATATCCATTCAATCCTTCTGCTAAAAGCTGCCACTGAAAATGTCAGTTACTACCAGCTAGATTGTAGTGAGAGATGATGACATACGTCCATTAGGAACTGGCTTTTAGACCGCCTGCTCACCTGCAATTGTTAGCCGTGTAAGATGTATATGTAGATCACTCTAGTAAAGCTAGCAGGTGGCCACCTACACAACAGCATGAAAAATAGCTTCATATCATTAGTTATCTAGTTTCTAGGCTCCGTTTTTGCTTTTATTTTTCATGAGATAAAGTACAGAATTAGAAGTCTTCCAAAATATATCTTACTCTTCAACTCGCCCTCGTTTTCTCCAGTCAAATTTCATTCTCCACAGAACTAGGAGCTGAAAGTAGCCTGCAGCCAACAACTGAACGTGAGAACTCACACATTAGCTTTCCAGTACAATCTGGCAGCTGAGAACTGAGAATAGTAGTATTGAAAACTTCTAAAACATAAATGTTAAATACTCAGAAAAGTAATTTTTAACTGTTTTCAAAGAAACACTGTATTTTGTAGAGAAAAACATCTTTACAACATTATAAAAAAGTAAATGGCATAATGTGCAAGTAGATCAATAAAGACACTGCCTCTCACACTGCTAGCAGCTTCACAATTCACAGAACACTTAGGATATGTGGATTTTCTGTGTAATTGTACTTTTTAATATGCACTAAGATTTGCACTGAGTCACCAGTAACATTCTTATTTACTGATCATACTGTATATAGTGAAAAACAGAGAAGAGAATGACTGCCAGAAGAGAGACACGTTTCTGATAGGAGTAAACAAGGCATGGAATTTGAGTTTGGAGAAAAATGCTTATTGCCTACACAAGATCAGCAGCAATATTCGGGTATAGCATCAGGTTTTAGTCGATCACAGCAAAAACTGGGCTTTGCTCACCACAGCGTCACACACTAAGATGTAGAAAACAATGAATTTGGGGTTAATTTTGTTTTCAGTCTTATCATTATGAAATGCACCAAACATTTCCTGCTTTCTTTACTGAGTTTTACTGCCATAATCACCAGGAATATCAGTCTGAAAAAAGCAATTATGGTCGGACAAGTATATTGTTGATTAGCATTTGAGTACACCTTACTCTGCAAAGAACACTACTGAAGTCATTAAGCTCTACTTTTTGAGGAGTATTAATACATTTGAGAAAAGGTGTAAAAGTTAGGGTTTAGAAGTAGATTATGTAGCAGTTTGATTTATTACATTCTTCATTTGCTTATGCCACTCCTTTAACAACACATTACAGAGGATGAATTCACTTTTACAACTGTGTTTAATCATGATTCCTGATAACTTTCCATTGTAAATCAAAACTAGATTAGTCCTTGGATAATTAAGCCTGAGCTTCTCAAATTAAGTTCAACGTCAGCTAAAATGAGCCAGCCAGCAGTCTCTGCTCATGTGAAAAAGAAATATTTTAATGTCTTAAATTATAAGGGATCTACCACTATACACTAGTGGTCTATGCTGCATGAAAACGCCTCATTTTGGTTCAGACCCTGATATGATACCTTTAACTGGTAATAAAATTAAAAGGGAAGGAAACTAAATAGATCCAGATGGACTTATTAATGGCAAGAACTTGTTTGATATTTAGGCATCACTGCCACATGACCAGGAGGGGACTATTTCACAGGTACAGTACTGCACCTTCCACTCATCTTCCAATATCTCTATTTACTTTTTACTGTGCTTTCCTCTTCTCTACAGCATATAAATCAGCAAGAAAGAGGCTTGTGGGACACAGTGCTACAGGGGTGGTTGTTAATATAAGACATCACAGCAGCAGTGGAGTCTGAAAGGGTGGAAACACAACTGCAGAAGAAAAATGAAAAAGAATGCCTGTGTACAGGCAGCTGTTGTGCAGGCATTTACATCTGCACACATACGTACATGGTGGTGGGAAGTGTCAAAGGGAACATTTCCAAGAAGATACACATGAAATGTGTATCAGCTAAGGAGAAAAGAAAGCAAGGAAGAAAAGAGTGGAGAGCAGAGTTGAAACTAAAACACAAGATCTACATACAGAAAGTCTCTTTTCCTGGCAGATTCTCTCCACACTACCCACAAACACTACTGCCCTCAAAGTCTCTTCAGAGGCTTAGTGTTCAGACACACGTACTTGTGGAACGCGAGCAAAGGATGGATAACAACCTAATAATACACACCTTTTCTATTCTGTGCGCCTCTGAAGCTTAACCCACGGGGTAGTTTTTTCTTTGGAGGCCTGAGACATGAAAGAATATCTCCTAAAGATAAATCCCTAATGGCTGGCACAGCTAGCAGAAAAATCTGGTAGGAAAGCTGTGATAGAGCCCAAAGGATCCATGGATCACAACACAGATGTGGAGCTGCTGTCCGGGTGGCATCTCTGAAAGATGAGGGGAGAGAATCTCTGCTAGTGGTTTGTCAGAGTGTTTTTCTTCTACCACACCACTCTCTCCAGGTGTAGCTGAGGTACCAATATCCATTGGGGCCAATTGTTCCATTGCTCTTTGTTGGTGGTTTTCCCTGAGGTGTTGCAGAAAACCCAACTTTCCTATTTGCAGACTATTTCAGTATCTTACCATCTTCTGAGGTTGTTAAAATTCCCTTGCTTCATTTGTGTTGTTTCCTGGAATGTATTTTGATATATATATGTGTTCCTTGCTTCTCATTGAGTCTTTATAATGTAGAGGTTATATTCACCTGCTTCCCACTGCTTTAGTTGGAAACAAATGCTTTCTTTGATTATTTATTTTACTTTAGACACATTTTTAGCTGAAACTGAATTAGGTCTTATAGACCACGTTGAGCCTTTTATAAGTGAAAAATATAGTGAAGGTATTCACTATTTCTCTAAACTGAAGAAATACCCTGTCCAGTGCTAAAGAATCAAGTGCCTTAATGGCATATTAATTAACAAATTTTTTTTAACACTCCCTCTTATCAAAAGAAGTGTTCTAGATTTAATACTGCACATACCATTGTGATGCATTTGTGGAAAGCAGCATTGTTTTCCACCAAAATGTAGCCACAAATAATTTAAGCATTTAAACTGGGCTATTCATCTAGATTACCACTATAACCCACTGGAAAAAGACCATTTCAATAGTGGTTCATTCCCTCCTCAGATACTTGTTTAAAATGAGCTGATATTTTTTTTCCGATGAGAAAAAGAGTAAAGCGTGTGCATCCTTAGAGAGGTCTTTTACATAAAAGCAAAGTCTAGGACAAGCCCACTTGTTGACTGCAGTATTATTTTCATAAACGCAGAGATTTTAAGCCTGCTGCCACTGACCATTTTCAGCTGGTATAACTACAGTGTGGTACTTCTTGCAGAAATGGCTTTCTGTTGTTCTCTGGATAAACTATCTTCTATACCAAATAATTCACATTCTAGCTATGCAATCTTAAAGAGCTTTAGAGTTCTACTCCAAAAATAGCTGCTTTTTAGCAGTTGATTAAATGATTCTGCATATACCATCATTGCCTTTCAAGAGGTTTAATAATTAGGTGTAATCTCTTGTTACTTGCAAAGTACTTTTTGGATTACATGTGTGTTGTACACACGTAATGGCCTTGCTCTCTACACTTATTTTGTGGAAATTTTTTAGGAAACAATAAAGTAAACTTAAATAGATAAAGGAAAAGGATTGAAAAATATAGAGTATTATTTGTATTATACCTCCTGAGGGCTGGAGGCACTAGTGGGCTTTTTTTCCCCCCTTTTTTTAAATGAGTCACTCTGTGAGGACCCATTTAGTTAGCTTAATACTACCTACAGGGCTTTTTTAAAACTCAGCTGTTTTCTCCACATGTGTAAGTTTTTGTTTATTCAGTCTCTGGAGGTGTATAATTTTACTATTATAATATTTCAAGTATACTAAGAGCTAAAAATCTACATTTATTCTGCTTTTTAGAGACTTAAAATCATATTTTAAAAACTATTCACTGTTCTTAACTAATAATTTTTATGACTGTTAGCACGCTGAAAGATTTTAAAGAAATTTTAAAGATATTTTCTATTGTTTCAGGCAAGAAATGGGTAGCCTATTTGGGTACAGATTTTAATCTCTCTTAAACCCTCTTTCTCACTTGCACCTGATTTCATGAGTAGTCCCCACTGAAATCAGTAAAACAAGACAGTGAATAGATTTCTTTTTTAACATGCATGAAGTCCAGATTACTATTTAATTTGCAATTGTTCAAGACAAAGAATTCAGTGGATGTAAAATAAATGTGTGATTATTATATGAATATAAGAGTAGTTTCATTGTCCACTTTTACAAAGTTGCTTGCACTTTCATTAAACACCATCCTTTCAATTAGCACAATTCAACATTTTTTAAGCATGATCATTCTATTTCTCCATCACATTAAGTTCATCATTCTTGGGTTTTTTTTCAGGTTTACGTGGTGCAATAGCATTTGCTTTGGCTATTCGAGAGACAGAATCCCAACCCAAACAAATGATGTTTACAACAGCACTGCTTATTGTGTTTTTCACAGTCTGGGTATTTGGTGGGGGCACAACACCTATGCTGACGTGGCTTCAGATCAGGTTAGTGCTCTCTTTACAATATTAACCATCAAAATAGAATGCAATCACTATGATCAATCACTAAATTCCTGCAGCTTTCTAAGGCTTATTTATGCTTTTTAATAGAGTTTTACAAGCACAAAGGAAGTATTTTGCTACCTGTTAGAGGCTCCAGACTACAAGGAACAGGTTCTTCATAAGCTTGTTATGGGTTTGGACCTAGGTCAGATCCATCCTTATTTCCTAAGAGTTTGTTTCGTTACTGTTCCTTTCAAATACCATGAATAAATTTTAGCAGTGTCCTCCTCGCTGTTGAAGAAAGAGCTATAAAGGCAGATTTTGCCCTCATCTAAAAATGTGTATTCATTACACAAACATGTCATAAATAATGTATTTCTGATTATAATGTGAATATGCTAGAAAAGCTACCTGCACTGGTGTATCATTCAGCCATTGATTTATTACTCATTGTTCTATAAATGCTCCTTCACTACATTATTTTTTAAATTACTTCATAGTCGCTTGTATTCACAGACAGCAATGAATGACAAGAGAGGTTAAATGAGAAAAAAGAGGCAAATAGGAAGCTGGAATAAAGAATATCTAATTTAAATGTAGTGTCGTGCCAAGTGTGCTTTTTTGAAACCCCTTTTAACAATAAGTGTAACACTATTGCTGAGTTCTGGTTACTTCCTAATCTTTTTAAAACTCACTGCCTTAAGGTCACCAAAGAAAACGTCAGTATCAAGATAGACTTATAATTCACAATTCCTTATCATTTATATTCTGTATGTAGCATATGCTTTCCTTGTTTACAAAATGATGTCTAATTAACAAGCCTTCGTGTCAGACTGTTGCTATAAAATACCAGCTGAAGATATCTAAATTGGAGCTTTAACAAAAGCCGTAGATAAAAGCTTGCAGATAAAATAAGGACTATCACACAAGTGTACTGTATAAACATAAAATGCAGGCATCCATATGTAATGGGGGGGCTTTCTATTGCTGTGACGGTTTGATTCCTTTTCATGACATCTCTCATGTCCTATAATGTCAATCAAGTTCATTACTGTCTCGATGCACTCTGCCACTATCAGCCATCTTTCTGAGATTTGCCACTTTTTCACTGTTGGTCAGCAATAGAGTTGCCCTATATGGCAACAGAAATGTGGGTGCAGAGGAATGTTCTCCTTAGATCTTGTGGACCAAATCGTTTTGGATTACTATAATAAGAGGTTAAGGAATAATTTTGAGAATACAGTAAGGGAAAAGGGAGTTGGGCAGTAGTCATGTGTTTAGTCTAAGGACTTAAGTCACTAGATGCCTGTCCTCGTCCAGCTCTTTAAGTAATTTTTAAGTGAAAATTGTCAAGTGCTTTCACTAATACAAGCAATTCAATCGGATATAATGGCATTTCTTCTGCTACCTTGTACTATCCAGAGGTGGAAAGGCTTACAAAACCACAAGCAAGGGGCTGACTCTCATATTAACTATTTATACCATTCAATGCAAGCATGTCCTTCTTTCTTTATCCACCTGTACAATAGATTTTTACCAAAGACACTGAACGTAGACAGTCATTATTGGTCTGAAATGCTCATCTCTGGAGATCTCCTCTAAATCCCAGCAGATCTGCCGGGAAGATTTACCAATCAAATAATTTGGTTTTGTAACTGGGATATAGATTTTCTTACTATAAAGCTATTAGGTTCACAATTCCCACTTAATTTCTTGACATCACCCATGCAACTTCATAAGTTAGGAGTGTGTAGTCAAACAGAGATAAAACTTTAAATAGACATCTTTAATTACAAATGTATCTTGAGGGTCTGATTTCTCTTTCTAGTAAATATGTTTAACTCTCTTTATAATTTATCACGCCTCAATATGGAATTTTGTCCTTAGCTACCAGTATTTGTCATTTTAGTCTTAAGTAATTTTGCTAAGTTATTGTATTTAAAAGGTGGTGGTAATTCATGCAAGTTGATACCTGCGTGGATTCCAGCAGACTTGGGTTTGCTCAGAGAGTTACGGGGCTTCTCCAAATTATACCACCTTTCTTGGTGTAATACCACCAGTATGCTTGCAGCTGTGCCTCAATGGCAATTCTGAGATGCATCTATACCCATATCTTTTTTTTTTATAAAAATAGAAGAAAGAGATTGTATTTTTCATGTTAGTTTGGAGGGTTCAGCTCACAAAGCCAAGGGAAACTGTATTATGAGTACAAAAATTGTATGATTGTCTGCAAAGAGACTCATTGGAATGGGTTGGTATATCATCAATTACAGAAAAAAGGGATGAAGCCAGTGAAATGCTGCAACTATGTCTGTAAGTGCAGAAGAGGGACACTGGTCTCATACTAGCCCTGAAGTGTTCAGTTGATGTGAACTTATATCAGGCACCGTCCCGGCACAGTTTGAAACTTTCTGTGTGATTCCTCAGTATTTTAGGGAACCAGATTTACCACTATTCTACAAATCCAAAGCACAGTGCTAGATCAGTTAATCTAAACAACCAGAAATAAAGTCACATTATCAAAATTAAGTACTTACAGGAAACAAAAAATACATGAATGGCTGCTTTAAGGTCACAGTGACTACACTGGATTTCCCTACGTAACCTACAGGTTGCTGTATAGGTAAACCTTCTCAGGAGACAGGAATGGTCAAAAATACAGTGATCAAGTGAATAAGAGTCAAAAGCTGAGTGTTCTTTTTTTGCCAATTAACCATTACATCATAAAATGATTATCCAGCAGGTAATGTCTTTAATTGAACAGGAGGCATTCAGAGGTTAATAAAGAGGAACACGTGATTTCTGAGACTATTTGGATGAAATGAATCTTATTCACATACATTCTAATTTGTGCCCACTCTAGCTATGTGGAATAGGCTACAGTTCCTATCAGTAGTTCAGGAGATGCAACTCTTAACTCCTCAAGTTTGATCAAGTTAGGCTTATCCTAGAGATAAATGCCTGAGTTTATATGTTACAGACCAACTTATCCACATTTTGGTTTTAAAACATAAATAAATCTATCATCCATCAAGTTGAAGTTGTGTAAAAATAATATAAATTATAAATAACTAACACTAATATATTTTCCATTTCCTCTACCATAATGCATTACAGTGTGAGTCAAGGTAAAAGACAGTATTCAAGATCTGTACAGCATTCTTACTGTATATTATTGTCTACATATTATACTATGTTTCAATGACTTATTGCACTCTCCATAATTTACATCATGACATTCTCATAACAGCGACCAAGACTCCTCATATATCAACACAGTATAAGGGAACAGAACAATGACAATTTTTAAAAATATAGTAATAGTCTTCCGAAAAATCAATCTTTGTTTCCATAATAACTAGGATTCCCATAATCTTCCACCTCTTCTCACAGCAATAGCATCAGATCTGCTTTTATTTTTTTTCCAGTTAAAATTTAACTTAATATAAATATAATCTGTCACTCTATTTTTAGAGAAAAGATGAAGATGTGTCTTCAGAGATAACTAGCTGATTTATTCCAGGAATATGTATGGCTTATACAACACTTGCAAATTGTTGCCAAAACATATAGTAAGATATATTATCAAAACTAACCATGTGCTACCGAAAAAAGCTCTGTTTCTGTCTCCCATTTAATGCAGCAATATCACTCAACTATCTCACATGGTTGCAGAGGCCAGCTGTGCTGAGAGCTTTTGTAAAAAGAAGCTTGAATGGATCCCAGGAGTTCACCCAAGTTTATTAAGGTTCACAGTTCTAGGTCCCTCCATTTAAAAAATGAATTATATTGAAACATATGTTCCTACTTCAACCATAGCTTGAATCTAAGAAAGGTTCTTAAAGCCTTGGAAATCTGACCTGCTAGTAGCAGAAGTTACGTCTACATGTCTCTATATGTAAAAATACAGTTTTAAAAGAAATCCGTACCAACGTTCTCATTATTTAACTAGTAGATTTACCTATACAGAGTAGCCTTTAAAATGAGCCTTAAAATTCTTGACAAAGTCTGAATATTTTAAACTTTGTTCTAAAAGAATGAGACATACATTTTCAGAAATGTCTTGTTTATTTTAGCTGTCTCCTTTTCTAAATACCTTAAATTCTGAGTTTCAGGAAGTGTTGAGTGTTCCTTTTCTGAAAATCAGGTCTTATTTAAATGTTCACAGTCATCTGGCGCAGTAACATAATATTTCTGAGCATAGAGGCATATGCACAGCCAGTTACAGCGTTGTCAGCTGGCATTCTGAGAGCAGAATTGGTTGCACCACATTCCTAAATAATACATTATCTTTTGGCTTATCTGAGAGTTATAACTAGGAAAAAATTACCTTTACTCTCCATGCGAAAGGACTACAATATACTGCTTTTGGCAGACAATGAATAAACCTGCATCAGTGTATGAGAATAATATCATGATACATCAACAGCAAACCAAAGATAGCCATTTAAGCATGAGTTCACAGTCAAATTGAAGTATTTGATAAATGTGCCTTCAGAGACGTCAAGTATTACTTGCTAGTGCTTTTGGATATACCTCTCCCTTCATTCCCCATACTCTGATTAAAAAGAGAGAGCTACATTTTACAGTAAATTGGCAATGAGAGGTTTAGAGTGAAAGGATTCTCCTGACAGGCAGAGCAAAAATACAAAGCTGTTAATAAAACATGTCCTATAAAGGCATTGTGCTAGGTATTAGGTCCTGTTTGTTTATCATCACCTCCTGTGTAAATGTTTGTCAAGGGATTTCCAGACTCTGTGCATCTCTTTGCAAAACAAACTATTCTTCTAATATTCAACTATTGCCTTCCTGAGCTTCCAATTGACCCAAACTTTTGGATTCACTTCCAGAGGTTTCCCAGAGCTCTGCTTATTCTTTTTGCTGTTCAGATTCCAGCTTTATAACTATTGACAGCTATTTCTCTCTGCCCCTCTAGACAAAACTAAACCTAAAAATGTCACGGTTATATACTTCCAAAACTTTCTTTGCATTGATGGAGCCAAAAGGTCCCTGATGGTGAACAGCAGCTGGTCATTCATTCACACTACACCAGCATAAATACAGCATACCTTAATATAGTCAGTGATCTCTGAGAACACAAAACATAGAAATGCATCAAGGATAAAAAATATAACTGAAAAAACAATGTAATGCATGTAACAAGAGTAAGAGGAGAGGATTCACATACTATAAATTAAGAGTCCTCAGACCTGTTTGAAATGAGAACGTAAGCAAAGGGGATATCATTGCTGTGGAGACTCTCTTCTGTTTTGTATGGGACACGATGCTGACTGGCTAGGAGTGGAGTGCAGGTAAACTGGGAGCAATATTGTTTGTTGTCAGCATGAAAAAAAAATCTTTCATTTGCAAGGGTCAAGCACGCAGTAACCCTGCATCCCAATCTACAGCCATGAAGGAAAAATAATTTACAGATTATGCATAGATATATCTCTATCACTGATATAAAGCCACCAAAGTCAAAAGAGTTGTCTCAAGGATCCTTCTATTTATTCTTCATAGACGGAATCATTCAACCAATCCAAATATATAGTGCTTATAGGGGTTTACCTGTATCTATTTTGATGGTAAATCTGCACTGTAACACCGACAGAATATAAGAACTCGGACTAAAAGTTGGAGAAAGACCTAACTGGAGGACTTCTTACCAACTCATATAATATATTGCTATTTTGGCAAAGTAAATTTTTTAAATAAAATTTTTAAAGTTTTGAGGTTTTGCTGTTCCACTTTTAGAAGTTCCACCATAAAACATAAACAGACCGGATCGTTTTGTGGGGGTTTCCTTGTCATATCACTACAGCACTATTTTCTAAATGAAAAAGGAAAAAACATGATAGGGCTGCATCCAAAACATTTTGAGAATCTGGCTTAGCTGCTAATGCTTTTGAAATAACGCCAACTATTTGACTGTATCACATCTGAAACATAAAATTATAACATTATTCAGTGTTACTGTGTGAAAGTTGGAAGAGCAAACCACTGCTAACTCCTAAAATCCCACCTATTGCCATATCGCAAATCCACTGAATACAATAGGAAATGAGTGTTCAGCAGACATCAGCACCCAAAAGTCATGAGCCAGCAGAGTTCAATGTCATTGAGAATGCTAGTATATCCCTTTACAATGAAAATGTTTCGTGGACAAGCTATTCTTTCAAGTAGTCAGGATTTTGGTTCCTTCAGTATCCAACTGTATCCATTGCTCCAATATCAAAGGCCAAGATAGTGTGTATGTTTAGCAGAATATTGCATGAGGGATGCAGGTGAGCAGCGGGGTTAAATGCTGTGGCTTAACTGCTTGCCACCATGGCAGTCTACCAAAACAAGTTGGTTGGTAGAGTAAGATTCTGTGCTTATCCCAGCCCTTTATCAACTGGTTATAGACTACTGACAGACAGAACTTTATGACAGAGCAACTGGAGTAACAACATGACCTTGGCCAGTATTATAGCACTACCATTTCAGTAACAAAAATACTCTTTTCGTTATTCCCAAATTCTATAGTAGTACTCCCTGTGTTCAGCTGTATTCAAAGAGATGCTGCAGAAAGACAGTTTACAATGCCACAGTGGTAGCACTCGTCGGTGCCAAGTGGGAAGCTTTGATCAGTTTTGGTCTGTACTTTAAGCTTCTAAAGTTGTTCTTTCTGCTTCCCAGAAGAGGCCCTTCAAATTAAAAAAACAATATTGTGGGCTTTGGAAAGAGTTCTACCTAGAAAGAAAACAGTTGTGGTAAGAAATCTCAAGGGCTGAAATGGTGGTAAAAATATGACTGAGCCTCAGGGCTCCAGAACAGGAGGTGCTGAGCAGGAACCTTCCTTTTCCACAGCCTAAGAACAAAGAAGGATGCACTTTAGAGCAAAGGATTAACAGTGATTTAGACAAGGTGGATGGTGCTGCCAATTTTTCCAGTTTTACAGAAAGATTGATACTTTCTTCCTTTTTTTATAATGACATACAAGTCTTTCTTGTTAAAACTCTACTTATTTCTGAGTTCTGCCAGAGTTAAGTTCTGATTTCCCCTCATATGGTTGTACCATCTGGATAGCTTTATTCGCTCTCCTTTGTCAAATCAGTTATAACAGAAAATGATCTTCTTCAAGACCACATTTGCAGAAATCTGTATGAATGGGATTTATGGGAGAGGTGGTGATATAATCGCACTCCTACATTACCACGCTTAATCCCATAAAGTATGCCAAACAGAAGTCTTTGGACAATAACAAACTGGCTTAAAAGCGATCTAAACAAGACATAAGCAATGTTAAAACTTTTTGTTTTCATATCAGCCTCCATTTGCAGCACCTGCTGTGCTGTGGGCCCAAGGCTAGAACTGTGTATTACTCAACACTGTACTGAGTGATTAAGCCATTACCAGAAACTATTATTTTCACCTTTAACTTGACAGAAAATTCCTCTCATGTAAGGCTTCTTCCATCACTATCCAGGCTGGGGTTCTGAATCTTTACCTGATAATGAGGAGCTTTCAGATAGTGAGGATGGACACAACCTTCATAGTCTGCTGCATGGCTAAAGGCCAGGTAGCACCTATCGCTGGTATTTGAAGCTTTTAGAAGATGGTCAAACACAGCAAACTCCGGCAGAGGTCACCTAAGTCTCAGCCTTCAAGTGACCTGAAAGCATTTGCATATGCTTGACAGTCTTCTGCCCCAGAGCTTTGTGAGCAAACTGTACTGGGCCCTTTTTATTGTTTCCCAACAGGTGACTGAGCCCCCTCAGCTCCTGAGACACTATCTCTTACTGCAAATTCAAGTAGTGAGAATCTTGAGACTCTTCTAACTGTATTAAAACTTTCAGAGTGATAAGTAACTATTTCTTGTAAATTCCCAAACTGTAAACCAAATAATAGTAAGTCTTAAAACACACGTTCTATGCCAGATTGCAAAGTCCTGTAGTCAAAAGTGGCTTAGAAACTTCAAGTACATTGAAATTCAATGGAGCTGAAGCTCTGAAGTCACTTTCAAAAGTTTGATTTAGACAGCTTCATGTAACGCTAAGTAGTGCAATACCTTCTCCAGTCTTGCTGGAGTGAGACATGACTATGGGCACTGGAAAGAATGGTGTCCTGACAGCTGATACAGGCAAAGATGCTGCAGTCAGCTGAGATGAGGAGCGATCCTGTTGCCTGATTAAGAACAGGCCCATGAGAATATTGTATTTCATTGCTGAATTCTGCTCTGCTCATAAAGAGCATGAGATAGTACATCTCCTTACAGTCATTTGTTATGAACTAGGTTCATGTAGGAGTTTGATCTCTACTGCTCCTCATTTATTCCTAAATTAAGTAGAAAGTTTACTCTGAGTAAATGCATCTTAGCTTCCCTTTTTCAGCCTCACATAGGTGTACAAGGATTATCCCTCCTGAAACATAGCTACTCCTTAAGATACTCTGAATTCAACAGCCAAGAGCATGTGTTCATATCTGCAAATGATTCATAATTCAATAGTTATACATTATTATGAACCGTCTTAATTGTTTTGCTTGTATTCCTTTGAACACTTTTCCTTTCATCATTTGTCAAGTGGAAGGGAGGTCAGTTTAGAAAAGGAAGTTTAATTAAATGTTTTCTCCTGGCCTTGGCACATTCTCTCTTCTATAACAGTATTCCTTTGGGTCGTATTTCCTCTAGAGTCCTGGAAAACAATTTAGTGAAGGTGAAGGATCTGTTGATTTACTATTGAAAACAGAATGTCAGCTTAAGTATCTTTAACTGTAATTTGCGAGTAACCACAAGACAGAGACAACCAGTTCAATTAAAGGCAGTATGTTTTCAAGTACTGTTATATTTCTGTGCACTTTGTACTTTTTATTATTTTGTTTTGGTTTTAGAATACTCATAATCAGTCTAACTGGTATCCCCTCTCAGTAACAGAAATAGCTCCAATAAACAAAGCTCGCTCTTTGTTTCCAGGGTCATATTCCTCGTTAGCCAGAGTATGGTAAGTATTTTAAATCATGCTGCAATAAACACTCCTGTTGAGAGGTCAATTTCAGCCAAGCCACTTCAGCCCACCAAGTTCCTTTTAACCCAGACACACTTTCAACAGAGATCACACTGTCTCTGCCTGGAAAGTCTTTTAAATCCTAAGGAAACCCTCTGAAATCCAGAAACACAAGTCTAAGCATTAATGCTGCAGTTATTTTAAAATTACTGCTGTCCTTAGTTGGCCAACTATCTGCACCTGTGAACATCTAAATGATGGCATTTTGCTGAGCATCTTTTACACTGATGATAGTTTGAATGTCCCTGGGCTAACAAACACCAATTGCATATACATGAGAAACCATGTTGCTGACTCCTCCCTAGGCTCTCCTCAGCATTAGGCTATTACGGATCTATGTGCAGACCCTTAGGTCACAAAATCTGCATTCCTATTTAACAGGTAAGTTTCACAATTGCAAAAAACACCTTGAAAATGATTCAAATAAAACTAAACTAACAAGTAAACGTTTGTGCAAGTTCATGGGCAGTCTGAAATGACGACTCGGAGAAGGCACTGTCCCACGATTATCTGAGTGTTATCTTCAAGACACATAGCTTTACTGATGAGCCCATCCTTGCTCCTGCACAGTACTCCAGGTATGACAGAAAAATAGTATTTTAGGGTTGACTTGGGTAGGAAACTGCATGGCTGTCAGTCACTCTCTGTCCACCAGTAGATAGGTAACAAGGGATCCAGGAAGACAGAGGAAGAGGCAGAGTTTTAGCTTCAGCTATAAGACATTTAGCCACTATAAATAACTATCAGCAATTTCAAGTTTGGTCAAGCACATGAGAGATCATTGTGATTAAGCATTTGAGTAATTTGCACAGTAACCTATTGATTACTTGTGATATGGGTTGCAGAGAGCATAAGATCAGATTCTGGTTTACCACTTCATTCCCTTTGATCTGCTGTAGTAGCACAGACTAAAACATTGGTTTAGATCCTAGTTAAAGATCTTTTTTATACAAAAAAATTGCTAGATGTGATACTTTCCCTTTGCCTGGTGGTCTTTGCCACTGGTTCTGGATTTGTGGGTATGTACACCCATAGTGTGTATGTAGGAAATGATCTGATGTTCCTGACTAAAGTCATATTAGAGAAATGCATTCTGCTTCAAAGCCTGAGATGTTCAGCATCACACATAAAATTATCTGTGAGCAAAGGAAATTTTTCTTGGGGCACACCCATGCTGAAAGGGTTAATATAATAGCTGCTTTATAGTAGTAGCTAGAGCACAATTAGCCTGGTAAATGCTATAAATCAAGAAGCAGTATGAAATTGGACATTAAATGTATTGGATGTTATTATAAAAAGATAAATTGGATAATTTCCTTTCATTTCTATCTGAAAATGAGAAATCGTCCAGGTAATGAATCTCAGCGATCTGCTGAAATGCCTATCATTTATTTGCAAGGTACTTCTCTGCTAAGATAAGGTGTGCATTTGATCTCTCAGAGTTATTCACCATAGCATTTTGCCTGAATGATACTAAACAAGGTTTATAAACATTTGTGCTGTAATAGTCCTTGATAACAAAATAAAAAGACAAAAATACAGAGGACTTGGGCTTTCTGACTCCGACTGTGAAAGGCAGTCCTGAGCAGCTGTTGAATGGGAGATTTTGCACTGCAATTATGACTTGGACATAACATGTACCTGACTCCTGTTGTCAACTCTGTTGGTCTTCCTTGGCCAGAGGAGTCTAATTTGGGGCACAGTCTCCTAATATGGCAGACAGTTAAATCCCACCTCACATACCTTGTATTTCTAGCTCTACATGGCTATTGAAAACAGAAAAGGAAGGAAGAAATGAAAGATACACTTTCATTGCTAGAATATTTGGTACAGGAGAGAGAGAAAATTACACAGCAATAAGAAAGATTCATGCCTTTCAGTTTACTAGGAATGAATGATAGGATGAATTTCCCACATGCCAAAACCCCAGAATAGTTTACAGATATTTCCAGAATAAATAAACCTATAGCTTCCAGCAGGATTTGTGTCAATTAAAATATTTCTTTTATTATCTTTTGAAATACTGTTGCTTTGATATGTCTGAGTATGCAAAAAAAAAAGTTTTCTTCCATTTCATGCAATCATTTTTTTTCTTCCATTAAAATGTATCTCTCTGTCATACAAAAGGTTGCTGCTGTGCAGCAGTCAACATGATGAAGTTGTTAAAACTACAAATAAGGAATCAAACAAACCTATCTGGAAATACTGCTAGGTAACTTCTTAATTAATTATCTGGGACTTCAGAATAAAACTGGTGATTTATTACTTTCTACCAAAATACACCAAATTAATTTGGACTCCTATCTCTAACTAGTCCTCCAAAATTAAATTTGCGCAAGCATAAACCCAGTTGACTTCAAGCATGTGCTAAAACTGTGTTGTTTGAGGGTAAATAGAAGGTAGAGAAAAATAATTTGAGCCTTTAAAAGTTTGAGATAAATATGTGGTACAAAATCCTGGCTCTAGGAAGAATAATGATCACATTTACTGAGACTAATCTTATATCCCTGCTTTGTAGGTATTGATCAAGATACCTCTTAACTGTCTCTATTACTGATCAGATACTGTTGCTTTTTGCAAAATAATTGCTCTGGAAGCTCACGGAACTTTCACATTTTAAGAACTGTGTAGTACTGTCAGCTGGCCCAAAAAAATAGAAGGTTATGAAATTAGTATGTTCCTCACATTTGTTAGCTTGCTTAATTTCCAAAGTGTGTATGTTCGTTCTTCTCCCATTTTGCTTGACAAAGACTATTGGAATTTCTTCAGCAAGAAAATATGAAATGAATGTTTCATTTTAAAGGGATGAAAGTTTTAATTTCATTTTGACTTAAAATATTGTTTTAGTCTGAAAAAAAAATTCTCAGGCTTTCTCAGGTTTTTTTTAAGCTTTCCTGTGGTTTTCCTTTCTGCTATCAAGTGTTTCATGCAGCACAAGAATGTTTAATTCCATTTTTAAACTATACACAAAATGTAGAAAAAAAACCCAAAAAAACATATCTTTGCCCTTGAACAAGAAAAAAGGTGCTAACTGGGAAGAGAATTAGGCCTTAATGGTCTTAAACAGTATATGGGCTGTGATAGAAATCTTCTTGTAAATTTAAACAAGTAAAAGTATGCGTTGGTATAACTGGGTGTATTGGGGTTTGCAGAGGAACTTAGTGACAGAAGACAACTGTGTGACTCAACTTTCATGAAACTTTCAACTCTCATGAAACATTCCTCTGGAAATTCTGAACTTTCTGGTTTTTTTAAAATGAAGAGTGGAAGGAAAGCTCTGGCACCCTTGATAACAAACCTATCAAGTTGTTCCAGAATTAGTTGAATGTGAAAGGTTAATTAAAGCAGATATTAAATAACCTAGGCTCTGTATAGCCGTATAGGCTTTTAGCATTTAGTAAACAGCTAATTACCCTATAATACAGGCTTTTTATAGTGAATTATCAGTGCAGAAACAGCCCAACAGTGATTTCCTAGTCAGTACATCTATGAGATTTAAATGAGAAAATTACCTCTTATCTCAGCAAGAAGTAATTGATTTCAATGCACTTAAAAATATATTATCAGTTTCTGCATTTTTTACTTCTTCAAAGAGATACACCATTTTTTTATGTAATGACAAATAATATATAAAGGAATCTTGAAATTGCACATAAAATTCTGTTTTTATAAATCTGAGTGTTTTCTATGTAAATAAATATATAGAACAGCTGTTTATATAAAAGTTTATATATAAGTGTTGCTTATGTAAAATACGTAGCAATCTTAAATCCCGTGCTTTCCTGAACTAATCTTACAAGTAGACAAGGTGTTGTACTCTGTGACCTTGAAACTTCCCAGTTGCCTTTGCTATTCACTTACCCACGTGCACTACGCCTGGTCAGGATTCACAGTGTAGGTTCGGGTAGTTTGCCTGAATCTCCTGAGTCTTGATCAGTCCCTGAACTTTTCTAATCTCCACCCAAAGGTATTCCTGCTGTAGCAGCCTCTGTTTTCATTTTAGACACAGGAAAAGAGGCCCCGCTCTCTCTCGTCCCTGCTGCATCCCATCAACTAGTGGTATGGACTTGGCAGTTTGCTTCCTCTGCCTCATTTGATTCACATGTATTTCTTCCACCGTTCTGGAGGAATTCTAGCCCAAACCTTACTAGTTCTGCACATGTATGCATATGTATCCATGAGATAAGGAAAGCAGAGAAGGCAGAAAATAATTTTAATTAACTGAACCAGAAAAGGAGATAAAATTATTCCATAGACTCGCAGTTAATGTGTTCACTAGGGAGGTTTCAGCTCCTGTCCAAATAAGTGTTTCTGTTTCATGTAAAATGAGTCATCAACTAAAATTCAGTAATCTGCGTAGTAAAGTTCCGAATCCAGGTTTTCCAGTACCCTATTCAGTAGTCTACAGAAGAATGATTGCTCATATGCTTTCTGACCTAGTGACCCTTACATATACGTATATTTGAATTTACTCGAGATCAAGCTTTTAAAAAAGAGAAAAGATCATTATTTTTTCCTCCTGAAACCAGGGAGACTACATTGCCTCCCATAGATCTGACTGTCCTTTATTGATCTGAGTATTTCAGGCTTTGTGTGACTAGCTCCCATTTTAAATGGGCACCAGTTGGGCTCCTCAGTGCTTATGTTCCTTTTGAAATGGATGCTTGGACATGGTTTTACATTTTACTGATTCTGAAAGTATTAAGAAAACTTCTCAGCCCATAAAATGAGTTGCCAAATTTGGTTCAATTGCTGTGTCTTAGTTTACTGACCAAAAGAAGTAGCATTATTTCCTTCTATCACATCTTCAGAAATAC
Organism: Himantopus leucocephalus; assembly: GCA_003993805.1. Taxonomy (NCBI): domain Eukaryota; kingdom Metazoa; phylum Chordata; class Aves; order Charadriiformes; family Recurvirostridae; genus Himantopus; species Himantopus leucocephalus. The sequence continues at coordinate 7,438,362 of RSEF01000009.1, forward strand.
TGTTTTAATGTTTTCATATAGATAAGTAATAAAATCAGCCATTCGCCCAACTTAATTCCAAAAGACAGTCTGCAGCCTACACCCTTTCTTATTTATGCTCAATACAATACTGGAAAAAGAAACATTGTATTGGATTCTCTGTCAGAGCATTCCTTTGTATTGCCCTATTACTTTGAAATCTAAGCCATAATGGCTGTGTGCCATTTTGCTATCACTTACATTGCAAATCTGAATTATAAACAAGTGACAAGTACTCCAATTTAGATTAAGCAATGTCACAGCTTTCTATCCAATTTATTACATATACCTCGACCTGCACTACACTTCCATTAGAGAAAGAAGATGCATGTCCCAGAAAGGAGCAGTGATACATTTAAAATGTACAATTAATTAATCTTTTCTGAGTTTCACAGTGCCTCTTGCCTTCCCAGTTTTGTCTTTTAGATAGCAAGCTCCCTGGGGTATTTTCTACCACACTGAGTTGTACCAAGCTAAACAGACTATCGGCAATCTTCCTAACAAAAAACTAGACAAAATCCTTTTAAAATAGTCTAATTTATTGATGATTTTGTCAATAAGTGTTCTCTCTCAACAAGAGGAAATGTTATATTTTATAGAGCTTTTAAAAAATTAAAACCACTTTTGTGGTTTACAACCCAGCTCTTGTATATATACTCTCTCTGGATCCCAATGTTATACCTCAAACACAAGGCAAATCGTTTAGATTTAAGAAGTACTCTGTTACAGTATTTATTGATTCATTAGGGTGCAGGGCATGTGGAATTTTAAGCATTAGATTTGCCTTTCAGCTGTCAAGTTTTCTTGCTCTGTTCAGTAAGGTAGGAACCCAGAGCCAGTATCAAAGTATCACATATTTATGAATACACCAACAGAACTATCACATATGCCTGAAGTCACTAGCCAGAAAGAATTACTTAGAGCCCCAGGGAAGTCAAGTGGCAATGGATAAATGGGGACAGATCCTCAGTTGGTGCAGGCTGTCATAATAACATTCATTTATTTTCTTGGCCTGTAGGCAGAAGTATAATATGCTTTGGGGATCCCTGATTGAGGCAATTTCTCACTCTACTTTCTCACTTTGCCTCTTCATTATCTCATGCAAGCTATTGCTTTCATTGTCATCACTGCTTGAATTCAGATGTTGGCTCATAGCTGCTACATACAGTAGTTTACTCTTATTTTTACAAGAAGGCAAAAATGAAATGGGAATGAAGTGGAGTCCCTTTCTTAACCATAATGCAGCAAACACCTTCCAACACACTGCAAAGCAACACAAGAAGCATAAATAAAACTATGAATCTTTATAGCACACTCCCTATCTCATCTTCCCAGCACTTCTTTTCAACTGCACTCATTTTAAACGGCAGCCAACTCCAACTGGGTGCTTCAGGCTTTATGCTCAAGCTGTATATGGTTATAAGAAGAAGGGAAAAAAAAAGCAAAAAAACACTAGACGCTTTGAAGAGTGTCTCTAAATGCTCTTGTAAAAAGATAAAGGCTTTAATTAATTAAAATGAAAGTGTTTTATCAACCTTAACTACAGTGTCACAGTTAATAAGTACTATTCAACAAGGGGGTGACTAACCTTCCTCTTGGGTGCTTATAAAAGGCTCACAAGGACTGGTGCAGGCAGCATAAAAATCTCAAAACAGCACATGTTTAGGAAAGAACCCCTAGCAAACCAGACAAGAATTACCAAAAAAAGAAAATTAGGATGTTTTTGACTTGAAATGGATGGAGTTAGAAGAATCAAGAGGTTTGTAGCCACAGTTCAGTTGCTGACACAAAAGGAAAAAGCTAGCATTGACATTTGAAACCTTTGCTTTTCCAGAATAAGTATTTGCAAATGCAAAATAAGTGCCTGATATTTCCTAAATTCTTCGGAATACAACATGACATAATACAAATGTATGGATATAAGTTGGATTTCACCTATGTTACCTGGGCTTCTGGATCAATTACATTCCACTTAAGCTCTTATTCTCTCCAGATGAATGAATTTATTACTAAGTCATGCATATTTAAAAATGTGAGACTACTAAATTCAAGAGTAAAAAAACAAGCTTAACATTTGTATTTCGTGTACTTTCTGAACTCTAGAAAGGGACTTTGCATACTGTGAAATAAGGACAATTCCTATAGGATAAATACAGCAACTAAGGTAAAAGTATCTATCTTTGTTGCTGCTGTTGTACAAGTAAAACTCTCCTGCAAACTGAAAAGGAAAAAAAAACCCCAGCTGAATAACATTCTATCAAAGGTATACACTGCTTGATGATCACTGTATGACTAGCAGAACTTATACTATCATGGATGACATCTCATCCAAATTTGCCAACTGCACTGGAAAATATTTTTTCCCTCTGGAACGTCTGTAATACAGATAGAGAGTCTGTCTGTGAGCGTGCACACGTGCACATTTATATCAATAATAGTTTTTGCATTGTCTAGCATTATAAACAGCGTGACTATAGATCAGTGTCTCTTTTGGAGACAATAAGTTTTATGTGAAAGGCCTAAATATTATTTGAAACAGCCACGAGACATAAATGCATTGTCTGAAACTGGTAAAGATGGCCAAGTTTCTGAAGGAAGGATTATATTGCAAAAAAAAATAAATTAAAATTAAGTGAATCTACACTGTCTAAACTAAAAAGTGCAATTATAGGATCAAGATTATAGTGGAATAAAACAATTCATGAATTAATACCAACATGGAATGAGATAAATACTAGATGATGAAGGGGAGCATACTTTCCAGCACTTCCATATAGCCACTCTCTGTCAAAAAGACTATTACGCTTTAATTGGTATTTACTGTATCAGGAGCATATGGAATCTTTGTAGGGTTTTTTTTTAATGGTAGAGTAAAAAAAAAATAAGTAAAATTTCTGTCTTTGAGAGTCATTTGTTTTATTCTTTGTTGTTTAGAAGCAAAGTGTAAAAGAAAAGTTAATTTTTCCATTAAGCAGTATTTTAGAACATTGTCTTCACAAATGACACTACTGTTTATCTTGCTGTATTGAAAGTGGCTTTAAAGAGTGTTTCAACATGAACGTGCAGAGGTGTTTCTCTCCATTAAAACTGAAAGGGTAATAAATGTTGACACTGCACACATCAGACAATGAAAATTTAGACAAAACTCTTCCATTTTAGTACATAGCATTTGAGTTGGTCTGAGACTTTTCCCTAGGTTCTTCCTTTATAAAGCTTCATTTGTAATTTTAAACATAAAAAGAAGGTGAATTCCCAGAGCTGGCAAAATTTAATGAGTACACATCCGATCTGGAAATAGATAACTAAAATAAAAATAAAAAAAGCATTTTTAATTTCATAGCAGGGTTTTTCCTATATTCATATCAACTAAGTTACAGCTAACTGAGCACTCTCTATCCTACAATATTTACTTCTAGATGAGTAAACATGAAAAAAAAAATCTATTCAATGCTTACTCAGATTACCAACTGCAGTGTATCTGCTTGTGAATGTAGTGACCTCAGCTCTAAAGGCCATTGTGCTGCATGGTTAAGACCATTTCAAGAATTCAGGAATGCCATTTTGATTTACCCTTTGATAAAACAATTGTACAGCATATCTTTGAAGGTATATTCTCCAATATACCATACACCTGTTTTATACAGCTTTGTTCCAATCAATGCATACAAGTCCTTACTATAATTTCCTGCTGCATTTCAGACAGAACTTGGGTGAACATATTTGAAACTGTAAATTAAATATGAACTTAAGCAATGCAGCTGATTTTCACAGCTTGTGAAAAGAGCGGCCTAAATGGAAAGATCAGTGGCAGCTTTCATGCAAACTACCTTGTCACCAGTTCTCAGAAGCAAAGCCAGTAGCACTTACTCAGCATGTGTTGGTTGTAGCATACATATAGCTTGACCAGCATTACTCTTCACTTAAAATGGCTATGAGCAGAATTGCTCCCAGTATCAGCTTTATGTGATAAATTTCAAATGTCAATGCAAAAGATGATGTGCACGATATGTTTTTACCCATGCTGTGAGCCCAGGGAACTTAGACTTGGTCATCTCATTATTTAGACTAATGCCTCAGGAGCATTTAATGTTTTACTTTGTGTTAATCACATTAGCAGTAATGAAATGCATCTACAATGGCCTGGGCTTCTTTCCAAAGCTGTGCTGTTTATGTTCAAGAAAAATAAAGGAACAGACACCTAAAGTGATTCAGAATACAAACATTTTACTGCTCTAAAAATCATTGACATAATTCACTGGAGGGAACTGTTATTTCCGAGCCAAGAATTAACTAGACTCATCTGTAGGAAATTGTCAAAATACATCTCAGAAGAGTTTCTTTTCCTCATACAGATCTTTTGTAAAATCAGTTCTCATTTTTCCTGGCTAGCAAAGCTCATTAGTAGTCTAAGTAAGATGCTAACAAAATGGCCTAATTCCTGACTTTTTTTCTTTTTTTTTTTTTTTTTGAAAGCTGTATTCATCTCCATAGAGTTCATAAAAGTAGCAATTAGGACATTTGCTATGTGCAAAAATGATACTACTTGTAATGCAGTGGTGTTTGTGTCTTTTTGCATTAACTGAAAATGCGTTTTTGATAATGTTGCAGGGCTTTTTTTATTAATATAGTTTCAGAATTGTGTACAGAGTATTTGATCTATAGACTTCCTCACAGCGTGAGGAGAGGTATGATAATAATACTGAATGTCTTAAAGCATGTGGAGGCTGATCAATATTATGTTTTGTGTACTGCCTCTTATTGAAAGGATGATAGAGAGATTGCATTTGTGCACCTATACATCTTCATTTTGCAACATCTTAAGTTAAAGCAAAAAAGCACCTGCCATCACCGGTATCTCTTTCTCTCTGCATGGTCACTTGTCCTTAACAACGTAGGCTGACATCCATCCCAATAGATTCTATTCAAAATACAAAATCATTCAGTTTAAAGTAGGGGAAATCAAAACATACTTTTTTTTTTTTTTTCCAAAACAGTTACAGGGTAAAAAGTTTGGATGGGAGGCATCACAGTCACCTCAGGACAGCCTTGCCACTCGGTGCTGTGATCCAATGATGTTTCAAAAGCTCGACTTTGTTGGTATTTACTGGGTTGGCACTTAAAAGAAATAACCTCATTACTACCAAAAGAGGTACCAAATCCCATCCTTTCTCCTAAGTCAATTCTGCACTAATGCTATAATATGATATCAAGGGATCCTCTTATTCTAGGAGCCCCACCTCTCTTCTGGGTCATAAAACTCAGGTGAAAACTAAATAGCAAAATTCAGCCTTACTGAGAAAGTAATAATTGCACTGTATATCCCAGCTATGATCATGCACATTCCTCATGTCTAAACTTCACTTGCAGCTTTAGAAAATTATTCAAGTTACATTATTTTTCATGTGGTTTTATTTTTCAGTGTCTCTAATCTCAATGTAATAACCCTGAGTGATGTGACCTTGTAACCACATTTTTCTCCAGATGTGTCTGCATCTCAATTGAGTCTGAAAAGATTTTTTCCAATTTAGAACAAACCCGATTTTTAATAATTTTATAACATTTTAATATTAAAGATTCTACTGTTAGCATGAGAGTTTCATTTCAGAAGGCTGCTGGTAGCAATGGAGTTACCCTAAATTTTAGATTTGTGGGTTTTTTTTTTCTGTAGCTGAGATTAAAAATAAAAATTTAGGAGGATTACAGTCCTTTCAAGCTTTTCCATAAATCTATGTCTGCCCACAAGCAATCACATACCTGTTCAATAAGTAAAGAGTATAACTAGAGTGACTATTAACTGACTGTGGCCACGTAGCCTTATGATACAGTTCTGGACTTTCTCTCTGCTCTTCTTGCTCTTCAAAATAAGAGAGAGCATATGGACTTGCTTATGGAATGCTTGAAAAGCAGGCAGTAAAATGGTCCGTGGGTTTCACTAGCTGTCTATGGGCCACACGTTGAAGATACTTAATTGGACAACTTTTGTGAAATCCAAGAAAATATTTCTAGAGAAAGGAAATAATATTTCTCACACGCTCACTTAGTATCAGAATCAGGAAGCAACTGTGAGTTTAGATCCCTAAAGACTGCACACATGTACATATATACACGAATATAAAATGGCCTTCCCCTACATTTTTCAGAATCAAGCTTTAAAACGGGAATCACATGCAGCCCACTGCCTGAATATGAAAAAGTCCTGAACTGACTTGCAGCAATGTGCTGTGAGTTAGATCTGCTTAGTTAGCTGTAGGTAGTATGCCATTAGGGCAAAGTAAGCGTGCAGAGTGGGTTTGGCAGAGTCAGTAGCTGCTGTTTTTCCAATTTGACATGGAATTCATGCAATTACTGTGTCTGTGGAGATAAACACACAACCTGCATTTCCCATTCAGCTAGATTTGGTAAACTTTGGTGTAACAAGCCTGTGCATCATAATTTAATGAACAATATAACTAACACCTCTTATTCTAGACTGAAAATCTACTACAATAATCTTTCCTAAATCTGAAAACAAGTCCCAGTTCTTACACTGTTACCACACAGAAGTTCACGTTATTTTGGTTGCTGCCAACCTTCACGCTGATTTTATTCCAATTCTATTCACATGCACTGGTACTACTACAAATGATGATTTCTAAAAATTCCACAAGTTAATGATGCTCATTTTAGTCGACTTTGGTTGATATTTTTAAGCAAGAGGCCTGATTCCACACTATTCACATAGCACAATGACATTCATAAGCTACTGTGTGTGCCAGAAGCACTACAGGGATGTAAATCACTGCTGCTCAGAACTCCTGAGCTGGAGTGCCACGCTGTCATGATTGTAAGACACCTGATACTGCATTCTGCCATACAGCTGTACCTTGTTACTTCAAAGTGACCAAACTATTTAGCCCCTCCCCCCAATATCAAGATAAAATAGGATTAACAGAATAGACAATCAGATATCTAAAGATCCAGTTCATTGTTCTAGTTACTATCCGTGTAAGTGCATGATGTAAATGTAAATGTAAGCCATCATCTACTTTTAAATTTGAGCATTTTGCTTCACACAGCTGCACAGCTGTAGGGAAGTGATTGGTAAAATTTTATGCAGTGACATTATCCACAATTTCATAATCTCTTTGATACTTAAGATCGCATCTAGAGACTATAACTTGTGGACCTCTTATAGAGCACTACACAGTTCCTTCTTCACCCTTATCTTCTATTTGTATTTACACATTATCTTAACACACGGCAGCCCTTCTTTACTTGGAAGGCATTTATACAGTTAAAATATTAATTCAATTTAATTGCCAACTCTGAAACCAAGTAGTTCTCCATATGTCCACCAAAAACCGTCCATAGACCTCGACTATAGGGCTAACGTTTTGCATAGCATTTCCCAAAAAATTATCTTAGCAGTTTTATGAAATCACAAGTTCAAAAGCCGAACTATGGCAACACTTATCTCTTACATAATTCTACAGGCTTAAAATCATGCTCTTTATTCTATTTCAGTATGTTGTGTATGTAAGATAGAAAGCATTAGCCACATGACAAACAGCTGTCATAACCATTTAGGAAGCATTGTTTACCTGATAATTTATTTTAATCCTTCTCAGCAAGAAATTAAACCGATTTGTTCTTTCTGCTGTGAGACACAAGTGATTACTTTTACCTTAAAGTGTTTTCATTTATTAACAAAATCATTTTGAGCTGAACTTTGAAGATCTATACTCATGCCATAACACTCCATGGAGTTTATGTCAATCAAAATATTGTACTATAAAAAAGCAGATGTTTTTGACAGCATCAGTCCACAGTAATAGCAATAGGTAGCAGAAACATAGCAATCTGGAAGCAAAAGCACTTTTTAGGTGTCAGTTTGTTAGGAATACACATCACACTTACTGCCACATGGACAAGAATAATGGCCTGAGCAATCATTATTTATCCTGAAGGTTTTTTAATTTCAATTGTAATGATTTATTAGAGATGGTGAAACAATCTTTTTTGGATTTTGCTCATGTTTCTAGTCTTTACAGTTAATAATTCTGTACTGAATGCAATATGCTGATGATGGATAGCTACAAGCTTCAGATTTATTCATGCAAAAATATTCAAGACTCCTGTTGCAAATGCTGTTTAATGCCCATCTTTGAAAATTGGGTTATAAATCACTTACTCAAGAAACCCTTCCTGGTATGTGCAGTTTTTGAGATATAAGCTGAGGCTTAAAGACTGTTTTAGTTACAATAAGACAGCCACTGGAAGGCTGAGACAATTGCACCGAGAAGGTGAGTTCTTCCCGTAAAACCTTTGACAAGCAAAGAAGGCGATATTGTTATTAATTATTTTACAGCAGCACTCCTAGGGCCCTAAACAAAATCATAGCTCTGCTAAGCTAGATATTGTACAAACGTAATGAAGGACGTGCACCTACAAGCTAAATACACACAACAGATGAACAATGAGGTGGAGGAAGTATTATCCCCATTTTATAATATGAGGCCAGAAACAGAAAAAGATGCCAAACGTTTCACCTCTTGAATTGCCTTTGTTTCCCCACTAATCTAGAAAAGTAAGTAGAGGAGACATGGCTAATTCTGACCCCTATCTGACAGCTCTGTAGTATCATGTTCCATCGGGTACACATTCATCATCATACACTTAGTTCAGAGAAGATTGTTACTCACATTAGGAGACATTTCTCTTGTAAACTTGCCCAAGCCTGATGATCTGTTCATTAAATCACTAGCTGTATTAAATAATACACATATAAACAACTGTTTCTTGGGGCTTCATTGGTGCTTGAAGTTGAAAGATATTTGGTACAACAGGACATCAGCAGAACAGTGGATAGTGCCACCGTCCATATCATTCTCAGGCCAGTATTTATGGCACTTCTGAGAGGTGTGGTGTGGAATCACCTTGATTGGAGGTGACTGATGAAACCAGGCTTTCCAGTTCTTTGCAGGACACTCGAGTTATTCAGTCATTAAATAAAAAAGTGGATGGAATCAACTACATACTGTCAGGACATGTTTTCAAATAAAAACACTCCTTGCTGCTTCATCTGGAGCACAGCTAACCAGCATGAGTGTATGGTAGGTGTACACCAGACCAGGTGGGACTACAAGCAAGATTCAACTTGCATGAACCAGGTTCCATTCTGTAAATACAGAAAGCCTATATAGGCCCAGAAGTAGAATTTCAATAATTAGAATTCAGATTTCAGAGAAATATCTCTATTTACAGATTTCCTGGCACCTAAAGTGAGGGAGGGCTGAGAATCACACATGTAAGTATAGACACCAAAAGTTCTGCTCTGCATGCCTATAACCTCATGAAGACATGAGTCTATATGTTGTTCTGTGGCTTCACTGTAGAAAGTAGAGATTTTATCCTACAGTGCTGACTTCGTGGTGATTTGAACTGAGGGAATTAAAAGTTTGCAATGCCCAAATAGTGATTTACTATTGGTATTCCTATGGATTGGTTTTGTATTTCTTACTACTGGTTCCCCTAACAAATTGGGATTTATCTTGCCATCCATTTTTATTTCAAACCACATAAGAAAAGATGTTATTGACTGCTTTGTATTCAGTGACAAATTCCTCCTCTTCTTACCAAATGCATTCTGACTGTTGCTAAAAAAATGATGCACTTGATAGCACACGGGGATTTAAATACCGTCAACTGTAAAGGGTACTTCTGCAGACTAGTGCACAGTTCCTAGCTATGTTTAAGCCTAATTTCTAGAGTCTGGCTGAAGTAACAAGCTTCACTTCCAGATTTTGAATACAGCAACTTTGAACAATCTCTGAATCCAGGTTTTGACCCAGCCATTATTTCAAAACAAAAAAAACACATACACACACCCCAAAAAACGACCCAAAGAAAAAGAACAACACAGAGCAGCTTTCAGGATTTTGAATTCCTTCATATCTAGGGCATTTGAATCTAAGACATTACGAAAGCCTGTCTACGTACATAGAGTAGATAAACTCCACTGCAATATAGATCTGATTAAAAAGTCATTGCATTTGTTTTTATGGAAAAGAAGTCATCTTAAATGTTTAACATATACAATAAAAAGATGCAAGAATAGAAAGGCAGAAATAAAAGCATACAATATTTAGAAGAGCCAAGAAGAAATGAACAAGGAATAGAGAGCAACCAGGAAAGTGGGACAGAAGGATGGAAAAGGAAGACTGCAAGAAGTAAAACAAAGTAACAGGAGAAAGGACACAAAGTTGACAGCAAGAAAGGAGAAAAAAAGACTAAGAAAATATTTTTCTGACCATCCATTAAATTTTCTCACAGAAATGGAAATCTGGGAAGGTTAAAAGGGGAAAGATGTTTATACAAATATTAACAACAGAGTATTTCTTAGAGGCCTTCATATTAATTTATACAAGTTTTAAGTTTGCAAATTCTAGGGGCAATAGCATTAGATCTAGCAGGTATTTTGAGGAAGTCAAGGATGTAAACTTGAAGCGCATATCTGTGCTTAATTTCAGTTGTCTTTACTGTCTCATATAATTTGTTATGGTTTGTTTTTTCAATGTTTGCAATTTAAAAATAGCATTCTACTTCATGTCAAGTATATGAGTTAATTATAGCAGACTATGATTTTCAATGCTAGGTGCCTGATGTTAGGCTCCCAAGCCTATGTTTGGATATGAAATAATTAGCCTCAATTTCAGAACTGACTGAACTGAGTCTGCTTAGTACGTACTTAATAAAATTGCTAATATTACAAAAAATTTATTGCTATTTTACTGCATTAAAAAACTTTCCCATAGAATGCAAAGAATGATCTGGCCCTTTTCCCAAAGGACTTTAAATCAGTAAATAAGATTGTGCTATCCACACTGATTTCCAGTAGCAAGATACTGTTTCACGAGAAAAACAGCAATGGCATCTGACCCTGTGTTTTAAACGAGACTAGAAACCAGACCAAAGGAAGGCATCAGCTGTAGCTCTATGGCATTCATGTGGCATAGAAGCCTTCTTTTCTTTTTCATATGTGAAAAATCTCAGACAGAATTGTGATTTCATTAGATATTTATTGCTGGCTTTTTCTGGCTTTAAATTTAATACTCCTGTTAAGATTCCATGTGAGTATCTTCATATGTGCCGTATTATTATAATCTATTGTCAGCAGAATAAACAAGGCAAAACGGTGAGCTATCTCTGTAACTATAAGGATTGGAAATTATACATGCAGCGAAGCTTAAGCATACGACAAATTCTGCAAAACTCTGTGAATCCAATTTTTTTTCTATGCCTGTAGATTCCTGTTGTCAATGTGATTAGTTAGTAGTTATATTACTGTTACTGAAACAATATTACAGGCAGAAACTCTGGTTCCTATTGGCCCCATTGCCTACCCTTTCTCACATTTGCTATTACAGTCCTTTTAGTCCTGGGTGAAGTGTTTTCTGTTGTCTTAGCGCATTCTATAATAAACGCATCACAACTCCAACACACACAATCAGTCAGAACTGGCAGTTTCTCAACTCCAGTAAACTCAGAACTGCATGAAGGCTAAATTACTTCTGTCCCAGGAGACTGATTCTTTGAGGTCAAGTCAAGCTCATTAAGGAGAAGAGAGTGTGGGGAAGTTTGTGCTGTAGCCTTTCAGCTGCACATATCATGCGTAAATCCTTTGAATTTTTTTATTTCTAGAACTGTGCAGACCCTTAACTACTGTACTGCTGAGGTTTTTCTGTATTGGCCAAGTACTGTTGTCGGTGAACACATCTAGTGAATAAGTGCAGTCTAATAAACAGGGCATGTAATTGCATTTAGGAGACTGGGATTCTCTTTCTGTGTGTGACCCGTTTTATGAGTTTGGGAGCATCACACCTGCATTTGTGCCGTTGTTTCAGTATTCACATCCTGCTGTCACGGTACACGCTGCTGTACAGGGCTGTCTCACACTGCTTAGTTTTACAATGCCGAGCACAGATAAGGCCCTAGACACCACTGTACTGTACATGACAATAACAAATCCAATGTCAGACAGATGGTTAAACCTCTATGTAATGTTTCCTTTTCTTTTCCCGTGTAAGTGTTTCCATTTTAATGAAATGGAAAATACCTAACTTGCTTTACTCCAAACTAACGAATAGGTTAGTGCAATTTTCTAGCAATTTAAAAAACAACAGGACAAAAAAAAAAAGGAAAAGAAACAGCTATTCATTCTGTCTCCTTGTTGAGTCAATGCCAGCATCGTTATTTTTAATAAAAAGATAGAAATATTTATGCCTGAAGGACTTAGATTTGTTGAAGCTCAAGAGCTATGATAGAAACAAACGTCTTTTTTCTCTTCCATTCAGTATTTACATATAAAAAGCATCTACTTTCCATATAGTTCCTGTCATTGTCTCTGACTGAATAAGTGTGCATGCATAATATTTACAGGAAATAATGCTGAGGTATGTAATTTTTAATATTAAATATTATTTTAAAGTTATTTTGATGTGTCATTATCAAAAGCAAAAATATACTCAAGAAGGAAGACTGTCAGAAAAACAGTAAAGTAGCCTTAAATGAAAATCTAGTGAAAGAGCACATTTTATTTGCATCAGTAAATTCTGTATTAGCTTCATGGACGTGATACTATGTAGGAGTTTGTGAGGCATTTGGGTGCTCTTGGTCCCCCTATACCTGTGGGCTTCAGATTCTGGTGATAAGAGGGTTCATTATTCATCATCCCTCACTGCTCTCCTTCCTTTCTTGGTGTGAACATCAGCGCAAGTCTCTGTCATTCAACTTATCAGCTGCATTTCTCCTCAGTTCTGAGTATCAACCATATTCAAAATATGTCAGTTCTTCCACTACATCACTTTTAACAGCCAATTTTATTTTTCATATTAATGCCACCCAGGTTCTCATCATCTTGCACATCACCCACTGCAATGTCCTTTCCCCTCTGGTTTGCTTCCCTGTACCTTGTGTGCCAAGTAAAGCCCTTTCCAAATGCTACAAGCCATCCATAATGCAGCACAGTCAAGAAATGCCAAGAGTCCTGCGGTCCTATCCTCCACATACCTTCCTAACTCGCAGTCCTCCTCAACACCTGTCTTCTGCCAGTAATAAAGGATTTCACAGCACAGGTTAATGACTTGATTATCTCTCCCCAGATATGGATCAGAGCCAGGGTAAAGATCTAATCTCAGGTGTTATGACTGGCAGTTAAAAAGAATCTCAAGTTTCCTAAAAACTTATTAAGAACTTCCCTCGATTAAAAAAAAGCGATCTTAATGCTTTTCCAGCTCTTCTCTTCATTTCTCACCTAGTAGGAAATGAGTGGCACAAGAGAAACATGTCTACCCTCAAAGCTCTCTAATATATATCAGACCATTACCATATGTCTTTGGTTTTGTTTTTTTCTTTTTTCCAACAGAGTTGGCATAGATCCAGATGAAGATCTGAAAGCAGAAGCTGCAAGCCAGGTATGTCAGGATTTTAGACATACATGCTGAACTAAAAACTGTTCAGTGGTTGGCAGATCATGTTTGTCAAAAATAGCATTATAGCTGAAAATATTTAAAACAGGCAGGTTGAAAATAAAAAGGAGCTGCAATACCTTTATTTTTCAATGTGCATGCACTCATGAAAATTTTGTAACTAAAAACCATAGAATCACAGAATGGCTAGAGTTGGAAGGGACCTTAAAGGTCATCTAGTTCCAAGCCCCCTGGCCACGGGCAGGGACACCTCCCTCTAGACCAGGTTGCTCAAAGACCCATCCAGCCTTGAACACTTCCAGGGATGGGGCAGCCACAGCCTCCGTGGGC
>RSEF01000009.1:7452275-7506708 GCA_003993805.1 Himantopus leucocephalus
TTGGGGGCTCCAGAGCTGGACGCAGTACTCCAGCTGGGGTCTCTACAGAACTCTCTGTTATAGAGTTTTGAAGAAAATTATAAATGTGGATATCCTGAGAGATCTAATAAACAAAATAATAGAAGTATTGCCTTGATAGATCTAAATATTTATCACCTTCCAAATGCTGCATTTACAGAAATAAGACATCTCAGAACATTGTTTAACTCCCTGGAATAAAAAAGAAAATCTGTAACGTTCAATTCTAGTCGGTCAGGTTTCTGAAAATATTTTTCAGTTATTTTTCATATGGAAACCTACACTGTGAACTTGAAAACTTTAAACTAAGGAGGCTATTTAACAAGCTACAGCTGTTCATCTGTCACCCTCCCTTTTTTGTCATACATGTATGGGCCTTGTTTCAAATGCGGCACTGCCTGCAACAACAGTAGAAATCTATAGAGTCAATACACAGAGACATAGTATGCACTTCAGCATGGTAAGTGGAACAGCAGCAGGACTGGGGAGAAGCAACGCAACAGTTGAAAAGTTGCCAAAGCAAAAAGCAAACAAGTGCCTAATAATAACGGTGTTCCTGTTTCTAGGAAATACCATCCCATGCGCTTTTTCAGACTGCACAACTGGAACTTAAATGGAAATCATCCAACAGTGATATAAATATAGAAAATAAATTGGGGCAAGAGGTGAATAAGACACTATATTCACTTGAAAATACATCAAAAATATCATTAGGCAGAATTTTAATGTATCTTATGTACTGAGTATTCTTAACATTTACACATATCTGAAGGCATTTAGGGTCTCAACTTTCATTGAAACTGAATGGAATTCAGGTGCCTGTTGTAATGTTTCTTTAAAAAAAAAAAGGAGAAAGAATACTATTCATATCTGACCATATCCTTAGTTTTGCAACTCAGTCACTATTAAAAGGACTAGCATAACACTCCATTGCACCATGCCAAGATACTGATTTATTCTGAATCTGAGGGGACTAATCACTAATACCACTGTCCTAAGCATCTTTGTAGGTATTCCTGCAATGCCTCTGCCCAAATTCTGGCCAAAGCCAGAACTTAGAACCTTAATCTATTCTTGATTGGATTTTAAAGCTATGTAATTTCAGAAATTTTCTACTTTGCAGCACTCATGAATTATCAAAGATCAGAGAATACTGAATGCAGTATAAAATTGAATGCATGTTTAGCGAAAACCTGATTTCTTCAGAAGTCAAAAATTATTAAAAATGAAAATAATCATGCTTATGAATAACAATAACACATCCAGTCTCCCAGCTGTGCCCTGTGAATTAACACCTATCTCTGTTGACAAAAACCCAGCAAAACAACACAGAAGTTGTAAATAAATATAACACCTTTCATGCCCTATCATGTCCAAGTCAGCATTCGTTATAGTAGTAAATTTTACCTTGGAAGATAGTTTTGCTGCTCTGATTATTCTTTTCCCCCCCTGTGGTATTCTATTTCCATTTGTCTGATTTTTTTGTATTTGACATCTCAATCTTTTACTAATTCAGACCTCCGCTGCATTCTCTGTAGCCCTCTTTGTTTTAACTTGGTACCTATCACAGTTATTCAATTTATGTCAGGTTATTTCTTTTAATTTTCTCTTTCATCTCATCTCTTTCACATTTCTCTTCTTCCTCTTGTTGTCTTTTTTCTTTCCCTTTATTTCGAATATGATGTTTTTACTTTATTTACCTACTTTTCATTTTCTTCCTATGCTAGCGTGTCTTCACAGTGAAATAAGTTGTTTTTCTTGCATATATCCCATATTAAACAAGTGTCATCCATCTAAGAGAATGTTGTTGGCCTTTGCAGATTGACAGGGAATGAAAAGTAACAGCCATACGCAGGGAAGTTCAGGCAAAGCGCCTGGCACAAACAAACCTTATACATGGTAAAAAGCGACTCTTTAAGGTCCAGGGAAGACACTTATTGATTATGTTTTGAGTTCTTCACAAAATGGCATAGCATTTGGCAGAATATAGGTACCTTGCAAGACTGAAAGAATATGCTTTGAACTAAAGCTTGTGATAACTACAGGTGTACCAATACGCAGGCAATACTGCTGCACCTTAGAATTTAATTTTAAGGGCCATATATTCAACATCAGAGGTTAAGCATACCTGAATCTTGAACCTTTGGCAAGGTACACAACTTAGGCCTTGAAACTACTTAAAATTCTGTCTCCTTCCCCTGACAAAACATGGTGGGGAGGAGGGGGGTGCAGCATGGGACGAACAATAGGGGTATCATCAAATATAGTGGTTTGAACACTACGACACTTATCTGCTTTTCATAGGTATAACCAGCTCATAGCTTGTTTTGAATCCTGCACAGTACATATTCTTAAACATCACAAAGAACCTGGACAAATAACATCAAATGCCAGTATCTGCCCCTGCCAGTTAAAGCTCTCACCCAGATGAACTTCTAATCACATTCCAACTCTCAGTGCCATTAGTTGGAGCTTTGGGAGAATTGTACCAGAAATAACAGCTGAATCTTCTCAAGAATAAGATGTTTAAAAACCAGCAAAATTAGTGGAAAACAAGCCTCTAGGATCCTTCCTTCTCATCCAGAGTACTCAGTTAGAATAGGGAAGCCACAAAGTCTGCTGCAGAGATCTGAATCTCTCTCCTCTGTGACCATTCTAACTACCAGGACATAGGGTGTCTTGCTCTGGGAACCTCTTAATCCGTATCTGTAACCAGACCTGGATTTTTTTAGGGGCAGAAAAAGCCTTAAACACCTTCCACTTTATAAGTACTATGTCAGAGGCAATAGCAGCAATGTGGCTGCATAACCCTTTTCCTTTCCTACCTCTTCATCTTGATCTCCCTTCTTTCGTTCTTTCCCCTTCCACAAACTTAATTTTCTTTTCTCTGAAAGAATTGGATTTATTTAGTCAAGAATTCCACGTGCACAGCTGTTTCTGGACTTCTGGTTATGCTTATTGCTCTATTCTAGGTTGGCTCACCCAGTAATTTCAGCAGTCAGCTAGTAGCAAATTCCAGTTTGAGTTGTAAGACCTGGAACCCAGGGCTCCTTCCCTAACAAAGGTGTAGAGCCTTTTAATGTATAATTACTATCTGGACTTCACCGTGCTGTGATCTCATCCATCTAAAGTGTCTCTCAATTTCTTTGTGTCAGTTCTGCCTTGCCTTTCCTTAAATGTGTTTATCATCAAATCGTTATCATACCATAAGCATAAACAGAAGAAATAATAGCCTGATATTTGTATTCATTTATTTACTGATGGACTGTCATAACTCAGTTCTGAAAGAACCGAATTACATAATATATACTACAGATAGTAATATATTATTGTATAGAAAATAACATATAAAAATAAACAAAAGCAGTCAGTTTGCTGCATATCACTTACATTCAGAGTATAAACCCCACAAGCTAACTCTGATAACCGGAATGCAGGATACATAATCACTACAGAGAGATACAAAGTTGATCTATTGAAAAAAGGCAAAAGCTTTTATGGAAGGGGGCTTTTTAACTAATTTCCCATAAACAAAGTTAGTCAATAGCATATTTTATTCAGATGGTTTATGTGTCTCAGAAATTCTGCTATGTTAAATCTCTATCAAGACAGTGTAAGAATTTATTTTCTACAAGTATTTTGGAAAACTGTTGTAGATGTAGTATTGATCTCAGGAGAAAACTAAATAGCCTGCAAAACACCTATCAATATCATCTCTGTCAAACTAATCATCATAGTTTATTTAACCACTTCTATATCTTTATTAGTATAATAAGGAAATTATTTATACTTTCCCCATCAGTTTCATCTGCCAGCCAGTTGGTGAATTTATTGCAAGTGGCTAATGAGAATAATCTCTGTCTGGGTAATTCCCAAGGGCTGAGAAACATTGGCATTCTCACTTCCCAGAGAAAAATTTGTTGTCCAGAAGAGGTGATGGATTGTCTCCCATACTTTCACCTCTCTGAACTGCAGGGAAAGTGGAAAGTCTTAAGATCCTATGACACAAGGATTTGCAATAGACCGAAAGCATTCACACTGACATCGACAATCCCTTACCTGCAGTGCTTCTGGAGGAGCTGCACTATAGAGAGCTATCCAGATTCCCACTAATGCAAAAGCTGATGAGACAACACAGATTTCATATACAAGACTAAGAAGGTGCAACACTTGTCACACTGACAGAGCTCAAACCAGCCAGAGGTTCCAGTCCAACAGCAGGTGTGGAGCGAAGCACCCATTAGTACAAGAAATAAGACCAGATCCAGGTCAGGGCCAGCAAATTCTGGGAGAATTGTGCTCTGGCATAGACTTTTTCCTCTGCATTGCTCTCATTGACTGCTCGCTGCAGCCCACTCCCTGATCATGTCTGTTTCCACACCTGTCCTCTTTCTCATCTCTGTCCCTGTCCACTGTAGTCCTTCACCCTCCTCTTTCTTTCAGTGTTTCTTTTTGTTTTCCATTTGGTTTATTCCCTTAAATAAGCTCATCCAAAAAGTAAAAAAAAAAACACTGACCTAACGTAGACCTTACCTGCCATCGCTCTTCCTTCTGAAATGTTTCAACTGTTTTACCAATCTATCTTACCAAAATGCTCTATTAGATATTAAGGGCTTAGAAGAGTGTTCTGCTGCTCCGTTAGGGATTAGCACCATCGTCTTCCCTGCTTCAGCCTCCCGAGTTGCTAGGGGGAGTTGCTAAAATACTCAATTCAGTAACAAGGAATCAGATCCCAAGAATAATATTTGGCCTATTTGGTGCATTCGTAAGTTTACTGTGACCATATTTGGCATTAGCAAAATCATCAACAGCTACAACATGGTTTCTGTCTCTATGTAACCTTATTCAAAACCCAGTGAAATCAATGTAACAGTTCCCATATACAGGTTGGCTTGGAACTAGATCTTACAGTTTCAAGGATTAGACCATTAACATTATTATCATCAGCCAATTTACATGCATGTTCATGTATCACAGGAAATTAACTTTTAATGTATAATTAGATTAAAGCATAAAAATTATTAAATTGGTTTAAAATTGCATAAAGAAAAACATTTTCATTAAAAAATAATCTAACCTGCAGCAAAACAGGAACAAGACAATAATGAAGTATCCTTAGAGAACTGGCAATCCCATTCCTAATTCCATCCTGCCACTAATTCTTCCACCAGTACTAATGTGATGCCCGGAGTACAACCAAACTAACTGTCTTTGTACAGAAGACTGTGTCTATTGTATTATTCTAAATTATGACCCTGAGTAAAAGGACGGTCCGTCTATCTACCTGTGCAGTGCGCCCCAGAATTAAGTTGCAGAACGGGTAGCAGTGTTTTGAGTCTTGTTAATGTTTATAAATACCCCTACTTCTCCAATATTGCTGTGATCCTCTCCCCTCAGAAGGAAGCATAGAAAGGAAAGTAGTGCCATAATTATTAGAGTATCATGATCCCTTTGGGAATGACATTTTCTTAGCCATACACAAATAGCATCTGATCCTGTAGGAGTAAACTGTAGTCGTCCCACAATGGCAATTAAATCGAAATATCATTTTATTGATCTCAGAATATAGTGCTTCTCAGCTGCTTAATAAAATTGGAATCATTAATAAAAGTAAATGCTGCACTCTTCCAGTGAGTATATAGCAATAAGAAATGTGCTATATGAGCCAATTTGCTTCTGAACTGATTCACAGAGATGACATTTCTGCAAAGAGGCTTTTTAAATTAAAAAAAAAAAGCAGTTAAATTGTAATTTGGTTTGACATGTATTTTTAATATTGGAACTTCATGATTTATTTATGTTAGAAAATGCCTTTCACTTTATTCATTTGTTTATTTTGCAGAGTCCATCTAACTCGGATAAAAATACAACCAAAGCTGAAAGTGCATGGCTGTTCAGAATATGGTATGGCTTTGACCACAAGTATCCTTTTCTGTTATAACCCATAGATGAAATTTGCATTAGAACCGGCACCTTCAAAATATTTACAAATCCAAAAATTATTATACTTCTAAAAAAAAAACTAAACACATTAAAAGAAAATACATTTTCGTAAGGGGAAGAAATCTTGAAAGTTTAAAGAAACAGAAGGTCTAGAGAAGCAGGAGAGACCAGTTGTAGTACATTCCTAATTGAGGCTATGAGGAGTGAGAACAAGTTAAGCAGCTCTGCCCCCTAACACTCGTATATAGTCAATAGGTTTAAATAAATTAACCTTTTTAAATTCCAGGATAAAACTATTCCAATTATTAATCAGATATGCTGTAAATTCTGTGTCTAGGAAACCAGAAGGCTGGAGACTGAAGCGCCCCAATGGTTGCTGCCTGCCCTTGTATTCACAAAGTAGTAGCTACCCAAGAGAAAGTAAAAGTAAGACCACCTGGTTTACCCACACACCTCTTACAAACAAAGATGCACCTATTGTGAAGACATAGCTCCCAGGACTTCCCTGGAGCTTGTACTTCCTATTCCCCAATTCCCGAGCATTTGTGCTTCTATTCACATTCCTACTGAGGCAACTCTCTCACATCTACATCCTCCCAAAGCCAAGGGCGAGCATACACTCTTTGACGCCCATACTGTCACAAATGCCTCTGCAAAGATGGTAGAAGCTACCATTGTACTTTGTCATTTTAAGCTGGCTCTGCAAAGGCTTCGCACAGCTATCAGTGAGACCGCCCCAATAACAATCATGCCCTAAACCTTTAACACAGATATACAATGAATATAAGGAGAAGCCCATCTGCCACTTTCTATGCATACTGGCTCAGGAGATAAACAGGCAGAGCTCTACCAGTAGTCTCCATTATTCCGCAGCACATCTATTGGTCCGTTACACTGCACTACTGAGTAGAGATTAGCGTTCAGGATACATGTATGTTTTCCTGATAGTAGCTGCAGCAAACTAGGATGAAATATTTCAGCTGATAAAATGTAACTCTTTGGGAATACAGCTTCCTTAGAGAGTTCAAGTGAAGTTATCCTTCAAAGAGACTTTTGATGGAAAAAACATCTTTTTGGTTAAAAATGAATGTATTGCCCTAATTCATCTACCAGAGCAGTTTTAAGGGGCAAAAAGCACTTAGCATTAAAATGTTTCCCTAGGATAATTCTTCAAGAATACTTAGAAATAGTAGGTGAATGGTGTATAGAGGGGGAAAATATGTTTAAAGGTTAATGCTGAGTACCAGCATAACTGGCTTTAACTACTACCCAGTCTCACTTCTTTCACAGAAGGAATAGCCTGTGGTTGTGGTATATCTTAGAAACTTAAGTCAGAAGAAACAGATGAACAGGGGAAAAAAAATTGCTCTGAAGGAAAAAAAAAAAGAGAGAAAGCAAGAAAATGCAGAGGGCAGGAACAGGACAGAGGCATGAGTTAAAAAAAGACATGAAAGAGACAAGGGTAGAGCTAGAAAACAAGGGACAGAGGCAGAAGGGAAAGAGAAATCAATATGAAGGAGTCTCACAACAGTACACGCAAAATGAAAGAACTGTAGAAGGCATGAGAAGCACCACTTCTCAGAGATTATCTCTATGGTAGAGATATTGAATACGGGTATCTGATGCTTTATTTTAGAAAGTCTGCTTTCCATGTATTTTGCATTTCAAGAAGATACTTTAAATGATTTAAAATATTCTTTAAAAGAACAAATTTATTAATAAGTGTCAATCTCTCTTCAAGCCATCATAATCTTTCTTTAGAATTCAGATTTCCAGAGATTATAGCCCTACCATTATCCTAAAATGTATTTTTATTACAAATAATACTTCTACATTTTACTAATCCTGAAAATGTATGCCCATATACCTGCATAGAATAATGGTTCAACCCACTAATGCTGTGACTCACAGGTCTGAGCATTTCTTTGGTATGACTATCTCTGAAAGATATTCTTTTCAGGGAGAGAGAAATTATCCACCCAAACTTTCTTTTGCCTTTCCCTGCCTAATGTTAGAAAGCTGTGCTGCTAAATTTAGAAGAAAAAATTGTCACATAGCACAGTATTTGTGCCCAATGCAAGATTGCATAGAGGACTACGATAAAGTTTTCGAAGAAAAGATACAGCAAAATAATAATCTATCTTGTTATATACTTTGAAAGCATACAAGACTGTGACATTTCTATAGTTTGACATTTGCTCTTAGGCATTAACACAAATCTACCCACTCTTCTGGCAATAACATCTCTTATACCTATTTATTTCACAAGGGAAAAAGCAAGAGGGAGGAAATACCACTGAGGAAATCAAAAAGTTGTGCTGTTCCTTGCTGTCCTTGTGAATGATTTCCACTTAGTTCGGTGGTCTTAAGCAATGGCAACGTGCCATGCTAGGGTAGAACTACACAAAAAAACAACCCTGAAATTCTGCTTGAGAATCGAGTTTTATTTTTATTCTGAAAGAAACAGTAGGAGCCTGATCCAGAGCCAGCTGGCTTCAATAAGGGTTGTTTTCTTTAAGCAAGTATCTTTGAATCAGGTATTGACACCTAAGAAAAACATACCGTTCTCTAAAATCTAGGCTAAGAAATGTTAATACTGGAATAATAAAAATGAAGAACAGATCATTTAAATACTTAGAGGTATCTTCTCGGATTTTCATCTCAATAATTTAAACAAGGAAAATGCAAAAATAAAATACTTGGTATCTGACAGTGGATAAATTCCAGTGCATTTATTTGAACTTCTTTGTTTTTACAGCTTACAATACATTACCATTTGAAGCTGTAATAACCTACTTAAGGCTAGTGGAAAAGTGAGGGAATAAACAAAGGTATTTCAAGAATTTATCAGGGAAAAAAAAAAACGATGTCTATAATCCAGCACTATATACATGGCTTTATTTTGTTGTTTGTGGTTTTTTGAGGCAGATGTAGCCAAATTTAGCTAACAAATGAATAAGTAGGTGGAAATTTCATCTTGCAAGGGCAAGAACCTGTGTGTATAAGGGCAGAGCTCAAACAAATGGTCAGCACAGTTGTCCCATTCCAGAGCATCCCACAACAAAATTATAACTTTGCTCCCAGCTAGCAGAAATTTGCTTTTAACTCTTCTCAGTCCCAAACCTCTTTACTTGCTTGCTCCAATAAATACCACTGGTTTTTGCCTGTCTGGTCCCAAGATATTGTGTACATGACTAGAGACAGAATTCCTTCTCTACACAGGCCTGTATTCCCAGTTACAAGCTACGGCTAAAAATGAAGGTTAAATTAATATAATAAGTGTCTTGCAAAAAAATCTTCACCTGTTTTTGCACCTGCTATAGACTGAACTCCTGCAATCATTTCTGGTTTAACATAATCTTATACAAAGCTTTTGTCAACTAAGGCTTCTTTCTCTCTCTAAGTTCATATAATTCTCACTTCCTCATGTGGGGGCATTTTTGCTCTCACTGGCTGTTGTGTAGCATCAGTCAAGAATATGACTACAACTGTTCTCCCATCTTCTCATGCTGTATACTGAGAGGAGAAGGAAGGATTTGGGATTGCTGCACTAAAACACAGAAGTGTAAAAATAACTGAAACTGAAAAAAGAGCATAATGTATGTGCTAAGATGTTTCCATCCATAAATGCTCACCGTCTTTATAAGGAGAAGCCTACATTATGTTGCAGGATACGTACTTTAATGGTACACACTGAAACTTGCATTGAGAAAAAAATAGTTACTGCGTAACAGGAAAAGGTATGCAAGATTACAATAGAAGAAAGCAAGAAGGGAAGGAAGAGGGACAAAGACTTCAAATGCATGGTAAGTTTCTTTGAATACTTAACAAGTGTTAAATTGCAAGACACAGGCCTTGGGCCCACCTGCAGCCAAGTCTAATCATTTTTTTTCTGACAGCGGGGTGAGGATGAGATTGTGTGCGATATGGTCCTCCAAGACAACAATGTGACGAGAGCACTACTGCTGCCTATCTGCAGCACACGTGAGGGGTGAGAGGGAGCAAGAGAGAGATGGTAATTGTTGTCAGCTGGCTAGTATGGGTATTATAACTATTGCAATATTATAGTTATATCAGGATGCCTAGTGCATCCCTGATACTGCTCCAAGCTACCAAATAGCAACGTAGCTGTCTAACTTGCACAGCGCTTTGCTTTTTGAGCTGCTCACATGCACACTGCCACAAATAGAGTAGTGGGAAGAGAGCTTTCTCCTTCGTTACCGATTTCTTTTCAATCTGAGGAACTAACATGCAGTTACACTGAATAGAAGCAGGAGTCTGGGACAGAGTGAGCCAATTCTCCAGTAAGCAACTTCTAAAAGTGTTTCTACTTGAACTGCAGTTATCCATCATTCAGATGCATTCCTTTCAGTTTAAAAAAAGGTTGTTTTTGTCCTTTGCACTTGCCTGAAATCAGTCAGCCAAAAGGAATTGTATTATTTGTAGACTTCAAAAGTTTATCCTCCTTAACTTATCAGGGCACCTATCATTTTATGTCTCCTATGCTTTGTACATGGATAAAACAGACATAATGGCTTCCTATGAACTAAGATAAGTACTATTCTGTACCTCTGAGAAAACGGAAATGCTACTAAAAGCAAAAGTGCATTCCAGGGTGAACTGACAGTCAAAGAAAAATTCAGCATTTTGTGGTCTTCAGCTGAATTTTCCTTATGGGATGACTTGCCACTCTCATATCAGAGACAGACATCTTTGGAAGGAAAAGA
This sequence comes from Himantopus leucocephalus, assembly GCA_003993805.1. Classification (NCBI taxonomy): domain Eukaryota; kingdom Metazoa; phylum Chordata; class Aves; order Charadriiformes; family Recurvirostridae; genus Himantopus; species Himantopus leucocephalus. Next base: position 7,462,964 of record RSEF01000009.1, read on the forward strand.
CAAGAGGCTGTAAGCAGGCATGGGCACACCATTTTCTTTTACCTGCCAGAGAATGAAAGGATTCTTAATTACTTACATTCTGATTTGGTGACAAATATTCTGACTTCAGTGACAACAGCAGAATAGCACATGGTGTCCTAGTTTTGGACCAGAACGTCATTTTGCTAGACAGTTTTCAAAGAGAGTGTAGACAATCTTATCTCAGAGAGACTTCAGTCTAATTATGAATGAAAGAAGCATCAGATAATGCAATGTAAGCAGATTCAGGTAGCACACAGAAACAGTAATGTGGAATTGGCTAGCAGGAAGTGTAGACCTCATAGCATAGATGTGCCAATATTGCTTAAAAGTTGGTTTTGCAGGTGTTACAAGCAGATTGTAATAAAAGCTGAGGGGAAAGCACAAATCCTAGTAAATGAATTATAGTGGATATCATAACATGATGTAAGAACAGCTGACTATATCATGAGGCTTTCTCAAGCACTGCAAACTTCAGCAGGACAGGGTCCCCAGAAGGTATTTTAACATTAGCAACAATTGCTTGAACTCAGTTCAAAATTCATTCCAACACATTTTCAAGCACGTGATCTAGAAAAAGTCATTGTTGTTTTTACAGCACAGATAATCAGTATATCTGATTTGGTGCCATTTCCTGACCCTTTCCAAGGACGCAAGATTGTTGAAACTCTGCAAATTAACCTAATAAATAAACATGGCTAATGATTAACCAGAATAATAAGTGACCTCAGTTCGTCCTCCATTCACAGAAAGAAACCTGGATAAATAATTCTTAAACAATTCCACACTGAATATGCAAGTAAAATCATTCTCGCTTGTAAAGTTTCTCTCGTGTCAATTCTTTGAAAATCTCTTTCATGTCCAGGTATTTTTAGAAGAAAACATTATTAAACATGAGTTGAATACTAAGTATAAACTCAAAGTTAAATGTTAAGTGTTAAACAAAAGTGTTAAACAAAAAATTGCTGTTTCTTCTTACAGTATTTGATATATTCTCCTTTTCACCCTTCCATTGCATAGAGACATATGTAAAGATTATTTCTGATTGTTTCTTGTTATTTTTATTGCAAAATATAAAACTTTGAACCCACCCTTTCCCCACCAGGATCCCGAAGGAAGAAGGGAGCTGCAGGAATTTTAGTTCCACAAAATACAATCAAAAGGAGATAAAGTTTGGAATTTTCACTATTTAGTTTTTTAATCCTGACACTAAGATTCAATACATTGCAGAAAGGTCTATTTACATGTTTAAAATTGAAAAAAGGGGCAAAAAAAAAATGTAGTTAGGGATAAAAGGAACTGACGAGGGAAGACAATAGAAAGATCAGATTCTTTTTCGTAGTCTAATTTTATCTCTTACATAAAATGCAAAAACTAAGTCATTCTGGAAAAGGACTTTTTTTTTTGGCAAAGGCTTTTACTTTGCTGGTAGCAAAGCCATTATATCAAATGTCTTGGTTTCTTTAAAGCCTTCATAGTAGTATGCAGTGCTTTTGCCTTTAAGGGAAGAAATAAGGAGACACGTGGGAGAAATTTTGTGGGATTTCAAAAAAATCAATGTTCAAAATAATAGTTAAACAGTGCAGGCATGGGACAAGTGGAGAAGGAGAGCATGTCATTATTATTGCAATCTGAGAAAAAGGGAAGCGCTTTAATGTGAAAAGAGATTCACGGTAAAGTCAAAGAAAAAAAACCATTTTGTAAGCTGTTATTGAATCCTTGTTGTCATCCATCGGAGACATGCTGGGCCAGGTTCTATTTTCTGTTCTTTGTGTCAAATGGTCATTGATTTTTGTAAGAGTTTTGCATGGTATCTAAGGCAGAACCAGGCCTACAGCTTATTCTAGACAACTCAGTGTATAATCACCAGCTTTTCTATTTAACATCCTAGCTTATTTGACGTACTATACCTTTTGTTTGTGCTGTTCAAGGGGTTCTCTCAATTTCTGATCACGATAACAAGGACCACAACTGAATATAAAGATTGTTTCACATACCTCAGTGTACCCACATAAATGCATGGGGGTTTATGCAACTATGTCACTGTCTTTCATGTAAAAAATATACTAAAATGCATTAAAATCTGCAATAGCTAGAAACTATAGAAACTTCAATCCTCATCCCACAAGGAGTTCTAAAATTTAAAAATAATATTTAATAATTTTTTTCATAGAAGAAATATAACATTTTAATCTTTCCAGTACAAAACAACTCCAAAGCTAATTTTAAAAGTCAAAGCTTTTTTTTTTTTTTTTTTGGTAAGTATTTCTGAAATGTTTCCAAGGCTTATCAGCTGCATAGGAGTCTGCAGCCCACCAAGTAGGTCAGAAAATTGAAAAAAGGTAGAGAAGTAGAACTGGAGCCTCTGGAGCCCTAAGAAACCTGGCTTTTGCAGGGCTCTCAGCAGAGGCTGTTAATGTGCCAGAGCCAGGGGAGTAAAGTGGGGGGAGGCAGGAAACAGGTAAAGCTTCTGTCTACAATGCTGCTGAAAGTGACTTTTTTTATTTCAGCAAACCCACACTTTACACACAGAGATAACACATCTGAAAAATTTTGACTGGGCATGACTAAGTTCCATCAGTATGTTTTAGCAGCTGGCATTAAAGAAGCCCTTTTCGCAGCAAAGCACCACTACATGCTTCCTCCCTGCCTGTGGGTGAGTGGTCAGTCCCCCTGACCTAAAGAACCTTTGCGCTACACCCAAGAGCTGAAACATCTGAGCCATTCCTCCCACATTTACACCAAGGGCCATTTCTGAAGCTATTCAGCAGAGCAGTGGATGCTTACAAGTCCCACCAAGAGCACATAGCACTTTATACAACCAAAGCCTCAGTCAGGCGATCGAGCTTACAGAACTGTTTTCATTTTTTCTCTTAATGTTATTTTCAGCTGTATGAAGGTACCACATACAGCTGTAGCATGTTAAAACTAGACAGCATCAAGATTTACACTTTAGCATAAAAGAAATTCAGCACATATGCTACCAAGACGGAAGTACAGAGGATTCCCTCTTATAGGCATATTTTATACAGAGGTGCTATATTAATAACTATTGACCAAGAGCCAAACGTTCCTGCATGGACAAAAGATACAACTAGAAAAATTGCTACATTTAAAAAAACACCATCCAGTTCTGCAGCTTACTTCTGCCTGCATAGCTATGTTACAGTACCTTTCAAATCAAAATACCGAACTTATAGAAGTTATCTAAAGCCTAGTGAAGTAAATGGACTCACAGTTTATTGACCTCAACAAATTATAGGTCAAGCCATCTTAGTAGCTGATTTCACTGATAAGTATTAGCAATGTATGACAATTTTTTATTTTGCTTTATTTTTTCCACCCCTTCTCACTTTATTATTACATCATACTGTAGTCTGAATGTACAAAGAAGCAGAAGCCTAGACTTGTATTAGTCCACGCAAGCATGAAATTATAGTTTGTTGGCTGACAATACTTAACAGCACCCAGAAGACCTATATATGATATAAGAGTACTGGAAGATTACAACATAGATTTAATCAAGCATAACTTAAAACCTTCTTTCAAGTCTCTTATTATTTCATTTACAGCCCTGTGTCTGCAAAAAGTTACTTTGCATTACATCTAAAGTGTTTTTAAATGTTCTTCTGCATGTGTATCTTTCACTGTTGCCTTTCCAGTCACTTAGCACATATCAGAATGCTTGGATGCACATGCCGCACATGCTGCATATGTAATACCATCTATAAATGGCACTTCTACAGCGGCAATTGTCACAGCAAGATATTGCTAATTATAACATCACCTAAGCAAGAAATTGGTAATACTTCCTAGTAAGGGTCTGTTATTAATGTTAAATTACAGTGGTATTCCTGTAAAAGCTGTGAGATTAAAGGAATTCAGTATGATTAAGGTTATTAACAGGAATGCCAAAGGGCACGTTAATGATTTTCCATTAGAAAGTATTCTTGAATTGAACTCTTTTACAGAAAGCTAATATCGGGATGAAAAACCCTTAAAGTCACTGACACGTTCCAGTGCCTTCAGTGGGTGTGGATGAGGCCCTCAGTACAGGTCTTATTTGGAAGCTTAGTCTGTATATTGGCATTCTTCCCATTTTAGGTGGTTGCTCTGGAAAAAGCGCTATTAGTATTCTTAGTTTGTGTTGGCTATGATAGTTTTGAGTTGAGTTAAACTACTTTAGCACACTCTAACACAGAACCACCAATAAGGCTGAGGCAAACGTGCAAATGTGTAAGGGGAAAAAAAAATTGTTTCCCTCTAATTTTAAGAACACTCTGGCAATCAGTGATTCAAAATAATGCAATTCTTGACAGCAGAGAAACTCAAGAGCCATTTACTATATTCTGATATTGAAACAGGTGCCTGATTCACTAGAACACATTCATCATCACACATTCAAATATATTGTGAATCAACCAATCTTAGTACCAGTTCTTAATTCAGCACTTCTTCTAAAGGGGATGCTAAGGGAAGGTGGAGACAAATCAGAAGAATGAAAATACTGATTTAGGGCTGACTACAAGTTTGCATGAGGTATTGCAGCAGATCATCACGTCTTATAACCTTGCTAACTATTGTTAGAAAACAGGAGAGTCCCAAACAGGAGAGACAAAGGCTGCCTTTCATCTCACACTGTATTACAAGCTTCAGGTACAATGGAAGTCAAAGTATAGTGCCCATAGGAACACAGTCTCTTTAGATGCCTAAAAAAATCAGCAGAGCACTTCTGAAAATCAAGGCTGTGGCCTTTTATTTTTCATAAATGTAGACCTAGAACTCAGGAACCTCTTGATTTCTGTAGATTCAAGTTATCCTAGCAGAAGATTTTTTCCTGTAAAGTTGGCACCATTCCTTCCAGCTGAACACGTTTGTGGGTTTCTCAGTGAAGGCTATTTGACAGAACTTATCCTGACCTTCTTTGCGCAGTATGATCTACTTAGTTACTCAAAGTAAATATGGCATTCACATTTATTTAATGTTCTCCTGCAGGCCCAGAAGCTGAAAAAAATTTGGTGACGGTGTTTTTAGGACTTTATCAGTACGCATCTACTATTCTCCATTCTTAGCAACAGAGGGGCATAGGAAGATATTATGACTTAGAAGGTTTGGTCTGTAACAGAATGAGACAGCACAATTATTTTATGAACTTCGTTATTTCTAATTCTAGAAAAAGAAGCCATTCCTCAAAGTGAACAGTAGAGGAATAGGGGGGAGCACAAAACATTTTCAGTTGTTTCCTTTGTGGCTTGGTCACAATTGGTCATATATCTGTGCAGAGGGAGAATAATAATGACAGATTACAAAATAACTTTGACAAAATGTATATAGTTTACCTAAAAGATCATGAGAATAATACCAAAGTGGTGTGGGTTTGATGTCCAGGAGCTATTTCAAAAAGCAAGAAATACTGTCATGGAAGCTTAGGAAATGCATACTTATTATATTCCTTCATGTAATTAAGTATTTTGGTCTGATGATTTTGGTCATTTTTTTTTTTAACTTCTGCTATTATACCTGATGAAAAAGGTTTTAATTTGTTAAATATTTTTTTTTAAATTATTGCAAAGGATGTATTCTTTATGCAGACCAATTTTACAGACTTCTTTTTTTGGTCTTCTGTGTAATATGTACTATGAATAGTAAACTCTCAATCAAATTCTACAAAGTTCCTAGCCAGTACTGATGGACTTTGAGTGTTTTGCTGTCCGTTCATTAGAAATTTATAGGGGGTGTTTTATTCAATCTGCAAAAAGCAAGCTGGTGATTTTCTGAACTGATTCTTTACCACATTATGGTGCTTTAAATATTTAATTTTGGATGTAGAAGTAGGGAAAAACAGTTGAAAAATGAAGCATTTCTCTACACTTTTTGAAATATGACATTTCTTAAAATAACCCACTGACATTGACCACAATCTTGAAATTTTAAACAGTAAGTTGTTATTTATTATATCCTCATCATTAGCCAAACTTCTGCTCAGTACCATTTTAAAGAATAGAAAAAGAAAAGTCCCAGCTTTGCAACATCTATAAGTAGTTCAAGAAGAGATGCCTTCCTTGTTTCATTTTGTGTTTGGTACACTGCTAAGAACCTGTGGTCTAAACTTAGAGATGATTTGAACTGCGATTGTTACACTGGTGTAATATCATAAACTTGAGCATAGTCTATTAGTCTTAGTTTACACCAGTAAAGGAAACGCTATCAATGCATACATTCTTCAAGCCTTTTGTTATACATGTCTTTGGCTTCAGTGTCTTGAGTCTCAGTTACACTAGGTAAAACAAAGCATCCCTATTCATGTCCGCTGTTCCCCCATACTAGTGGGAAAGAAACTCCCTCTGTTCTACATTGATTTAAGTAGGATACCTTAAGAAGAAAGTAAGGGAAAGTGGATTTTTTCCCCAGCTATTGCACTATCCTACATAGCCTTGGTCATGAAACTGCTTATGCTTACTCATTCTTCAACGACCAGCCATCAGCTTGGAAACAGGGAGCATGGCCCTACAGTACGGAAACCTGATTTACACTTTACCTGTTGACAGAACACCTAAAACCAGTTTAAGGAATTTTGGACAGTAATGATAAGCCCTAATATTTTCAGTGTGATTAAGATACGAAGTGATAGACCCTTCTTTAATGGGGAAGCACAGAAATGGGTTATACTCATAAAAAACCCAGTATGATTTATTCAAAGGTTCAGTCCTCATTAAAGATACAGAACAGTGCATGTCACAAATGGTTAAGGCTTTGAAATTCTTTGTGGATTATTCACTGAAATTTGCATTGCTACACAGCACAAACTATTTTTGGATTCTGCATAAATAGAATATCTAATATAGAATTACATTATAATGAAATATGCAATAATGCAAGTACCCATAACGTGCTTTTCATGTACTTCAGGCATCCAAAAGTTTCAAATGCATAAAATATGATTACACTTGCTGCACAAATGACTGCATATCAGGTTCATTCACATTTAATTAAAACTCAGATGTAAAAAATACATATATACGGTCTGCTAAGACATCGTTAAACTGCTATTGATAATTTGTATCATGGCAAATATCAGTGGGAACTGGAGTGAATAAAGATGTGATTGGTCTTCAGGGTTTGGTCCTTCTAGCGAAACTACAGAATTATACTCTTTGCTATGCAGAAAATGCTATTTGTTAATGATCCATGAAAATGCAGATAAAGGAACTCTGGATCTGATTGTTCCGCAGGTTGCTACACAAAATTAAAGCAGCAATGTAAAGTTACAGTTTTTATATTTAATTATCTGTGATGCTCAATTCAATAATATCTTAAATCTTAAAATATAAGGAAAGAATGAAAATCATATGAAAAAATATAAGTATTTTACTATATATTTGTATAATACTACATGCATACGTAGTCCATATTGAATATAATATTTTTCAACTATCATTTCCCCCACTTTCATTCTTACTTAGACAATGGTGCAGTCTAAGCAGGATTCAAAAGAGAAAGCATGGCCTCAACACAAGCCTCTCTCTATCTTGCCTGCTAGGATATTCTTTCAGGAAATAGAAACAGTTGATTCAAACCCTCTTGAGCTAAGAGGAACCAAAAGTCCTGATCTTCTACTTCCCAGATCCGTGCTTTAACACCTAGGCTACTATGTAGAAAACGGCCAGTAACTCACCTGGCAGCTGAGATTTTTTGGTTGAGTTCACTGCTGTCTCAATGAGTTAGGGATGGTACAAGGACGCCTAACATCATGTCACTCTAGGAAATAAGGCTGAAATGAAATTCCTGCACAACCCTGTCCAAGCTACAGCGATGCTAAAGTGTCTATCTCTTTGATGCCTCTCTTCCCCGCCCAGGTTGTGTCTTAGCATGCATAGGGGTATGATTAGGAACCTAAGGAGATTTGTGGCTAATAAAGGAGGTCACTTGTGGTCTGTTCTTAACAGTGTAAAATGCCAACTCTGCCCATTTTATTGGACTGTGCATCTTCACCAATATTTCCAAGAACATAAGGGATAGCTGAAAATTACATTTTTATTTTAACTTCTTATATAGTAATAAATACATCTCTCTATGTTTTTGCTTTAGGCTCTGTTGCTACAGATTCAACAAGAACAGTGGTGTTTTTACTTTTCCACATAGAAAAGCTAGATCCTATTTTTTAAGCATAAATAAATGGATGCTTACATTATGGTTGCAATTACAAAATAAGCATTATGTCTTGGACTGGTTTTTCAGTCTTCCTCTGTCTACATATCCACCCTTTGTACAGCACAGAACAATAGTCTTTTACTTGTTCCAATAATGACACATTTACAATGTTTTTCTAACATTAGATACATCCGATTAAAATAAACACCTCCTGGACCAAACCTTACCACACTCAGTCCAGACACATAGCAGTTCTTCCAAGAGCGCACAACACCCCTTCATCACACAGGGGGGTTTACAGTAATATCCTTACTGAGTTGGACAGATCAAACCTGACACAAGGCATAGAGGAAGTTTGGGGTGTGATTTCATGCAGAGTGGCAGGTCCAATCAATGCAAATGAGCAAAAATGGCTACACATTCACTAGCAAGCAGGCATATGCTTGCTTTGCCTCCATGTGCAAGGTAATTGCAATCTGAAAGCTACACTGCACATGAGAGCAGTGCCAAGCTGGAGCTGCTATCTCCTGAGTGCACATGGCAGGAAAAGACCAAGTAGATATGCTATGAAATACAGCTAGGAAGCTGTAGCAAACAGCCGTGGATCAGATCAGGTCAGAAGCTCAGGGGAAATGCATCACAAATGCTTTCTCGGGAGTCCCTCACCTGGGACCCACTCCCATAACCCTTCCCTGAAAGGTGTGTAGTTGCTGAGGGTGGGCAGGGGAGTTGCTGCGGCAGAAGCCTCAGCAAGACCTCAGCTGGGGAGATACGCTATGAGCTTGTCACTACAGATACATATTTTCTACTCAGACTTTCAGAGGTAAATAAAAAGAAAATTCAGAGTCTGTAGAGCAGTTCATCAGCTGCAAAGCAAATAGCTATGACTCAGTTTATCACAAACAATAACAGAACAGGAATTAACATTAACAAGCTAATGCTTCATCTGATTGTGAAGGTTTTTTTAATCTTGTTTCTAATTAATTTTGACAGATTGAATTAAAATGCTTATTTGCTTTGCATTTGATGTGCATGGGGCCCTTCCTGACTTCCTCTCAAATGATTATACGCTGTCAGCACCAGCCTTTGTGAGCCCTTTTTCTTTTGGACACTGGAGAAGACGACCAAGTCCTTCTTTCCATTTGTTAAATACTTTTCATCAATTAAGAGGCTTCTATTTTTCAGCAAGGTTTTCGTACTTTTTATTTTGTTTTGATTTTAATTTTTCAGATATAGGAGTTTTACTTTAACTTGGATATTAACGCATAAGCTCCCATTTTGACTTTCGAGCCCCCTCGCTATATTCTGTTTTAAAAGCCTTCTGGTGTTAGTTCCAGCTGAAGTACCAGAGGAACAGGCCTCTTATCCTTCTCTGTAGTTTCTGTCAAAACACTTGCAAGAAACATTTTTGAGACATTTCAGCTGGAATTAACAAGAGAAGACTGATTTCCTAAGGTATGCGTTCCTTCTACTGACAAAGTCAAGGAGACAGGCTGCTTCAGGAGAGAAATTGCTCTTCTTGCATTCTTTTCTCTTTCTGATGTATGAACAATTCTCATTATCATTAATTTGGATTCTAGTTGCTTACAGAGGTGGGTGTAAGCTCCTCAGCAATGAACATTTTTTAGAGCTACTTTGTGCAAAACCATAACTATCAAATAATACTGAAGACTAATTCTAAAGAGCTACAATCTATCACGCACAGTCAGGAGATTATTGGATTCTTATGTTTCTGTACTCTATGTCTTAATACCTGCAGTTTTTATGAATGCTGCTAGAATGCATACATTTCAGGGAAATGGAAGCAAAAGAGGAGAGAAAAATCTTCTAGCAACAAATTTCACAGTAAATGAGAGAGCTTGGAAGGTCAGGGGGTATAATGATTCTGCACAGAATTTCAGCTAGTCCCCTCAGACTATGCGTTAATTACATTTCGTGTTATCTGAGCACAGAGGTGACTTCTTTTCTTTGTTCTGTGTTTATGCTGCCTCTTTTCCATTTTATTTTAAAAGCTACTGTTACACAAATTGTGAAAATAACATACATGAAAGGTATATAGATGAATTACATGCAAAAATAGTACACGCATTCACTGCCACCTTGTATTAGTGTCAATAATACAATAAACAACCCAATAAAAAAGTAAATCCAAAATAAGCCCCTTGGAATGAATGGAATTGATATGACTCCTGACATGACTTAGCTCTTGCTCCAAGTGCTGAATCCAGCACAGATGGAGTCAGCTATTCTGCATTAGCACCGCTGTAACTGAGGGCAGAATTTTCCTTGGCAATTCTTTCCTATTGTTTCACTGGGTTGTGAAGACTGGTGTAATGGTGGTACCAGGCAAGAATAGCCAGTCTTGAAGGATGCTTGGTCCAGCACACGCTTCAGTGTTTATCAATAACTTTCACTAACTGGGAACAATAGCCAGGGTTACAGATACCCTGTACGCTGACAAGTGAAGGGGTAGATACCCGAGCTGTCTGGTATGCAAGATCTTGCTCCTCCTTCACATGCAGGTGCTGAAAAAAAACTAACTGATTCCTTTTGCCCCAGGACACAATAAAAATAATAGAAACTGAGCTTAAATGAGCTGTTCTGGCACTGAAATGACTAAGAATGATGTTTGCAGTCCATGCCTACTGAAGGCTGAGATTCTTTTCAACTGCCTGCTGTGAAAGCCAGAGTAAACCCAAGCACAAGGAATCTGAAAGCATCAGGGCACCCAGCGTACACTACCATCCTTCCCTACAGAGTCATGCAGAGTAGGGGCACAACCTTCACACACGTCTTTTCACAGTGGAAGGACCATCTTCAAGATCTGTAACCAAGTAAAGAGCTACATGACACAAGATGCTCTCATAAGCCTACACTAAGTTTTTAACCTAATATTTATAGGTTAAATATATTTAACACTATAAGTCATAGGGACAAGCAGAATAGAAATCAGGCAACACATGGGGATCAGGCAGATATTACGGAGAGAAACATTTCACCAGTGTGCATGTAAAACACATGTAGTCAATGACAATGCAAGTAAAAACTTCACTCAGTTTCAGTATTCCCTCAAGATTCCTACATTATTAAATAATATATCACAACAAAATCTAAGGCAAATTATTACTGATGGGGGGGAAAAGCAGTCTACGCTTAAAGCTGTATTTGTTTATTTATATTTGCTCTATTCACAGATATGATAGCATTTTAAAATAACATGACCCAACTCTCTTTCTGAAATATCAGACCATGCTAATTTACAGCAATTGGGAAGCTGAGGACGCTTATGACTTCAAACTTAACCTGCAAATTACAAGCCAAGACCAACTAATGCAACAATACAAAGACAACGTGATATATTAACTGTGTGAAATGAGAACCAGCACCTTTCCGCAGGAGGTTAATTCTAGAGCGTTCCTATTGTGATTTCTAAAGAAAGAGGACATTGGTCAGTTGGAATTAAACAGCTGATCATTATTTGTAGATCTGCATAAAAGCCATTACTGATAGATCAAGCTTTAAAAAAAAAAGAAATCATTAACCATCATTTCACTTTTTTTATTCCTCCCATGCTGGCATTTACAGAATTGAACATCTTCCAGTTCTCTCAGGTGCTGAGGGTACTGGTTTGCTCTCCTGCTAAGGAATATACTTAACATCTCTCTTTGGCACACTTATTTCCTCACAGTGATAAATTTAAGATCAATCATTTAGTAAGTTTGAGTATGTAGCCAAAATACATGCATCTTAATGTGTTCAAAATTTCCTTCAGTTGTAAGAGACTGGTTAGTGATATTTCTGCATTCATCACAGCACTAGCCTTTCCACTGGATAGTCAAATTCTTTCCAAGATATTTGCTTGAAAATGTATCTGCTTTCTTCCCTGATGATCTAATAAATCTTCAACTCTAATCACCATGTGTTACTACCAGCACTACAGTTTTGTTTAAATTCTTCACTGTTGCTCTACACAGGGGTTTTGAGTTAGTGACTGTTAAGGAGTTAGTATTTAGGTTTTCCTTTCAAGCTCTTTGATCCTTAGGGAAGCACTGCATCACTACTGTTCTCCAGTTCTTGCTGCACTTATGTCAGTATCCAGTTGTGATTGTATAGTTTCCCTACCTATTTTTTTCTTTCATCTTCACTGGATTCTGAAGGGGCCTTACATCTGTAATTCAGCTGAAGTTGAAATTTCCAATAGACCCTGATGTTTTCAAGTTAAAACTGTTATTTTCCTCATTGCTTTTTGATAGTTGGGTTGTGGGGTTTTTTTTAAATCTTATTTTTAGGTGTTGGGTGGGTTGTTTTGGTTTTGGGTGGGTTTTGGTCTTCCCCCCAGCCGAAACAAAGACTATGGCTACTGGTAAGACATTCTGCTCAATATGCTATTGCATTTGGGATAGATGACCTGTTCAGCTAAATGCAGAAAAAAATAGTAGCAAAAGATCAGATGAGAACTTGATAATTTGTTTTGCTGTCTCATAAGATCTAGGTTTCTTTGTGCATGTTTTAGTGAGGATGCGCACACCCTCAATCTTACAGAATGCCTGTGACATTCTGAGATAACTTTTACTGGTGGTATCAAAAGCAGCAGCATAGAAAATGCAAAAATCAAAATATATCTCACTATTTGGTAAGACGTACTGGCAGCATACATGACAGAACAAGGGGAAGCTGTAGTAAATCTATGAAGGGATATTACATGCTCTCCATATGATAGAACTCTGGTCAGTCATCATAGCTGTAAAGGAATTTGGAAATTGAAATGAGGCTTTACTGGGATGAGACAAGAAAAGACAGAAAATACCATGGTACACACCAAAGGTCAGAAAAGTCAACAAGGCACAAAGTACTGCGCCTTTGAGATCCCCCTATATCTGTAGACAATAAAAAAAAAAATAGCTTTGTTGCTAGTAGATGGTTTTGTGCTGCCAGTCTACCATCTATAAGCACTTGGCTAATATTCTGTAGTTGTAGTAGGCTTCCAATAAATTCTAATCCTCTAGCAGTATGCTTGTAAAACCCATCATCTTTTCAGAATCCTTTAGGCCTAAAATATCTGACCATAGGTTAATTAATAAATTGCTGCTAAAACTGATGGAGATTGCTACACAACTAATTAATACTGTATCTAATGTTTTCAGCCTCCATAAGACTTTTTCAACTACTTTCTATGGGCAATATTTTTTCTCTGAAAAGTCTGAAGGGAATCTAATAAAACCTGAAGAGTTGAAACTTTAATAAACATAAGTCATGCTTCCTTATTAGACTGTTGTAAAAAAAAAATCTGTACCATCCTTTCCTTGTGATCATGCTACAGGGTTTTTTTGATAGATCTAAATTGCTGCATGTCAATCATAACATCACCTGCGTAGAAGAAACAATATTTTGATGACCTCCAATCTGTAAGTTAAAAGATCTCCATGAATCAGCAGATAGTATTTCCATAAATTCATTGTTTTTATTGGAATCATCCATTTTCTCAGTCAAACCATTAGCGTGGCATTTTCAGACTTTAAAGATGCCTCATGACCAGTTTTAAGAGCTACATGCAGATTTTACTATACATACACACTAGTACAGGCTGTATTTTTAAACTTCTTCATATATGATTGTGTTCTAAATGACGTGAATTAGATATATGCAAAAAACAAGCACAACCCTTTTTATAAATATTAGTTAAGCTGTATACAATATAATAAAACTTCAAACTGAGACATTTAAAACCTTTCCATTTACTGTGGTAAGGCGATTTCCATAATTACACACAGAGACTACCATCACTGTAATTACCCCTGTTCTTATCCACAAGGACCAATTGCTGTGTTTTGAACTCATCTATATGAGGAGAAATACAGGATCACATACTTAAATGTAGCTCTCCACCTTGAGCATGAAAATTGCAAGCCAGCAAACTTGTGATTCAGAAAAGCCTGCTGTGGTATTTTCTCCAGTACCTGGAGCAGTCTCCATGGCAGAGAATAAAGTGCCTTTCTTTCCAATGGTTGTTTTGATACAGCAAGAAAAGGAGAAGTGCTGCCCGCTGCTCCGTTAACAAAATTGCCTCTTGGTAATCTGTGAAACTCCAAAGTAGCTGAAATCCTTGCCTTCACCCCCCCATCCCCCCCCACAAAAGCACTGAGTTGTCCTCCATTTGCAAATCAGCACTTCATTGCTGCGACATATTTAATAGCTTGTATTTTGTTTAGACACTTTTAAAAGATGTTGTTCTCGCAATTCAAGTGCAAGTCTCCCGAGGTTTCTCATTCTTCACTTAGATATACCACCAGCACGGCCACGGCTAATGAAATTGTAAGCTATAATACCAACAGGCTATGACTAACAGTCACTGGGAGAAGGCAAATCAATAACCTTGTGTGAATGTTTCTGATTTTCATAAGCATTTGATAATGTCCTGTTAATGAAACTTAACTTGCTCTTTATTCCTGACAGATGAGAGCATGTTCTGTATCTTACTGAATCTGACTGATGACAACTCTTGCCTGTTTACTTCTAGCCGTGCAACACCTGTCCTGGAAACTGAGTAAATTCCCTAAAAATTGACGCACGCTAAGGCATGCTGCTCCTGCTGTTGCATTGCCGCCAGAGCCTGAGCTAGCTCATGTCTAGCAGGAGAAGCCTGCAGAAGCTGCAGCTGAACCTCTGATAGCAGTACTAAGTATATCGTTGAATCTAGAGGATAACAGGCAAATCAGAAGAATGAACATTGGCATTTCACAAACAAAACAATGTCCCAGCTCACAGAGCTAACAGCTTTTCAGATATTGAGGTAAGGTATGTCTCCAGTGTTGGGAGGCAAGAATAGGCAAAAGACTACATGGCTTTCATAAGATGCATAGTAAGATCTTTCGCTGCTAGGAACACAGAGGAACATTTGAGGAAGTATCTAGGAAGAAAGGGGCAGAATAGAGGTACAGCTCACCCACTCCCTTTTCCACCCTCTCTCAGCACAGCATGTGCAGCTAGTGAAACTCCAGCAACTGTGCCCTGCGACTACATGTCCCCAGAGGCAGCACCACCCCGCTCCCCAGTGCGGGGCTTTAGTAAAACCCACCTACCCTAGCTGTCAGCAAACAACTGAGCTATACAGGGCTCTGACCAGATCACTCCCATGATAACTGTCGCTGTTCACTCTCCAACACCACTATGTCAGAGCGGAGTGGGTGAGTAGCACTACTCCTTTTTACCAAAATTAAAAATATGGATAGTTTTTTTTTCGCTTCAGCAATTTCTTATTTTTCTTTACTTCCCTAAAAGCAACTCTTCTTTTTCTGTGCTTACAACAGGGTAACAGAGCAATTCTTTCCGAGAGACCTATTTTGAAGACTGAAATCTCTCCCAAATACTTTAAATATTGGTAATGACTGGTTCCTACACCATTGATTCTATGCCATGTGGCATCAGTAGATATCCACTCCTGAGAATGAATCACTTTCTGTAATGATTGGCATTTTCACCAATTAGCAATCCTTCCACGAGATGCACATGTCAAAACAGTACACAAGTTTGTTTTCATGCTGCTGCTACGTGTCTTAATTTTGTTAATGCTGCTTAGACATAAAAACCAAGGCTATTGCACAACTTGCCCCCCACACCCCCTTAAAAATGTCTCTAATTTTAGGAGGTAAATTTCACAAAATATGCAGAATAGTCAAGAACTGCTGAATTAGAAGTCCCCTGAAGCTTTAAGAAGAATCTTAAGAAAGCCACTACTTTACCACCTATTTAAGCACATGACAGAGATTTGCAAGTTAAAGGATGTTAGGCTTCCATTCCCAGGTTCGCGACAGTTTCACCACATAACTTCACAGAAGTTGCATGGGCCACGAGCAGCACCACTGAAGTCAAGGGGAGCTTTTCCATCCATTTTAATACATGCAGATTTGGGCACTTTTTCAGCCCAAGTTTCAAACCAAAGGTCTGTAATGCATGTATCACTAGAGTCTGTCAGCACAGACCTCGAAGCACCTTACAATATTTATTCTTTCAAAATCACCTACGATACGATTATTACTCTTCCCTTTTGGAGCTGAATAAATCACAATACACAGTAGTTAATTTACCAATTAGTTGTCCCAGATGTCCATTTCTACAGATGCAGTAACAATAAATTGCGCCTGTAGCGTTGCATTCAAAGATGATTTACACTTTTTATGAGAATTTTTTCCTTTTCACAAGTTGTGGATATAACAGTATTTGCCAAGAGACGGAAAAAATGCATGTGTTACGGTAGACAGTCTGGAGAGAAAAACTAGAATGTTTAAAAATGGTGGAAAGAAAGAAAATAGTAACTTGATAGATCCCTATTTTGCTATTGTTCCAGCTTTTATCAAAACGTTCTCATCAGATTCGGTGTTATGAGAGAAGCAAGCCACAAAACTGGCTAGTGAGCATTTCTTATGCTATCAGCATGCTGTCCGCAGGCAGGGTCACTGTTCTTGCTACAAACAAGTAGGTTGATATTTAGAAGAAATAACAGGAAAAAAAAGCATGTTTGAGAATTCTGCTTTTGTGCAGGTGTTATGCAATTGAAGAGAAGCAAAAAAATACCATTTCTTTCATAAAGATGAGAATGATAAAAACATGAAAACGTCACAGTTACGTAAATGTAACTGTCATTGCATAAATGCAGAAATGAATGCTTCTATATATATGAACACATATGCTGGTCTGTCAAAAAAATGCTTTTTTTTGTAATCCAGAGGAAAAATAGAGGGGAAAAAATAATGAAAGCAATTGATATAATAAAGTAGGTAGAAGAAAAATTTCGTGCCCTCAGAAAAGGTGGAAACGTTTCCACTGACATCGGTGAAATCAGGATTCCACTGTATCTCTATACTGGATTGAAAGCTCTTCTCTTTGTATACTGAGTAACGTTGACAGTGAAATATATTTTAAGTGACAACAAAAGGCAATTTTCTAGCAGAAGGGATTCTAAATAAAGGTCAAGCAAAACTGTACATAAGCTCAAGGTCAGGTTTAATATGGCCTTTTGGAAATGAAACTGAGGAATAGGAATAACTATTTGCAGCTAAAAAGTACAAATTTTGGAAGAAGTCTTCCTTGACCTACTTATATGCAGAAGCCTGATGGTTTCAGAGGACTTCCTACTGGGAAGAAATCTAATAGCATCTGTCCTTTCCAAAATGCAGACACTTGCCAACATCAAAAGATCTATATTCTTATTTTCCTATCCACCACAAATACAAGATATATTTTAATATTATGCAAAGAAACACCTTACAGTAACTAAAAATATGTAGATTCCTCATAATTGACATAACCATTTGATTTACTGTTTGAAAATTCATGTTAGGCTTTTTTTCGCTTTCTATGAATTATTATTACGTTTTTTCTTCTCACCCTTCTTTCCCTGTAAGGGAGAAAAACCGATGTATATGTTTTCTGAGGGGAATGATTCACCGGTTTCTGCAGCTGGAGTGCCAACCTTGGCTATTCTTGGAAAACCCAGATGAGCACATATAGTTACTTGAGAGGTGCCATGCATTTCTTTCACTTCAACTCTTATCAGGTGCTATTATTTACCTGTGCAGTAATCTAATTTGGGGAAAATAGTTCTAAAGGACCACAGGCGGTACAAATGGGACTAAAATGCACCTTCTTGCATTTTTCAGATGACTAAAAATATTAACTATGTTTTGTTTTTACTAGTTGACAACTTTTTAAACAGATTGAAGCTTATGCAGAACGCTGCTCTGAGAATCTGATTTATCGCACATATCAAGCTGCCACATAGAGGCTTCACAGATTAACTGAATAGATCCAAGCCCTGGTTCTTAACTAGCATCCCTAGACTTAGAAGGGATTCTAAAGAGTGTGGCACAGCCCTATATTTTGGTCCTTTTAATCTGCATTTTATGAACATTTCTCTATTTTGCTATCTTTGAATCTTGTCTCAAAATCTATGTTTACCAGTAGGGCAATATACCTATAACATACAACCTTCAGGTATCTTTATCATAGACTAGATTTAGTTCTCTTATCTTAAAGTTTCTGGCATGCCTCTGAATTTCATCAAAGATCACACTGAGAATCTCAGAGTGATGTCTTCTTCATCTGCCCTTTTATTTGTCATATTTCTGTGAAGCAGATAATATGGTCTGCCAATCTAAAACAAACTGCCATCAGCAATTTTGATGTAGTAACATTTACCAATCAACTTAAGAAGATTTTCTTGAAGACAAGCTTGTTTTTCTTTTAAGTTTCTTAAGGACACTGTGTCCTTAACACCACACCATGATGGCATGTCTGTAGCTGCAGTAATATCTGCCATATATAAAGGAATGAACTTCTGTTACTTTGATAGGTGTGAAAGACATGCATTTCATGAACTTCAGAACAGAGGATGGATAAGTAGTATCATTCCACATGAAGTATCAATTTTCCGTTTTAAAAACTCAATTTTTTTTTAAACTATAAAGATAAAGTACTGTACTAATTTAATCTCTCTACCAAATAGAAGTAGTGAAATGTTCCTCATCACAGAACCAGAATGTATCTCAAATACCATCGAATTACATGATATATGCATAATACTAGATAAAAATTTTATACTGGCTAATGCACAAACTATTTAGTCCCTAATATTAAATCTAATGCCTGATAACAAATCCAAGCTAGAATGAAAGATAAAGTAGATCTTCATGCTTTATTCATATTGTAGTAACTGTCAGTCAACACTAAGGAATTTTTTCCTCAACGGAGAGGGTGCTTTCAGCAGAGCAGCAGATTAGTAAACATGTTTCAGGTCACAAGTAAAGAGTATGTTTAGATTCAAGAATAGAATAGAATGTTTCCTGCTGTTCTGTGGACAGATATCAAGCAGTGCCATCAGTTCTTGCTTTTCTAAAAGCTAGAGTAATTTATAACTAATCCATGAAAACAACTTGTATTCAGTACTATACAAGAAATTTGCAATGTAATCCACAAACCTAATTCAACCATAATGTTCAGTTGACATAGAAAAGCATTCAGAAAAAGAATGTCAAAATCAAATTTCAGGCTTAGTAATCACAGAGGTCAAACATTACAGTTATTTTAAAGTATTTACAGGTTTAGATACAAAGAAAAGTGAAAAAGCCACTAAAACAGTTGTTACTGATGATGAGTTACAATTTAGTACATTAAATGCAGAAATTTTGCATATAATTCTGAATGTGAAAAAAGAAGAAGATGAGTTATTATCTGTATATTAAAAAGTGAGTCATGAGGGAAGAGAAAAACGCTTGGAACAGAAGCTATTAAAAGAGGCAAAAGACTACCGGGGAGGAGGTTCACTTGAGATTACAGGACGTTTGTTTTATCTGTGACTGACTAAAATGCTGACCTGACAATACACACAAATTGCCTTACCTCTATTCAGCAGTGAAATGAGACTTAGATTCATCTAATATTCCTAACAGAGGGAACCAAGGAAGGAAATCAGCCAGTTGTATAGTCCTTCCCCTTTCTCAGTGTGTTCCCACTGAACGCTTCCCACACTACCAGCTGTCTCCTTTCCTGCTTTTCTCAGTGGCTTGATCCACTCAGGATGACCACCTTTCCATAGCCCTGGCTACTGGGGAGCAGGGTCCCAAGCAGAGGCGGCAGGCAATATTTAGTTGGTGAAGGAATGGTCCAAGATGACTTACAGAGAAAGAACATTTTGGGAGGTCACGTACAACTGATTTTTTTGGTTAATTGGCAGAGGACTATTCCATCTCTTTAATGAGATACCAAGGCAGGCATGATTATTTTGCCTAATGCTTTAAAATGACATTAAGACTACACAAAAAACGAAGCAGAACCGCCTAAGGTGGGCAAAATCTAGTTGTTAGGCTAATATTTTTTTTTCCAAAACACTCATTTCAGCTATGTTTCTTTTCCATATGTGTTTGCTACAAACACCTTTCTCACTAACTCCACCAGCCTTTTGTATGTGTGTGTGTTTTTAGCGTCCAGCTTCAAACACACAGAGTATGTGTCTATCTGGATACTAAAATAAGAGCAGTTATAACTTTGGGAAAGGGCCCACTCTTAGAAAATACTATGCCCCACACACTTGGCTTTTCCAGTACAGGAAATCCTTAGCATGACTAGCCAATAATCTGTATAAGCATCTAAGCCTGCAGAAAGCAGTACATGTTCTCAGCACTGGACTGCGCTGCATTTCGAAGCAGAGAGGACCAACTCAAAGTTAAAGAATAGCTGGCATTTTTCACAGTAAATAGTCCTCTTGGCTAACTAATGTAAATGAAATTCCTAAGTTTTTCTTCCACTTTGCAGGCAGATGTCCTAAACAGACTTCCTAATTCCAACAATAATTTTTAGATTTAGTACAATATTTCTCACTTTTCTATATCCATTATAGTCTGTTACACAAAGATATCAATCACTTGTTGCTTTTTAGCGTATGCTGACTTGATTTGCATAGACGTCTCACATTAGTTACTTCTATTATTGTCTTTCTCTGTGTAAATAATTTTCTCAAATGGTTGCAGTGCTGAGCTAAAATAAAATAGATATTATGCTCCTGGTATATTTAGGGCTCTAATCTTTTTTCATATAGCTATAAGCATAATTTATAGGATAAACTGAAAGGAACAAAACCATTGAATTCAAGGACATAATTTCAGTATACTCAACTAAAGGTACAAGGGTATGAGGAGCAGCATACCAGAGAGTCATATAATCCCCAAAAAAGCATACAAAACAAGTTAGAGGCTTCCAAGCTTTTATGTATGCTGATGCCTATCAACTTAAATGGCAGACATGATACTCTTCATTTGTGAGCTACCCCCAGAAGCACCTGCATTTTGCAGTAGCTAAATTTCTGCCCCAGATATCTGTATTTCCACCAGTGGGCAAAGCATGCAACCCAACTATAACTGCTGCTGTCATCCTAGAGTGTGACTCACAAAACTACCATCCCCTGCCTACGTTGCCAATCTCCTCCTGTTGTTTAGATGTGCTCAGAAGATGACAAGACCATTTGAGTGCAGCTTCTCCCCAGCCTGGCAGAGCTCACTGGCTATGTAAGGTATAAAGAGCCACACATTTGCAGAGACTGAATCTCAGTTTTTAAAAAATTCTGGAAAACCCTTCAGGTGCAGATCTCTCTCAGTTTCTCCCATTACAGCTACTTGTCTAAGTCATTAAATAAGCCATGAGGCAGAGAGAAGCATGGGCTCTAAAGCCTGTCTGTGCCTCACGTGAGGAAAACTGAGGCCATGTCCAAATGGGTAAATACTAATAGATGGGACACACCAAGAGATCTACCACAGAATGCCATGTAGTCCTGGCTGTGGTTCAACTTGCAACTCTGGATCAGGCAGCTCAAATCTGAACCAAGCCTTTTAAATGTGCTCCAGCCCCCAAGGGCATTAGGTGTCTGCAGTTATGGGGAGGAGGCATTATCTTCACAGAGGATGTCTAACACCAGATTCCAGTTCAAGATCCCAAGAGATAGCAGTCCACTGATGGAAGTGCCTGCCAGAGCAGAGTGCTAAAGCATAAGTACCTCTCCCTGTTCCCAAACTCCTCCAGCATCTCATTCCTCTGCAGCTTCAGTAGATTCTCACTCATCTGAAGTCTCTTTATGCCAAAGTCTTGTTATTAGAGAGCCCAAAACTCGTGATTCCAGCAGGCACTTTGGGATCCCAGAGTTAGGTGGTGAAGCGGTGAGTACTATAACACCCAAGTACCCCAAAGAATCAATTTCAGAAACAGTTTTGACAGAAACTATACAGCACCTCAGTAGACGCAGTTCGGTAACTCCTGTGCACACTACGTGGGACCTACACAAACGAGTATTGTCAGGGGGTTTGGTGAGAACATGGATTATCAGTGAGGGCTATAGAACTGAATCCCTTAGCCTATTATAACAAAACAATAACATAAGTACATGTAAATCTTCATTAACTTTATTTTTTAAATTATTATGTAACTACCACCACACATGGTTTACAGCTGATTACAAAAATGAGTTACTTCTTTTTCTGTTCTCAAAAGAGATGTTTCCAGCCCAGGCAGTGGCACAGGTTATTCCTGTTTTAGAACAGAAAGTTCTGCCACACTGGCTAGACAGGACAAGAGAAAAGGGAAGCAATCCATCTTTGGAGGACTGTGTTGCATAAGCTTGCTAACTATTTTCAGCTGGCAATTTCTTTTATGTGACTGCTGGTCTGCTAGTGTTACTTATGAAAAAAATCTCTCCACCCCTGTTCTCAGCATTACACAGTTAAACAGGTTGGAGAGCTTACACCAAATCTTTATTCAAAGTCATGCTGGCTCAATGGTGATATTTTAAAACTGACTTATTTAAAGTGGTGCAAAGCCTTGAGTGGACACCTTTAGTGCACTAGGCACTCAACATACCTAATTTATGATTGAATTACCTGATTTAAGTTTTAGTGGTACAGCTCTGAATATCAATGTGCCCTAAGCTAACAAATTAACTAGCACAACACAGCAAAAAGTCTAAGCATGCTAGTAGTTCTTTGGAGAGATGCCAAAACTTAATAACATGAACAGAATAAATACACTTTATGAAAAAAACAATTTTTTCAAAGGTAACATCTGTTTTGCACTGGCTCCTGGTGTGAATAGATTCATCTGTGCACACATACGAGTGGGCTAACAGGGATTCTGTACATTCAAATACCCCTCAGCATGCTCTGCCTTCATCAAAAACTCTAATGTGAGGAGGACTCCAAAAGTTTCTTTCTGAAAAAAAATGGACAACTTCTTACACCTGTTTTTCAAATTGTTTCATATGAATAGCTATATGGACTAAGTCCTTAAAATCAAAACCTGAGAACATTCCTGTTTTCAATAATATGTTTGCAATCTTTCGTTGCCTGTAAGCAAAGCTACTTCATTAATCCTTGAAGCATATAAATGCAGTTTAATTACCCAGATTGAGAATGTTTTTCAAGGCTTATGAGACTAACAACATTTGGTCATGTTGGTTGCAAATAAGGAAGGAATTTCCTCCTTTTAAAAAAATATTATAAAAAACCCATAAATATCAGTGGCTCCAAAGGACGGAATAGAGTGAGCTCTGCCTGTAACACTAAGGTGTACTCCCTTCACAGAGGCTGTTGGACAGGTGTTTATCAATAACAATCGTCTGTCTTTGGACCAAGACAGCCAGTTGCCAAGACCTTTTATTTGCACCTCTCAGGTGCATCCAGCAGCAGCCTACACTCTCACGAGAAAGCATGGCGCTCAGCTACGCTAATGTGCTATCACATTTTCATTAACAGATAGAGGTTCTTTGCTTACTTATTTTGCCAAGATGTTTTATTTACTCAGAAATGCAAACAGGAAAGAGAGTCTGAAAAATCTGTCCAAGGTAGACTATTTCCCCCTGATTACAATTTTTTGAATCCTGCCTCTTTGCTAACTCACTGAGACTTCCTAAACACCAAGATTGTGCTGTACTAGAAGTCATACAACTGCTTAGGCTTACGCTATGTTTCATCAATTTAAACCAAATTTTCCACAAAGTATATGACACAACCTACTTATATCAAATATACAAGAGAAGGAGCATGAAACAACTTGCAAAAAGGACATTTTATCTTTGTTTTTTTGAGTTCTCTGAAGCAGAGATCAATACTTTGGGTTGGACAGAAATTAGACTTAGTATTATGCTGTGCACTAACACAGAGAGGTTAAATAAAAAATAAATGCTGCCTTTACTCAAAGGAAAATGGTGGGTTTAGTGTGTTGGGTTCTTTTTCCAGATTTTATAATTGCATTTTGGTTTAGTTTCTTTTCTAAAAATTAATTTCCTGCCATCACTTTATAAAACCTTTATGCTTTCTTTTGTTCTTTACCAGTACAGTTTTCATTAAATTTGGCTCATGATTTAAAGTTATAGTGCCCTTGTAAACACAACCCTTGCTAACAAACAAAATTATGAATTATTAATAGCAGTTGTTAGTTTGGGGACAGATATCTGAACATTACGTTATTCTAACATCTCCTGAGAGTTGGGCAGGTAGAGGAGAAGCAAGCAGTATCCTGTAAAACCTAAGAAAAGAGGCTGTGTGCATTGGGTCAGAATATTCCTTCATGAATTACAGGGCAGCAATAGCTTCACCTTTCAGCAACTGCTCCACCAACAGTGTTGCTGTAGTGCTTAGGAATAGCTGATGAACTCAGCTAACACCTCCTTCCTACCATTACATCCCTCACATTTCACAAGGTGAAATGTGCAGAGAGATCCACCCCAACACTTTGCATGAGATTATAACCACTGCAGCAGGTCATGGGTGCGATGCATGCAGAGTAGCAAGGAGGAAGGGAACACGATTTGGCACTTGTGAGAAAATACCAAAGCTCCAGCATCAGACTATTAAGGAATTTTCATTTTCAGCCCAAATAAAACTCAGATAAGCAGCTGTGATTGACAGGAACATTCTATAATTCACTGTAGCCAGTTTCAGGATCAGATAATCATAGAATCGTCCATATTCAGTAGTAGAAAGTCAGTGAGTTAATGCCCAAAAGCCAAAAGGAAACTTATTTTGAAGAAATCACTCCTGCATTGGGTAAAAGGGTATGAATAAGAGCAAGCTGAAAGACAACAAAATGAAGAGCAATAAAAACCATATTGTTTCTTTATTATCTCTTAGGGTTTGATTTTATTTTTTTATTTTTTCTAGTTTTAATTTTGATCTTTAACTGAACAATGTAAAATCATATGAATGGGCACCATTTTAATTTTAAATCTCATTTTATACCTAAAACGAGTCTGTGTTGTAAAGGACAGGGTGTGTATAAACATTGTGATAGAAAACTGCACAATATAAATGCAAAATCATGTGTTTATATTTTAATTGTTATTTCTATATTATTTGTTCTCAGAACCTTCAGTAACAAACTGGAGGCTCAACACTGCACAGAAACCAAACAGGAAGTTACCCCACACCCTGCAGGACAACAACCTGCCAGACATAATATCATATGGAGATACAGGTAGAGAAAGATGTAGAAGGAAATTATCAGACAGCGTATGACAGCAGAATAGATTAGGGTATTGAAATATTGATAATTAACAATCATTGTGTCTTATTTGGGCATTTAGGGGTAGGATTTGTTTGACTTAGGAGAGAGTGTGGTGGAGATGGATTTCTGTGGCATAATAGCAGTTTTAAGAAAACATTTTAAGGAACTTTAATATAGTTAGTCTTAAGTATTTTTCTAAGAAAACTCAGTGGAAGTGTGAGAGGCAACATAAAGTAAAGAACATGCTTTCTGGAAAATTTAATAGGTAGATGATGTGAGCTAGGCTGCTGACAAACAAAGGTAAAACAATTCCTAATCCTGAGTGAGAGATGAATGATGGGGTGGGGAAAATCCATGAAAGTTGTCAATCAGAAAATCTGGGGAAACAGAAGAGAAAGAGTCCAAAAGTAACAGGAAAAAAAAAGGGGGAGGACAAACTATGTACGTGAACACCCCTGGAATTTAGCATGACTAATCATCACCAAATCTGAAATCAAGTGGATAAGTCAGCAACCCCTTAGCAGCATCTCACTAACAGCAGCACACCAAAACACTTTGTTCTTCTTTTAAAACTCCACTGTTACATCTTCAAAAGTTAGAAAATCTCTCTGCTATTGTTATTCAGCCCTTTGTGTATGCAGTGCACACTATGACACAAACCAATGTTTTTCCACAAAAGTCTTTTTTTTTTTTTCCTCAAACCTCTTTTGTTCATGCTTCAGTGATCAGCACCCATGCTAGTCCTTTATCCATCCACCTTCCCATTGCAGGACTTTGCTCACCTCCCAATTCTCCATCCAAACACCAGGAGTGAGTGTAAAACTACAAAGTTAGTGAGCCTCCCCCACAAACCCTCCATCTAGCTTGCCTGACAGACAACCAAATGCAAAATTCATCCAATTACACTATTCTTCATCCCTTATTACCACCTTCCAATCCCTCCAAGCTCCCATTAATTTTTATGGTGTAAGCCCAACTGCACATGTACAATAGATTATCGGGGCATCTGAGACACAAAGATCATTAGGGCAGGTCCAGAACGGAAGGAGAGAGGCAAGTGAATCACAAATCTTTCCTCAAACAATCATCCCTTGATTATTGAAAAAATGTTCAAGATGAAAATGTTTATGAGTTCAAATAATTTAGCTACTTTCCTATTGCCACAGGAGTACCATGAAATAAAACTTACTAGCACTTGTAATGAGTATTACAGAGCTCATTTTTGACCATTGTGTAGATATTTAATTTCCTTGAAATAATGTTTCATTTGATCATGAAGTGTTTTATAACACATACTATTTAGATTACACTACACTGCCTAGGTCTGAGCGGGGTGTTCTTAGGTAGCACTACACTGCCAATAACAAAATCAAAATAATATCAGTACTGGTATTGTGTATTTTAATTTTCCACCCTTTTTTAGGCCATCCCATAATGCTTTCTCACATATGCACACAGGGACCTACTGCTAGACCTTAACTGAAGTCAAACTCTGCAGATAAAGACCATGCAAAATAGAGTAAAACAGAATGACTTCATACAGCAGGGCCACAAATACTACCTGGGAGTTGGGACCTGCCAGCCTCAGCTCCTCAAGGAAACTGCAGAGTATTTTCTGTACATTGTTGATGCTAGGGACACAACTTGAAGTTGATGTAGCTCAGCAAGGTACGGCTAGAGACTGAATGAGCTGTCTCAGTTTCCTCAGTGATGGAACTGAGACGCAGGCAAATAAAACTACCTGACACACAGCATCTCAAAACAATGGTAGGTCTGTCTCATCCTTAAATAAACACAGGAGCCTGATTCACCCGTTCAGACAATGTTACTGCAGCTATTAAAGATAATCTGCTGTCAACTTTTCTTTCAGAAAAAATGCCTTCTGCTTGCCTCTCAAGATAATATTGTAAGAGTTTCTTTGTCAAAACTGTGAGGTCAAAAGAGTGCTCTGCTGTTAAACCTTTCTGGGTCTTAAATTCCTTCCACTTCATATGTCACAGGCTCCTTTCAGTTTGTTCACCTGACAAGGTTCACAGGAGAATACCTCAGTGTCCCAGAGTGACAGGAGTGGAAATGTGCACTTCTCGGGCACCTTTCTCACATTGTCAGAGTGCTTTACTGTAAGTGACAATCAGCCTGATACTCTGAGAAATAGCTGGAAATAAAAAAAAATGAAGGAGAGACTTATACAGAGAGACAGTGTAAGTTATTATTTCCATATTATAGCAACTGATAGTCACAAACACAGTGAAGGACAGCCATACATTGTTAGAGTACACCACCACCACCTTCCTACACTCAGCTCTGACTTGGAACAAGTGTTTGGCAGCAAGATTGGCTCAATTTCTGCCCTCCCGCCCCCCAGTTCAGCCTTTGAACTCCTCCACAAACTTTTCAAAAAGGATGCCTATGAATCACACCTGAAAAATTTTTTACCCATAGATTTTAAAGTGCTTGATGAGATGACAGTCTTTGCCACTAATATAAGAAACAAAAAAAAAAGGGAAGATATGTAAAGTTAAGTGACACATCAAATATCAGAAACAAAGTCAGTAGAAGACTAGGAAGAATGCAGACCTTTTAGTTTCTCATGTCATACACTTTCCAACACACTTCACTGTCTTGTGAACCATATAAAAGTCAGACCTGTCATCTTGGAAATCATGAGAGTTCACCAAACTGTTTAGCACAGAACACCAAAATATCATCATGTCTCATAGTACTAGCACAAGGTCATATTACTCAAGTAACTGCCTCCAATAGTTTAACACAACAGTTTACTTCCATAGTTTCTAGTATCATTCCAGTATTGTTTTCATTACCTTACTAGCAAAAATGGTGAAAACCACCAACTTACAATTACTGAGCATAGTCCACAGATTGTTAGGAAATCAATTTCTCCTACTCCTAGACAGCATTACTGAACAGTAACTTGGCTGGAAGAAGTTTGAATTTTAAGGGTCAGCTCTTTCATTTTAAGTTTTTTAAACATGCTTTTCAGGAATTTGTCATTCACAATTACCTACCAATGATTAATTTTCCCTTTTTCATTTTTGTCCTGATAGGAAAAAAGAAATCATTTGCACATATAAAAAAATATAACATGTAACTGGTAAATCTTTGTTTAAGCATCCTGTAAAAGTATTTGCAAAGTAGATAAAAGTAAAAGAAGGCAGGCAGCATAGCACTTCAGCAGTCTTAATCTGAGACAGCATTTGAAAGGAAAATATGTTTAGATGACAGATTCATATGCCGTGTTTAATGATTTGTGTCTACTCAACTGCAATAATACCATTAACCTAAACAAACTTGTATGGATTAATTCAGGAGTCAGCGCATAAAGAGGATCAAGAATCAAATCAAGTATTTTACAGCAACTCAAGACTTCGTTCCTTAGGACACGAATTAGCAAAAGTTGAGAAGTCTCATAAAGTTTCTAGTAGGTCTAAAAAAGCATCTTGCACACAACCCTACAAAGAATACAGATTAGGAAATTTCAGACTTGTGGAAGAAAATTGCTTCATGAAACCTAGGTGGTATATACGTAAACCCAAGTTAACTAAGATTAATGAATCTTTTCCATGATCCATTAAAAAAAAAAAAGGGGAAGACTTTAAACTCCGCATACTGTGGATCCATTCTTATAGAAGAGAGCAAAAATCCAAATCAGCAAAACAGTTCAGAGGGATAACTTCTAGAGTATCCTTAATGCTGTATTGTTGGACATCTGGCTAGCAGCTCTTATTTTTATTGCTGTAAGGTGCATGAAAGATGTTTCTTTTTGTCCACTGCATAAGCACATGAATGTAAATACTAGGAAACAAAATACAACACAGACATTTGGAAACAGGCCAAAAGAGTCAAAGCTAAATATACCTAGCTTTTACTGAAGGCTCAGATTAATTGTTTCCTAATTCCCAGGAAGATTATGTATCAAATACCATTCCTCAGTGTGTACACACAACCTGTTGCCAACACTGGATGAAGCATTAAAATAATAGTGTAGGTATCCAAGTATCATTTATATCACTTAAAAACAAGCAGGCTCAATGGCCACAACGGATGAACTCTTACAATAAGGAAGATGAGGTAAATAATTATGACAAACTGGAGTTAAATTGCAGTATGATTACTTTCCCATCCTTTTCCTTTAGGTGGTATCCATCTACTACTGCTAGTTTCAAATCTCTGGCATCGTTCCATTTCTTTTATACCATCACAAATACACAAGACCACACAGTTCAAAAGGAGGGGGGACTTTCTTTTTAAAATGACAATGTAATCTTATCATGACATGAAGCTTAATTTGCTGTCAGAGTTAACTTCATGAAAAGGGTCTAATCAGATAGCACTTGTGCCAATAACTTTTTTAGATGTTTTAAGTAGAAAGTGCTTCTTGCCATCTTCTCAATAGATTGGTGTAGGATTAAGCTATTTGAGACCCATGATTGCAAAAGTCAGACGAGTAAACTGAATTTAAAGAGCTGAATAAAGTGAGATGAGTAAGAGTAAATTTCAAGTTTATTTAGGTTGATGGCATTACCACAGATAAAGACACAAATCATTATACTCTGCATATGAATCTGTCATCAAACACATTTTCATTTCAAATGCTGTCTCAGATTAAGACTGCCAAAATGTTATACTACTGCCTTATTTTACCTGTCTACTTTGTAAATCAGCATAACTAATGGTGATACTAAAACCTTAGCATTCAAACTGGAATTCAGTCACTCCAATGATAGAGTACCTTAAGTTTTTATAAAAAGTCACCCTATTTTAAATCCTTTTGATCTTCATTCCTTCCAGTTTCAAGTCTCTTTCAGTCTCAAAAATAACTAACGCCTAGGTTTTAAAACATAGCCGCTTCAAAATAAATTGTCATTTGTTGGACAATCACAGTGTGAATTAAACATAGTTAACATTACAGGCCACAATACTCAGTAAGAACTGTCATGTTCTTTTGAAAATCTGTCTACTTATCTAGAGTTTGAGATATGGATACAAAAGCTTCTGCTTTTCAAATGGTAACTCTTTTTGAAGATATTTTAAAGATACTTTAAATCAGAACCAGAGAGAGCTGTGTTAATAGATTCCCAGAAACAGAGCAGATTACAATATACCTGTCAACTAGGTCAAATATCACATTAGTAATCCTGTTTTACAGAATGATAAACTGAAAAATGCATTTACAAGGCAAATCATTAGCTGAGGTAGGATTCCCATCTCCTGAACTCAGAAGATGGTATATTTTTGTAAAGTTCAAGTAATATTTGTGAAGGGCTGAAATATGGTGCCTGACAGAAGCATAAAGTATGATTATACCTTATAAGTATAGTTTCTACTGAAAAGTATGCAAAGAGCAGCTAGTAATTAGTCACTTGACAAATTTGTCAGAATAGAATAAGATAAAAGCCAAACATTTAAGCAAGAATCAAACTTGAAACATAGGCAAACTTTGTTGTCAAATCCTTTTAAACAAACTTACACACTTTTTACATGTTTTTGCTTTTAAAAATGTATCACAAGCCTAATGGATCAAATTAATTCCATTTCTCCACTCCAATGCTTGATGTGCCCCACTAAAAAGAAGAGAATTTGTGAATGTATTTGCACACACATCCACAGGGTAGCAAACAAACTTTAGTCCGTGTTATTCCAGTGGCATCTTCACATAACCAAATCTATAAATTACAAGAAACATCCTGGAAAGCTGTTCTTGAGGTATGACAAATCTCCTTGTGCCCAAGTAATTTACTAAGCAATTCTTGAGCAAATTGCATCTGTTTACTGACACTCAAAGCCATGCTGCTTTTGCACTGCAACTACTAAGAAGCTCTCCTTGCCTTATAAGGTGGCGTTATTGGTTATATAAAAATAAGGACTTGCCAGCTAAGGAGGAAAACAAACAAGAATGTTTTGCAGTGTGTTCTCATCTGATTCATAACTAGGTGCTTGAGTGTATTTTATACTATTGAATTTCTTCCCTTTCCATTATTGCCGTCCTCAAGATTATCTCTTGGCTCGAGTAGAGTAATCTAATCTTCCTCAGTATTGGTGACACCATCCTGGTTTTGTTTTGCACCTGTTTATGAAATCTGCTTATGAACACTCCTTCATGCATCAGCCTCACTTACGTATAACAGGACTGTTCCCAAGACTAGGTCCTGAGGCGCACGCCATACAGCTTCTCTCCTTTCTTAAATGCCCTTTGTAAGATGACCCAAGGTGGCTAAACAGGAAATTAGTTTCTTATCTTTTAATTCATACTATTACCTTTTGTCTCTCTTGAATAATATTTTCCCATGAGGCAATGTACCTTATATGCTTTACTTTAACCTACATATATATTTGATCTGTTACTTCAACTTTGTCTAGCAAATGAGTTATCTTATCAAAGATAGATACTGGTGTAGTCTGACACAATCGGCTTTTGTTAAAAACACATTGCGTTTTATCCAATTTTCCATGTAACTTCAAGTCCTTGAATTACCCTTTTCCTTCAAAAGGTGTTCAAATACTTTGCTTAGTACTGGGGTCAGACTTACATAGCCAACCCTCAACCCAAAATACTTATAATCCTCTGCCCTCAACCACTATCCTAGGTCAGACAAAGCCTTATTTGTGGCCTTATAGTTAGGCCTTAAATGTGCTGGTCAAATATTTTCCCTCAAAACTGTTTTCAACAGAAAAAGCAGCTTTCAACTGAATGAAAATGCCCTTGGAAAAGTCTGACTTTTCATTGAAGTGTCAGGCATCTAAACCCAGAAACATTTTCATCTGAGAAATCTAAGATATTTCTATTATAAATGTTAATTTAGCATCTTGCAGAAATTGTAGTTTGAGTCCCTCACTCTGATCAAAAAGAGCTTTTCTGGATGTGCAATAGTCAAAAACTACTGTGGCAGAATCCAGACTAACACCCACCACCATGCTCAGATACAGAAAATCATGATTTAGGAAGGGGCAGACAGAGAGCTCTTGTCTGCAGTCTAGAGGTGCGTAAGCCAAAAATAGCAGAAGGAATTGCTCCAACGGTGCTCTAGAAGAAAATTACTAGCTATAAAGGCAAAAAAATATGTTTTCTAGTAAAGGTGTCACAATCCCTCATCTGGATCATGGCAATGCCAATGATCTAAATGGATGAAAGGACATTGTCCCCTCAGGGGGTTCCTTTGGGCTGCTGAAGTGAAACTAAGGAGAGGTAGCCTCATTTAAGTTTTTCAGCATACCAGCACCCACAAATCATCACACACTAGCTACCAGCTACTGCCGCACTATTAAGCCTTCTGCATAAGGAGCTAATCAGGCTTCTGGAGACTGTACCTGGTGTCTCTTTCTTGCATCTCACTAACTCCCCGGAAGATAAGTACCTGTCACTAGAAGAGAAATTTTCAGGGGCCGAGGCACTGGGAACACCGTGCCCCAACACAGCTTCCTTCTTTGCTGCTGTTTTCCTAGGTCCAGACATCCCCAGCTGATCCGACACACACACACAAGTTTGCTCTGGCTCTTTGGGGTGCAGAGGAAATAGCACCACTGGCTGAGCAGAAAGGAGGGAAAAGCAGCCCTTCTCCAGAAGAAGCAGAGACTGTGCAAAACACTAGCATGGAAACTGGATAGCACAAGCACAAAGAAAGACACAGCATGGGGAGAGGATGGTCCCAGCTATACAGGGTGACATAGGGCCACACACAAAACTAGTATTGTAGATACTGCCACAACCTGGTAATTTTACTACTGTTCACCAGTCATAGATACTTGGCATCATGATGTTCTTGAACATTGAGTTTAGCTAACACAGATTTAAGTCAGCTTCTGTGACAGTACTGAAGGTACCTATTTCCTGGGACACCTATTGTGTGTGACACCTGTAGCAAAATAAACATTTGACCCTCTGAAAGCTGTCCATCACTATGCATATCCTGGCTGGGATAGTGTTTTCCCTATGCACCATCAAATGCCTTGCCACAGCATACTAGCAACAACAGTTCTGCACAGGCAGACAAATCTTTGATCTAGTGTCAATTTCCGTGAGATCTTCAATGTGATTTGGAGATATTTTTCCAGAATGAGAGAGAATAATCCGTTACTGTAATTGTATTCATACGTGTTGAAGGCAGGAGTGTAAAAAAAAAATCAGTTACTTTAAATTTAAATACCTCGCACACAGCAATTTTCTCAAGATGCTAAATGAGTTGTGTCCTCTGCAGACTGTTGTTGACAAACTTGAAGCTAGTGATTATAAATGAGTACAAAGCCAATACAGTACTGTAAAACCCATTCAAGAAATACAGGTTCACACACAAAAATAATGAAATACTTACTCCACTGGTAGAGAACAAAGAGGAGCTTAGATGATGTGCTTCCACAGAACATTAGCAAGCTAAACGAAGCAGAACTAAGTAACTAGAAAGATAGGGTTTAGCAAGTGTAGTCACATAGACATAACCTGGGACAACTAAGCACATAAGAAATCAAGAAAATTGAAAAAAAAAAATGCTTAATTTAAGGATTGAGTATTTCTCAGATACTAAGCCAACTACCTTTCCAGAGGGAAGTAACTTGAGTGAGTACTTCTATGACTTTCCTAGTGTCAAAGGGCTTCTAAGGTCTTAACTAATTAAATTCGTAAAGCTTAAATTTTAGGCTGCACAGGGCCTTTTACATTATCAAGTCTGAACTCCTGGACATCACAGAGTCTTAAATTTCATCCTCTATTGATTTCAGAAACTTGCGTGAGCTAAAGGATACCAGGTATCAGGAAGGCATCCATTCCTGATCAGAAATTGTCAGCAATGCAGAATCCATTACCTCCCTTAGGAATATTTTCCATTGGTTAAAACATCTGTTTTGTGTCTTTTAGCACAGATTTAGCTTATTGCCTGCATTAATTTTTTCTTTTTAAATAAACATTCCAGTATCCTGTATTTTTTTCATGAAAAGATACTAAAAGCATTCATCAAGTCACTATTTTTTTTAACCTTTGCCTTTATTTTTAGTATTTGGGGGGAAAGAATGAGGGAGCTTGCTTTCTTTCTTACATCCTTCCCAACTTTTTGAAAACCACTTTAAAATATGGACCACCACATTGGGCATGGTATTCCAGCACTGGTCTCACTAGTGTCTAATATAGAAGGCACACTAGTTTGGCACACTAGTTTTATTCTCCACTCACTGTTTGCATGCATTGCTTTCCTCAGAGCTCATGAGAAAAGTCAGTACAACCCACAAGCACTGCAAGGAAGTTTGGCTCTCTTTGCATATTTGCTTTCAGGAATGCAATTAGAGGAAATATGTTTGAATGAGACCAGCTTACTAGGCAATCAAGGTACGTCTACATGACTGCTCTGTCCTTATCATGATTTAGTCTGCATCATCCACATGTTTTATCATCAGCGACTTCACAGCAGTGAAGTTATTGAATATCAAATTTTCTATTGGATCCTCTAAAACCTGCATTCAAACACTCATCAATTCATGGCAGTTCTCCACTGGCAATTACTATTTCAGGTCTATCAACTGGCCAGTTCTTAAATCAATTGAATACATGTCTTATTGATATTGTAGAGAGCTAATTTTTTTATCATAATGCCATTCCAAATGCCTTAACAAAGCTTATTAAATGCAAGTCATTTTTATCAAACTTGTAATTTCATCCAAGGATAAAATTAGATTTGCCTGACAAGATCTATTTTCTATAAAAACATTCTCAACAGCCTTATATGTAGGTTAAATAGGTGTTATTGTAACTGTTACAGTTCTCTTCTTCCATGAAAGCCACAGGAAAAGAGTTCCAAACACAGCCTAAAATAGCTTATCTCCAAGGCCTATACATAAAGAGGTTGGAGGAGGTTTCTAGTACCAAATACCAGAAAATAAGTTTCTTTTTAAAATTTATATTATGTGATTTTAAACTAATTATGATTCACTAATGCTGGGCTGGGGGGGGTGTTATAATTTTTGACAATTTACAGTATTAAGTAGATTTGATACTTAGTCCCAGATTCCACAGTAAACAAGGTGAAGATCAATGCAGTATACTTGAAAATAATTTCTTGAAAATTTTGATGTATACTGCAAGATAGTAACAATTTCCAATTTTGGCAAAACCAACCTTTTCTCTCCCCTGTTTTTTTTTTATTATTTTTTTCAAGAAGAATTTGACTTTAACCTTTCAGGCAGCTCATTTCCTGGTACAGCACTGCAAGCCCTGTATCTCCTAAGAGAGTACCTTGATGCCAGCCTTTTCTATACTGCAGTGTTCCATACAATTCATTAAGTACTCAAAAATATGACTGCTACTGCTAAGATACCCAGTAAGCTTAGCAATATGTTTTAATATGTTTTCAGATCCCACACTTTCAATGGGTTTTTTGTTTTGGTTGAGGTTTTGTTTTGGTATTTGTTTGGGGTTTGTTTTTTTCTTTTTTTAAGGTACCATCATGGATTTGAATTCAAGAACCTAGAGGTTATCATCCTCCTAATAAATAATAGGTGACCTTCAATATAGATTATTATTTAGTAAGACAGAAATCTAGATGTTGTGGTCCATACCAGAGTACTGGAAAGCCTTGCCAGCTCAGGTGCCGGTGGCAGTATTGCATGCCTCTGTTTGACAGGAGCTTGGAGAACTACATGACCTCAGTCACTTGTTGACATGCCAAGGAATGCCTTGCCTTGGAAGTCTTGATAGTGATGCTCTAGACAAGAGCTTACTTTAGTTCAACATGAAAAATTCAGCCCTTAGACCTGACACCACCTCAGAAGGGCAAATCAAACTAACCTATATTGTATTCAGATTTTCACTTCCAAACACTTACAGGACTTTCGCAGTTCACACACAGTGAGCCTGGTCCACTGCCTTAACTCGTATACAAAGCAGGAAGCACATCATACCTGTTGCTGCTCAAAGCTCTTTCACACTGAGAAACACAGGTCCAGAAAAGACTTCAGTTCTTTGCTTGATCTTCTATCCTCTACACTATAGTGCTCTGGTTGTTACTGAATTAGCTCTAGCTGTGTCATTGCAGAAGATCAGTTATTTGTAGGGCCGGGCTATCCATGCTACCCTCAGAGGCTTAGAATTCATTTTGGTATCAGCCAGGTCTTAGTCATAGGCATTCCTGGAAATCAAAGCAAGGTTGCTACCATAAATCCTGAAAGCTGAAGCCCCAGAGAAGAAAGGACCATGCTTTACATCCCTTCCACAGCAGACTACAGACCTTTGTAAACATGCTGAAGAGAGTTAAATGCACTGCTAAAATCAGGTGCCCTCTACTTGCAAAAAAATTTTGGAAGAACTTGGAGAAGTCAAGTGCCTTCAAGTGTCCAAATTCCTTCCTATGCTCTCTCACAGGGGTAAAACAGATCAATGGGCTTAGCTATCCAAATGCTGTCATCCAACCAAGCTGTCATGAACAGCCAAGCAATAATTTTAAATTTCCCTGAATCAAAACAGGCCACACCTCTACCATAAAAGGAAAAAAAAAAAGATGAGGAAGTGATTACATCAGTTTTATGTAGGGAAAAAAATAGCTGTGAAAAAGAGTATAATTTCACAGAGTTAGGCTTTTGAATAGAAATCTAGGTCTAAATCAATTAAAATGTGACGGTATTTGGAAACAAGCCATTAGAGTGAAATCTGAGTGGCAGTTTTGAAATCAGATCTAGATTAGGAGTTGAGCGCAGGAGTTGTCAGACATAGGAAAGGAAAAGAAAAGCAGCGATCTCAATGAATGTGTTTCTTAACCAAATCACATTGATGGAACAGCTACACTTGCTTATGCATGGTACAGCTGGCTTTTGTATTATGAGCAACTCATGACTGAAACCCCAATAGCTGACCTCTCCAACTGTAATGAAACACTGAGAATGAGAAAACCTCATGCTCATTCATGCTGCACTGTATTTTTCCCCACCTCTATTATTGCCTTTATTTGGGTCAGCGTCAGCATTGGTACATGTGCACAGTGTATTGTGCCAATAAATAGAAGGGAACGGTGCCAAATTAAAACAAAAATTTCTTTCCTAATCTATTTCCAGAATCTTTCACTGGAAACATAATGAACTGTCAGACATGAGGTAGGCAAGCTTTAAGAGACTGGCTTAACCTCTCCGAAACTGATGCCTGACTAATACCTGCAACATCTCTAATAACACGTCAAAAATAATCCATTAAAAAAAATCACAAAAGCATTTTATACTTTATCCAAACACAGCAATGACAGCATTACAAGGGCACAGATTTCCTCATAGTGTAGCACATCCATTATTTACCATCATGATGATGTTCCAGCAGCAGATGGAAGAAATAAAACCCTCCAATTACACCTTGGGGGTTGTACAGATAAAAGCAGGGGAATTCCCTCACCCCTGTCAGAGGCCTAAGGTCTGTCACCCCCTGTTGCCTTGGCTTGCAGAGCTGTAATTGTGTTACAGTATCAGATTATACTTCCCTTTATCACAGGCTCCCTGATTTCTTCAGGCAAGGATTGCCACACCTGGAATACCTGCTGTAAAATCATACATCTTTCTGTTTGCCTGAAAGTGAGTGCCCTTTAATTTCATTAAGCTCACATTCCTTTAAAAATGGAGTAAAACAGAAGGAAAGGCTTAGAAATTCTCATTGCAGCTTCTCATCTGGAATGCCATAGCTTTGCAAAAACTATATCCCCCTCAAATCTTCACTTTAGCAAAAATAATCTTATTTTTCCACCTTTGCCCAACTATATTTCTAACCAAACCATGAAGTCACTTGTCACACTTGCAAAAATCTATCTTCTTCCCACCCCACCCACCCCATGTGTCTCCAACTTTCTCCATCACAGCATACTGTCCTCACTCAACATACATTTCTCTGCCACTCACAGGCTCACAGGAAAGCCTTTTGCACAAAGACAGATATTAAGAGTTTGGTTATTGCACTCCAGACTAATATGGTGATAGGAGAAGTAAGATGAACTATCCCAACTGCAAATCTAGTGCAAGTTTTTCCTATTTCTGTTTTGTATTTGGTAAGCTTCTCTGCTGATCAAAAGGCCGTTTGATCTCTTTTAATATGTATCCTCTGTACTGTATTTTAATCTGCCACTGTTCCAAAACAAAATATTGTTTTACCTATTTAGAATTTTAAACTATAATATTGGGATAAAAACCTCACATTTCTTTCACTCCTAGCAGTATAAAAGCTGCTATTATCCTTGTTCAGTGGTATTTTTTTTTTTTTTTGCTAGCATATCTGCCATAATTCATTATCCTCAATTGTTCTTTGCATTGAAATTTGCATACCTCTTAGGGAACATTATATCATGAGGGTTTTGTAACTGGTCTCTGTTTTAAAATATCTTTATAAAAGCAAAGATCTGGCTTGCCAGAAGGCTGCTTTCTTTGGATTACAGGGAACCTATTCCTGTGCAATACATCTTCCCTTCTCATCACTGAGCCCTCCACTTCTTCATGTGCTTTCTTCACAAACCTATTAGAGACTTCCAACTTCATCCAGCTAGCTAATTGTGCATGTAACATGGGTTACACATTGGAAAAAGCTGCTGGAGAATCTGGAGACGTAATCTTTGGACTAATCTGCTCACAGGACTAGAGATTCTCAGAGGATATATTAAACTAAACCAACTTTCTATTAACAAGGCTTTACAAAGGCTATCCTGCTCTCAGCAGCTCAGCCCAGCATAGGGAAATTAAAAGACTACTTTTTTTTTTATGTCACTCCCAGTGTCTCGTACTCATTACCTAACTGGCCAGAAGTACAACACATTACTGAGTAAAATAGTGGTAAAAAAAGTGCTAAACCATGTCCTGATCTTGTCACACAGGTTTTGAATCTACTTCCATATCTGGAATGAGTATGGTTTCTCACAACTGTACAAATAAGCAGTAATATAAATTTCATCAATACATCATATGTTATCCTGTTGCTGTCAGCTTTGTCATGGGCTTCACTCAGCACAGGTCACCTTGGTGCCCTGCTTTTATGTTCCATAGGGATACACACATCTCTGATCACAGTTCTATTTATACACTCATACTGGGCCAAGAGAATAGCTCTCTGGTCTACCTTCACTACTGTACCAACCGGTCCTCAAAAAACTTTTTCAAAATTTTCATTTTCTTTGGACTTCTCTTTCCTTCTGGCATGACACCCATCTCCTTATTTATTCTTTATTCCACACTCTTCTGATAGAGGAAGAGAGAGTCTGTTATTTTTATACAGATCATCCTGTTTTTTTCTTCTAAAGGATACAGTGAATTACCACTTTTGTTTCTCTGTTTTTGTTAACATCTTTGCAAACACAAGCAAGCAGCAGAATCTAAGACATTATTTCTCCAAGTCTTCCTCCATGTTCATAGCTCATCCTTCAACAAAATTGTGCAAGAAAAGTTCTTTACAGGATTTTCTCATAGGGGATCATATTTTCTTTTCAAGTTGTACCTTTATAACCAAAAGCATCCTCTGAATCTCAGCAATGCAAAAGCTGTAGATTTGTCAAAAACACTGTCCACAGATCTGCAAAGTATTTTAACTGTTATTGTGCAGCTATATCTATGTAATGATGAAATCTGATCTGACTTCCTGAAAATACGCCAAATAATTATTTTCCTATTTGAGTATAATTTTGGTGGCTGGCTTTAGCTCTCAATCCATGTCACGAGAGGGCTATGGCAAGAATATTACTCCAGCTGTTGCTTACAAAGTTCTAGCAGCCATTTTGTTGCCTTGCTTTCACTGTAGTATTTTAGTTTGAGCAGAATGATGCCCATTTTATTTGGATAGTGTTGTTCACGTTATTCTCTCCCTACCCACTCCTTCCAACACCCTCCTGATCCCTAAGTTCTCCTCTCCCAGGGTAGAGGCACTACAACCATTTCTATCCTCAGTACCTGTTTTAGTAGGTGCAAGTTCATTGTACCTGATATAATTTATTGATGAGAGGTTTTTAAAAGCTTTATAGTTTTCACTTGATTTGGATCAGAACTTTTCTCTCTTTCTCTATGATGCCACTGAAGTAATTCATTTGATGAATACCAGTTTGTACTTGTACTTCATTGCGTTTAATCTTTAAGGTTTAGTCTTCCCTGCATCTTGCAGATGATTAGATTTGTGATGCCACTGGTATTAGACTGTCATTAGCAAGGCGCGTAACTGCTGCCAGTCCTCATTCTTCACACATCTGTTTTCTGGAACACTTCTCGGGCAGATGGTGATGCCAAGGACATTCTCATGAAACATAATCTTCCATATAGAGTGCAGAAATCCCTGCTAACTTGCTTGCTCTCCTACATTCATTCCCTCTTCCAGTACCAGGGCTGAAGCATTTTACACAATTAATGCACTTCATGTGAAGAGCTTGAAAGTGATCTCATCTGAGGCAGCTGGCACCAGAGTCTTTTTTAGGCCTTAAGGGTCTGTGCACAGCCAGGTCACACCACTGTTCATCCTTTCTAATGCAATAATTTAGCTTACTCATGCCAATGGTATCTCCACTTTTGTAATCATGCTAAAGATGTACCATATGCAGAAGTTCCTTTTCTGCGGGAAAAGAAGCCCTATTGCCAAACCACGGGTAGACCAGTTTTGCAATGTCCTGAGAAATTTTCTATGCCTTCAAACATGCCAGGAAATCTTTTCAAATGTTCTCCGAGGTGCAATTTCTTTTTACGAATTCCATAGTCATTCAGGTTTTCACAAGCTTAATGATTTTAAAGTTTTTGTTTCTGCTGCTGGCTTTGATGCCATATTTATTACACAGAAATTTATATTACTTTTATCTTTTTTCTTCTAAATGCATTTAACATAGTACTTCCTAATTAAGAAAATGGATGCCTTTCATACACTCCTGGTTTCCTTGGTATGGAGGATGTTGTATTTGGTTTTTTTATATTTTGCCTCAGGGGTCCTATTTTCTTATGTCCCAAAGTGAGATTTGTTTCGCCAAAACTTTAGATATTTAATTATTAGCCATCTAAGTATAATCTAGTTGTTCAGGCTCTTTTATAGTCAACAAAGGAAAATAAACTCATCCTCGTTTCAACTCATTCCAATTAACTCCAGCACTGCAGGACAAGACTAACTGCCCTGGGATTTGGCCATTTCTCTTTATTGATAAAAAAGTAAGGCTAGTAGATTAGATTTCTTTCCAATATCCTACTACACGGTGTCTGAAGATAGGGTAGATAAATCTTCCAACGATGTCAACTTTGAATCTCACATATTTTTCTGAGACATCACGTGCATGTCATCAATGCTGATGCCACTAGTGCAACACAACCTTCTCTCTTCATTGTGTGTGTAGCTGACTCCTATGCAACTCTGTTGGGGCATTGTTTTTTTAGCTGGTTGTGTTTTGGTTGGGGTGGGGTTTTTTGTTAGATGGAGGGTCATTTCCTTGTTATTATACAACTGATGTCAGAGAGGTTTTTTTATTTCTCTTTAGCTGCCTCACATTACCTGCATCTTCCAAAGCTTTTTCTGATGTTAATTTGCCTGACATTGGTGCCTGTTCATATATTCCTTTTGAATCTTATATGAGTATTCTATCCTTTTGCATGCCCTATCCTTCTGTTTTCAAGAGTAGCTGCATTACCCACTCATCAATTATATAAGCAAGTCTCTATTTATGTCTCAGATTTTTTCTTTGCATAGAAGTGTTATATTCAGGATAGGCTTCAAATAACTTGAATAAGATTTCTCAATTTTCCTCTCTGCTTCAGTGAGCCCACAACTAGAAGCCCATGGTCTGCAAATATCCCAGACATTTTACTCAGTGCATACTAGAGAACAAGCCACTTCTCAGTCTGCAGCTACTAATGTATAAAAAGACCCGACTGAGATCAATTCTATTAACTCCCTCCATTTTGCTCACATCTCTGCAATGCTTCTAGTTTCAAAGTTGAAAGCAGCACATTTTTAGCCATATTCTGCATAAAAGCCAGAGTTAATTCTTTGGGTCTGACACTACATCTGGCTCTTGAATCTGACAGTCAGACCGACTTTGCTGTAAGGATGCACTGAACTAGCTTTTATTACCACTGATTTTCATCCACCCTCCCTGCTGTCAGACATGAGAAAGACAAAGACAGACAGAGAGAATAAATCTTTAAAAAAAAAAAAGATACCTGATGATTTGGCTTTGCAGGACTACAGTATGATTATATTTATCATCGGTTGTTCAGTAGTTTAAGTTACAACATTAGTGAGATTGTTTGTTTAAACCACTCCATAAAGAGAGCAGAGTTGCAAAGAACTAAAGCAGAATTCACTAGTATCAACTATAAGTTAAAATATCATTTATACTGTATTTAGTGATTCCTTCTCAACTTTCTCCACAGTGCAGATTAGGCTATCTTTACGTGTTAAGTCACAGTAGATCTCACTGTCTTTTCAAAAACATACCTGTTATTCTAACAATTAAAATCTAATATAACCATGCCCTGCACTTTTCAACCACTCTACACTGATAGCTCCCCATCTTCTGAAAAAAATTCCACGGTACACGAGAAAACATTATCCTCTCTTGCAAGAGTCAGGAAGAGAGACCCCTCTAAAAAAACCCTCACCTTCTTCGGGTGATTTTAATCTGCTGTGCATGCACTTAAGACCTGGAGATGTCTCTGTGCCTCACCAGCTCAGTCATGCACACAAGCTGTTGTATAAAGTAACCAAATAATCTCAGTCAGCTGTTAGCAGGAGTCAGCCACGTGCAGAACTTAGCCAGATAATCAAAGTTTCATGGTTTGCCTGCTCCCATTTAAACGCTAAAAAAATGGATGTGTTTGCTCTTTAGGCTATCGCATAGCTAATATCAAAATCATTCTCTTTCTAAAAAAAAAAAAACACCACAAAAAAAACAAACCCACACCCTACCAAGGAACAAAACATCATTTGTCCTTACTACAGAAAGTAGATTGATCGAACAGAAGTGACATTTTCTTTGATACCTTTCTTATGTGTGTTTCTTCACAAATACAACAAAGAGTAATCATTAAACTCATGTCATAACTAATTTACAAACTCAGACTTAAATAAAAATATTCACCAAAGGGACACTTTGAAATAAAGGGCTGCAAACCTCAAGAAATCTTAAAAACATTGCACAAAGGATGGATTCTGGGAGTAGCGACATTTACCTCTAGAGACTTATTCCTACAGCAGAAATAAAACACCTAACAATCGAATATTAAATAACATACTTTTAACAAATGTGTATTTATAGCACTGTTTGATATAGGAAAACAGTCTCTGGAAAAAAATCAGTATATGTAATTTTGACTAGTATCACAAGACTTCCTATACTCTGGGGTTTTTTAATAGTAAATATTACAGCATGAGCATATTCGCCTTTGGGGAGGATGGGATTACCTTGAGTTACAGAGCTGACATTATATGACACGGTAAAAGCTAAAATACCTTATGGGCCAAATGCAGGACTTTTACAGAGCTTAAGCAGAGCTACTGCATGTATTTCTAACTGTGGTCACATCTTCTGCTTTGTTGGGGGGGGGGGGGGGGGGGGGGGGGGGGT
>RSEF01000009.1:7506713-7562299 GCA_003993805.1 Himantopus leucocephalus
GGGGTGGTGTGTGTTTGGTTTTGTTTTTTTTTGTTGTTGTGATTCGTTTGTGGTTGGGTTTAGTTCCTAAATCCTGAATGTTCTGCAGTATGGCTAGTTGCCGTAGTGTTTCTCATCAAGATTACCTGAGAATTCTCACTTGAAAAGTCTGGTTCAGGTAACCTGTATTTTTGTGAAAGAGTAGCTATATAAGGAGGAAAGTTTCCATGATAGCTGTTTGTTTCAGGCATTATGTTGGGGGGGGGGGGAATAAAAATCATGCAATTCCATGGTTTTGTTCCTGATAAATCCTCATGAGATTATTTTTAAATGCACTGTACTTAGAGGAAAGACCTGACATTCCATCCAGCCTAAACTAAATCACATTGTGAAACTTTAAATAATTGGCTATTCAATACACTTCCAAAAAAAAAAAAGCCACACTCTTCAGTTTCAAGAGTTAAATTCTGAAGGTTCTGTTGCTATTGAGCACAGCCCCTATTTTAATTCCTCAGCCTCATCAGCTCCAATGAACAACC
This sequence comes from Himantopus leucocephalus, assembly GCA_003993805.1. Classification (NCBI taxonomy): domain Eukaryota; kingdom Metazoa; phylum Chordata; class Aves; order Charadriiformes; family Recurvirostridae; genus Himantopus; species Himantopus leucocephalus. The sequence goes on from RSEF01000009.1 coordinate 7,507,232, forward strand.
GGTCTGTGGTTCAGCTTTCGGCTACACTGTCAGACACTTGCTGACTGCCTTGTCTGCAGTAGCATTGCCTTCTTTGCTTATTGCTGGGCAATACAGAAGAGGACATATATGAGTCAAACTTAGAAGAGACAGAAGCTGAACTAGGAAGGGGTAAACAGATTTAGATGTTGACTCTGATGTCAGTGAGACAGGAATAGAGAACTGTGCCTAGCTAGTGGCGAGGGAAGACTGGAACTGCCTGGGCAAAGGGATGTTCAAATAGCAATGAGGGCACCCAGGGTAAACATTTCTAGGCATGTGAACTGAGAGTGGAAGCCTGGAGATGTGGGGAATAGATGGAAAAATTGGTATTTTATTATGAAAGCAAGGCATTCTAATGTGCCAGCAGTGTATATGGATTAAAATTCTATACATGTGCCCATACAGGCATCCTGAATTCAGTTTCCCAACTTAGAAGTTACCACCTTTACAACGTTAATAAAGTTCTTTTATTCTACACCATACAAATACACTGTGTTAGAGACATGCAGGTGGGCTGTTCTGCTCATGGATGGCTGAAGTGCAAATCCAGAAGTGGGTTGCTTGATACAATGTTTTCCCACTGCGGTTTCCCTGTCCCTGAATTAGGCAGGCACAAATTTGGTTCAGCAGTAATTCCTGAGTAATGCCAAGAGGTTTACTCTTAGATTCTTCCAGTTTTTAAAGCAGCCTTAGTGCAAAATCTACCTTTTTCTATTACGCTATTTAAATTATTTCTCCCTGGAGATGCAACCAGAGCAGCTGGAGTGTGATAAGACTTCTCTGCCAGCCTTAAAACGCTATAGACCCACGTCTGATACACTTTTGAAATGCCAGCACTGCACATGGGTTACAATTCCTCTTTCATGCTGCACTGAACGATGTGATTATGTCTGTAATACTATAAAGCAACTGTGTCAACAATAAAGAGGAAACATTTATGGCATAGGTTATTAAAACAATGAAAAATAGGCCAGTGCAACTTAAGTTCCTTTAGTGGGCTAAATAATAACTAGCTAAATAAGGAACAGAGACATAAATAATTTATTACAGAATCAGAGGCATCACAACAAGCACAAGAAAATTGTCTTCACTTTAAAATGCATCTCAAGAGACTTCAAAGCAGAAGCATGGACAATACACAACAAAAGTGTTAGCGCAACTGCAAAAGGAAGGCAACTTAGAAGATGTGTTGCAGCCCAAAATGAAGCCATCACTCAACTTAAAAACATCAGTGTGCACACATAGCAACCAGTTAAACACACCAGACAAAAGTTTATGCTAAAAGCGGTGGTGGCTCAAAAGACTGAAGACTACTCTTGGTGGTGAAGTAGATTGCCTGTTTTAGCATGCACCTTCTATTCCTATCTGACGTGGTGCAAGCATGGGAGGAAAACAGGACTCAAATTTTTACTTAGAGGTATAAAAGCTCGTTATAAAGTTATAAGGCTGCTTAGAAGTAAGGTCTAGCTCAGAGATCAGATTAAGGAGGAAATGTAGAGTAATATTAATCTTCACTTACTTATTCTGGAAAAGAATAAAAGAAGAGAGCAGGCGGAACTCAGTATAATCAAATGCAACTTCCATTATGAGCCTGTATTTGTCATGCTAGGTCTGACAACTCAGTTCAAACAATTCAAGTCGTTTGTACTAACAAAGCAAATATTTCCAAAGATTAAAAACCTAGAATTAGGCTCCTACTTCCATTTTTGGCCTTTTAATTAGTTTTTTCTGAAGTGCTGAAAACAAAACAACTGTAATTGATGGCTTTCATACATTGCTTTTTAGTAATAGCTCTTAACTGTTTGGCACTTTGGGGGTTTCAAATAAGATTGGGAGTGGATCAGAGTGGATCTTGCTTCTTACAGAAGCAAGAGGATCTAAACTTTCCCTATACAATTTGATCTAATGAGATTCCCACCTTGATTGTGGTTCTGATAAGAATTTATGTAACAATCTTACAATCTTTTTTGAAGTAGACCTAATTTTTTCACACTCAGTACATGACCTTGAAGGAAGGAATCAAAGTCTTCTGACAGATGCAATTTAATTTTTAAAAACTACACAAACACACACACAAAACCCAGCTACTATAGAACTTCCACGGCTGTAGTATAGAGGACAGCAGAGCAAGTTATTTAACTTTTCAATTTGTAACTAAGATCATAAGGATGTTTTACATACAAATTCTGAATCCTGAAGAAACTGTTATGTTGTGTGTTAAGCAGCAACACCATAAACAACCAATAATAAAAGAAAAGGAGGCACTGGAATGCTTAGGTTTAAGACCCACTGTTATTCACTCTGTATTTCTACAATATTGTTGCAGAGCTCGAATCACTACTCAGTTTTACGTTTGTTCCTTTCTTCTTTGAGAAGGCAGACAGAAAGACTGAGAAAGAGAGCACAAGCAAGAGAAGGGAGCAGGGGGAAGAAAGGGGGATGACAATCAATAAAGCAAATTTTCCCTAGCAGCAAAAATAGCTGACAGACCCGCTTCCCAAAGAACACTGAAAATTACTTTGTGAGTAAAAGTAGCAGAGAAGATAAGTCAACTTGAGGGACTCATGGGAGAGCTGTTATTGACAGGTACAAGGATAATATAATTGCTCAAGATGAGCAGGTTTTTCTTTTATCTCAATAAAGTACTTTTGAAGGAAAAGATTGGAAAGACAGGCAGAAGACAATAGCATAAAACTTGTTCCTAATTTATTTACATAATTTTATATAAAGGAGCATTGATGTATGAAGTGTAAAACAAATGCGTTGAATGCCGAAAAGGAAGCATTACAGAAAACAACTTATGTACACTCCCAGCGATAAAGAAACTTAATATTTGATGAAATACACTTTGCCTATTGAAGAAATGCGCTGATTTTACAAAAGGCTGAGTATATGCATTTATGTAAGAACAGTAGTGAACATTTTCTTAAAGTAGCTGATACAGTTGCATCTTAAATTGTTTCCTGTTAAAATTGCATAAGAGATCACACTTAGAGCAAACAGTAGATAAGAATAGTAAACAGGATAATCTAGTACACGTTTCCTCTCTTCCAACTCCTACTGCCTTTAGGTATGCCACAATACATCCCCTTCAGCCATTCTGGTACCCTTCAAGACAGATTTTGAGCACTGAGTGTTTTATGTTTTGGAGGGTTTTTTTTTTTTGGGGGGGGGGGGTTGTTGTTGTTACTGAAAAACATTAGACAAGACTGATGACGGGTGGATGTATGCAGTAATGGGTTGGTAAAGGGATAGTATTTTCTGTGTTTCCATTGAGTTAGATGATTCCCTTATGCTTTAAAATGAAATTTCTTTGCGTAAGAGAGAAGCATGTTAGTATCAATATTTGTATGGGAAATATTCTTTAACAAACTTCAGATACCTAAAACCTATCTTAACCCACGCCGGTCCACCTCTCACAATGACATTACCCGAATGGTGTAATCCTGTTGCCAGGCTTCTGACCAGCCCCAGTGCATATGGCGTAAGTACCTACCTCGGTTAGTTGTATTAAAGGTGTAATCCAAAACCTGCCATACTCAATGAAAAATATTGGTAAAGTCCCTTTTCCAAAGCTTATTACTTTTAAGGCTAAGAATTATACAATTTCTTCAGGGTTGTGGAGAAGAGGTCTTGGAAGGTACAGTGCTACTTTTTCAAGAATGGCCACTAATACTGTGAGCTTCAAATACGAGTGACATGTTCTAAATGATTCAGCCAGATACTGAAAGTATTGGCTACACATCAATGATATTTAAGCATTAAAATTATCTTAAAGATCTGAAGGGTAAGTTATGTTTTCTCAACACTGCTCATGAGCAGAACATGGTAAGCAACTATTTGCTTTAGTCAACATCAAGATGTTAAATTAACAACTAAAAAAGCAAATAATGAAATAAATTGAAAGTGAAATTGCATCAGACTGTTCTTCATTTAAGCTTTAACAAAATACTTCCTCAGTCTCCCTTTCACTGATCTTTTTCTTTGTTTGAATACAGGATCAACTGACAGATGATGGCACAGATTATATCATAAATAATGATGAACTGACTGAAAACTATGAATCATCTGCTCACATACCAGTGCCAGCGCAGGACAGAACAGGCTCCACCCAGGCTACAGGCAAGGAAGATATTCTTGAAGGAGACCTAGGATTAGGAGGTTACAAACTCCAGCTTGAACACACTGCAGGTCAACCCCAGATGAATTCATTGGCATGATCAGTGTGATGTTAATCACAAGAAATAAGACTAAAGCAAAGAAATAAAAGGTACTATTATGTGAACAAGAGGCTAGAAAATGTACTAAGCACAAAAAAAAAATCAAAGAAAACTTAAATTTTACCAATTAAATGTCTGCTCTGCCAGGAAAGAGTTTACCATCATCTATATACCTACGACAATATTCAGGTTTTCTGAATGCAGCAGCTTTTAATCAAAAGATGTAAGGCACCGCCAGCCCAGCATAAATCTATTACAGTCATGTGTTGCCTCAGATAGCGCTTGACTGTGCCATGCCCCTCACACATACACAGGCCTTTGAACGTTGCTTATAGTCTTTCATCAGCTGGAATGGAGAGAAATAGCTTCCTAACATATTCACGCTCACATGACAAAAGCAGTTTTTATACAGCTGGTCCTGAACACATCCACAGACAGCTACTACTCAGTAGCTATTACCTTTTATAAGGAAGAAACAGAAGAAACTTTGTCCAATGAGTATGTGATTTAAAAATACTTAAAACATGCATTGCAGCACCTCAGTCTTAATAGATCAAGCTCCTTCATACTCACAGTATAGTCTTTTCCTGACAACCAGTCCAACGTGTGCTTTCTAAATGCACCCTATAGCCTAGTCCATATAGGATTGCACCAGGCTGCCACAAACTGGACATTGATAGTAGGAGTCATTGAAGTCTACGAAACCAGCAAAAGACCCCCTTTTATTGCTGCACTGAAGTTTTGTTGTTTTGCAGGATCATTCTAAACATACACTTTGATTTCAGGAGTTGACTTTCATTTTTTATTGTTCAAGGAAAGTGAGTTGTTTCTAATCAATTATTTCTGCAAAACAGCTATATACTAAAACTGGCTGCTCCAAGGATAAATTTGACCTTCTCTCTATGCTGGGCACTCATCACACTAGTGATGAGGACAGTGAGAGTTTAGGTATGAAAGTACTAATCGTGTCTGCATAAACACAGTAACTGGGTAAACAACTGGTCAGCCATACATACAGCTAGCTGCTACATACTGTTATCAAGCATTAGCACAGATCAGCTTTTGCATGTATCAGCTAAGTAGTGCAAATACAGGGATAGAGCCAGGCTTTTGTTAGAGCACCTGCCTTTTCTCACCACAGAAGTTTCAACTGTGCATGATAATGTTCCTACTAAGAAAGTTAAACCATGAGGAGTTTTTAAATAAGGTCATTCTTAATATAAAAGACAACAAGCAAGCAAGAAATTTGTAATCTATAAGAATAAAAATCAAGCCATCTCCATGAATGATCATAAAGCTGAATAGGTCTTGATTTCACCACAGATGGAAGCTGAAATACAAACTTAAATATAATCAAGTTTTAGTCATTCTTTTCCAGGCTAATTAATTTCTGGTTAAAATATGACTCTAGAACAGCTGTTTTAAGCATAAATTTGAACACTGGAGTTCTATATGCTGTTACGAAATATCAGAAGCTTGAACTGGCATTTTATTTTCTCCTAAACACTAATCAAGGAACTTCAAAGGATCTTAATCCCAATGTAGTTTAAAACAAATAATATTCAGGCATGATAACAAGTTCTGAGAAGAACTAATTAATTTCCAGCCCCCTGCTTTGCCTTGTTTAGCTGCATGAGGTGAGAAAAGATGCGCAGCAGGTTGCAAGAAGGGATGGAGAGCGGATGAGGACGTAAGGTTTTATGGCCTAGTACTATGCACCCTGCAGCATGCAGTAGGAGATAGCAAAGATAACAGGAGGCAGGACAAGCAGGTAGAGACACACTGCAGTAAGGTGAATTCATGGCAACACAGCGAGAAGGTATTATCGTGGATGGGTGCTAACACAGTTGTGTTTTCAGTAGCCAGAGTTTCCAATTTCAACCTTCAGAAGTATTGAGTGCATGTCACCAGGCTTCCTAACCTCCTTGGGAAGCATGGATCCCAGTCCTTAGATTATAGTGCAAATCAATAAACTGCTGCAGTATTATAAAGATGCAAAGCTGTTTTTCACAACTGCTACATGAACTGGAAATGACAAGATCTTCACCAACAGCTCTGCTCTTAGATTCTACTCTGAAGTGCATCCTGCAGTATACTCTACACGGGGTTTACTGATTTATTTATTGTGCCTGTGTCCAAATTTCTCACACTTATGCAATGTGATAAATGGTAAGCTCCAGGGTTTGAAATTCTCTCTTTAGCCAAAAAAAAAAAAAAAAGAGTCCGTAGTAAATACTCTCCATGCTGTTCTGCCTGGATTCCTTAAAGGGCTACTTTACTCAGTAAAGAAGTCATCTCTTGCAACAGAAGAGTGCAATACTTCACATCCTCACAGGTCAGATTTTTATGCTAAAACTGTGGAAAGGCTGGATCAGTGGTCCCAGAGGGATGGGTATTTATCCTCTGGGACCATGCTCAGCAACCAAAGTATCATTGGCTTTTAGGAAAATTAGTAATTTGACCTGCAAGCAAATCTGAAACTTCGACTGAATGGCAATAAAAGTCTTTATTATCCATTACCCTATTCAGCCTTGTCATTTCCTAATTTTAAGGTATTCTTTTCATGACATGCAGATCAAGAGAGTTAAAACAACATTAGAACAGATGATATATTTGTATTCAAGGAGAAATTACTGGCAACTAGTAATTCTACACGACTGTTTAAACAGAGTAATGGATGTTAAGAGAGGACTTTAATGTTAATTTACAGTTCATACACTGGAGATTTAAACTACTCAATATCACACAGTGTTTGACTGAATGTGCAAGTCGCTCATGATAAATGAGCAGCTATTCTTCCTATTTCAGTTAATCTAATAAAAGACTGCTTGGAAAATGAAATGTAAAATATATTGTCAAAACATAGCGTCTGCATACTCAGTATGAAGGCCAAAGTGTTAGGAAAGATGGAAATCCACAATATTGCTAAACCTTTTAGGTTTCAGAAGTAATAACTGAAAATTCATACTGAACTGCAGAGAGTGTTTGGCTAAGGTTGGAAGCAGCAGAATGAATCCTGGCTATAGAGCAGAGCAAAAAGACACTGTACTAAAAATATCAGGTCACTATGATAACTTTCACAGAGAAGTGCAACATTTGGTAACCTCACTGAAAGCAGGGGCCACTGGAAGCAAACATTTATGTTGCTGTGTCAAAAGCTCAGACTTTTCCATAGTAACCACATTAGGGCTATCTTCAGTGACCTGATTAACCCTGTGCATAACAAGCCGCTAAACTAATTGCATTGAAGCCACAAGAGCAGTTCACACCCTTTCCACCTAGTAACTTATGCACCTTGCTGGGCTGAGGATAGTCTGTACAATAGGTCTGTCTTTCCTTTTGAAAGCTGGTCTGTATTTTGCTATTAACCATCAAGTAATGCTGAGCCTGTAACATCCTGGTTGCTGTGTACATTTGGGTACAACATAAACGCAGCAATATACATAAGTATTGCGGATTCACACAAGCATTACACATGTGCTTTCAAAAGTCTTTGTTTTCAGAGATTGAGAATTCTTAGGATACAAATATTAATTATGCACTTTAAAGAAGAAGATATCCTGAATATTCACTTTAGAGATTGGAAACTACTACCTCTAAAGACAGAGTTGGTTTTCCCCTTACTTCCTTCTAGCAAAACAGAAAATAGCCCTTTTCAACATCGTAAAGCAAACCAGTCCTGAGCATTTTAAATAACACAAGCAAGCTCATTTCTGACAATATAATCCCAACAAACATGAGTTCTGCTCAGTAAACTGTAAAAGACTTGTCAACATTTTTATTTTACAGTCTTTCAGAACTTGAAAATTCTCCAATTGATCCAAATTTCCTAAGCAAATGTTAGTTTAACCCACAGCCTTGGTCCCAATACCAGTCAATTTCCAGATCATGAAATGCCCTCCTTCCTTTAGCTCCGTGATTAGTTTTTATGGTAGATATTACTGTTCAGGAGAGTTAAACCAAACACCTGAACATGTTTTTCCTTAAATACTGGTTGGTTTATTGTTGTTTTCTTTGGGGTTTGTTTGGTTGGTTTTTTACATGTACATTTTTTACATCACAATCACATACTGGAGTGCAAGTTCCTGAACAGTATGAAAGAAAACTTCGTCTGCCAATGCAGTACTTGTCTTTCTCTTATTCACCCCTTTCAAGTGATTAAAGAAATGGGACAGCCTAGTGCAGTGATGGACATCAGCCAAGCAAAGATCCCCTTCAACAGCCTGGTGGTGCAAGTCACACTTCCAAACTTAAAACAACCTACTGGACATCCTGGCATATGTTACGAAGCACAGATGAATTCTTCAAAAGGCACACCACAACATCTGTCAGCTCCACGGTACCAATTAACAGCCCAGGTTTGTCTTTCCCATATGAAAAGTACAGGGACTTTCCTACAGTTAACTCAATGTGTGTCAAGTCTCCCTCTCCAGCTTTGGCTCAGTTCCTAACAGCCCCTTGGCACCATCAGCATGGGCCCACAGCAGCTGCACTGCTAGAAAAGCCACCAGCTAAGACTGTCTCATATTTCCATGGAATTCTGTAGGAAAGAACCCAGTCTTCATGTTTCCAATTACATACACCCTTCCAGCTTTCCCACTGTTAACAACCACACTGGCTTCCTCCCACACTGGCCCACCCTGGCTCTGGGCAGTCTTCCCTCTGCACACCAGAGGAGGCAGCAAGTGCTGCACAAGTTCTGGTGCATGGTACACGTAACAGGAATGATTCCGGTCACAAATAAGTCTTTTTTCACCACTGTCCCTGGTGAAAGAGCAGAAATAACATTTTCCCCACCTAATTCAGTGTCACTGGTCAAGATTATTCTCCTACAAAAATCAGACCTGAGGTATGGAAGAAGAAATATCGTTTCAGGCCTCCGAGGATCCCAAATCTGAGCAAGTCAAATCAACATCATCCTTCCGAGGACTCAGCAGGGCTTGAAATTCTGGTGCCTGAAGCAGTACAGAATACCCAGGAGTGTTTTCCAGATACTGTTCTACATCATTCTTTACCACATAGCTGTCTGCTTCTGTGTGTGCTACAGCAAAGGCAGAGGGACATAAATAAAATACTGGTACTTTATTAAATAAGGATTTGCAACTAGAGAGCACTACGCCTAACAATCTAAACACTTGAAGAAATAACCTTATGCCATGATATTAGGCATTATGCAGGCCTAGGACAAGTTATACATAAGTGAGTTGAAATAGGATAATAACCCATAAGCTTAATGAGATTTTTTATTCCAGAGGTACAGTACCTTCTAAATATATCTCAGTACTTTAGAATACATGCCTGACTGGAAGTGAAAAACTTAAGAGAGAAAAGGAAATGAATAAATGAATGAAGGAGGGAAAGGGGGACTAAGGGGGAGGAAACAATCAGTGCCAAAGAAGATACTGAAATTGAAAAAGATCAGAAAGATATTCATAGCAACTGCAGACTAAAACCCAAATTAAGTATTTGCCAGTAGTGTGAGAAACTAAGAATTAGCTTGAAGAACACTCTGAAAAAACTTTGCTGGAGGCATATTCCTGACACTACTCCTGCACTGTAAAAACTTAAGCATTCCACAGGCCTAAAGGGAGCCACCACTGCCAGCTGAAGCTTGACCAAATTTAAAGAAAATGAAGAAAAAGGACCCAGGGTGAAAGGCTAATCCTTCAACAGCACTGTTAGCAAAGCAATAAAAGCAACACAAGCCTGGTATTTGCAGAAGTGTGGAAAAACAACTGAAGATATAAGTTCTTCAGTCTTCCTTATTTCATTTCTCCCTCCTTCACCAGCTATTCATTTTTTTCACCAAGTTGTCACTTTCATCTTCTCTGTTTTACCTTTATTTTAAGATGAAAACTTTACTTCCCCCACCCCTTGGGCTAGCAGAATTTTATGAAGTCCTTTTCCCTCTTCACATGATATCCACACTCAACACAATTTTAATACTTTTTCAAAAAGAAACCAGTATGATGCAAGAGTGCGTGAACTATGTAACTTCTACCCCAAGTAGAGATCACACCCAAAGACAGGTGGGTCAAACACATTGCAATATGCGTTAGGCACTTCACTATGGCTAGTAAAGTTAAGAGCAAGAGCTCATATATTTTAACTGCTGGAACCAACAGGAGCAAAAACCCTTAAGAAAGGTTACAGAAACCATTCTCAATAAGACAGACGTAGCATGGTTTCAGAGCCAGTTAGCAACATCATACAAGCAACCTGTCTGCATTTTCTTTTCTTACAGCCAGGATGAGGCAGCTGAACCTTCGAACTCTAGGGCACACTAGCTTACACCCACTGCTCAGGGGTGCCAGCACACAGACAATAGCTGCAGAGCACCAATACACACCCTAAATCTAAACCTGCTGTCTTTTTCCCCCTCTTTGTGCATACTCCCACAGGCTGGGGCAGCTCCTGGAGTGAAAGGTCCCTCACCCATAGGAGAGCTCACATTTATCTGCAACGAACCAAGCAGAGGCTTCCAGCTGGCAGAGCAGGGAAAGTAGCATGGCTCTCTTACCTTGTCATGGTCCAGGCACGCTTGCCTCCTGGTACTGAGAGCCCTGCTGCTGCTGTTCATTTGAGAAGTGACTGGAGAACCTTTTCTGGTGGAATCTAATGTGAAGCGGGTACTTGAGACAAGTACTGTAGTTTCTGCTAAATGAACCTTGGAACCTATGCCAAGAAAAAAAAAAATCACTGTTCAGTTTCTTACTTTTTTGTTTACTGCAGGGATCTGTCAGCAAATACTGAGACCCTGATTATTTACAGGCCTGAACATCAGTAATGGAGAATCTGTTGTGGACCCTCAAACTACCTAAATTTGGCTCAGAATAAACATCGTCCCCCTCTATACAAGCTCCCCATGTGCCAGCATCTGGCAGGGTTTCACGTTGACCTGGTTCATTGGTCCCAACTTTAAAGCACTGGAAAAGGATTTCAGTATACAGGCAGGAACACAGCAGCAGATTCCCTGACTTATAGCGTAGTTCAGGTGCTCTGGCAGGGTAACTGTAAACCACCCTTGCCAACAATTAACTTTCACTTCAAAACACACATAAGTAGCACTATTTGCTTATGTTTGTAACCAAGGGCAGGTATTCCAGCTAAACTTCCCAAGGAATAACACTTTTATGGCCCTTTTACAGAAGTTTTCACTTCCTGTACATACAACTATAAAATCATTTGGAATATTCCTTTATGCTCATGCAACACCCACAGTGAATAAATGGTGACACTTAGTGTGTACCATTAATATACAGTCCAAAACACAGTTTGAATGCATTTGCATGAACAAAGTAATAATAATATACTTTTAAGTTGGTTTTATGTCCCACCTTAATCATAATTCTTAGGAAAATTGGTTTATTCTACAGACACTTGGCACCATTTTCTGAAACCATTTAAACCCTGATTAACAAGGTTTATTAGGAGAAAGACAGAAACAGATTCATTGTTGCCTTTAAAAATAGCCACAGCTCTTCACTGATTTAATGTGGCTCTTTGAAAGATTTAGAAATGGTTGTATCATGAGTATTATCTGAATGACTTCAAACGACTTTTATTAGGTGCTTTTCTTAAATAAAAAAAATAATAATAATATTTAAACACAGTATGTAATGGGAATAAGGAAGACCACTACAGAAATCAGTTCTATCCTTAGGGGTTTCCAGATGATTTCTAGACCTGTCAATAACTTCTAGTTACTTAGAAAGTTATTTCAGTATCTGTCAATCCGCTGCACTAACCACCATGCTACGTGGGCGACCTGAGCCAGCAAACTGTGCAATCTCACTGCTCCAGCCTCGGTGATTGAGGCAGGGAGATCCAGATGCTGTCAGCAGTGCACAGCCTCCCCTTTGCCTCTCTTCCCTTTGTTTCCTGCAGGAACCTGATCAAGGATACATTGGAGCAGCATAACAACCCCCAGTTCACCTTCACTAGTAATTTATATTTTTTTTAAATAAGGACAAGGTTGTCCAAAAATTTGCTTCACATTAACCTGAGCCAAGATTTTTAGAAATGACTCTAAACGTAAGCTTTGAAAATTCATGGGCTAATTAAATAATCTAATTTTTGGAAGTGATTAATACCCAGCAGCTCACAGTGAAACCTATTGCAGCCTTAAAGTCACACTGAAATTAGCCCATAGGAAATGCTAAGATGCTCATTGCTCCCAGCGGGACTTGTAAGACAAGACTCCAGCATGAAATGCACTTTACTCTGATCAACACAATAAGCTCCCTACTCCAAGAATAAAACCATTGCAGCATGACTCAGCTACTATGTAAGGAATAATTTGGAGACATAAACAGTACTGACCCCCTTCAGGCCATTGCTGCTGGGTTGGTTTGGGGTGGGTTTTTTTCCTTTTTCTTTTTTGAAGTGGAGGCTAGCCAGGGAGGACCAGACCTGGGCAAACATGAGGAATGATGACCTCATCTTTTGTTCAGCCTCTCAGCCAAGGCAATGTGGAGCAGTCTGCATGACTTCTCAGGAGAGCCAGGATTTGTGTGAAAGCCTGGTGTGTGTTGCAGCATATTTTTCCATGGCTGGTCCAGCATATGCCTTCTGTACAGTTTGGTCTCTTACTCCTAATAGCCTTGGTTGATGGGGATTTTCTCAGAAACTTGCTGTACAGAAAGGTATCACTTCAGGATGCAGTAGTGCAAGGCTGTGGTTGTTAGAGCTAAGCAATGCCTGAAGCTCTTGGATTCTTTGTGGTTTTAACATCCAGGATTTACTCATGTTGAGAGCCCTGGTTGGGACTCAGTTTATTTAGACTAAGCTTTCACCATCTGTTCTTCCAAATTCTGAAAACATGAAGAGAATATGCTCCACAAGCAGCTACAAACACAGATGAGCTCTGCAATTTATATTGGTATATGCTGCATACAGGGAAAACAGTTCCCAAAATCTATGAGGTTTCTCTTTCAGGCATAAATAGAGGATTGAAGCTCTAATGCTTCAATTTTGCAGCACAGTGGAACAGTTCTCTGGTTTACATGAATTTGCCGTCACACAGCTCCGCAGTATTAAGTGGAAGCCCAAACTCTTTGAAACTAAGAATGTTTTTATAAGGTTTTCTAATTAAAGATAAACTGTCCAACTTCACTAGTACATCACCTGCCTTCCCACAGTCCTTACAAAGAGGTTTTGTATTATCTAGAAATTAACATCTCCAAATAATAGGCAAGTTAAGCTACAGCTACAATAAAATTTAAACAGCTTCAAGCCATAGACACATGAAGAAAATAAATGAATACTTTCCTGAAAGTACAGCTCCTGGCCCTTATTCCTGACTTTTTAGTCCATTTCCACCTACTTGACAAATCATGCCTCAACAAACTCTGCCACAGTGTCCTAAACATTATAGGTACTGGTTGCCTGTAACTGTGCTGGGGATAAGGCATTTGAGCTTCCCCAGAGCAGGCTTCTGTGAAAGCCCCTCCAAAGGATGACCTGCTCCACCAGCTTCCAAGGGCGCAGGAGCCTGGCCAGACCCTGCCCACACCTGCATGGACAACAGCCATACCAGGCAGACAAGAAACACACCCTTCCCATTCCTCTCCTGCAGGAACTCATATTTCCACATTTTCCTCCAAGGTAAACTGGTTTGACAAGAAGCCACCACCACTGAACACTGGAGAAACAAATCACTTATTCCCAGAATTTATCCCTAGTGCCTGTCACAGTGTTATGCTGATGCTTCCCTGCAGATGGCAAACTGTCCTCCTGCAATGGCCCACTGTCCTTCCTCGTGTCTTCAGAAGGGACAGATATGCCTCAAAACCTTCAAAAAATGAGATATTTGTATGAAGGTGAAGGTGAGCAAGCCCTTCACCCCTTTGAAGGTAGCCATAAACCCTCTTGCCCTCAGAATCAGTCATGTCCTTTTTTTTCTCCTCTAAATATAAAATATACTTTCTTGTCTTGACAATACAGACAACTGGCAAAGCCAGCGCAAGAGTTCACAGGACAAAGTCAGTCTGGTCCAACATTCATTGATGGTCCATTTTCTGCACCTTATTACTTCATTTCCCCTTGGACAGTCTCTGCCTTTGCTGTTTCACAAGTTACATAATTCAGAGCCACTTGGGCATAGTTAAATTAGCTCTCATTGTTGCAGGGTACTTGCTGTAGAACTGATCAAGAGTACTGCTCAGACATTTTGCAATAAAAAAAGCACCTTTACATCAAAATCAACCATTACACAATACTGTGCTGATTTCACTAAGAGCTGCAAGGAACAGAAGTCAGTATTAATCATTTTGATTGTTGCTTTGTTTTGATTAAAGTTTTTTAAATTTATATCCTTAATGCATTAAATATTAGTATAGAGGGATATTATCTGACATTGTATGCTACACCCAAATTCAAAAGTAAATTTAAAAAGCTGGAAGTTATGAAACAATACTAGTTCAAGTCCTTGCAAGAGATTTCAGGTTTTCAAGGGGGAAAAGATTTCAGATAATGATTTTCTGCACCCCCCCCCCCCGGATCAGCCATTATAAAAAAACCAATGTGTCTCCTTCAGCCTTGGCTAACAGTCTTTTTAGGCTGCTTCCAGGCCCAGAGCCCAACCACTACAGCCAACAGCCCAGCTGGGGACACAGGACATGCACAGGGCTTCCCAGATAAGGAAGGACAAGTATCTCCCTGCCCCAGCAGTGACAGGGTAGTAAAGAATGTCATTTATCACACGAACTCCAGCACTCTCAAACCAGCTCACTTCCTCTCTTTGCTGGCTCCCTGTCGGCTTCACCCAAATAAACTCCATCCCACAACAATAATCTTTTTCCATGACAAGGCCTCAAAACCCCCAGAGGTTTAAATGGGAACATGACGACAAAGCCAGGAAACTCACAGTAGTTAAAGGAAGGACAACTATCTATTAATATGTTCATGGGTACAAGCATCTGTTAAACTGGAGTTAAGCCCAAAATAAAGATTATGTTACAAAAAAGAGTTTATGAATAAAAAAAATTCTTGCATAAATTATTCAGTATGAATTAAACATCCAGCTGCACATAGCTGACAGATTTCTATTAAAAAATAAAATCATAAGTCATTCATATAAGCTGTCCATTTGGCAGTCACATTCATTTTATCCCCTTACAGAGAAAATGGAGACATTTTCAAGTATCACGTCTCTTTCTGTCAAAAGGAAATCTATACAATAGGAATCATATGCTTGGAAGAACTTGGCAAGTTCCTCAGGTTTGCAAACTGGGGGCTTGGGGGGTTTTTTGGTTTGATGTTTTAAGAAAAATTCCGGGAAAAAAAGAATGCATATAAGAAAGTTTATACAGAAAGGAAAAAAGCTTTTTTGAAGAGACAAAGTATGTGAATCCTTTCCACAGTAAAATATCTTCTGCTAGGATGAAATCTAGACTTCTACTTTTTTGAAGAAAATGTTTTAATTTTCTTCAAAGTTTTTCCCTTGGACTTTTCTCAATTTGATAACGTGATTCCATACTAAAAATTTAGTTTCAAACCGAACAGTGGAATAATTGCCTTTTCCCATAAAAATCTGTTATTGCTTAAGAGATAGCTGAGAGGGTAAAAGTAATTAAGAAACATCAGGTTTCCATTTTTCTGCAATTTTTTTTCCCATTTTAAATGAATTAGAGCAATTAGGAAAATTTAAAACTTGAAATGGCATTCATTTTCAGGGAGGCAAGAGGAACTAACACAGGCATTTCTAACACTCAGAGGAGAGGCAACCCTGGTCATGGAGGGGCTCCCACCAGCACTGGGTCCTGGGTGCCAAAGGAGGGGAAGGAGCAGCAGCGCTTGCAGACTGCAGCTCTTCCTGCCCAGCATATCAGCAGTGGGAAACTCACCCATCTGCCACCAGAGCTGGGCCACCCAGGACCTAGGCAGCCATCTCCCACAGGCCTCCCACCTTTATTTCCAGTGTTGATGAGACAGATGTTGCTGGCAATGTTCACAATAGCCCTGTGATACATAAGTTTTAATCATCCTGTTTCTCAGATGCAAGCAAAGTGGGTATGGTTCCCTTAGGAGAGAGGAAGGTTATGGACACCCAGTGTGATCTTAATTTCAGATCTACCTACTGAAATCTTGATCTGTACATGAGTCCAGCTGCAGATTTATCATTATGTGTGAAAAAGCTTAATCCTAGCTAAGTCGTCAGTCCCAGTAGACAACGTTCTTGTACTAAGAAAGGGGATTGCCACATGCAGTGCCAATTGCCCTGTAAATGCTTCCCTTTTTGCAGGGCTGCTTTTCCCTGTCTTGCATCAGTGGCTTGAATTCAAATACCTAAAGTTGGTTTTACAGCAATCCAAAGAGCTGAACAGAGCACACGTCTGGACAGTGCAGCCAATTTCTCTAATGCACTGCTAGGACTATTTTTTTTTCCAAGAGAATAAATCCTTCTGACTAGGAACCTGGTTTGGTTTTGTTTGTTTTGGAGGGTGGTGGGTTTTTTTTGAAGGAGGGGACCAGTTTGACTTCAGGAATTTAAAAACTCAGAAGGCAAATATCAAATAATTTTGCTGATCTTTAAACTTAAAGGGGATACCATCAAAAATATCCTGTCTGCCTTTCACCTTAAAGCATCACTTCCCTTTGCATCTGGGTAGCAGATGAATAAACGCAGCCTGCTCTTAAACTTATTTTGGGGAATGTAGCTTAGAAAGTTTACCAGGACAGGCATCCCAGCCACATGCCACTGTGCATGCGTCTAGCATCCTTGCCAGTGCTGCCAAGCAAGCCAGCCATGGGGAAGGCTGCATCTGCCCTTAGCTGAACCAAATCATGCTGTGGTACAGGGAGGCGAAGCTGAGAGAGAGCCTTTGGAGTCATCTTTTCTGCTGAACAGGAAGAGGGACCTAAAGTCAATATCTCAAGGAGGAGGAGGACAAGAGACTTGAAGGCACTGTTGTTACACAGCTGAGAAGTTAGTAAGAGCAGTTAAAGGAGAACATTTCTGAGACAGGGTTTATTGACTGATATATTCTTGCCCGCTCAACCATTATTACTGAGAACATGCAGTTTAGTGCATTCCTGTTCCATTTCCTGGCTTTCAGCATGGAGGGGCACAGAATGAGGAGCAGGTCACTAATGGTCTTGAATTGCCTCTTGAATGGGATAATATTCACTATTGGGGATTTTGGGGGGGTTGGTTTTTGGTTTTGTGTGGGTTTTTTTTTTAATTCCCTCCTATCCCCCCCACCCCACTCAAAAAATTAATGAGGGAAATTCACAACTTGAATTCATCCAGTCTTATTTCACTGAAGCATCAAATTGTGTTTGCTGGAAGCAATTATGTGTAAATCAGCAGCCGTTAGACAACTGAGGGGTCCCATTTACTCCAACAAAAATGTGTTGCTTTGCCCCTGTTGTACGACAAGCTGCAGTTAGGGTGGGGAGTCTGTGTTGAGACAGATAGGCATTATGGTGGGTTTACATTAGGACTAGCAGAGAGCTGAGAGTGAACGCTGCAAATAAAAGCTGACCCCTCTGATGGGAGCAGATTGCATCAGGGGCTGCTTCTTATTTGTCTCAAAAAATGCTGTACACAAGATTACAGTCCTACTTTAGGCAGAAAAGGCCCTGTGCTACCAGTCCTTGGAGGCGCCAGTCCCTACTTCAGGAACCAAGATCAAAACAGTCTCTACCCCAAGTTTGAAAAGGCTGGGAATCACAGTTTGAGTCTCCTAATGCAACTCTGGTTATGACTATTTCCCTCATCTCTGTAGCCTTGTTTCTGGCACACGGCAATGCACTTGGTCACCAGTCTGACTCCAGATCTCCTCTCAGTACTTCAGCTTTCCAGTGCCAAAGGGGCATATACTAACATTTAAAAAATCAAAATAAATTATTTCACAACTAGTCAATAGTTTTTCAGGCTGTTTCTTAAACCCGAAGCCACAGATGCCTACAGATGCCCGTAGCTTGGAAAGCACTGCATTGCTTATGCTGGGGAGCACTGCAATGACCCAAGTCTCTGCCACACATGCCAGCACTGAGCACAAGGCACGTAAATAAAATGACAGCCTCAGTCTCACTGAACATGCAGGTTTCAGACCTTCAAGCCATCACCAGCTATCTCCCAGCTGCTCCCAGGACCAGTGGCTACATAGCTCAACGTTTCAGCTTTTCCAGTTTTAAAAGAGCCAGATGCTGGCATGCTCTGCCTCTTCCTCAGAATGTGCCAGTGGCACATA
Organism: Himantopus leucocephalus; assembly: GCA_003993805.1. Classification (NCBI taxonomy): domain Eukaryota; kingdom Metazoa; phylum Chordata; class Aves; order Charadriiformes; family Recurvirostridae; genus Himantopus; species Himantopus leucocephalus. The sequence continues at coordinate 7,525,671 of RSEF01000009.1, forward strand.
GGCTCCAGTGAAAGACAGTGTTTCATGATATAAAGCCTAAATTTTTCTTCCCTTAATTTCAGTCTGTTGCTCCCAGCATGTTGTTCATCATTATAAAGATGAAGCCTCTTTCTTTTTGGCATTTACACCCTTCAGAAACTTGAAGACTTTAATGTTCTCACAGAAAATGAGTTTAGTTTTTCTGCTTTTTTTAATGGCCTAAGCCAAGTTTGCTTAAGCTGGGAAAGAGACTGGAGCATAAACCAAAGAATGTCTTTCTCTCTACTTCCACTTTTAAAAGTGAAAATTTAAGCAGAGAATTGGTACTTTCAGCCCTTACATGTTCACAAGCTTGGATAAAGCAACGGACATAAATCTCGCTTAGAACAACCTACATTTTTGTTGCTGAAGAAGCTGATCCTCTGCATGAATACATTTCTTACTTTTTTTTTTCCCCCCAGAAAGATGGCCAGGCACCTTTTCTGTCACTAGTAACAAAGAACTCATGATTATTGTTGATCTAAATAACAGACAGCACAGTGTCCCCTGGCCTCATGATGCTACAGAATTGAGTCAGGGAGAACAGTGCCACTTACTGAATCAACAGAATCACTTCACACAGCTATTTTGTGGAAGGTTGTCTGGAGAAGCCTAGTACTGCTTAGCTTTAGCTGTCACCAAAGGACCCAGAGTTGAAAGCTCTACAAACTGTAAATAAAACAGGGAGTAGCACTACAATACAAACTTTTCACTGTCTTTCCAACTGCTTCCCTTTCCTGCCCCAGCAAACAGATGCTTATAACCTGACTGAACATTTTCATTTGTTCAGCAAGGCTACTGGCTGTTTCCAACCCCCAGACAAAGGGCTGATTATTTCCTCTCATGTTAATGACTACCCCTATAGGCAGGTAGGCTGCCATCTATCTCTCTCATCACTGCCTTTCCCTTTCACAAAAAGAAAGATCCCTCCCTGTGGCACTGTGGGGAACACAGAGCCCTTTGCACCGTCTCCAGTACCTGCCTGACAAAAAAGGCCAGGGCTTTTATTGCTCTGAATATCCCCTCCCGAGACCCACTATATTGTCAATTCATTTCACCAGCCTCAATAACGTCCCCTTTGTGAAGGTCTGAAAGACAAATCCATCCTTGGTGTAACACTACTGTCCTCGGAGTTGTAGCAGAGTTGAATTTGGACCAAACTCTTCATTTTGATTTCCTTTAAAAGCTGTTTTGCCCCTGTGTACAATTATTAGAAGCAGATTCCTTCTCTCCCAATATCAAACCACTTCTCTGTACCTGCTATTTCATCTTAACACAGCCATCTGAGTTATAGACATGCCTATGTGAAGCAGATCAATAGATGCTCTCCCGCCCCTGCCAGTATTAATTCAACATCAGACACGTCTTTGCCACTTGCCTTTGTAATCTTTTTGTGTAGGAGGTAAGGGGGTTGGCAAGTATTTTCGTTAGTTTGGTGTCTTTGTTTATGACAGATGGAAACCTTGCCAACACCACACCAAATGCTCTCAAATTAAAGTCAGTTCAGTGGCTGTGATTAGATGAATTGTGACTGACTTCTAAACCCCTCACTTCTCACTATAAATCCCTCCTGCTCCCCAATCATCTCAAGTAATGACTAATGCCAGGTTCCCCTAGTTACACTGGAAAATGGGAAAGCACTTGGGGATTAGACAAGAAAGTCTACTGCCTCCAGCTTATTTTAAGGCTTTCATCCCCATCAAAAAAATTAAATATGATGAGAGAAGCCATATTAACTATATTGCTCCTCTCCTTTTCATCCCTTGCTGTGTAAGTGCTGTAACACAGCTCATTCTCCTTTCAGTTGATATTAACTGCCATTTCCTGACTGTTTCCCTGACATGTTCTTCTCCATTCATTTCCTGATTCATTTGTCATTATCATTCACACATGCAACTTCCACTGCAATAACCAGCATCCTCATAAAAAAAAAAAGAAAAAAAAGAAAAAGAAAAAAAATGTGGGGCCCAGTCTCTTCTCCCTTTCACCAAAGCCATGCCAGCATATCTGTAGACTTTTACTCCCGATTTACATCAGTGAAAGGCAACCAAGAGGTTTCATCCTGTCCAGTGCTGGGCATCCCCAACTCTCACTGAGGCATGAAAATCAATAGCCCACAAATGCTGATTCTCATTTGTGATACAATAAGGTAGGCAACACAAGAAACAAATTAAGCCTTCCCCACATCTTGAAGCATAGTTAGCAAGATGAAGTAATACTCGTATTGACCATGGGTTACTGCAATACTAATAAGTTTGTCTTTTCTCATAAATATGAAGCCCAGTTCCCTTATGAACTGAAAAAATAATCATGCATCTTCATTTTTTACTAGCTGTAGGGGAATTGCTACCTCCTCCTCCCACATTTCTTCCTAAAATGGCTCCATGGCACAGGTAGCCTTCATTACACACAATTAGTTTTCCTGAAGCTGGGCAGCTTTAAACACCAAGGCTAGAAAAATTAAGAAACTCCTCGTGGAAGTTGCACAGCATGTGTTTTATAGCACAATTTTCTCAGGGAATACCCATTCCTATCATCCACCCCTCTTTCACTACCAGCACCTACAAAGGTAAAGTAATTTCAGTCTTTCAGCAAGTCAGGGATAACAGCAAATGGTTTGCCTATGAAATATGTCAGCAGTTCTCAGCCTCAGCCAGAGGAATTCTCAGAAACTAGGAACTCATTAAGCACAGGATATAATTAACTCTTTGCACACTGTAAATAGGGCTTGTTAATAGAAAACATTCCCTAAGAAAGAACAAGAAGCAATCTCATATCTAGTGAGGTTGCACAGAAAGGTTTGGGCTACTGTTTGCAACAGAGCACCTTAAGTGCCTGAGCATCACTAATCACAGAAGGCCTCATTAGATTTCTCTGTTTTCATTATGAAAATAAGGTTAAGGCCAGTTTGTTCCTTACAGTGTTTCCTTAAAGTAAAATGGCCTTATATACTAAACTGCAGGGGCTGGGTTGTCTTTTTGCAGCTGCTGTATGACAGATTATTCTAATCACGAACTCCTCCTCATGAAGAAAAAGGAAAGAAATCTGTGCAGTTTATATTTTATTCTTGTCCCCCATACAAAGAATAGTGTTTCCTATAGGAATCTTTAACCAGTATGACACACTGTGGACAATACCCATCTTAAACACCAGCTAGTATCTGTCACAGAGATGTTTCATCCTAGAAAGCACTATAGCTCTGAAAACCAAGGCACACACAGAAGCAGTTTCTCAGTGTGCCAGCCATTTGCAAGATAGCTGCTATCCAGTTGTTCAAGCACACAGTCCTGATTGGAGTCAGGCCATTTTCTTCCTCCAGCCCTCAGCAGCATGCGAAGGGCAGTGTTTTGAGGCGGCAGGACAGCATCCCTGCCAGCACACCCCGCTTGCCAGCCAGGTTGCTAGGGAACTTTGTCATGGCAAAAGTGTCAAACAGAGCTGTTGTCACAGGGCTGCTGCTACCACACTTCCAACCCAAAAGCCAAACCACTGCCCATATTGTGTGAAAATCCTCACTAGCTTTGACACCCTTCAAATTACATCAGGACCTCTATCCCCCATGGAGAAAGAGCCGCTACATTATAAGGCAGATTATGTCGACTGCACACCAGTATCTAACATCACAATAGAGCATCCTTGCATATGAAAGCACTGCATTATTTGCTGGGTGTTGGTTTGTCGTGTGTTGTGGTTTCAAAAAAAAAAAACAAAGAAAAATTAAAATTATATCTTCAGACAACAGTCAAATCACACAATGAAAAAAGCTATATCGTATGTTAGATGAGAATATTATAAAGGATTAAAAATAACTAAGATTAAAGAATAATTGTGCACTGCACCATAAATGCTGTATTACACGTTTTGATAAAAGCATGCAACATGGATTTACTTCTATCTTAGTGAAAGGGGGAGGGAGGGTGTGGGTAACAGCAGAAGAATCCCATTCTGTCTTTGGCACCTGCTGGAGAAAGAAATATTGGATCCAACTGAGCCTCTGATCAAGCAGAAATCTGGATTGACAATCTGGTTATTAATTTTCCTTGCAAATGCAGCAGGTAATTGGGGCGGGGGGCGAAGGGGGGAGCAGCGAAGGGGAAGAAGTAAAACAAACACTGCAACCATTCCACTTCGTCACCCATGGTTTCCATCCCTTTAACTGCAAATTGTACCAAATGCCAAATCAATTGTTCCATGACCTTGCACTAAGTGAAAGGGCAAAACAAGAATCTCTTAAAATGATAAAGGTAAGCTATCACAGCTTGTGAAAATAGTAATCAATAAACCACTTCCCTTTTAACAACCCTCCTTCTAACCAGATCGGGATTGAATGCACTCTGCCTGCACTATTCATTTAGGGGGAAAAAAAATAAAAAACAACAAAAAAAACCCCACAACAAACACAAACACACTCGTGCCAGCTAAATGCATGCAGGACACTGAATAATCCTTTTACCACCATGATTCCAAGTCACAAATTTAACAGTATGCACCTCACCTAGCCACAGAAGTTACAGACTAAAAACTTATGATCACTTCTATTCTCACAGCAAGAGCAGCAAAATCCATTCTAATTCTTTGCCCCTTTCTCCTAAGTATCCCAAGTCTTATTTGTTTTAATCTTTATCTGCACTGAAAGGTCAAGAAAGAGGAAAGGCTCTATTCTCAGTTCTGCCAGATATTGGGAAATCTGTTCCCACTATTTTCTGCTGATGACTAAGAACTGCTATTCTGTGAGCTTAATTTATTTGATTTTTGCCATTTCATGGTTATTCTTCACTTCCCACCTATGTCCTCCTTTTTAAGCCATAACATATTGCTGGGACTTTTACAAACAGCTTCCCTACAGTGATACATAAATACACTTAAATTGCAGATTAATTATTTTTAAAGCTTCCGGGCTCTCTGGGCTCTTCTGCTGTTTACAACACTTGGCATAACAAGACTCAGACCCTGACTGTGGTCTCTGGTCCTTCCCACACACAAGTAACTTGTGCACACAACCAACATTAGATTGAAGAGTGTTAGTGTCCCCATTCTGTGAAGGGGAGAAACGTATGGCACAGGGTAATGTAATTATTTTTTCAGTGGTTGTCAGGGTCATTTATAGTAGAAGCAGCTCCCACAAACATACTTTTTGGTCACAAGACACTTTCAGTTTCCAAATTCCTTTTGTCCACTATGCTTGAATATTCCGGTTTCTTCATTTTCCCCTCCATGCTCCATTCCTCCCCTTTCACTTTAGAGTACGTCATATTGGACATTAGCAGCCTTCCTGACTTCTCCCCCTGCTTTCATTTTCATGGTCTTTTCCTTGCGGATGTATTTACCATTACACACATCTAGAATGCCCTGAGACAACCTCTCACACAGCTTTACTCTGCTGCACCGTCCCCACAGAGCAGCCTCCTCTGCTTGATGCCCACCCAGTTTCTCTCTGGGTATGGGGTGCCTTCTTGCAGGTGGGCACCCAATGCTGCCACAGTCCTGCCCTTCCCACAGGGTTTCTGATCAAGCCTGGAAACCTCGCCCCAGGCTACTCCATTTCACTTCCTTGGTTGCTGACCTCCAACTGCCCCAGTGCTTCAGGCAAGTCTCTCACAGTGCCTTCGTCACGGCAGTATTACATGCTGAAGTTGTTTGGCCAGGCTGCTATTTGAATCAGCTCAGGATTTCTAAAATAACATTTTCTGTTACAGCTGTAGGCTTGGCTTTATGCACCACTGTGTCCCAATGCTTTGCTCCTCCCCGAGCAGCTGCCATTCCCTCCGGAGCCCCGGCAAGCTGCTTTCCTTAGATTGACCATCAACTCCCCTGCTGCACTAAGCGCCTCTCATCATCAGGAATGGGAAGCAGGACTTAATTCCCAACCAGTTTCCCCTCAGTTGCTGGTCTCCAGGAGAGAACAGCAGCAGTTTGCGCTCCCTGGGTGCTGGCCAGCTAGGCAAAAAGCCCAAAGAGAGACAAGCAGAGCAGCACAAATGATTCCCTGTCCGGTGCATCATCCTGATTTTAATTCAGTATTCTGTTTATTATCCAGAATATAAAACTCATGTCCCACTTCTCTGCAGCCAAGAGAAATTTAGACTGTGAGGGTGGGTCATATCTTTGGGAGTAAACTGAGCCAGGAGTGCCAGGTTACTTGTACTCCTGCTCAAATTTGTTGACACATATGTATATACTTGGAGAAGATCAGGATTGGCAATAGCAATTTGTGGCTTATAACTCAGAGAGGCAGAACTGCTCTGAATAACGGCTGTGTTTTGCAGCATCAGTCAGACCGCTTCTCCAGCTCTGTTGCTTCCAAACAGTGTTTGAGTGTCCCTCTCAAACACTGAAGACGTGGAGAGCATGATTTGCCTACAGTGAAACAGCAAGTTGTAATAGAGGATTTGCTCTCCATCCGTTACCAAACTCAGAGAAATGGAGTTCTGAGGGAACAAAAATGTTCACAAAACCATGTCAAATTCAGCACACAGGTTTTAAACAGAAGTGTAGATGGGGATTCTTGAAGAGGTTTAAATACTTAATTTTGACTTTTTCAGATTAAGTTATTCTCTTGGGAAATACCAAGATATTTTGCTTTTACACTTTCAAAGTGAGTCTTCAACCTGTCTGAAATCATATTTCTAAGAATCTGTCCCAGGGGGCAGGGAAAGGTGAACTAATAAAAAAAATTCTATTTTGCTTCATGTCAAGAGAAGAAAAAAGGATCAGTTACCAAAGTAAGTGTTTACATGTTTCCCATCTTGCTGGGAACTACATGCATAACGTTTGTTTAAACAGTGGTGGGTTTGACTTTCAATTTTTCAGTTTGGTTTTTATACCAAAATATGAGGTTTTGAGCAGCTCTTTCTAGCAGTCTCTAAATCACTCTGCCCTCTTTGAATCCTACAGGCTCTTCATAACTGTAGAGCTACTAAGCAGGCAGATACATTTTTGCAAAAGCTGAGTCCAAAACAGCAGTAGATTAAAACTCTTCAAGCTCGCATTCTCTCACAAATGTATGGATACCTCTGAAAAAATTTGATTTCTTGCTGGAACAGGTGAATGAAATCGCACAGGGCAACTTGGGAGGTTACACTACAGAAATCTCACCATTTCCTGTGGACAAACATTACCTCTCCCATCTCTGTCTCACATGACCCTCTTTGAAAAAGGTGCGATTGTTCCTATATTTTCAAATATATGTAGCAGCCAATTGCATTTCTTCCGGACTGTTTGATAAAGCCACTAGAGCATTTAAAATGCAGTTCAGTTCCCAAGAAAATATTGTATATTTGAGTTCGAATAATGCCTCAACAAACACAAAAGGAATGTACATGCATTTCTAGAGGAAGAAGCCTTACATCTACACAGTTGGATGCCTATGGCACATCATCTATCCCACAGTCAGCCACGCTGCTCCTAGAGCTGCTTTTTGCATACACTACAGGGTTATATATATAGGACTTTCTTGTTTATTTTTTCTACTGTTTTGACAGCAGTTGTTCTGAAGCAGTATCTAAGTTTAAAGGGCTGTTTTGCAAGTCAGCCAATTTGAAATCAGATTCAAGATCAACAGAGCTGGGTCCTTGAAGGCACGTTTTTCCAGCTGACACACACAAATACACCTTCTTTTCTCAGTTACTAATTAGAGCCACGTGAACTTTAAGTCCAGCTCTGCTGTATGCTCATAGAAACTTCAAAAAGACAGGAAAAGGCACAAGATTATTTGCTCTGAACATTTGGCTAAATTGCTATTTTTTCCCCTGTGGTTGCTGGGAGTGCACATAGCAGTTCTTTTGGTTACAGATTACCGTATTGTTTATGGCACTCTGTGTATTACCAGTTTCACGTACTTGAACACTTCATTGAAGACAAACAGAAATTACAGTTACACCCTCAAAGAACTGAAGAAGGCCATAATAAAAGAAGCCTTTTAAAATATTTTTTTAAGGTCCCTGACAGTTTGGCATACACCATGCTCTCCAATTTTTATGCATTACCTGAGGTGAATCTAGTTCACCCATTAACCAACATGAGAAACTCACATACTATATTGGTATCATAGGACACAAAGAAGGACAAGTCACAGACAGCTTCCTCAACTATTTTTGCAGTGCATAAGCATGTACTCATCTTCAAGATGATGCAAGTTGATGTCAAAACTGTGAGACACCCTACTAAGCAGTTGGAAAATGTTACTGGTCTGAGGCAAATAAGCTGATTTCCAAAGAGCTGTGCCTTATTGTCATTGGAAGACTTTGTACAGTAGGGATAATGCTGCATACTGTCTTTGTGTTTCTCTGTTTCAGGGTGAGTAAACACGTACATACATAAATCAAGCTATATATACAGTTTATCTGCAATGCAGTCAAGAACTGTATCTGCAGTACACAAGAAAACGCTCAAACTAGCTTTGAGCTAGACAGCTGTTATCCATAGCAGAGAGACTGCAGATTCCTGGTATCTATTAGGGCCTGCACAAGCCTGTTCAAGATCCCAAGTGTGCATTTAGTATCTTGGGCCTTGCCCCCAAAGCGTGTCTGCTTTCAGAGGGGAGCTTTCTCACAGCTGTCATCCTTGAGTCTTCACATAGATCAATTCTACCTTGGACCATAGTAAAAGTATACTCCTACTAGTCCCTTAAAGTTTGCACCTGGCTTTTCCTCAGAGAAGCTGAGCTGCTGATTCTGGACACGTTGCCACAACTTCCCACATGATGCTGATGCCACAGTTGATCATTTGGACTGGAAGAACAGGAAACAGTAGAATAACTGTGCCTGAAAATTACTGGAAGATTTTGTATTCCTGTTCCTTACAAACAATCATTCATGCAAGATGATGTACATTCCTGTGAAACTACTCAAAAACCTCCTACAAATGCTGACATTAGCAATAAAGCTACTGAAGAACCTCACCTAAAAGCACAGTGCCTCACATAACTGAGTATTCACTGAGGAGAAATTCTCAAATATTACACGTAATTGAAAGTCACGTTCAGCAATTAAAAGACAGATAAAACAGGAGAATTGACTTCTGTGTCTAACTCTGACTATTTTTTCTTATGTGACCTTATGCAATTTCTGTCTCCATGTGTTCTTCCATGAAACACATTTACTAGCAGACAGGAGAATTAATATACAGAACTATTGTAAGACACATTGGTCCCCTTGAATAAAGCGCAATAGGTGCAAAACAAATTATTTGCTATATTTTGCAGGAGGGACATCTGTAGTTTGGAGATGATCAACAGTCTATCCATCAGACAGTAATTACAGGATCTTACACACTACCTTACCGACCGAGCCTGGGCAGAAGCCACCCATGGTTTCTGCTCAAAAGCATAACTCCACAGACCACTACCGACCAGAGATGACTCTGCTCCAGTTGTCCAGGCCCTGACACCAGTGCTAAGACTTCAAGTCTTCGCAGTTGCTTAAACATGATCCTGAAAGAGTTCCACCTCTTCAGAGCATGCACTAATTTATGTTCAATCTCCTCAGATACCACACAGCAAGCTTTACGTAGAAAAAGTTATCATGATTTTAAAGAATGCCAAAGCAATGTACACCTTATAGAGTTCTTTAGAAGAAATCCCTTGTGTCAATATTAGTTTCTATCACTGATAGAAGTGTCACATTCACAGTCACTCTCAGTGTTCAATCCTTTTCTTAATTCCATGATTATTTTGACCTCCTAACTCTTTCTGATACTTCACAACCATATACAGCTAAAGTTTGATCCTAACAAGATCAAACTTGAAACAGTCAAGCACCTTTTGACACTGCCTTTCAGCTGTGCCAAAGAAAGATTTATTTGCAAAAACAAATCCGAAACAACTTCCAGGGAAATATTTCCTAGAGTAGCTGCAGCATCATCTTTTGTTGTGTTCAAACAAATAGCTATTTTAGTAAAATTTTGTTCCATAAGTGTCTTACGAAAACCTTTACTCAGTAAATCATGCTAAATTGAAACTGTAGTCAAGTTAATAGAAATTTTGCATTCATGGAAAGAGAAGGTGAGGATCATGCATGTGATAACTTAACTATGCTGAAAACTACACAGTAACACAGGTCGTGTCCATCAACCCACTAATTAAAAATACTAAAGATTACAACGAGCAACAATACTAAAGATTACAACCTTCTAACTCATACATGTTTGGTTTTACCCAATTTGATGAGACTTGCTGTGTGTTGCAGAATTCATTCCTCTATTTAAGCAAGCACCATATTTCACAAATAATCAAATTCCAGAGATCCAAGAACTCTGATAGCCAAGGAACAATTGTGAGAAGTTCTACAGCAAATTTGTCACAGCATATATTTGTTTTTATGTTGTTTGGGCTTGATGCTGTTTCCTCCTTCACCACTTTCTCCTCCTTTGTGTGTAATTGTTTCCCCAGACTATGTAGTAAATGGTGTATCAGTGCTGTTTAACATCTTTGTTGGCAACATGGACAGTGGTATTGACTGCACACTCAGCAAGTTTGCAGACATCAAGCTGAGTGATGCAGTCAACACACTAGAGGGAAGGGTTGCCATCCAGATGGACCTGGACAGGCTTGAGAGGTGGGCCTGTGCAAACTTCATGAAGTTCAACAAGGCCAAGTGCAAGGCCCTGCATGTGGGTTGGGGCAATCCCAGCACAAATACAGACTAGGCAGAGAATGGATTGAGAGCAGCCCTGAGGAGAAAGACATCAGGGTGTCAGCGGATGAGAAGCTCAACATGAGCCAGCAATGTGCATTCACAGCCCAGGCAGCCAACTGCATCCTGGGCTGCATCAAAAGAAGCGTGGCCAGCAGACTGAGGGAGGGAATTCTGCCACTCTACTCCACTCTGGTAAGACCCCATCTGAAGTACTGCATCCAGCCCTGGTAGCCTCAGAACAGGAAAGACATGGGCCTGTTGGAGTGAGCCCAGAGGAGGGCCACAAAGATTATCAGAGGGCTGGAGCACCTCTCCTATGAGGACAGGCTGAGAGTGCTGGGGTCATTCAATCTGGAGAAGACAAGGCTCAGGGAAGACCTTATAGCAGCCTTCCAGTACTTAGGGGAAAAGGGGGCCTACAGGAAAGATGGGGGAGGACTCTTTGTCAGGCAGTGTAGCAATAGGACAAGGGGTAACGGTTTTAAATTGAAAGAGGGTAGATTTAGATTAGATATTAGGAAAAAACTGTTTACTGTGAGGGTGGTGAGACACTGGAACAGGTTGCCCACGGAGGCTGTGGCTGCCCCATCCCTGGAAGTGTTCAAGACCAGGCTGGATGGGGCTTTGGAGCAACCTGGTCTAGTGGAAGGTGTCCCTGCCCATGGCAGGAGGGGTGGAACGAGATGATCTTCAAGGTCCCTTCTAATTCTAACCTTTCTGTGATAAATTAGATTTTTAGTTGAGCCATTCTTAGCTATAAAGTAGGAATGAATCTTATGTTTTACCATCTTCAGAAGAGACTGAGCTCGAAGGAGGCCACCGCATTGCTCACAATGCTTTTCTCAGAGCTCATCTAAAGGACTCAGACAGCAACCTCCACAAAAGAATTAGCAGGGGTGCCAGGGTGTGGGTGGAGGAGAAACGAAGGAAAGCAAAGAACTTTAGAAATAAACTAACACATGGTGGGTGTGACAGAGCATGATCTTATCAACCATTGGTTTTATAGTAGAGCTATAATAAGTATACCAAATTTTGACACAACACAGTAAAGAGCAGAGGAAAAAAGCAAGTTCCGAGAAACATAAACAGTCAGTTAAATAACTGTTTTCCATGGTATATTTGATGTTTAACATGCAAATAATCCCAAGAGAACCTCCAGAAAACAGTCCATTCCTCATGCTGCATCTTCACTATAAGAAAAATATTTCTGTGGCCTGTTCTCATAGTGCCAGGAGTTATCTGTTAGCAGGGCAAATTATTCTTTCAGGGAGAGGAAAAGAAAAGATGGACTTCCTCTGTTATGCATTACTAATTAGCTCAAAGTTGAGGGGAGTGGGGGTTAGCATAGAAGATTGGCAATGCAAAAAAAACATTTGACAAAATATTCATTGAGGCAAGCTGTGCAAATGACTGCTGCCAGCCTGGAGACAATGGCTCCATTGTTCTGCAGAGTGAATTGATTTGGGAGCAATCTCAGAAGGTCCAGCAAGGAATAAAAGGTAACATTTTTGCAAATTCAGCTCACTTTCTCTGGTTCAAGAGTGTGTTCTCTTTTTAGGAAAGAGTATTGAGCTGTGCTTAGTGCCCAGGCTCTGTTATTGTAAGCAATAACCATTTTGTCAACTACCTGTATGCCCATTTTAATGTAACTACCTAATCCAATTAGATAAAGCAAAGAAACATGCCCTCCATCATATTTAAAAAGACTTTAATGAAGAATGAAATCAAGAAAGGAACATGTGATGCTGCGATGTGGTATTAAGTACTTAGACATACCTTGTAGAAGCCTCTTCCCCCTTTCCCCTCCACCCCCTTAATCCCAGTACTTTTAACAACAGCCATGAGGCCGGGTCTTCTTTGAGGTGAAGACTGTCGCATTGCAGGGAGGTAGGACTGATACAGATACTGTACTGAAGCATAACACCAGGAGTCTGTTAGCAACATGAAAGGACAGGATTGTCAGTTTTCTTCCTGCATTGCATTCTCCTTCCCATGGTTGACTGGTATGAATGACAACATGGTGCTAATGGTGCCCACATGGTCTGCAGTGAAACACATCCAAGACTTAATAGTTTGGGAAATATTTCCTATCCATATTCTTTGTTCTAACAAACCTGCAAGAAGTGTCTTTTTGTATTGTAAAGAGATAGTATTAGCAACTCGTGTGCTTTAAATGCCAACTGGCAGAAAAAGCCCACATTATTTCTTTAGTTGCCTTCCATCAATCACACTGTACTTATCCAAATATCTTTATTCCACTGAAAGGGAGAACTGTAGACTTATGATCTCAAATTTACTAGATTATACTTAAAAATTCATCAAGACTAATGCAAGTTCATCTGTTCAACTTGGCAGCATAATATCTGCTTTTATTCAGGGCCTTGAAGTGATCCAGAATGAGCCACAAAGCAAAGAATTAAATCTTAGCAAGGCCATGAGCAGTGCTCATTGAGAGAAGAGAGGGAAAGGGAAGAAAGAGAGAGTGTATCAGCACACTGCAAACTACAATAGTGTATGCGGAGTAAAGGTCTGTTGCTCACAAAACTTCATGGTCAGTCAGCAATTTCCCTTCCATTAATACTGTAGCCCTCACCCTCTTCCCTCTGTTGATGTTGCTTCCACACTGTTTCATTCCCCTTACCCATCTTCTCTCCACCAGTCTTTCTCTTGTTTTACATATTTCCAGAGTAAAATGCACAGGTGCAAAACAGAAGTTCAAATACAGAGATTCCCCTGTGACATTTCACACTGGGTGAATAACTTCTTGCTAACAATTTTATGTTTTTGAGTGACTGGGTCTGGATTCCAGAGCTCAGGTATATTGGATGTCAGGTTTGTGTTCCCAAGAGTCTCCAGACACAGGGCTGCTGGAACAGACATTCCTACACAGCAGGATCTGCAAAGGGTCTGATCCAGCTCCCAAAGGAAATTGTCTCATATGACTGCTGCAGGGGCTGCATCAGCCTCCTTCAAGTACCAGTTTCTCAGAAGGACTTTTCTGTTTGATTCCTTATGAGCACAAAATAGCTGTCAGTCAGCTGAGCACTAATCATTTTCATGATGTACAACAAGGTAAGAAAAATATAAGGACATAGCTTGAATCAGTTACGTACACCAAAATATCCATAGGGTTAGGCTTGGACCAGAGAATATTCCATTTCAAAGTATCACATCTATTCCATCCAGCACCAATTGATTGTTTACATTAATAGTTATCACTATAATACCAGTATCAGGCTACTGTCTTCTGTTGTGTTTTGTTTGGGGGTTGGTTTGGCTTTTTTTTGGGGGGGGACGACAACATTATTTTAAAGTTTGCAATTTATTTTTAGATGACATTGATTAAATACTTGAGCATATATTTCTTCTCATGGTTTTAAATGGGCTTACACAGGAAACAACCAGGTACTGTTCTGACTTCAATAGTTGTCTAACATAAATCAACACGCAATGGAGTTTTTTTTAAACTTACTTCCAGCTATGGCATTATCAGCCCTCATGTTAGACTGCATTTACCTCCAGGAAAAGCTTTCACTTGAGTGGTGGGGAAATAACTACAAAGGCAGAAGCCCCTGATAATGAGCAGGCCCTCCCAGCACATGCTCAAACAAGTGATGTCTGTCTCCAGATTCGCCTCTTGTGAGTAGGATTAGCTGATCAGACCCCAAGCCTTATACCCACTATACATCCTATTTTACAACTAAATGCTTCCCCCTTTGGAATCAGCCCCATGTTCCAACAACTCCACAGCTTAATTCATTGAAAAAAAAAAAAAGGAAACCCACAACATTGACTATGACTGACAATTTAATGTGGGATTACGACTTGCAGTGCTTATCCTGCTGTTATTCACAGACTCAGATTTGGCTGCAAAGCAATTTTCCCAGAAGGTACAAACAGAGGTCTCTTCAAGAGCCCTCTGAGACATGGCAAATTAAACATGGACTATTTCCCAGTGAATCCCAGTTTTGGCTAACAAATTATTTTTGTTGAACTATCCTGAAGCAGTCTTATCCTCAAAACAGCCTATGGGCCTAAAAAAACAAGCTGAAAATCCATTTACCTGAAGGTTTTACCAGCAATTACACCTGCCTGTAAAATACATTCACAGCCCTTCAAAACAGTCACATGAATAGTTTTACAGAAAACAACACTTGTACACCTACAATTACCCATAAAATTTTTCTGAAATTATTCAGCTGATTAATACAAGGAGGTTACACCAAGTGCAATAGCTCTTCAACTAACATCCTTAGCTTGAAGTTTGCACTAATTTTGTTGAGCCTAATATGGAGGCCTTGTGCCCAAAAGCTTTCTGACTTTTTCCAACTGCATCAGCCATTCCAATAAAATGCATCCTTTCAAGCTATAAATTTTGTATCTTACATCTGAATAACTGCAGGATGCCAGCACTGCTATGTAAGTATTACACAATCTATACTTTAAAATATGAAAATCAATACACTAAGGATGCCAGATCTTCAAGTCAAAAGCATAATTATTTCAAAGAGTAACTGAACAAAAAAATTGAATTTCCAAGATTGTATTACCATCCTTCTTTTGACACACTCCTAGCAAAGCAGCAACTTCAAAATATTTGTCCTTAACAAATTGTGAGGTACAGTTTGTCAAAAACCCATGCTCCTGCTTAAAGGATGTCAACAGAAATGTTTTCACCATGTTAAATAATTTCAAAGCAATAAGAGCTTAGAAACATGATCATCTCAGGTATTTAATGAATTTTTCCCCCCTCTCAATCTCTTTTGTTGCTCCCGAAATCTCTCTCTGACAGCAGAAATGCTAATGGATGCAAGATGTAGCAGGCACACTGTTCCAAGTCTGTCAGAAGAAAGCTTTGGTGTGAATAATGCTGAGGGCACCTGGGTTATGATGTACTCTGTCTGGTAACATGTGTTAAAGACAGGGAAAAACGAATAGCTGAAAATCTCAAAATAGATCTGAATGGCCTACAGAACAAGAGAGCCCAATCCTTGGGATCTGCTTGTCAGCATAACTCCCATTACCCTTATCAGTAATTCACCAGCACAAGGACCTTCAAGATTAAAAATTCACTGTTAAGCAATATTAAATAGACTGCTTATTTTGTGGTGTCTGCAATGTCACAAAACAAGCTGGTTATACAGTTCCCAGGTGAACTAAGCCAGCTTCAAGGCCAAGGCAGCAGTTTTACAGAGGTTGCTACCAGTGTCCTAAAGTTACCCCTCCAGCCTTCTGTACTGCAACCTGTCCTCTACTAGATTAAAGCAGACTAAACTTTCACCTGAGACCACACTTACTTTAAAACACATCAAGATACAGGCAGCACACATCTAATGTGAGGTTATTACACTCTACATCATACTAACAACCCCATCATCTTCCCACACCTTCATTGCCAAGAGGCCTCCTGGTACAAAGGTAAGAAGGCTCAGTGAAATGAGCTAATACTGATGGAGAAAACTGGCAACATAGAAAAATGTGTAATCCCTTATATTTAGTAACAGTTTCTGAAAAGCGCTTTCCAGCTTTTGGGGTGAGAATGAAAAGAAAGGGAGAATAAACTAATGAAAAGCATTTCTTTTTCATTATTAGACAAAGGCCATTAGAACTTGAGACACTGAACAGGAGGAAAATAACTGGTTTGCAGGTTAGTCATTTCCATACTGGTGTCAACTGGCCAAGTGAGGCACAAGGAATCATGTACCACTGCTACAAAGTTGTGCTGCAGACTGGAACCCACAAGCTCCAGAAATAGCCCCCTTCAATAGGCCTCCAGCAAGCTATCAGCACAATCTTTAACAGGAGAGCCTGAAGGACAAACTAGCACAAAACTTTTGCATTTAAGTTTTCATTGTGTATTTTGCTTTCCCAACAGCTTGCTATTTCACAGGAACTTGTGGACTTCTCAGCCTTGGGCAGGGGGTATGAGCTCCAGTATGTATTGTGAAGTATTGCTATTGGAAAAAAACTGCTAAGCTTTGAAGAGAAGCAGCAGGCAAAGCGGTTAAATTACATGCTTAATTCACAGCAATGATTGCACTCCAATGCTACAAACTAAGGGAAGCCAGCAGGAGAGGGAACCCCTACACCTAGACATTTCCAGAAATGTTTTGAAAATTTGGTTCTATATATTGCCTTGGACAATGCAGGGGTGCTTAATTTTAATTACCATCAGGGTGCCAAGAGCACAGATGGATGCCTGTTAATTGAAGCTACCACAGTTTCATGTAAATTGAAAGAATAAATCAAATAAATAAATATCAGCCTCCCAAGAACATTCAAAGTAAAAAATGGTAATGAGTTTTGGAAGCAAGGAAGGAAATTGTTGTCAGTGAAAAACAGCCTGCAAAGATAACAGACCTCTGCTGGTAGACGACCATCAGTAACAAGTCTGTCTTATCGGAAGCAACTTGTCAGCCAAGTCTGTAGATTAGAGGGACAGCCATAAGCCAGGCAGATATACTGTAGGGATAGACCAATTCAGTCAGGTGTTGTCTTAAATCCAGTGGCAACAGAAGTAGTAATGCAAGTTACTAAACGTGCCTGAGGCAGGCACAGGAAAGAAAAGAAAAATCTAGTCAACATGCACGCAACCAGAGTAAGCAACTAAAGATCACTGTGTCTTCAATAACAAGGCATGAAGCGGGAAAGCAAGCCAGTGAAACATGGACAGCTAGATAAGTCTCCATTAACAATAGTCTCTGCTAGATTTCAACAACAGATATTCAAATCCTTTTATGGTTAATTTAGGACTCTAGAGAAGTGACAGGTTCACAGCCCTGAATACTTAAGTGTCTCAGGAATATGAAATAGGGAATATTAAAGCGGGACGATTTTTTTGCACTCTGCCACATTATTTCTCTTTGACACTAAGAACAAGGACATCAACTGTAGGGGTGGATTCTTGCCAGAGTCAGTATCTGCAGTCATCAGCATCTTACCTGAAAGAGGCCAATAAGTAGCCTCAGCATGTAGTTACTTTCAATAGACACAAGCCTGAGATGAACAGAAATCACCACAATATCACACTTCATACTTGGCAACAGACTGAAAAAGCCACAAACTGTGCTGGGATGTACTGTGTCAGCAGAATCCCACAACAGTCCCTTAGTTTTGTGCCTCTTGGTAGGTTTAACAAGAAAGGAGCAGTGCTGTCCACAATATACCCCAAAGCAAAACTTTCCCTTCAACACTACCTTATTCCAAGCACAGGTGTGACAACTGCAACTGAGCTGTGTTATGGGATCTGCATCTGAAGAGAAATAAGCCAAGGAAGACAAACTGAATATACACAAATGGATTCATGAATGAAACAAGCTTCCATAAAAAGCCAACAGCAACACACCTATCTTGACAAGGAGCGTTAACTGATTCTTTAAAATACAAAACCTGAGTAAGCTGCAGTATCTGTATGGGAAAGACAACTGATTTTACAGGTGAGTATTCCTAGTTACATGCAGCATGAGAAGAACAAGTAGAATCACAAACAGTATGGATGAACATTGTACATAGTCTACAGATT
Organism: Himantopus leucocephalus; assembly: GCA_003993805.1. NCBI lineage: Eukaryota > Metazoa > Chordata > Aves > Charadriiformes > Recurvirostridae > Himantopus > Himantopus leucocephalus. Next base: position 7,543,845 of record RSEF01000009.1, read on the forward strand.
CTATCAAGCTATTTTACAATTAGGAAATACCTCTTCCTGTTCATAAAACATTTGCATGGTGTTCTTCCCTACAAGAGGAATACAGAAGAGTTTTCAGAGGAAATTTTTCTACAGGTAAGGCCCAAATCAGCTATGGTAGGACTTAGATGTAATATCATGTCAGTGTCTTCAGAAGCATAAAAAAAACCAAGATATGAATCATAGCATCTTGCAATCTTACCAGAACAGCTATGCAAAACTAAGCTTAAGTATGGCTATTTTAATAGTACAGAAACTCTTGAGCTATAAAAACAAGGCTGAGTAATCACATTTACAAAGTACCCTTTAAAAAAAAAAATAATCAGCTTTGAGACATAATACATTAGTTTATTCCAATAGCTTAAACAGTCTAGAGAGACTTTCAAGACCAGCATTGTTCCTACTGACATTACCCACAAACATCCTCTCCAGCTTCCATTAAAACTTGTCAACTAGAGAAAGCGAGGAAGATATCAGTAACAGAAACTATGAGGCACTGCAGATGGGAAAATTAATTTTAAGGAGAGACTCAAGGAAAAGATGGCTAGGTTTATATTTAAAAATGTAGTCAGACCTCCCCAGTCCGAGAAGCAGTATAAACACATCATTGCAGCCTTCTATTTAAACTAATTAGCTCTGCCGAGAAGGAGGATATGTTTGCAGAGGCAAAGAACAGTGTTAATGCAGTTATGCTGTTTCTGGGACCTACCTTGTTAAGCACTGCACTGTGTAGACACATGCTAAACGATCCTGGATAAAAGCCATTATTCCTCTTACATGTGTCTCTGAACAGTGCTGAACTTTTACATCGGATTTTAAACATTGCATTTTTAAAATATGAACAAATAAAAACAGCCAAATAAAACTCACAAAAGGTCAAAAACCAGGAAGAACGAAATCCCACTAATTTCTCCAGTATTAAAGCACAATTTAAGATATTTCCAAACACAGCATCCGTAGATTGGTTTCTCTCATCAGTTTTCAATAATGTACGTACTGCCTTTACACAGTAAATAGATTATCACCACACATTATTTGCCAAATATTAAATATTCCATTTTTAAATATGGTTCTTATAGAAATATTTTACAACTTTTCATCCTATGACACTCTGCAGAGCTGTACATGTCATTAGTTTCAGCTGCATCTATGTCCAGCTAGGCAATTGTGCCCACAAATCCCTGGACTAAATGCTTCAAATAAAAGACTGGTACCCGAATTAATTGTTCTTGCCTTTGGCTCAATTTGAAGCCCTGTTGTAGATGACTTCCAAATTTCAACCTTTAATAGAGAAAAGCCTTTTATTAGCCTGCCTTGCCAGCCTCCCCATGATCCGTTAGCCACTTACAAGCTGCAGAGCACTGGCAAACTCAGAGCAATGTTACAAATGCTGGGGCAAGAACACCTTCAGGAGAAGCAATCTGGAAGATGCTGCTGCTTTACTCCTGGGAGGATTATTAGCTTTTACTGAGTGCCTAACAGTCATTGAAGCAAGAGCCAATGACAGCTTCAATCTGAGTGCTCTAATTAGTAGGCTACAAAGCCAAGGTAGCCCACCTTGCCCACCCTTCCATTGCTGTCACGATTAATGCATTCTTTTCTGAGCCTTGTCCCAGCTCTAAGAACTAGATTTGAAATAAAGAAGGCCAGGACAGTACCCTTCCAAAGTCTACTTCAGACTGATGGCTAGGAAAAGCTACAACCAAGAAAGGAATCAACCCGCATCTCCTTATTACCTCTACAGGCGCTCCAACAGCTTGGCTATCTCACCAAATACAGACTGTAAACACCACTCAGTATCCCTGGGAACAAAAATTGCATCTGCTCAATGTGCACACCTGACGTGGCTCCCAGGAGGCAGCGAGGTGAGACACAGCTTAGCCCTACCATTTCCAGGGGGTAGTGGTAGCATCTTCCTACCCAGCCTCCCGGAGTATCATCTCTCTGACACAGGCCTTCATGCCCGCTGCGGAGTAGTTACACAACTTCACATATAACCTGAGTGCTTTACAGCCCCATTTCAGGGCCAATCACCCTCATCTTACTTGCTACACCACCTACACTGCATGTCTGATGCAGGGGACCTGAACATAGTACTGTAGCAGCCCACATTTGAACATGTGCAGCACCTTAACATCTCATTTTACAGCACAGGGTTTCAGCATCAAGCATGCCTGACATTGCCAATCTACCTCTGCCTCCCAGGCACTCAGTCCCTTCCTCCCTACTCCGACACCTCAGAGGTGCACATCCCTGTCTGCTGGCCATGTGATTGATGAACATAAGATTTGTGACATAATCTAGGTTAAAAGTGGATTATTTTTAACCCAGCCCCCCCCCCACTGATCTAGTTCATAGCACAACATCACAGTCATATCACCACAGCTGGAAACAAGCAGGGAAGAACAGCTGGAGTTGTGGGAAATGTAGGGTTACTGCAGAGGCCATGAACTGTGGCATCAGAGGTGACTAAGTGCCATGTCATGTAGTTCCACCCCCTCCAACCCCAGTACATTTCTGCATTCCCTAGGAAGCCACTATGACATGGATGTAAAATACTCCATGATTTCAGAAATGTTGTGATGAGACTACATGTCAATGAGGCTGCTGAAAGCCACATGTCCCTGCAAAACGTCCATATAGTCCACCTCTTTCTAAATGCAGAATTGCTGAGCTCATTGGAATGACACCAGCCTGACATGGAGTTACACCAACCCCTTCAGCTTAATAACACCACTGTTTTTCAGGTGACAAATGAGAGAGTTTCACAGAGCAAGATCCTGACACCACTGCAGTCTTCAGGTCCCTGCCTCCTGCTGAGGCAGTATTTCACACACTATTTTTCTTCTGCAGAGAAAAGTGCTGGAAGAAGACAATTGGATTTCAGGAAACGCATATGCAAGAAACTCTGCTGCAATACATTTAACCCACAACAGCTCTGAGTACCTCTGACCAGTGCTGGTCTCTGCACCACAGTGTCATTTACCTGCTTCACCCTATTTGTCCCCAAGATACCAGATAGTTTCTTCTAATGAACTAGCAGCCAGAAATTAAATTTACACCTCTCTGCCTATCTCTACCAAGTTCCCTTGTAAGTCAGCAATTCTCCTAATTTAGAGTAATCCACTAAGTAGTGAACCCTCAAGGTCCAGATACTGCTTATAAGGACTCCAACAGAAGAAACTAAGGTCCTGCATTTTAGACATATTCAGTAGGAATATGGACTGGTCAGAGGATCACAGGGTTTAAAAACACTGGTTTTAAGTAAACAAATCCAAGGTCTGTGCTAATGGTAAACTGCGTTGCAGATTTACTTCAACATCTGCTGACATCTCTAGTTTCTAATGTCAGTCCTCTTTAACTGTCCACTCTACAACATATTCTTCACACAACTCTTAACCTAATTTTCTTGCTGATTCAGTGCTGCAGAGAACAATGCCCAGGCATCTCACCAACTGGATGGATATAAATACTGGGCATCACATCAGGGATTCTGGCATCATTTCTAATTTAGCCATTTGATTTATTTGGCCAACCAAGCTAAAAGTAGCGATTCAGAGAATTTGAACACCACCTGCACAACAACATTATAGAAGAACAGTTTGGATTCTGGCCGTTCATCCCTATAAATCAATCAGAAGATATGAATCTCTGTGCTACTTAGAGATACTAATCAGGTTACCCAACAGTCCCACACTTACAGCATCTTCCTGTACTCCTTGAACACGGTACCATCACACCAAGGAAGGCAGTGGCTTGAACTTCCTACTTGCCTTGGATCCTAAATAAGCCACAATCAAAGGCTGATGGTAACTAGCTAATTTGCTCACATCCCAGCTTTATTCTCCTCCACAAATGCAGCCTAGTTTCATGGCTACACAAATCATTTGTCCATATGCACACATTTGCAGAAGGAAAAAGACTACAGCCACTGCATACAGTCAGAGCAGTGTTTGGTATTACATTAAGGCAAGGACAAGTTCAGAGCACCTCCTTAAATAACTCATCTCTAACTTACGAGGCAATTCCTCCACACAGCATGTGAGTCAGGAGCGCAGGTTGCTTTGCAGCAGCCCTTTGCCAGGGACAAGAGACCACAGAAGGCAACACATCTGGCAGAGCAAGACAGACTCAAAATTGGTAGAGGAAAATTGGCCAGAGAGGGATCCCTAATATGGATCAACTGAAGTCAGGTATCGGAAGCTAGTGCTCAGTACTCAAGATTTCAGTCAAAATTACTAATCTAGTCCTAATAATTTGAAAAAGCACAGGTGTCCATTGCTGTGTACCAGCCTGTGGACACTGTTTGCACAAGCAAGAGTTTAATCTCAAAAAATAAATATGGGCAAAGGAAAATATTCCTGCTTACCAATTAAAAGATCATTTGCGTAACCACCATCTGGAATTAAAGTACTTTTTCCACCCCCCCCGTCAACTAAACTGTATGCAGAGACTCTTTCCTTCTGCACACAGTGATTATGCCTTCAATGGCTGTTGCCTTTATCTTTTTAAGTCAGATACTGAATGATCTTTACTTACTGCTCAAAATCAACTCTGAATATACCCTGATAGGGCCGTTCTTTCCCAATTGCTTTCATTACTGTTAGTAATCTGCTTCTGTCACTTACTTGTCATGTGCTCTTAAACATAAATGGAGTTTTGCCATTAATTTCAGTAACAATAAAGTGGGAAAAGGCATTAGACACAACACAGCATTATCTGACAGCACCAAGTCATTAGGCCCAACACAAATGCTCCTTGCATCCGATTTATTTCTTATTGCAGTGATAGAACCCAAAACTCAAGCCCTTCCAAGTAGCTCTGTGCAATGAGAAACTGAACTCTGCATAAGGTCCATCACAAAAGGGCTGAAGGATTATTCCAAGGGATACTGCAGATGAAGTATTTGCTCTAGGAAAGCAGTGAGCACTACCTCTCCAGAGCACTCATGTCAGGCAGTGTGAAAGCTTTCTGCTCTAGCTCTACTCTAACACGCGTATTTGTGCTTCCCTCCTAAAAGCTAAGTTCTTCTAACTTTTAGACTTTCAAGCATCTAAATTACAAAGCGTGTATTTGCCAACTTCAGACCTCTATTTGGAATTACAACCAAAAGACTTAAATTTGGACAGGCCCATGTAGATTAAGACATATTTAATGAATTATATAGCAGTAGCTTATAAGTTCATACATTGCACACTACTTGTGGGATGAATTGTTGTAAAGGGCATTTCCAAAAGTCAAGCCAGCTGTGTAGTTATCACTCAATAGCTTTAAGAGCAGAATTCAGTAGTACAAGTCCTATTCAAACACCTAGGTATGTTTTGTTCTTTTCCAACAAATATGGAGATGACTAAATGATTTCAATAACTAAAAATACTTGAGCCTTCTGGAGACATGAGTTCAACCCAGAAGTTGTTAAATCTGGAGAAGGAAAATAGAGTATTTCATCCAAAAAAAGGCTTAATTGTATATTTGCTCTGAACAGATATTAAGCATCTCATAGGCCTATTACAAAGAAGTCGGGTCATGACAGTAGTTGACAAAGCACCTAGTCCATTGCCAGTCAAATATCATCAATGAAACCTTTGCCTGAAGGATCATTTGCATATTTGGTATATCAGCAGATGTTTATCCAGGTGTTTTTGTTCACAATCTTTCTAGTCAAGGAAATTATTGACAATTTCTTAAGTTCTGCAGAGATTGGTGTTGCCCCACTGAGATACTTGTCATTCCAAGAGTATCTGAAACTAACAAGGTATTACTTAAATGATAATTATTCACAGTGCTTTTCATCCACAAATGATTATGGCATGAGTAAGAGTGACTGTATTTGCAAAATAGGTACAGACTCTTCTGTTCAACAATCCCAACAGTGTATAAAGACATCTTCTGTCATTGGGTTTTACAAATGAAGAAAACAAAGTTACTGAAGTTCAGCTGACTGCCTCAAAATCCTGTAGTACAAAAAGCAGCAGAATCAAGTCTCAAAGCAGATAAATAGGATAAAGATTAAGTCTAGGGACAGAAATTAAAATTGGATCACCTGAAATACTGCTATCCTTACTACTAGATTTAGAAAGTAAAAACATACAAAATTTAAAATTAGATACTGAACTTAATATTGCTTTTCATGTTTTTCAGTATGCAAAAGAATTGTGATGTTCAGTATGTGCATTATAAGCCATCTAAATAATGCATTCTGATTTGATCCATAGCCTAATTCCAAAACATATGTTAGATTTGATTTAGTGCACATTGACTAGATTACTGACGTGGTTTAATTCATGTTATTTAAAATTGGAAGAACTTGACAATAAGTAGAAAACAAATTATACAAGTTTATTACACCCTCCCTCTCACTTACACCAATGAGTGATTATAATGGAAGTTATAATCACGGAAGATTTAAAGAGATGGACAGACAACTGTGTTGCTGGTTCAGCATACAGAAACACAACATATGCCCCACATGCTGATGAGGGTACATTATGCACAGACACAGTTGTCTGCAAAGCACTGGCATAACACTATACTGGGCTTCCCTCTCTTGAAGCTGATCTACATATTTGACTACGTAACTCGTTTGCTCTCCATCACCAAATGCTTTCAGTGGGGGCGGTGTTTCACACAAACAAGAGCACGAACTGAGCAGATGGTTGCCAGTTCTTAGAAGACAACATGTGTTCCTGTAGCTAGCACTCAAGATGCATTAAAGATCATTTGATTTCACAGAAATTTGGTCTTGCATTGTTCATTAGGCTGCCATAGATGTTTAGCACCTCAGTTGGCCAGAAACAGCTTTATCTCACACAACTGTGTGTTCCATAATCTTTTCCTTTCCCTCATTCTCTTCCAAAACAATCCAAATAACCTTAGCTACCTATAACACTGGACCTGATGGGCATAGACCATGTCACACAGCTACTTTGAACCCTGCAAATTCAAATCAATTTGGAAGAAGAACTACCCTTTTTGGAAATTGTTCATGCTGGAAAGCTCTAAGCCATAGAATACATGAACCAGTGCTTCTCTAAGAAAGGAAATGATTAGGCAATATTTGAACTTCACTATCTACAGGAAAATTCTTGATTTAAAGATTTCCATATGAGCAGATTCAAGTTACATGATTTTAAAGGACAGGAAGTCAACTAATGTATATTAATATAACCTATTAATAGGTACCTATCCTCTTAAACATTTACCATTTTAAAATTATAACCTCAACCTTGTGCTGAAGAACTTAACCTTTGGGACAGCCTGTGTGAAAAACAGCGATCACAGAGAGCAGAGCTTTTCCTGTCAGAATTTCCTAACCCTAAGAGCTTTTGAAGTTCAATTAATTTGTTTCTTAAATGCACTCCACTAACACATCTGCTCATCACCTTTGTACTAAAACAAGGTACCATATCTTAGGTTCAGAGCCAGCACATTGGGAGTTTTCTAGAAAATTCAGTAATACTTTTCAGAGAAAATTTCCCAGCTAGTCAGTCTTGGATTTGGCAGTTATGAGTCTGATGAGCTTCATTCAGAAATATTCTTCCTTCACTGAACTAAGGAGGCCATTCATTTCTCAGCCCCATCAAATAACCAGCTGATTTTGTTATATTACCTACTGAACATTTCTGCTTCCCATCAGAAGAACTAAACGTGCCATTGAAATAGATGCACTCAGTAAAAATCAGATGCATTGTCTAATAAGTCAGTTCATGGCCCATTACAGCTGATGCCCTGCCTATCATTTCGCATACTGAAACACAAGGCATTTTGTGCTGAATATATTTAAGAATATAATACACAATCAAATCTGATTCCTGATTCATGGTGATAGTGGAAGTATCCTTTTTAGTCATTTCTCTCAATCTGCGTATTAGAGGATCCTTTCAAGTTTTTAACAGAAAAAAAAAAGGGTGAAGAGGCATGGCCCCTCAGGGTAGCACTTCAATAAGCATATTCTGATACCAAAAACCAACCCTACGCATGTATCAGGCATATGAACAGTCAAAGGGGTATGGAAGGAACAAAGGGCTACATCTCCCCTGTCTGAAGCCTTTCTGGCTTTCCTTCAGGGACTCCAGCACAAGTATTTTCTCTGTTGTCTGAAGAGATTTTTTTTTTTCTAGCACCAACTACCAGAGCCAGCCTGAGCTAGTACTGAGGTGAGTGCGGAGGCCATCACTTAACTGGATCACACACCGCAATCCATTACTGAAACAAATACTGCAAGTGAACTTGATAGATCAACTGTTTAGCTTGATGCATCCACTTCCCCAAGCAGTTGTAGCTCTTCCCAAATTCACCATATTGACTTTCTGACAACAGATGTTACTACAGTGAAATCATGATGAAGCAGCAGATAAGAAAGCAAGAGTGCCAGATCAGCACCATCAATTCCTACAATGCCTTAGAAATAATAGGAGTGTTCAGAAAAATAACTGCTTTTATAAAGAGAAAAATACTTAAAATATTGCTGCAAATACAGGCCAAAAAAAATCTCTCCTTACTTCCATATAAGGCAGCCTAGTTTCAGTGCATGAGAACATATTAAATTCCTGCTAGGACCAGAAGTATTCTCCTGGCCCCAAAGGCTCCATTATATAGAAATTTGTAAATGCTACCCTTGCTGCATGGTCACAGATTGCAGTGAAACAACTGCCCACCAGAGATGTTGCTAGGATGTGGCACAGTTCCCAACTAGTGCAAGTGCTGGGACACGTACTACTCTATACTAGGCTGCACAGCAAAGCATGCAACTTACAGGGGCATCTAGGGCAAGATGAAGTGCCAATGACTCCGAAGAAACCCAAACCCAAGAAGGAAAGCAAGGCTAAATTAGAATTCAAATACCTCTGAAGGCAATTATTAAGGATTTCAATTCCACTTTAGCGAGGGGGAAGTATACACTTCAAAGACTTCTCAAAAAAAGGGAGGAAGTGTTGTTACTATGCAATATGCTTCACTAAAACAAGAAGTATCATCTACACAAAAAAGCATATTTGCCACCTCTTTATCTAGTCTCTATGGTAAATCCAAACTTAGTCCTGCCCATACCTCAGCTCCCAGTCCTAGCCTTCAGAAGTTTATTTTGATTCTGCTGCCTGATAAGATCTTGCCATTACATGCATAAATGAACGTGATGTTTGTTTCCGTTCCTCAGACACGGTGTCTTTTGTGTGGCCTGCTCATGCACCACTTGTTCTCTAGTGCCTTACATCAGCATAGAAAAGGCTTCCTCCCTTTTAAATTACCTTAAATACAGTTACTCTTTTTACTTAAGAGTGGGTTATGTGAGAACTAAATGTCTATGAGTCAAGACCATATTCTAATCTTAATGCAATAATACTTTTTACTAAGCATAGATTTTAAATCAGGAGTATGTTAAATCAATGAGCTAAATTTCCCCCTGTGCCTAACTATCTCCTGCTCCTCCAGCCACTGAACAACCTCTTGTACCACAGCACCTGCCCCTATATATGTTTATCACAGAGGCCAGGCCTGGATAGTTGGAATACAAACATAGATGCACTTAGCAACATTGCTGGACCACTTTAAAGACCTTCTGAGAATATGTTCTCAAGTGAGTCACTGTATTTTTATGGCTTCTGTCTCACAGCTTTTGGCTCAAAACCCTTGATTATTCTCAGGGCAATGGGACAGAAATCAAGAGTGCTTGGACACAGGTCCCCTACCATGCACAATGCTCTGTAGGCTGCTCACAGCTGCTCTAGGTCCTACCTGCCACCACCTGGGGTTGTCACAAACCCCCAGGGTTGTCTAAGAGCAACATGATGACCTCTTCCACCCTCACCATAAACTCTCTCTGCAGAGAAACTTCACTCAGGTTAGGAAGAGATGTCACACACAAGCCCTGAGGTACCACTCCACTAGAAGAGTTAACAAGATTTTATGACTAAGTACATAGATAACTGACGGAAGTAGATCTGCATTAGTGATGTATCCAGTGGCCTGGAAAAATAAAGTGTTCTTCACATCCATAAGGATGCCAGTGTGCTGCATTTTTGTCATTATTACAGTCCAATAAATGCAAAAAGATACATTGCTTTCACTGAAGTACCAGAGAGCCAAGTCAGAAACAGTAAAAGCTTTGTATAATGAGGTATTTATTATTCATGTTAGAATAACCATATGTCAAACTAACTTTTTAGACAATAACATGGTCTATTCTGTCAGACATGTTATCATCTTCTCACAGCCCCAATTGTTCATCAATTCCCAGAGCACCCGGCACAGCCTTGTGCCACAGGACGCTGGTGCACTCTGTCATAGCAAGTGTGGGTACAGGGAGTTTATTCACCATCTGGGTATCACAGGATACCCCCCTTCTCCCTCAAGCCCACCTGCATAACATGGAAAGCAGAATGCCCAAGCACTAACAGCCTCCAAACACAGCATTAGGGAGCCCTTTGCTCTCCTCTGAGCCGTTTCAGATGAGTCAGAGAAGAAAGAAGAGTGGGCATCTTGATTTAGCTTCAGTAACCTAACACAGAAGAGCTGCTGGGAACACTTGAGGTAATTGTCTTAATTATAGAACAGAAGTACTAACTAAATAGTTATGAGGGTTGGTTTTGTTTTTTTTTTTTTAAAAACAGAAGCCATTTTAAATGCATCATCTGCCTGTGCAGTTAGCTCCTCTTTCTCCAAAATTAAGTTTAGATTTTTTTATTTCTTCCACTTCACCTTCCCACAGGGATAAATTCAGCAGCTACCCAGAAGGCTGTTTGTGTTGCCTGTACACTTAAGCCAAGAAAATCCAAGGTTTACATGTGATAATAATTTATGCCTAATTTATTGTTTCAGCTAAGAGTTACAGATTATAGGGACACAGATTCATGGTGGTCAGAGCAGTCAATAGGACTTCAGCTGTGAGCTCACACACATGCATTTTCTCAACATTTCCTATGTAGAGATACATAAGAGAAAATGAGGAGCCATTACTAGACACTTATCAAGGTCTGAAGCCTGCAGTGAGGATCAAGTCCATCGATTTCTTGATATGATTTAAGGAATCTAAGTACAGTTTACAGGCTCTGCCACAGTGAAAGCCAGCAATTGTGAAGTGTTAAACTTCAAAATAATTCTTTATTCAGATAGAAGTGACAAAGATAAATGGCTGGTTACCCCTCAGAGCAAAGCACTTACCCAAATTATTCATTATGAAAGGACTAATTAAGCAACAGGGAGCCTGATCACCTACAGGTTCTGAATGAGACAGAAGTGAGGAGATGAGAGCTCACCTGTGCAAGAGTGAGGAGAGGTCAAGGCAGCCACGGCCATTTCAGGGAGAAGAGAAAGGAAGAGACGCACAGCTGCTTTCTATAATTCACTCCAGGTACGGGATGAGACTGCCACTAGATACCCTAAAGGACTCCACATTAAGCCCCAAGAAGACTTAGAAATGACAAGGAAATGCATACAGGGTTTTTTTTCTGTCAGACAGTACATATGTGTGGGAGGACCAATCAACTCTGAAGCCTCTCCTTACCTGTAGGAGATGTACCTGAGCTGCTGCATGTCCCTGAAGAAGCAGATGTAAGCAGGAGTGCTCAGGCAGCCAGAGCCCATCAGGAGAGCATACCCACAGTACCAGGCAGTACAATGCAGCCCACAGCGGTGCGCCAGCACACCATAGCACTGATGAGAGCCAGATGTCCTCACAGCAGCAGAGCACCTGCAGGGCCCAAACCCCACACTGTGACACCCAAAGCAAACAGCACCCCCCCCACACCATTTGGCTGCAACCAACAGCCCATGGGCACCGCCACTTCACAGTGGCCCCTCACCAGCTCTGAAACACACCTGGGGCTCCCCAGCAGCAACCACTCGGCCATCTGCCGACAGCCTCCCACTGCCAGAGCGCCAGGCAGACAGCTCGCCCCCCACACCACCACCAACAGCCTGACCCAGCACTGCTCAGCCGCCCCAGACTCCCAGCGGGCAGAGCCCTTCCCTACACAGCTCATTCCTCCTTCTTGACTACAGTACAGGTTTTCTGCCATATTCACTTATTTTAACACCTCCCCAGACAAGTTTTCTTCAAGCTTCAGACCCTCCAGTTATGAGCCCAAACCAGCATTCCCAGAGCCCTGTTGCCAGCAGACCCCTAGTGTCCATCTTGTCAGCATGGTTTAGCAGACAGCACCCCGGAACACTCTCCACCTTCGCCCACAAACCTCACTAAAGCAGCGTCCCGAGGCTGCAGCTGCCCCCACCCTCCACAACAGCAGGGCCGCGCCGCGATGCCTCACCTCCCGCAGCCTCGGGGTGCCTCACAAGCTGCTCCTCATGCAGCCGCCTCTCCTGCACAGCACAGAGCTGCTTGCATCGCTCTTGAGGCTCACTTCTTGCTTCACTCAGGAGCCTCCTAGTCCCAACCAACACTCTTCAATGCATTTTGCTGACTCTTTACCCTGAAGTGCACGTTCTAGGCGGTGCCCAAGCATGGTGGCCTCATCACCCCTCCCTGTCAGTCAAGGCACAGCAAGGCCCCAGGACTGAAAAGCGCTTTTGCTCAGTCTCCTTCCTGCAGGCTCTCAGCAGTCCTGGGGCTACAGCAAAGCAGCCACAAGCACACAGAGTCTGCAGCAGTCCTGCCCCTCAGAGAAACCTCAAGGTAAACCCACACCATAACTGCCCTCCTACCAAGAGGAGAGGCACCCATCCTGCATTTATCCTCCCTGAAGCCCACCCTCGGGAATGCTCCTTCCCTCCAGTGCCCACCCTCACCTCAGCCAGCTGCTGCCCATTAGGCTGATTGCACATGGCCGGCCCTGAAACAAGGGGCACCTGAGGGCCAGCTGGGCCAGGCAGGCCTCCACCAGCACCCGGCAGGACATCGGTACAAATACAGATAGAAATAAAGGGCAGGGGGTGCAGCTCAGCCCTGTGCAACCCGGGAGGGCAGGGAAGACTTCTGCTTTTATCCCGTTTTCCCAAGAAACCATTACCTGCCTGGGAGGCGAAAGGGTTTAGCAGCACATGCCCTCAACCACTTTCAGGTGTCCCTTTTCTACATCAGGTGTCAGCATTCCTAATTAGCACCTGCAGGGCACTGCCTCCCGACAGTCAGTGGTTACATCTCTGGTGTAGCATCAGATACAATATTTTCTATTTAAAGCAAACTAAAATGGAGGGGGCTGATGGATGCATGAGCTGTGCCCTGTGGTGAGGTCTCCTGGGTTAAAACAACACAGCAGGTATCCTCTGGGCAGTAGCCACAACATTACACTTTTATACTGTATATTTTTACCTCTGCCCAGCACAAAAGAACGTGCGATTAGGGACCAGATGTTGAACTCTTACAAAATCAAAGCATTACAGTCAGCACTGGCTGCTTCGTGCTCATTCCCATAGCAGGGCAGAGAAGCACAAATAACTGCTTCCCACCACTTACTCTTTACTGTTGTACCAAAACCTCTCTGAAATGAGTATTGTTTAGCACTGCCAGCTCTGATACCTTGAGCTGGAGCTAGAGCCAGCGAAGCAGGTGAAAAGCACATAACGCCATAGAGGTCAGCATGCTTCAACCCCGAGCTCTGCTCTGGCAGTCAGACCTTTTTCAATCCTTTATGGGTGGAAAGACCCCAGGTGTCTCCAAACACCCCAGTATGGCATTGGCAGAGTCCGACATAGCCATCCCATCATACATGAAGGAGTAGGCAAGCAGATAGAAGGGTGTCCCGAAGAACAAAACAGGCCACCACTCGACTGACTAAGTCAGTACACCTAAAAATACGTGCTCGCTGAGCATGTAAGGCGTCTGATTTTAGTAAATGGACCAAATAATGTGAGATCTGAAGGGCTGATCCCAGACCAGTACAGTAAGCATCCATAGGAACCACCAGTGGCAAATAAGCAAATACTGAAAGCTGCCAGAAGTGATTCTGGAAGTTATATAAACACTAAATATGCCCTTTTCCATTTTACGTCTCCCATGATAAACTGTTATGAGACATGCACATGGCTTGAAACAGATAATTACTGATAATCCTGACTGGTGGGAGAAGGAACCATCTGGCAGATGGAAAAAAGAAGATGCCAAGAATTTAGCAGACTAGGGGGCTTCTTGAGAATTTATGCATAGAGGTCTGAGGAAAGGAATATTTAGACAAAAGGTCAGCTATTCTGTTTCTATCTATACCCAAAACAAATTGGAACACCCAAAGTATCCAAATAATTATGAAAATGATTCCTGTTTGAAATTCAGCTTGAAATTATGAGAAAAAACAGTGAATCTAAAACTGTAAGTGTTAGAAGTGAGGAATTCTTTCCACATATCATGATTAATTGCAAATGGTTACAGCACGCAGCATCAGCACGTTTTATCTTATATCCTTCACGTTTCTATCCTCTCTGCTTTTAACATGTAAATGCCCTGATTCATCCTCTCCTGACCTTGCTGCGTAGCATCATTTGTTTCTTTCCATTTTCCTTAACAGTATTTCTTTCTTCTTATAGCAGAGAAAGAGCCACTTCTGATAGACATCGCTTTGTATTCCTTTCCTTTCTTTCAAGTGAGTTTCTTTTGCCTTTGCTCTCCTCCTTATCGCTCCTGGGTAAAACAAGGGACATTGCTGGATGCAGCATTCTAATTGTGAATCCACATTTTTCCACTGAGATCACTACTCATTAACCATTTTGCTGCTGACCCTTCACAACAGCTGAGCTGCAGCCAACATCTATTGCTGTTCAAGCGACATGAGGACATGACCCACATCAGTAGTCATAGGCAAAACACAGAATTAAGGGAAAAGAAATGTATGTAACAGAATTAATGATTTGAGGCCAGTTTTGCTGAAGCATCATGGTTCACCACGAGGACAGTCAAGCACTGCAACAGGTTGCTCAGGGAGACTGTGCAGTCTCTGTCCTTGGAGGCTTCCAAGACCCACCTGGATAAAGCGTGGAGCAACCTAGTTTGATCTCATAAGCTGACCCTGCTTTGAGCAGAAGGTTGGACCAGAAACCAACATGAATTTATGAGGCCATGATTTTTGGAGGCACCCTGAAATATAACTCCTACTGACTCCCGCATAATATTCCCATTCCAATGAAAATGAGACGTGAAGGCATTCTTGAAAATCTTTAAAGCTTACTAGCATCTTCAGAGTCCTTAAAATTGTAGCTGCAGGACCCCTTCCAGTTAGCAACTTCACCTTCCATGAATGCCATTAGAAACAGGTTGCTCAGCAGCTCCTACGAGCCTTCCTTTCTCAGATTGCTTTGTTAATCATTTTACATTTGGGGAGTTCCCCCAATCTGATTTTCACTATCTGTTTTTCAGCAGGAAAGTCCCATTTTCATTCAAACCCCAGCAGAATAATGCCATTGTACCCAGACACAAGTTTGTGGTACCTCATACTAAAAGACCCCGGCTGTGCCCCCCACCAACTTCTCTCACAGGAATGAAGAGATGGTAACCTACTGCTCGACCTCAATTCCCTTCTCACCACCCTGTTCATAACAAGCATATTTCTCTATCAGATATTGAAGTGGACGCCAGGGATCTCACCCACACCAGTCCGTGTAAATGGGTCCCTTACATACAGAATTTTCTTCTGTGAAGGAAGATGCCATATAGTTTTTACACGCATTTTACAGCTTTGTATTTCACTGCAGAAGCAGATGATTCTTTAATCCTAGTTCTCCCTTTTGCAATGCCATTTATATTACGAATTATTTCTTTTCATAGCTTTCATGGTACTGATGTGCCTGAGGAACACTGGCTCTTCATGCATCAGGGGAGGACAGGACACCTTATGTTTTGCACTGATTCTCATTGGATTTGTGCTGATCTAAACCCTAAACACTCAAAAATATAGGCCTATTCTTGTGATCCTTTCATGATCTCATGATACAGGGAACACCAAGTCTCAAAGAAAAATAAATACAAGGAAATTTTCCAACTTGCAAAGTTAAAACAGTCTGTGTTGTACAGAATCTATGCATTTTCTTTGCAGAATTGGTAATTTATGTGAAGAATCATGGAGCCAAGAGATCTTATTTGAACACATTAACAGAACTCATTTGATACCAGTGAATCCAAATAAACCAGATAAACCTTATTTATTACTTTAAATGTATGCAATATAATGAATATTGCTGAGATGTTATTCCATGTATTTTTTTATTTTAGAACACGCACACTTTTTCATAAGATCTTGCTCAGGAGCTCTGAAAGAAAATGTAAACCGCATCCAAAGACTGCCAGGAACTCGCAGAAAGCACTGACCATCGAAGTTGGATACATCACTGGTGACCAGTCTCACGCTCACTTAGAGCCTCCAAATTAAATCTGCTTTCCTTATTCATATGCATAATTCCAGAGAACAATATTTATCCTGGTACAATGCCCTTAATTGAAATGGCACTAGAATAAGAACATTCTTGATCCATTTGATAAAGTAACATAGGCAGCATTTGCCTGACGTTCAGTCTGTTCACGGAAAGCAGCCCCGCAGCTCCACACAGTTGGACACCATCGGCACTCACCGCTCCAAAGAGACCCATGCCTGCATTTAAAGGGATGCGCAGGAGAAAACCGAAACACAGACTCTGAGACCACCCCTTGCGGTGAGCAAAAGCTCGCGTGAAACACTCCTCACTTTCAAGGACACTTAAAACACACCACAATTAGAAATGAAGAGGGGAAACAAAGAACGATCACACTCCTCTTCTCATGGCCTCCAGGATGAAAAACACTGGTTTCAGAACTGATTGTAACCACCAGTATTTCATCTCTAGAGACCCGAGTTCAAATCGTAACTAAAAAACAAGGTTTGTGGTTTTAAATTAAGTCAGTTGTGTTCCTCGTACCCATCAGGGCACGCAGCTTAACACCTGACAAATTACGAAGCGATCGGAAAAATTAAGAACTTCCTCCTTTTGTTAGAAAGACCGAAAGATACTTTATCTAACCATTTTCTCATTATTAGGTCAGCTGCAGCAACTTGCACACTTTTACATGTCTTGTGTTTTAAGTTGATTCAGTGGAGGACAGAGGGTTTTCCTGTGTTTTCATGCACTGAGTGATCATTATGATTTACAATACTCGTACTATTTTCTGGTTTTGTTCACAGCAGAAAACAACACGTACTTGTGCACTGGCCTTTCTGTTCCATCGGCACGACGTGCAAAGTCTTCCAAACAGTTCAGTGCAACTTAGTGACCTGTATCTTGTATATGCTATTGATTCCTCACTAATACAAGCATTAGCTTCAGTTGAAGCAGCACACTGTAATTATTAAATCACACAGAAAGCAAACTCAGGCGCTATTTTTAAGCATAACAGTCAAGTATTAAAGTATTCCAACCTCAGCTAGATGTCCCTCCTCACAACAGGCAGAGCTCTTTTGTAACCATGTTCATAATCTTTCTGATATTCTATTTTTTCTCTATAATTTTCCACATTTAAAACTTTTTCTTTTTCTTTCAGCTATGTTTGGCTTTTTTTTAATTCCTCTAATCCTCTTTTCTGAATATAAAAAAGGACTAAAATGGCCTCTTAACTGCCAGTTGTTCACATACTTATTTTTTTAATGGAGCAGCATTAAACGTAGGGCTTAGCCCACTGGCATTTTACACAAGCAGAGTCCCATTCACTTCTCATGAAGCTTTATCTGAACAAAATTGCAGTCCTTTATTTTCACAAAATGAGCTTTGCATTACTTCTTCTGTTCACCAAAACATGCCCAGGTACATTGTACAGTATGTTGGGTAATTCCTTGCTGCAATGTAGTAGGTGGAGCTCAAATTACGGACCAGACTCCGATGCTGTAACTCCACCGGCACACCGTTCGGATCAGTAAAGTGAAGCAGATGCTTGCAATGCACCGTTATTAGCAGCGCAGCAAGTGCTCTCTCAGAACGACAGGATGAGCTTTTTAATGTAATTAGAATCCAAAGGAGATTTCTGGAAGCTAAGTCAATCGAGCTCATCTATGTCAGACGCCCAGAGACAATTAATTCCTGTTCACTTTACTCACCCAGAAAACTTTCCTACAAGAGACCAAGGAATTCGGCACACATAGATGACTGTGCTTCAGCCCCCCAAATCGAAAGAGCTTATGCTGTAATGTGCTGTCATGAGAAAACCCCATTTAGAAACCACAGCAAAGTTTCACGCTTAAGACAGCGGGATCCGAAATGGCGGGGCAGTGTCCCAGCCTGGAGGGGCAGCTGGGCTCGCTTCCCCGTGGGCAGCACACCGCTCTGCGGAGGCTCTGCCGCTCCCCAGGCCCGCTCGCCCTGCCGACAGCAGTGCTGGCAAACACACGCGCGGCTGTTAGGAGACAGACAGACAGACAGGACTGTGCGGCGGGTAGCAGGGGTGCTTCATAAAGCAGTGGACGGATCAAAAGCAAGCCACACGCTCTATAAGCAGATGATCAGATTTTCAAGCACTGCCCCAGGACACACCGACT
>RSEF01000009.1:7562399-7732627 GCA_003993805.1 Himantopus leucocephalus
AAAAAAAAAAAAAGAAAAAGAAAAAAAAGAAAAGAAAGACACAGCGTACAGCCCAAACCCAGACGTTCAAAATCCACTCAGAATACATAGAGGGATAACTAATTTCACAAAAATCAAAGTACCTTCACATGCATTTTAAATACCAAATTAGTTATCCCTCCCATTTTTAGCACTGCTACGTGGAATTTAGGAATATACCCTAACAGGCCAATTATAAGATCTCCCAGTGATAGATATTATTAATGTTGTTTGTGCTGACAGTGATGAATGGAGGGAATGGACGTGTGTAATGTAGTCATTCAGCAAGTGTATAGGCAACCTTATGCAATAATCTTTTAACTAGTTTATTAAATGTGTTTCCTTTTCAAAGTAAGTTCAACAACTAATGCCAAAATTTCATCAAGAACTCAAATAGCTTAGTAGCTAGTTATCACTTGTTTAACTTAAAAGTACTAATACAAGAAATAGACATATTACACATCACTAAAATTTTCACACATACACACACACATACACTTATCAGCATCCTGTTTATATCAATTTATTTTCACAAATCAATTTCCTTTTTCCTACTCATACTCTTCACATTTGCTGAAGGCACAACACCCAAATAGGCAATGCAAAATGTACTTCCTGTAGAAAAGTCTATAGTCTCCTAAGAGAACAGTTTGGCAAAATCACTTTTGTTTAAAAACTCAAGTTCCAAAAAGAGCCTTCAAAGAGCATCAGAGACCACCACCAAGATTAAAAACTACTTGAGGTGTCTGCAATTCTCATACGCAACACACCACTTAACCTTTAATAAACCCAGAATTTTTCAGGAAATTATAAAAGCAGAAGTAGTAAAATCTCTTTTTTTTTTTTTTTTTTTAATCAAGTTTTAACAATGGGACAGTCTCTAGGCAAAGCTCCCAGAAAGAGCCAGACCACCATCTGGCTCCATCGTACAGCAATGACAATTCACAACAAACGCATATCTAACCAGCGCTCTGAAATCAAACGCTAGGTTGACTCCGTAAAAGCTCCATTACAGCTATGAACACACAGCTGTACATTTCCTCCCTCCTTGTACATAAATATACCTTTGGACACTTAGACAAAAGGGAAAAATAAATCATTTTACGCATTTTTCTATGCTTCCCTGTTACCAATCATCAAGAAATATCTTAAATAGCTTACTGCATTATTAGCACTATAGAATATATAGAATATATATAATTTTATTTTTGTTTTCACACATGCTAATGTTTCCAGTATGATAAATGTCTTTTTAAATCCTGCACTTCTTGTCACGCTGTAGATCCACTTCTATTTGACACTGACTCCTGGACATACATGTCAAGACAAAAATAAATACTGTTGTGATGGCAAACGTTTTAAAACTCTTAGGACACTAATACAGTGGCACTTGAAAGATTTTTTCAAATACAACAAAAAAAGACAATAGTTAAATAGAAACCTGCTTTGACATAGCCATAAAACCTGCACTACAGTTGTGAGATCTGTACTTGTTTCTGCGAGAGCAACTCCTAATCTTTGAACACGTCAAACGTTGCACCAGCCCTCCACCCATACCCTTAAAAAAGTCCACGTTGCCATTTTAAGCAAGCATCCCCTCCAGCTGTACATAAGCAACACTGTAATTCCCAAACAATTGAGGTAATTATAAAAATGAATATCATTTATTGGGGTTTTTTTTATTACTATCACGTCTGAACATTTGCTTTCATACAAAAGTCTGATTTTCAGCATTATGCTTTCCAAGGGCATCCCCTCCACACCAGGGGAGATAAAGATGTGTTAGGAATTGTGCAAGAGTTTTTCTTACCATCTTCAAACCCACCAGAACTCCATAAAGAAGATTTTGGTACAGAATCACTGCCTGGCATTTTAGAGAAGGGGAAAGGGGCTCTACACATATTTTCAGTTCCACTTTATTTATNAAAAAAAAAAAAAAAAAGAAATCATCACATTATTGTATGTTACCCTTCAGCAGTCTTTGGAGGAAATCAGAACCCAGGTTGCTTTTCCCGGCTCCCTCCCTCACTCAAGCCAGCCGAGCGGCTCCTCTCCCCAGAGGGGCTCAGCCGCCCCCGGGGGTGGTCAGCGGGCGCCCACTGCCCTGTCACAGCTGCGGCTTCCTGAGCAACGTTCTGCTGAGGTCCTTCACCTCTTCGGGGCTGCCAACCCTCTCGTAGCCCAGCAGGGCCATGGGCTGGTGGCAGTACTCCTCGACCTGCTTGATCTGCTGGTAGCTGAGCGCAGTCCTCCAGGCGCTCAGCGCCTGGGTGGCATTCCTGGCCGACACCACGAAGGGCTTGGAGGAGTAGCCGGGGCCGCTGGTCATGTTGAGGGCGAACTTCTCCATGTCTGGGCTGACCGCCAGGTTGACAAAGCCATACACCTGCCGCAGGGTCTTGATGGGCTCGACCACCAGGTCCTCATAGCGCACAGCCATGTAGTTGCCCTGGAGCCAGTCAGGGGGGTGCAGAGCAGTCTGCAGGGTCTTGGCCATGCTGCTGCAGATGACCTCCATGGCACCCAGGGCATGATAGTCCGAGCCGCCACCCCCCTCCTTCTTTCCGCCCAGCTTGTGGCCGGCATCGAGGAAGGGCATGCGGTGGATGCGGGGGTCCCTGCTCCTCACCACCTGCAGGCTCTCCCGGATGAGGCCGTGGCGGGACTTGATGCGGGAGCTGGCGACGGCCCGGGGGTCCCGCACCAGGTGGATGACTTTGAGGTCCAGGGTCGGGTCCCGCATGAGCGGGGCGAGGACGGCCAGGTCGAAGACGCGGACGCCCTTGATGACCAGCGTGCGATACTTGTGGCACTCCTCCTGGAAGCGGCTGAGGCGCTGCGGGGGACACTTCTTGCACACCCGGTCGTCCACCATGCCCACCACCTCCTTGCGGTAGGCCGGGCAGAGGGGCGAGGAGCAGATGACCTTGTTGGTGGCCGCCCCGAAGATGCCCAGCGTGGTGAGGTTCTTGCCGGCGCCCGCCGTGCTGTAGAGCTGGAAGACGGAGAGGTCGCAGCGGTACAGGGAGCTCAGCATGTCGCGGGCCGCCCCTTGCAGCGAGACGGCGTCCCCGGGGTACAGCTTCTGCCAGACGTGCCACACCGGCTCGTAGAGGAAGAACACCTCGGGGTTCTGGTTGAAGAGCTCCCCGAAGAAGGACGACCCCGAGCGCCAGGTGGTGAACACATAGACCAGCTGCCGCGGGGCGCCCGCCGGACCGCGGCTCCCGGCCGGCGGCGGCGGCGGGGGCGGCGGCGGGGGGTGGTGGCGGGGGGCGGCGGGGGGCTCCCCGCAGCGCCGCGGCTCCCGCCGCCACTTGTACTCCAGCAGGTTGAGGGCGGCGAGGAGCAGCAGCAGCGCGTACCCCAGGCACAGCGCCAGCGCCTTCCGCCGGCACACTTTCATGCTGGGCGGCGGCGGCGGCGGGGCCAACTGTTGCTCAGCGCCCCGGCGCCCCGGGGCCCGCGGCGGGCAGCAGGGCGCGCCGCCCCCGGCGCCGTCTCCCGGCCGGCCCCCCGCGCCCGGCCCGCATGGCGCAGCCGCCGCGACGGCCCCGCCGCCGCCGCCGCCGCTGCCCCCGCCCCGCCGCTGCCCTACTTAGCAGCCGCGCGGCCACCCGCGCTTCTTCCGCGCCGCCATCGCCCAGCGGCCGCGGGCGCCGCCGCAGCCCAGCTCACGGCGGCCGCCGGGGCGAGGCGGCGCCGCGCTCCGCTCCGCCCCGCAGCGCGGCCGCGGGGGCGGGACCAAGGGGGCGGCGGGCGGGTCCCTGCGCTGCCAGCGCGCACGGCGCCCCCGCCCCGCGCCGCAGCAGTGGGGGCCCCGGCCCCGGCCCCGGCCCCGGCCCCGGCCCCGGCCCCCGCCGCGCAGGGAACGGCGGCGGAGGTGCGGCCCGAAATGGCGGCGCCCCGCCCCGCCCCGCGCTCCCCATTGGCGGCCGCCGCCGCCACTCCCCGCCGCCGTCCCAGTGTCCCGCCGGGCCCCGTGCGCCCCGCGGCGGCGGGGAGACCCATTGGCAGCGCTCGCCGCCGGGTGCCGTCCCCTGCCGCCTCTCGGGAGAGCCCGGCCCGCTCGGTAACGGCACCCGGCCCGCGTCTGAAACGGCGGTGTGCGACGGGCGCTGTTAGAAGCTGTTCCCGTATCGTGGGGGGTTCCGCCAGCCCGGGCCCGGGCGGAGCAGGGTCCGTCACGGGTTACGCTGCGGACAGGGAAGCCGCTCCGCCGGTAACGGGAAACAGGAAAAATAAGGTGGAGGGAAACGTATAAAGGGCCCAAAAGGGACACGGTCCCGATCCCGGCGCCCCTAACTTGGTATTTGCAGAAACTCAGGTTTTTCGTAGGTCATCTGATAACTTCTCCAAAAACATTAAAAAAAAAACCCAAACTGCTACAACTGACGGGTCACTTTGCAGTTTTCGGTTGCCCGTTAGCCCCCTTGGGCGGTGGCCGTTGGGTTGGCGCAGTGCTTGCGGGGCACATGCTGCTGCCTCGGGCAGAGCTGCCCCCGCACTGCTGCGGCAGCCCGGGCACACGGCCACTGTTTGCCGGCCCCAGGGACCAGTTAACTCCGCAGGAAGGCCACTCTTCTGCTGGGGACAAGCTGGGAGAGGATCGATCCCAGCCCCACGTTTGCCTGGCCGCAGCTCAGCCATGGTCCCAGGCCAGACCCCCGCGGCAGCAGGGGGTGTACCCAGAGACTCGCCGCCCCGGAGCGCTTGTCACATGCTAGAGGGACTTCTTCATACCGTCTGTGCTTTATAGCCACAGCGTTGCATGAGGTGTAATATAAGCAGTGGTACAGCTCCAGGCAGCATTTGTGGGACCACAGATGTCCCAGTGCCAGTGGCACTGCCCGGTGACTCTGGCACATCAAGGCATTTTCTCCAAGGTTGCCCCCTTTCCCCACGGGAGATCAGAGCAGGCAGAGGGTCAACTATAAGTTACAGCAGCGCTTGGTGGCTCTCTTCTTTCAGTTGCTTGCTTTACCCAGGGGTTCTCACATCCCTGTAGCCTTTCCCATCACCTGTAGGGTGTATACTGTAGAGCGGGTGGAAGATTTGATGTGCCGCAGGGCTGCACCTGGCTCAGACAGACCCATCCCTCCACAATGGATGACACCGACACAAGTTTTTGCCAGAACATTTAATTTCTGAATGGCATGGATCCGACACTACAGCACACACTTTTATGCTCACAGCGTGGATAAAACTCAGATTGATCTGGTGTGTGTCATGTCTGGTGGCACTCTATTAAAAAAAGGGATCAAAACAGTACAATAGGGTGAAGGAGCTGAATGCGTGTGCAATCTTTATATTCCTTATCAAAAGGATTTCCATACTCCTCCCAGATTTTCTACAGGGATATTAACAGCCGGGCTGCCTCTACGAAAGCCTGTACGCCCCTTCCAGTCCCAAAGTGAGGGGTAACAACCACAGCAGGAGGGCTCCGCTCTTCCCTGCTCCCTCCTCCGGGCCACAAGGCTTTGCAGGGCTGGGTGGCAGCGCAAGGTCCGGGACACCTCTGCCACCCACACCCCACTGTCCCGCGTGGGATGCGGCCATCAAACCACCCAGGACAAGTGAGGGGAATCATTTCGCAAGCTGCCAGTGACTCTGGGAGCAGTATTAAAATGTTACTATGACTTTCCATATGGAAGTAGCTTGTTAATTGCAGAATTAAAACCACCCCTAAATATTAGAGAAAAGTCCGTATTTCATCAAACAGTGAGGGGAAAGGGGAAGCTGGTTTTTTTGTTGTTTTTTTTTTTTTTTTTACTTACAGCACTCCAGAGGAAGCATTTAAAGCCACATTCTGCAAAAATAATTTGTATCTAGTTGCTAAAATAAATGCAAATTTTAAAGCCAATGAGCTTTAAATGACAACAATTGACTTGTAATTTTTGAAAAATAGTATATAATGAAGAAGGATACACCTGTGAAGCACCTTGCAGCATAAAATTTCTTGCAGTTATTTTAGTCTTTAGTCCTCATCCTCGAACTCTTCACGTACAAAAGGACTTCTGCTTATATCCCTTTTTTAAAGGTACGGATCAAATATTTATTTGGCTTTCCATGCTCACTAAAGATGAAGTGACCTTCACCCAGCTAAAGCAGAAATGTTTATTTTTAATTTTGGAATGGTCTATAATAGCATCAATTAGGCTGTATTAAATGATGAATAACAGCAGTACTGAGACACCGTAGTTCACAAAACAGTATCCCCGTCAATGTTGTACTGCAGCACTAATGCAATAAAGGACAGAGACTACAGGGAGCAAAAACAATTCATAGCAGGGAAAAATCATTAAAATACCATGAAGTTCAAATTAATCCCTTCTTTCCATTTCACTTGGTTGGAGACAGGTATGAAATTTTGTAAAAAAACCTACAAAGCCATCTCCAGTTCTTACACAATTTAAAATTTAGCAAGTAACAACTAAAGATAAGCAAACATGAACTGCACGTATAACATTTGAAATGGCAAAACTAATCAGTAAACCCAAACATTAAAAGCTGTAATTGGATTCTGCACCTTCCCTGCTGTTACACAGCAGCTACGTCTCTCTGAACCGGTGAGTGTGCGAGTACTGACAGCAACACTGCCTTCGTTACGCTGCTCCACCTCTACCTAGGAAAACATGGGGCCGAGCAGCTCTTTAATCGACCGACATGCTGCAAAATGGAATCTTATTTTTGAAAAGTGGAGTTATATATGTATTTATTCTGTGCAGGTGGACTCAAGCACCCATGCAGAACCCAACTGAAATCAATCGGGTTCAGTGCAGCTGCAATATTCGATCCTCCCGGTACAAGTTTCAGACCTGGTAGTCAAGTTATCACTTTAAGCAACTCAATATCAATGAATATTTAATAAGTTTATATGGGAAAGATTTATGCAGCCAACTTTCAATTCACACCAAGTTTGTTTTTTTTTTTTTAAAATCATCTACACATCTGATGCAACGTATTACAAACAGAGACAGCAAAAACCCAGATCACTCACTCTGCAGATCTGCCGATGAAGCTGACGCACACCATTTCAGGCCGTGGTCATTGGACGCAAAGAACTCTCCTTAAAGGGATTCTGAAATTTTCTTTTTCTTCTGCAGTCTGGGATTTGAAGTCTGTGCTGGTCTTCCAGAGTAGGAGCGCAGGCAGGCAAGTGGGCAGCAGCCACTGCGAGCTGCAAGGGCCGGTTCTAGGCTGTGCGGCGGCAGGCATCTGCTGTTTGGTAAGGCACGGCAGCACGCGCAACTGGAGCAATGGGCTGTAACAGTAATTTTAAACCTCACAAGTAGTTGAAAAGTTCACACACAAGCTTAAAAGACAGATTTATAAAAGTGTAAAGACATCGTACCAGTGACTCAATGGTCTGTTTCTAAGCGCTAACAAAAATCATCACCCAGTAGCCAGCAGTTAAGAACTTCTCTTGGTATTTGCACTGAAGTAAAGAAGAGAGACGTAGACTGCCATAGATAAAAAGTAGAAAAGAAAGTAATGGGACAGGGTTTTGTAACAATGAGCCCAGGGACAAGATCCTCACCAAAGATGACCCCGATAAGGAGGTAGCTCTGTAAGTGGGGTCTGTTGATTTTCACAGCTGCCCTAAGACTTAAAAAAAACCTACCATGAAATTGAGCCCCAAGACAGTGAAATACCTGATTTTAATCATGGGCTTAAATACTACTGTAGCAAATTGAAAACTGAATTAAAATCAGCACTATAGTGAAAGTGTTATTTTATGTCTTTCCAAATAATGTCTAGGGTACCGTGTTTTGCTTAGTCTCTCCAACCCAGCTCGGAGAGTGGGTAGCGGATATCTCAGCAGGCGGCTCAGGCTGTGCGTGTTCTTTCTGCCTGGCCTATGTGCAAAGCCAATAGAATAAAAACTTAAGCGATAAGAGCCACAGTAAGCACGTGAAAGAGGAACATTCTGCAGCTGAACAGATACAGCTCTTCACGAATCTGTTCAAACACTTCAGTGTACATTTTCCACCCTCTATGTTATTTCATGCCAGTCTAATTTAGGCTCATTAGTTTCGGTATACTAGATCACTCATGGCAAATCATAAAACTTTCCTCAGTCAGGAAAATTCACCATTAAAAAATAATATTTTAAAAAAATATTTTAAAAAGACCAAAAAATAAAATCTAAAAAACTCAACACTTATTTCTAGGCCAACATCACTTTTTAAACATTACATCTTGTTTGCTTTGATGGAGCAGAAAAAAATGCATCTTTTCCTGTGCAGGTAGTTATACACTACAGCCCAGTCATCCCTCAGATCTAAATAAGGTGGCTGCATCTATGTCAAACTCTGCAGTGAGCAATATACAAAGTGAGGGGTAAGGAACTGTGATCAAAACTCCCCAATTTAAACTACGAGGCAAAAAAAAAAAAAAACACCTCATTTTTGTGCATTTAAAGCTTAAATATTTTATGTTAGTTTAATATTTTATATTCAGCAATTAAATTTATGATTTTTACATGTAATATTTACACAACCCAAATCCTGACTAGCTGAATGATTTCTCCTCCCCGCAAACTGATGCCACCCAGCCAGAATTCTCCACTATCCAGAGATTCCTCCATTAACATCCCTTTGTTTAAGTGATGGGGCTGTGAAAGGGTTGCTCCTTACTGGAATGCTTCCTGACTTGATTTTTTTATGCTTTAAGACTTGCCTTTCTCATGTTCACAAGGATGGAATGGGCACAAGGTGAAGAAATTTTTCCTGAAGTCAAGCTTCAGTAAGACTTTATTTTTTAAAACAGATTTTTTTTTTTTTGGATGAAAGATGGAGGTTTATGCTGTTATACACCTAGCGTGTCATAAATTCTGGGTGTTGATTAAAATCTCCCATATCTAGCCTAATGTATTCAGGATAAATAAATATAGATGCCAAATTCCTCAAACACTGCTCAACAGTGAGATTCTTAAAACTAAAGCACAAGTTACAGATCACAAATGTGAATAAAGTTTATACCAAATTGTGTAGCTGCCCAAACTTGGAGATCTATGAATTTGTTTAAGACTATATTTTGGCATCACCACTAGAAACGGGCGAGAAAAACAAACAAAACACACAATAGCCTTTAAAATTAGAGATGTTTATATTGTGCACCCTTCCTTTTAGTGCTGTGCATAACTTCTAACAGCTTATGCAAAGTCTCATGCAGTAGTAGCAGCTGATTTCCCTCAAAACACACTTATTTCCAATACTGCTGAAGTGCTCAGCAGACATTCGATTAAGTGATGGGTGCAGCAATCAGCCATCTAAAGTACTCATTTTCTTCTCTTGGCTCTTCCTTCTGAACTGTGTGTGCAGAAGCTGTGCTGCACAAGCAGCTGGCACAGCCCAAAATTAAACCAGCTAGTCATAAACCAGATATACATAGGGAAGTGGACAACCTAACTGTAGCAAGCTGTTCCTCTACCCCCCCAGCTCTCTCCTTTGTATTCACCTCCAGTTGCACAGGTGACATTTTCAATAAAGTTAATTTCAATAAATATTTATAAATTCCTGTTTGTGCAGCTGAAGGAATTCCAGAACTTTATGAAAGTCCTAAGGACACTGTGGTGTAGTTAAGTTTCTATTTGACTTCTATTAAAATCAGGAAACTTTTCTCAGCTGTTGTGTAACAGTTCTATGCTCTAAAGGAAATCAAGAGATTCTACTTTTATAACTGCATACCTTAAAACAACAGGCAACATACTCTTTCACATCAAGAACTTCCAAAACCTTTGGCAGGTCACACATAAGAGCTACCTCAGCCACACACATAAGGGTATCTCTAAACTCCCTACAACAAGCACCATGATTAATGTCTTCAATCCTCTACCCCCTGGTTTGCAGTGCCCAGGAGAACCCCCAAATCTCTTCAGCTCATCAGTGCATCTCTCCCTCTTGTTAGCATCTTGGTACTGGGGGGCTCTGCGCAGGCACTGGTGCCATGCAGGGTGTCATCCCACACCTCCTCCTGTGCTTCAGCATGCTGGGGGCCCCACTTGGCTCTTGCCTCCCTGAGGACAGCAGGCGGCAGAAGCCACACAACAACATTCCCTTGGATCATAGAATGGTTTGGATTGGAAGGGACCTCAAAGATCGAGTTCCAACCCCCCGGCCATAGGCAGTGACACCTTCCACTAGACCAGGGTGCTCAAAGCCCCATCCAGCCTGGCCTTAAACACTTCCAGGGATGGAGGTAAAATAGCTGGTCCTCTTTTGACTACAGAATGGACAAATGTAAATTGCAGGGAAGAGAGTCAGCAGTCCTTGTCTCAAAATTCAAATACAGAGCTCAGGACAAAAGAGAATGAGAATTCAGTGTTTCTCATGTAACCAACATGCAACATGCTCTAAATGACCGTCTAGGAAAGCTCTTGAAATTAATCCATTGCATCTCTTGAAAACTCAGTGAGTAATATAAATCATTCACTAGTAACTCTTGAAAATCTTCAGGATTTGGGAAGAATACTCTTTATCTGTAACATTATCAAGTTTCTACTCCATATCACAGTGAGGACTTGCTACAGGCTGGTGTGAAAGATGAGCACCCCCAGTGAAACCTAACTGCCTAGAACTCAGGCTTTATTGTAAACTTTTTTTTAATTATCTAGTATAGTTACCCTCTGTAAAAACAGAGGACGAGAATCCACAGCCTCTCAATTCACACAACGGCCAGAATTCAATCCCAGTCTCATGTCTTAAATTTTACAGCTAATTCTTTTCCAGAGTTTGCCAAAGGCAATACTCCCCATGCAGTTAATCAGCAGACAGTTCTTTTCCTATAGTGCAGGGAAGATAAACTAAAACATCAGGAAAAAAATACGTCACCAGCAACCTAAGAGATGCAGATTTTATGACGAAAATGACCAGTATTAGCTGTAATAAAAATCTCTATACCTTCATAAGTTCAGAAGGTTCATCTCCAGTCTCTGAGCTTCTCTGTTTGCAACAGTGGAGTGTTAACTGTCACAGTACCTAGCAGGGGAGAACATCTGGCTAAATCATTCCCGAAACATCAAAGGCGTACCTTTTTAGCACGGCTAAAAAGATGAAAACTGGTTTCCACCTCTAATTGTGGCTTCGGTGATTATCTTGATTGCTGGTAATGATGTTGGAGGTTGAATCCTGAGCACAGGCTAATTCCCTCATCCATCTTCCACAAATCCAAACTGCACGCATGAATTCCACCCTCCTCTTCCCACACCAGCTAAACTTTATACCCAGAACAGTCTGTCATACAGAATTAGCCTACTCCACTAGGTTAAATCTTTTCATGAAAGATTTCTGAGACCTATTACATAGACCTTATGCTTGCCCTTTCTCCACGCTCACCTTTCTACAGGCACACTTACCATACACAAGTTGTAATGACCGAAGTCTCAGACTCAGGTCCAGCCTCAGAAGCCCAAGAACCAGAATCAAGAACCAGATTTCACACTTGCTTGCAGGCAACCTCTTAACAAGAGTAAAACGGATGGTCTGCATTTAAGGCAGACAGCTACGGGAAGTACCTGTCCAGTCCACACAAGAGTAAAAATAAAAATAGAGCAACTGTGAGTTCTAACTGAAAATTGTTACTAAGTGGGACTTGCAACCTCTCCCAGATGAATGCTCTGGGCTCTAACAATATCAAGAGTTCTTATTCCAGCCTTTCCCATCTTGTGGGGGCATCTGAGGTCTCTTTCCTTGTTTTGGTCTTTCACAGATGTTGCAGAAAGTAAATTATCTTGGAGGCATTTCCTCCTCTCAGATGTGACTGATGGGTTCAAGTGTCATTGGAGAAAAGAGGAGCCGGAGAGAGGCACAGCCAGTGTAACAGCTCACTGCTGCTAAGAGAGACAGCCCCAGTTCTGCATTTCCTTCCTCCCATAAACTGCCTACCCTGTGCTGCTCCTACCTTTCCACAAGGAAAGCAGTTAAACAAGTGCTAGAGCTGGTGGTGGGAAAGCGACAGGAGTACGTGACCAGAGCAGAAGTGAGCGGGATGCAGAGTGCAGCATTGATTCAGCCCACCTTATCAAATTTGACACAGGCTCCAAATGAAAATACTGTGGATGAAGTTGCATGTTGCGAGTGAACTGTTACCAAAAATGAGGACCATTCTGCTCACTGCCCACCCCTGTTCCCTGCACTGAGCCAATTCAACTCACTAAGCCAGCAGAAAGTCAACCCAGTGAAAATAAGCATAAAAAAAAAAAAAAAGTGTTTTCCCTTAATGAATAGAACTGGCTACTCAGAGGGCACAAAAGGCAGCAGACAGGACAGACAAGGAGTAGAATGGGAGGCCCAGGGAAGGCAGGAGCGGGACCTGCACCCCTCAGCAGCAACAAGCCGCGACGCTGGCCCAGCCGTAACACACAACCTCATGCTATGGCACGACATGGGCACCGTCTCCTTCGCCTGACGTTCCTGCAAACGGTTTTAGCTATTGAAAAGCTGCTCATCATCTCAATATCTGAGCAGCAGTTCCAAGTGGGAGGTTTTCTTTGTTCAAGAGAGGATTATACAAGCAACTACACAGTCAGCGGCCCATGCCTTGTTAATGAGTTTCTGAGAAGCAGAGGTCACTGTTGACATTAGAACAGCAGCAGCAATTACAGTTGGACAGCACAGGCAGAACCAGCGCCTACCAGCAGAAGAGCTGGCAAGGCCAAGAAACCGTCCTTCGCATAACAGGCACGAGCATCGCTCTTGTCCAAGTTAAAAATAAAACCATTTCTGGATATCAGCAAACTTAACAATTTTATTGTCACCGTGTCGTTTGGAAAATTTTCTGCATGAAATACAAAACCAAAAATGACAAAAAAGTTCATGTGAAACTACCATTTCCTCTTTAAATAACCACAAACAGAAAACTTTCCAGCTTATGACAGAGTTACACAGTAAAACATCCCTGCACAAGATTAGACATCAGAAGTGACAAATGGAACAAGCTTACCCATGAAAACTGACTGTGCTGGCAGAAACAGGTGGAGGAAAAAATGGCATGCAACTGTTTAGGACTTCTGTATCCTACATGGGGAAAATACACGTGGACAAAGTTAAATTAGCGTTTTAGTTACGATTCTTACAAGGGCGGCTTACATACCGAGGAGCAGCAGCATCAACTGGCAGTATACTGAAAGTCTCACAGTAGCTCACGCAGCAATGAGAAAAGAAATCTCCAAATACTACTATGAGCTATTTTAATAAAATACAAGTTTATGAACTCAACAGCCTTATTCAGAAAGGTAAACTCGCAGGGTTTGACTGCTAATATCAGGTTTGTAATTTGATGTCTCATGATACTGAACAGTTGATTTTAAGAGAAGATAACTAAAATTCTCATCAAGATTATTCCACTCCTGCTGTCTTCAACTGTAGAAAGTTCACTTCTCTGGTTGGACCTTCATAACTGCCCCAAAAATCTAGATTTTTCAACAAAGAAAATGCATAGAAAGTAGACTGATCTTTACTAAAAAGGCAGAAATT
This sequence comes from Himantopus leucocephalus, assembly GCA_003993805.1. NCBI lineage: Eukaryota > Metazoa > Chordata > Aves > Charadriiformes > Recurvirostridae > Himantopus > Himantopus leucocephalus. Next base: position 7,575,896 of record RSEF01000009.1, read on the forward strand.
CAAATATCCTTCAAAACTACATTTACCTTAATGCAATCAAATGTGTGTCCTCGCATACGTATTCAGTGTAGACCCACAATAGTTGAGAAACATCTCACCCCAAATTCCTCAAGTGGCTACGTGAAAGCACGGCAAGCCAGCAACCTAAAACTAGATACAAAGTTCAGACCTTAATCCATCTGCAGAAATACAACAATGCTTCTAATTTTTACTTATGATAAGCATTAATTCCACCAAAGGACTGTAAACGCGCATGGAGGAAAAACCCAGAAGCAAGCTGCCTAAAGTGGTCAAAGATGCTAAGAACAGATTTGCCATTTTTAGCTGATGTTGCTTTTCTTATTGCAAGATTCTAATTTTTAAGTCATGTTACATGCATTCCTTCCAGATACCGTCCTCATACAGGCACAGATCAGAGACAGCACAATTTTCTTTTCAACATGCCATGAACACGCCTCAAACACTGGTTGATCCCCAACAACCCCCTAAAGATAAAACTGGATTTCCCATTTTGGTGCTCCGTAACTTAGGTATCTCAGGCAGTACTCATGCCCCATTGGAAGTCTGATACAAGGTTTATACAGTTTCAGCTATAAAATCTGCCTCAGAAATTTATTAAATAAAACCAGTACAAGTTTGAAAGCTGTCCAAATGGTGGGGATAATCCTAAGTTCATAACTGAAAAAAGCATGGGAGCAGTTTTGCATGCAGAAAGACACAATGAACGCACAAATCCAGCAACTTCAAAGGGTTCACGCGTGCTTAGGTAGAGCTGCTGTGTTAGTATGGAAGGTGATTTGTAGATGCAGAATGCAGGAGTACATTCCGTGTCACTGGGACACATCAACTCACCTCAGTATAGCTGCAGTTCTAAATACATGCTTTGGAAAACGTAATTGTTCATCAGTGGTTTATTCTTACACTTCAAAACCTCCAAGGTGGAGGCGGGGGGAGAACATGCACAGTGCCCAAGTAATAACCTGACATCAACTTTCAGAAACCAACTTTTCCTCAATTAGCATGACACAAGGTACGTGCAGCTGGTACGCAAAGAAGTCAAAGGAAGTCACAGAGTTTAAAAAAGGCAGTTCAAATATAAACGCTTCTGTAAAACCGGTAAGGAAAGATTTTAATTGTCAGAAGGAGACTATGCAAACAAGTAGCTTTTCTCCACCGAGACAGGGTGTGTGTACTCAGAGCGTGACAGTCCAGTTCTCACAGAGACACCCACAGAGCTCAGGACTGGTTCAGAAAAAAACAGAGAAGAACCTAGAAGGCCTTCGCATAAATACTTAAATGTCCTCCAGAATGCTGGGTAGGTTACACCAAAACGATCTCTAGTACCTACCTGGGAATATACCACGTACTTTCCATTTCTGATGTGGTCCCACACCATGATGGGCCTCACCAGCTGCTATTTTGGCTGCAGGGGGTCACTCAGCCGCACTAGGACTCGGCTGTAGCAAGCTACACTCAGTTTCTCTGCTTCGGATAAACCTAAACACTAAAGCATGAATGTTTACCTCAGATCTCATCCATTAGGCCGGGCAGGAGAGGACAGAGAAGGCCCTTGTCCACCCCTGCCTCCTCCCCCTCCCAAAGCAAAGGGCAGGATGCTCACTGACACGGGGTGTTCGGAGGATAATACGGGCTCATCACAAACCCCATTTGGAAACACTGGACCACACCTCCTCAGGTCAGAGCTCTTTTTTCCACAAGGATTCATCTCAATGCTACTTTTTCAGTCCCAGGATCAATATTGAAATTACCCCTATGCAATGTCAACTAAGTGATTTTTCACCCCCAAAAGCTGCAGAAACACAAGTCAGACAGTAATGGCACACTGCGACTACACCTTGTCACTGCAACGTGACCTAAGGAAAAATAAATTTCACACGCAGCCTATTTTACAAAATATTTGTTCCCAGATGCTGTCCCCCTGCCCTTTGCAGAAAAGCAAAGCCCTAAACAAAACTCTTTATAAAAGGAGGGAAGAAAATGAAAAGAGTAAATAGGATCAAAAGATGTTCTTTTCAACAGGAGAAGAGACAGGCATCCAGTTAATATACAGATTCTTAATTGCTCTTAAAAGACCATTAGGTAAAAAACAGCTTTTCTAAAGCCCAGGATATGAACCAAAGAACAATAGGTATGAGAACGGTATTTAGAGAACAAAGATACTGAAAAAAGGTATTGCATAATAAAGCTGTTACAAACCAGTCTAATGGGTGCGCTCCTTTAGCTCTCTAGATACTTGGCTTGAGCCTTTTATAATCATAGATGAGAATTTTATAAAAGCTGAAGTCAAAATTAATTATTGAAAAGTATGGCTAACCTATAACGCTAAGTGTTTCTCTACCCTGAGGATTTTTAGCTATTAAATGAAATACACAATCGATTCTGCAGATGTAATACTCCTGTGGCAAACTATCTTTAGTCTCACTTCACTAGAACATTGCTGTTTATCACTCCTCCATTTATAAACAGCTACAAGATAAAAGTAATAGTTTTAAAGAAGTTAATCAGATCTGAAGTGTTCTTCTTCATATTGCAAAGTTGGGATTCGTAAAGTTAGGATTTTCCCTGGCCAACTTTTTGCTCTAGAAAACCTTATCTAGTCTGTGCCAGGTGTGAATACACAGCATTTAAGAAAAAAAAATAACTTCGTTTCTAATAGTATAGCTACCAAAATCTGTACATCTGAAACACCTTATGTTACAGGGACAATGAAAAATATAAAAAAATAAACTCTGCATTTTTCTAAAACAGATTCTTTATAATGTAAACAGATATAAGGTGTATTTTCTCATTATTAATGCATCTATTCAATACTTATCCTAAGAAAGTCTTCACAGTATACATGCATTCTCCATATTTTCAGTATTCCAGATCATCTCTCAGTTCATCATCAGAGAGAATTCTCCACTTAATTCCCACATTTGCAATAATTTCTATAATCTTGTAACAAAGTTTCCCATCAGCAAGAAAATGGAGAAAATAGATTATTTTTTTTAAATTAAATGTGCACATTTTTCAAAAGACATTTGAGATCTGGCTTCTGAAAGTGTTGCCTCTTAGTTTATATACACGTACAACATAAGATTTTCCCCGCCACGTTTACAAAATTCTAACAATGCAAAACCTGCAGATACACCAGTGTAATAGCAGGCCACCATCCAGCGCTCTGTGCCTGTAGCTAAGTACAGCTTTTGCTTTTAGAAACAGTTCACAGGAGGCCAGATCCCTTTTAATGTTACGTTTTTATTACAATCTCCCCACACCTCCAAGTATAAACATTGAATCCCCCCCATTCCTCATCCCTCCCACCCACAGAAAGGCTGCATGATAAGAGACCAAGGTGAAGCGATTTAAAGTCACATCAATGCCTAACACACAGGACAGGTTTGGAGGAGGGAAAAGCCTAACATTAAAAAAAAGTTAAACAGCCTCTTGCTTCTAAAATAGTAATAAATAAAAGACGTAATGAAAAAAATTTTTTTTTCTCATTTTGAAGAATTTCCACAACAGAGGAATAAATTCAATAAAATAATGTAAAAGCTGTCCTTTTGGAATAAAAATCCGGTTTAGAAAACAATAGTGTACTGTAGGTTGCAATTATTGTACCTATACTTAAGTAAGGAGTCACAGAGCCTCAGGCTTGCTGTCCTTTTATTGTTCCCCATGCACGCCATAAATATGGCTTGTTATTGATACATCATATATATACGATATACATACACATACATATGATGCATCTCTGTAGAGGCCCTTTTTTAGAAATGAACAAAAACATTCCTCTGGTGTCACAAATATTCCCTGCAATTAAAATGGAGAAATATGAAGCAAAGATTTACTTGTAAAGCTTATCATGGTAGGTACCAGACTGTTCAACTGTTCTTACAGTAAAATACTATGGTAGGAAAGAAAACCCATCCACTGGATTGAAAAGGTGCTTTTAGCTGGAGAGTCAAACTAGTGACAACAGGAACAGAGCTACCACTGTACTGAAAGATTAAGCACCATAGTATGTCCGAAATACACAGTACTTCCAAACAAACTATGAATTCCTTTAGAGATCTGTATCACCAGTGGGGCAAGAAAACAACATCTTAATTTTCTGTTCAGATTTTATTTGAAATCTAATTCAAATTGTCAAAGCTACAAAAAGGGGGAACATTTGAGTTATTTCTGCTATGTCACAACATTCTAAAACAAAATATCACTACTGCCAGCAGATCAGTTACACACATTTCTGATGAAACTTCTAAACACAAAAATGTTTCATTTGGGAAATAGTCACAATGAAGATATTTTGTACAATATAAAACAATGACAGGTCTACAGATGCCGATACTCATGAGTATACACGTGCATTCACAAAAAAAAAAAAAGTCAGGAATGCTTTTTTGTTTTTTAACAGACTGTTCAGGCACAAAAACAAAACCGCATTTCCAGTAAGTGACAGCATCATAAAAAAATATTAACATTGTCAGTGTTTGCTTTTCTTTGACTTCTTGTGAGATCTGTGAGGAGAACGGGACTGAGACCTGGATTTTTTCCCTGACTTTTTAGGGGATCTGGATCGTGATCTTCTTGATCTTTTGGGTGTCCTGGAGCCAGATGGCGACCTGCAAAAAAATAAAGTTTTAGGTCAAATACTAATTGATAATACCAACTTTTTCTACAATTACTTGGCATTCATTTATTGAGATAAATAAGGTAGAAAATATTCTTCTCTAGTAAGGGGAAGTAACAGAACAGTATCTTGCTTTTGAGAAAAAGGCATTTTTTGCATTGTAAGGTTTTTAATGTATTTTGGGCTTAGCTTCAGTGCTTAGAATCCTCAAGTAAAATAACACCAACACTCGTGTCCTTCTTAAACCAACATAAGGAACTCGCAACCTTCTACATATGCCTCAACCACTTTGGCTCTTGTATTAATAGCAGCCTATATCCATATAGAAGAGAGCAGAAATGAAAGACTATGCTGAGTTATGTTATGCTGAGATACTTTAGATTCTCATCAAACGTGTTCAGCTCATGATGTAACCCCACAGAAAAAGTACACTGAATAAACTTACTGTCATCTAACCCACACCAAAGACATTAATCTGATATAATCTCAATTGAATGGCCATCATATTAACTTAAAAAAAAATCTCAAGTATTTTTCTATTTCTATTTGAATTCCTAACTTAGAGAACAAGAATGCGATTACTGTAAATATATACTATGATTTTCTCAACAGCAAAGGAATTTACCTCAGCATGTTTGAGAAATCATGTATCAGTAAGATATTCTACACCTCTAAAAGAAGTGGAAGCTGAACTTTTGAGTTTTGAGCTACAAAAGCATCAATACAATAAAAAAATCTCACCCCAAGTTTAACATTAACTAGAAACAAATATTTGTGTCAGTCTGGAGACCAGGCAATACCTACTTCGGAAACAAAAACCCATAAGCAGTATCTATTCTAGATTTTTTTTTCATCAAAAAAAAAACATAGGAGATGAGCTTCATGTTAGCAAATCATCAGTGAAAGACTGTGTGCTCACTATAATTCTGGAAGTTCTATGTGCTACAGAAGTACAGAAGTACAGTCCTTTGAAAATAAAAAGCTAATAAAGCAGCAAGGTGCTTTGGTTTAAAGCAGTATTTCTCAAAATTATCAGTAAAAAGGTAAACAAGAAGTGAACAGTCTTGAGCTATCAAGGCAGGAGGCTGTATACATTTCAGACACCAAGTGTCCAAAGATATTAACCAGGAACATGCAGTATAGTCCATTATGAGAGAAAATATTTGTGTATCAAATATTCTCTACTAAGAAACACAAACAAAAAAACACAACCAAAACACACCTATGTACTTAACTTGCCTAAAACCTGAAATAGAGAAGATACCAGCTTACCTTTTGGCTTTTTTACTGACATCTCTGGGAGAATCTTTATGTGACGATCGAGAACGTGAACTCTCTTTGTGGGAACGTTCAGAGCGTTCTGAGCGTTCCGATTTTGGTGATGGAGATTTTGCTCGTCTACTGCCACTGCTGCGAGACGGGCTAGGTGAAGCACTGTGTCGTCTTTTCCTTTGTAAAAAAAAGCAAATACAGTTATGTACATATACACGCAGAGACTCACAGAGAAGTGAAAGCGTATATTAAGAAAATGGATTCCTTTCTATAGATATTTTCTTTTGCCAACATAACATTAGATCCTTTTAAGTAGTTAAAAAGTAGTAGGCTTTCTGTTATTTAAAAAAAAAAAAAAAAAAATCAAGTTCAACATGCACACCAGACTTTCTCTGGTTGAAAAAAATTAAGACCTGTGACTCATCTTTGTTTATTGCAGGATAAAAACATTGTGTCATAGTTTCCTGAAAAGCAAGGCATTTTACTGTATCTACACTTAACACCATGGAAGAGTTTGGTTATACAAGTATTAGAAGATCCGGGTGTACAATCAACTACCGTAAAACTAGCTGGTTTGAAGAATTTTCACTGTGAGATAAATAACATTTAAAACACCACAAATAATTTGTGGTATGACTTCAGTACAGTTTTCTGACTAATGCACTGCGGTCAATTTGCTGCTAAAAGAGAGCTAAATATACCCTGTTTTCAACTGGTCATTATTTTACCATGTTTCCTCAGGGCCTAAATGAGCCAAAAGGGGATTCTATTCAAAAGGGTATGTCACTTGGGGGAGGATAAAGATAATTCCTTTAAAATTTTGAAACATGTTTAAATATCCAAAGCATAGGGGTTTCATTGTTGTTTTTTATAGGGTTTTTTTTATTATTATTATTTGTTTGGGTGGATTTGTGTTTTTCTTTTAAAAATAAGATGCATGACACAATGCAATTTCAAGGCTGCCGCTGTATACAAAGATACTGTGAGTTTTTTCCTCCCATTCACTTTACTCCAAGGGAAGGCATACCTCTCTTTTCTTGTTGGTGTACATTCCTCCTTTTCCTTCTTGTCCTTGGACCTGGATTCGTTTTTTTCCTTGTCCTTTTTGTCTCTGTCCCGTTCTCTTTCCAACTCTTTTTCTTTTTCCTAAATTATTAGAAGCATTCATGATCTCAGATGAGGTGTGACTAATTATTAAGTAAAGACAACCAAGCTAATCACAAACAGCATAAAAGCACTGAGTACTGAAGGAACTCAGCACATAATCTGGGAAGGAACTAATGGTCACACCATACCCACTCTCCAAATCTTTACTATTGCTTTGTACACAGCAGAAACATCTATCATAACACAAACACTGACAAAAACATGAAAGATGTCACCCTATGTGAGAAAGTCTGAGTATCTAATTGGAAGTGAAATGTCTTCAATTTTACAAATTTCAGAGAAACATTACAGCTGTAATAGATTTTCTAAACTAAATTAAACATTAAATAATACCAGGAACCTCCTTCTGCTTAAAACATATGCGTTCATCTTCATTAATCATTAAAAATTAAGATAATCTCATAACTACAAGACATTTAAAGACAAAACAAAAATACAAACAAGATTCTGCAATAATGTCTACTCTGTTAAAAAACCCCACAAATACAGACCATTTCTATATACCAGCAGGACAATTTTGAAAGAAAATATATACCCTGAGCACACCTCATTTGTCTGTCAAATAGTTAGAAAATTAATCATACAAAAATAAACCTAAACCATCAGCAATTCTGAACACAGATCAAAAGATGTGCTTCTTTCAGTACTGGCATAAATTCCTTCCATGGCAATAAACAGATATTTCCTGCATACCCAATAAAGACAACAAAGAAGAGGTGATTTAGCTAAATGAAAGAAACGGCAGAGGGTGGGGGGGTGGGGTGGGTATAACACCACAAGTGGAGGAAATACCAGGACAGCTATACTAATCTATTCACGCATTTTCTTTACATGGAAGACCTAGCAGTAAAATTTTAAAGTGTCCCTTATCATTATACCTACTACTGCAAACTGTTGTTACATTCTACTCAAATCAATGGGCTCTTAAGGTGAGCCCAGCTTATGTAATAGCATAACTAATTATTTCAGCTTGATAAACAGTATTTTAAATAGCTGTAAGTTCCTATTCTTCTAACAATATACAGTATTACCTGGAAATTTACTCTTGGAAAGCTTATTCTATAGTAAATTAGACAAAAAACAATGATCCACCACCAAGTTCGAGGGAAATGTGATCAGATCCAGTATGGCATTATTATTATACAAACTAACTTTATTATGGCATTAAAGCAAAAGATAGTTATTCCCTTAACAATGGAGTTGTTATTGTTTTAAAGAACACCTGTTATCATTATCATAAAATATTTCTTAACTAACTACTACCTTCATCATTGAAAGGGAAAACACAAAAGCAAGGTAATTATTAAAAATCTAAAATACTGCAATCTGGTTGAACTAATTCAACAGGATTACTAATCTGAACTAATTATCAGGATAAAGCTGGGTTTTTTTAAGCTACTGTCTCCCTAAACATTCTGTGCTTACCGTACAAATCACTTCTTTCCCCAATTACAGAAAATGCTGAGGAAGTGGGAAGTTTTAGGATACAACTACATTTAAAAAGAAAGTTACTTATAAAGATTGAAGCCTTAACTGGTAACATCAACCTCCAAATGTGTAAATCTCCCTCAGGAATCAGCTTTCTTAATTTTTACAAGTCTCCTCTTCAAGGTACTGTGCAAAAATCACTTTAGTGAATTAGTCAGATATTGAGCAACAACTAATGCAAAGAACAAGTGACAAACACCTGGTGAAAACTGCCTATTTGTATTTAGCTTCCACGAAACTGCATGGGTACCTAATTTCATCATTTATCTGTCAGGCTGTGAAACCAGATTAGAGAAGCAACTGCCACTTACTCTTTCTCACTGAACACATTGTCCAAACAGGTTATGTGTTATGTTTTAAAGATTCGAGATCACATTACATCATATATATGATGCTATTTTTTAAAGCCGCTCTGACTTCATAGTCCAGAGAGGACTACTAAAACTGGTAATGGAACACTATTATTCACTTCTGGGTGATAGTATGAGCTGGAATTATCCAGGAAATGTTAAGACACTGGAGAATCAGAAGCACATATGCTGCTTAACACTATTCTTTCTCTTCCTTTGGAAGCCTTTAGCACAACGGATCAATTACAAAAAGCAAAATGAAAAGTCTGACGAACATCTTCAAGTGACAGCTCTCCCTTTCCTTTCCCACACCTAAAAGTTTGCTTTATGTAGTAAATCCAGAAGTGACCTCTTTATGGTTTCAATACATTCTCATGATACCCATCTGCACAGTATGAAATACTACATTATTTTGATTAAAAAGAGAGATATCTACTCTGCAGAAAGCACTTGGATTTAGACATGCAATTTGACATTACAGTAGAATTTTAATGAGAACCATGTGTTGTTATATTTAATGCCACCTTACATTTGATGAACTCAATAAAAGCCTATCACAGAATCAGAGCCAAACATAAAGAACATTTCTTACCCTCTGGAGCAGCTTGTCTCTATAGTGTTCAACCTGTTCCTGAAAACTCTGGCCTGGTTTCTTGGGTCTTTTCCCAGACTCTAACTCATCCTGAAACTTCATCACCTTAAGCTGTGAAAATAATACTGACCATTAGGTTATTGGACTTATTATTATCCAGTTAGGCAGGTGGCTGAAAATGAAATTTCCATGATTTACAATCTGTGTTCTTCATTCTCTCTATACAAGTTTGTGCACAAAAAGACACTAACTTTATTTAAACTGGATCAAAACAACAAAACCACATACTCATCTGCAGGCACCTGCAGTTGTTTACAGACATGTTAAGAACTAAAAATAAAGGGATTTTTTTCTGTTATTCTACTAAATTCTGTTCCCATCATCAGAACACTGCACCCTTATACTTCTTAAATCATCATCCTTTTTTTTTTCTTTCAAAATGAGATCATTTACAGCAGGTGTCAATATATTGTTTCAACTTCTCTTGTCTACTCCAAGTTTTCCTTCAGAAACTGCCTTTTTTCCATTTAACCTTTAGTATTAAAATCAAATGACTGCCATGATTAGGACATAAAAGCAATTTTTACTAACATAATGCTTTTTCATGTGCTATCAAGCTTAGCAACAAAATTCAGTTCACTGGTGCTGCTAAATGTAACACTAAGTTTATTGCAATAATATCCCCAACTGAGTCACAAAGTTAAGCAAATGTCAGAATTTTTCCATGTGTGGTTTGGGTTTTTTTGTCTAGATACACTAAAACCTTTCTCCACGTTGGTTCACATCATAAAATTTCATTCACATCTCTTAACATTTGTCCATTCTTTATTCTTACTGACACGGCCTTTTACAAACAATCCTTCCATTTTTTTGGATGAGGAGGTGTCTCTCTTTTTTGGCAGGGTGAGGAGGAGCTTGGTAGTGAGCCATGTTGTACTTGTCAGCCCTCTTCCAAATGTTTATGGTCTGACCCTCCTATATTTCCTGTTTCAATACCAACCTCCACAGTCATATGTATGAGTACATTTTTCCAGTGCTTGAGGTTTCATTTTTAGCAAACACAAAGTATTTTTCTCTTTAGAAATATTTAACTCTTTAACACTGAAAATGCACAAAGGAAAAGACTTTGCAACTGTGTCCATTTTGATTACCTGAAAGGATTCTTATTCACCAGGTCCTCAATTCCCTAATATGAAGTGGGCATAAAAATCAAACCCTAAAGATTTTTTCTTCCCTTTCAAAAGCACCAGGCCAGACTGGATATGAAGGTACCATATATTCTAATCAGCCCTTCCAGTTACTGACTGAGCAGAAAGGAAAGGTGTCACAAAAACAAACTAATCACAAGAACAAATATGTTAAGAAACACAAAAGCCAGCAAGGACAGCACTACTTTGAACAGGATCCCCTTCAGTTACGCAGCTTATGCCAATAACACATTTTTCATTTTAGTCTCAAACATGATGGAGCAACTTGTTTGGGGTGGGGTTGTGCAGGGGGATGTAAGGCATTGCTATCTTATACCACAGTAATTTTCTGACGAATGTTCTGCTCACCTCCCTCATTTACAGAATACGCTCTACCTATGGTTGAACACTTTTCATTTTTGCTTACAATTCAGCCAATTAAATGGTGAGAAGCCAATGGAAAACTGACATCGTCATTTGTCACATACCACTTCACCTTCCATAAAGGCATTTTCTCTTCTCCCCCTTTTCAGGTGTAGAAGTTTCAAAAGCAGGAATACCTCTTGAAACCATATATTCAGTATCACTCTGTACCACCTGTTCTGGTAAGAAATCAAGATTGCATTCTCTACCATCATGTAAACTCCAAGGCCATTAGTTGCTTGGCACACTCAGTACTGAACAGGAGTACAGAGCAGGCTTAGCCGATCCGAAAGGCATCTTGGGCTGTCATGGTATGAACATGCCCCATAAGTCTTCAACTTTGTTTTCCCAACTAAATCACCCAGATAATTTAAAAAAAAAAAAAAAAGGGCAACAAAATCCACAAAACAACATGCTTGCAAGATTTGATTTCTTGGCATTTTAAGCCAACAAAGCTGTGACACTATCTCTCTTTAACCATATTTTGAAAGCAAGCAAACGTAAGTCTATAGCCCAACGTAACCTGAAATGGAGGAAAACTAGGAATCTGATCAACAGGCTTTATTTGATTTAATAAGCTAATCTGGATGAAAAGAAATGTTGAATTTCTAGCAGCCTGTCTTACCCGCATGTCACACAACCCACTGCTGGCATGAAATATAAAATGCCAAGAGGAAATATTTGTATGTAACTTTTCCAGTAACTGTGGGCAGAGAGGGAAGGTGGTCATTAGCAGGCGCCGAGAGGAGGAGAGGAAAAATAGGAAAAGCCTACACAGTAACCAGACTCAACACCTCCCCAAATCCAACTATACAACTATGTTAGGATTGTATGTTTTCTCAAGAGAGCTGTGGTCTTTTACAGACCAATCATCAAGGTATCTCTCTTCCACATACTTGCTGTATCTCCCTTTGAACTCATGTTAATTGACTCCTTTTAGGGAGATGCTGTGGGTAGAGGAAATCAGCCCTAGTACATTCCCTAGAAAACGAGACTAAGTGTTACAAAATGCCAAGATGATATCCACATGTCACTACAGAAAGACTATTCTCATCCACCTTCCTTCTCCACTCCTGCACTCCAAGCAAAGGGTTCCTCCTCCACCCTGCCCCTGCAGCAGCTGCAGTGCTTGGCTGAGCCTTCCATAAGCCAGATCAATTCACTAATCCAGCAGAAGCCCAGCCCCTGCCTTCAATTACTTTTTCCCCACATTAGTGAGATGTATTGTCTCAGGGGAAGAACGAGCAAGTGCCAGAGCTCACAGGTAGGATCAGGATATTTTCTCTCAGCTGAGGTAAGCAGTTAGATCAGATCAGCTCATCCTACACCTTCATGTATGGCAGCTTTTGCTACTTGCTCTAAAACATCACCACTGTAACTATGCTTTAAAAGAAAAGAAATCACTTAGGTCCCAAAGTCCAGAGAAGAATTCTCTAGATAATTCTACCACTCAGAATTACTATATAAACTTATACATTTGGTTATCTCCTGTCACTATTTCGCTATTCATAGCATATTGGCCACATGGTATTCCTATCATACAGTTCCAGATACCCCCCACCCCGAGAAGAAAGAAATCCTTAAAACTTAGGCTTAAATCTGCTTAAGCATCTAATCAATTAATTTTGTAAGCATTCCGCTTTGTAAACCTGCATTTAGAAAGAACTAATATATTCTCATTGAGTTGGTTATCCTTTAACTATTCCTGTCCAACAGACAGAAACTATTAAGCCTGTTCGGTTATTCTTTAACTATTCTTGTCCAACAGACAGAAACTATTAAGCCTGTTCATCCTTAGGAGGAGATACATTGACTTTACGTAGACTATCTCTGGAGCCAGTAAGACACATAGTAATATGGAAGGGTAAAATTTTTCAAAACCGTGTGCCAAAACTTTGTAACACTGATTTCTTAGACACAGCAAAGAGTTTAGAGGTTTTCAGAGACTGCAATGCAGAAGTGCAAATACCACTGGAGTTCCTGTGAGCAATCTCAACCACATGCTCCACTGCAGGGATTGCGTTTCTCACTAACAATGAGACGGTAGCTCTCCTACGTTCAAGATAACCAGCCACAACGTGCCTTTTGTCTACTGGTTCTCATCTTGAGATCTTCCCCCTCTCTCCTCAAACTCATCTGAGGAGAGTTTAAAAGATTCAGCCTTTTCTAGAAGTTGATGCCTTGATTACATACTAACCAGTAAGCTAGCATGTTACATCTTGCTACCATGGTTCAGGGAAACCACAGACTGACACAAACCGAAGCCCTGCCTGTAGCTTTTTGCATTCTGACACAAACAGGTGCGCTGTGGATAGCCTCCCGTGCTTAAAATGAATCTATTTTCAAAAACTGTTCTTGGTTTTCTGATCTTCTGCCAATACTGTCCAAGTTCATACACAGTGGTCTTCAGGGCGAAAAAAGGCCTTTTCACAAGAGGTTATTCCACAGTTACACACTCTCAAAACTTAAGTGGCCAGGTTCAAGCGCAAATTATTTGATGTAAATTGGCTGCATACTACATACTAGGATTAACTAGGAAGTTAATCAACAGATGCTTGATAAAAGATAGGAATTTCTGCTTGATATATAATTGCACTCAAAGCTAGACTGATTACAGGCAGGATAGGCATCCAAGCAGACCAAAGTGTTCTGTTTTTCCTGAAAACAGACTCGCCCCAACAAGGGCTGCAACAAGTCCTAGACTTTGCCAGAAGCAGAGCAAAATATTTCTTTGAAAGCTTGAATTTTCCAGTGAGTCTACCTGCAGTGCAATTTCTGCAGCTACAATATTATCAACAACAAATGGCAGCAATGCTGATGTACCCATGTGAAATACCTCTTCAGCTGTAACAGACCCCTGGCATGCTCAGTCACGCTCCTGTATGTAATGCTATGGATCTTGGCGCTAAGGAATTCCTTGGTTTTGTCTTTGTGTTAAACCAAAGTAGATTAAAAGGTTTAAAATAGACAAGAAACTGCTGAATTAAGATAGTTGTTATCTTCTAAGGAACAAATGCTATAAATAGTAAAATTATTGGTCAAGCAACACCCAATTTGTCTACCTGTGATTATTAAGCCGCAATAGGTAAGATACTTAATTGGATATCTTTTTGCCATTTTGCAGTGGCCTTAAATGAGCTAGGTACCAAAACCTCCATAGACTGTAAAGACCGAAGGGTTATATTGTTCTAGTGATGATTACAAGCCTCAGATAGCTCCCACAGCTTGACGAACAAGTACACAAAAGTGAGTATTCTGCATACTAAGCACCATAATCCAGAGAAAGAAATCATGGAAACTGGATGGAATTTCAGTTTCTTGACAAAGGTATGCAGGACCCTGAAATCCAGAACAGGTCTTGGATACAATCTGCTCTTGCAGACTATGCTTAATCTACTCTTATCTCGTGCTCTGGTCATTCTCTGTTGGAGACTGAATACTACGCTACCTTGTCTGGTACAGCAACTCCTATCAAAATAGCAAGGAGTAACTTGCTTTCCTTTGTGACATGCAGGAAAAACTTATTTATCTCTTGGTAGAAAAATAAACTGCACCTCAAACACCATGATACTTTGACACTTTGGTTTTTTTTTTTGGGGGGGGTGGGGGTGGATCTCTGGTTACACAGTGGGCAGGGGGGTACTGACAGAGCACAGACAGAGGATGGTGTAATAGAATCCAACCCTGCATCTCTTGGAGCTTGGTGGTACGTAGCTGAAAGGCTGAACAGGAAGACTGACCATTAGTATTCTACCTCTGATTAAGCAATCAAACGCTAGTTTGAGGTCTCAGGTGGCTAACACAAAGGTGAGTAAAGACAGCTATTAAAGAGGGCAAATCTCCTGCTTGACCCTTTTGGAAGCACTGATATATCTGAATTCGTGAGGAAGCTGCCTCCTGCTGCAGATGAAGCCTGTGCTGGGCTTTTTTGGGGTAGGATTATAAAATCTTGCACAACAAAATGGAGACAGAAGTAAAGTACCCTAGAGAAAGGTCCAAGGAGGACAATGGTGCTTCATTTTGTCTGTGAGTTTTTGCTGCCTCTGAGGAAACAAGCCTAATGAACAATTTAAGAAACCTAAAGTTCCCATTTTTCTAACACTTCACAGCACTGAGGTCTCTTTACAAAGAGGGATACACCTTTCTTTTATACGTCCCTGGGGTGGAGAAAGAGACAAACACACATGCACAGCACCATGAAGACCATTCTGAAATTTGAGTTATAATGTAAAGCAAAGCACCAATCTTTCCACACTTAAAAAAAAACAGTAAAGAAATCACTGATCTTCAGGGTTACAAAAAAGCCTCTACTCTTGCTAAATTCTGGAAAGAATTCACACTTCAGCAAGGTTAACAGGGGTATGGGGGAAAGCAAACAAGGGGTTAATAACTTGCCTTCTCTGATAGCACTGGTCTGATGGCTGCAGCCAAAGTTTGTTTCTTACTATATTTTCCCCTCCCAGCTGACAAACTGAATTTACTAACTGTGCCAAAAGAAAGAATTGTTGCTTGTATTCATGAATCTCCAAAAAATGCATGAAAAACTGTGCTTCAGCTTCCCTGGTAGTCACTGTGTAAACTGCTAGAGAATCAGACTTGGCTTTTTTTTTTTTCCTTCCCAAAGATTTTACACTACATTTACTATTAGATCGCATAATTGTTAAAGCTGGTAATTGGCATTTTTTTTCCTCAGTTCCTTCTCTCAAATTTAATAATGAATGTGTTCTTTGGCAGTGACTGGGTATGTACTAAGCTAAAACTTTGAATGTGAATGATTTAAAGTACTACAGGGAGTACTTTCCTGTCAATGACAAACTTGAGATGAAATTTTAAGTACTTCTACGTGGTGTCTGAAATGTTCTGAAAATGAAAAAAATTACAATCCTTTTCTGGCAATTCCAAAAGCCTGAAACTGAGATGGTAATTTACTTACCACAAAGAATAAAGACAGCAACACGCACTTGAAAACCTCAAACATTTACCATCTGAAACTGTTACAGACCACATACATTGACAAAAGAACTTACAACACTTGTGCAGTGTAAAACTGACACTGGTTAAAGCAAATCACTTCCTAATCTGCCTCCACAACTGCCACGATAGCATCTATAAAACAGATACTCAATCTGAATGGAGCCCTTTCCATAACCACTACAATCATCACTACAGCAAAAACTAGTTTCACTTCTACTTTCGTTAGTCTAACAGCATGCCTTTTCTACAGAACTACTGCCACCATGAGTCAAGCCAGACATAAATCCCATTTAGCTTTTCTCAAATTCAGAGTTTACTCACTTCAAATGGCTATGCATCATGAACTTTCAAAATGCTATGCAAAGCAAGAGGTTTAAGTGCTTAGTTACAGTCCAGTAATTTTAATAATCTGAATTATTAAACAGAAGCATATCTGGGGGAAACAATGGTTGTGACATTTTAAACTATTATTTTGTGTACATCTTAAAAGAATATTATGGGGCTTTGTTAATGTCTGATTTTAGCTAACTAGTACACTGTAGCATAAATAGGTAGGCAGCCACAAGTCCACCTTCAAAACATTACTCAAATTATAATCTGTCACTTGGAGATGCTACAACTGCAACAAGTAGTTTAGCAGCTTCTTAACATCACTTTAACACACTGAACAGAATGTACAAGAATTTCAGTATTCAATGTATCATGGGTTTCAATACTTAATACAAACTGGAATGTCGTATGCATTTTTAAACCTGATTTTGCATGGCACTGTATGACAGAAATGCTTCACTGCTAGACAAAGCTCATG
Organism: Himantopus leucocephalus; assembly: GCA_003993805.1. Classification (NCBI taxonomy): domain Eukaryota; kingdom Metazoa; phylum Chordata; class Aves; order Charadriiformes; family Recurvirostridae; genus Himantopus; species Himantopus leucocephalus. The sequence continues at coordinate 7,592,793 of RSEF01000009.1, forward strand.
CTAAATTCAAGTTCTAGTTACCTTCTCAGTCAACCACAAGCTCTGAAGCCAGCATGAAGACATAAGAATCTGTGCTGATCAACCTTAACAGTTACACTAACACCTATGCTTGGAGAAAGAATAAAAGAATGAGTGAGCCCTATAAACTCCATGTACGTCTTCAATGAAAATGCCCCATTTCCAGGACTGCCTGATTTAGTCGCATCTACTTCTTTGCATGATGGCTGACACAGTGAAAGAAGCAACTTTTAAATGCAATAAAACACAGATGCTCCAAGGCAAGAGACAGAGAGAACAAGAAAGGCATAGGACTAAGGCCACATCCAAAAGTCACTCCCATTTGCTAAGAGGAGGAAAGCGTAAAGGAACCCAAGCAAGCGAAGGCTACCAGCGGTACTGAAAAAGGACACTGAAAAAGAAGAGTAATTCTCAACATGCAGTATCCCCTGACTCAATTTTTCATTTTTTCCCGCTCCTCTGAAAGCCAAAACAAGGCAAGGCAAGTCTGTAAACAAACATACCTTTATAAAAATACACCGGACTAAAAAAAATACTATATAATAGGTCTATAATTATTTCAGTAAAAATCACTCCCCATTATATGCTGAGAACTCAAGGGGGAGGATTGGAAAGGTACAGAAGGGTGGCACAAAATACCACGTGCTGACCTCTATCTCTCGGAGTTTGGCACGCTTTTCTTCACTCATTTCTGAATATTTGACTGATGACTTGGATTCAGGCATTTCTTCTTTAATAGGATTGGAATACATGTGTTGCTCTTCTGACTTTGAACTCTGAGTGTCTTCCTCATCTTCACTTTCTTCTTCTTGACTTTACAGAGAACATACAGAATTAACTAATATAAATATATTTAAGACAAGTATCTGTTACAAAATTTACCATCTCTCCTTAGTTTCTATGAGTAGTTACTAGTTTTGAAATCTGTTAAGACTGTTATGCAAAAGTCTGCAGCTACAAAACAGTCTCCATATGCTAGACAGATATCTTAATTCTTGCATTTAATTACATCATTAGTTTTTATTACTCAGATAATTTACACTTTTCATATAAACAGAGCGCAGAAGAATTCTTGAAATTTACAGTCACCAAATCCATACCTAACTCAGCTACAAAACTAGTCCATTACCTCAACAAAATCTTTTTTAAGCACTTTAATTGGGCTTTTCAGAGATACTAAGTTTTATAAAAGAACAAAATTTACTGCACTTTTGCTTTTCAGAGACAAACCTGAGACACAGCAGATAGTCAAAATTATGTTCCCAAATTGGCCACTAGAGTGCTGTAGTACTACATGCAATGCAGTAAGATATTTAAAGCATTAGGAATAGAAGCTCTCAATTGCCTGAAGAACAAAGTAAAAGACTGCTTAAAAACAACAGATGGCATGGAGTCTATTAGCATCCAAAGAAACACACACATCAGAACGTTATTCACGGTGTTTGTCTCAAAAGCAAAAGGTAGAGGTTTAGATACATTAATATATATCTGACATCAGGATTTCCCAACTGTAAAATACTACTACCTTAGTTCCTGCTATTTGACATAGAGTTTTCAAATCAGCAATTTAAAGAATAACAACTCTACCAAAAGGTGTAATTTACTGTGTTAGAAAAAAATGAGAGGGGCTGAAAGCATGCTGTACTAAAATCCTGATTCTTCTCTATTTTCTTACTTTCCCACGTCTGAAATTTCATTTTGTTCTGCTCTTATAATACATATATATGTATTTATATATCTTATAGGGAGTTCCAAAGACACTCAACCTTAGAGGCAGAAAATGAATGAAAAAATATTTACTTTTGAATTTCCTCCTCCTCAGATTCTTCATGTTGGTCAAAAAGCTCCCACTTAGAAGTGGTAACAGCTAGAAGAGACAGTAAGGTAATTTTAACAACAGAAAAAGCTATCACTTAATCTGAAAATTAGTATTTGTAGATATAATAAAAATTACCATGTGATAAAATTTACCTGCATCTAGCACTTAATACAGACTTGCTATTTCATAGAAATACTCAAAATTGCATGTTATGAGAATATTTACTATTTACACAGCTATTCACTTACATTGCATATGTTTCAGTAAATCCTTCAAAAGCAGCCAAGTATTTGTCACTTTGTAAAATCTTATCTTCCAAATGAATGTTTAGAAAGACTGCCAACCACATACCCACATTTTTTTTTTTTTTTGACATTTATTCTTAATGAACTGATAATTATTTTTAAGAGTTGGCAGGTTATTGAAGTAGAATAACAAAACCAGGATACACTATTTTCTTCACTGAAGTTATAACCAATCCTACTGTACTCCTACAGAAATCACATTAACACTTTTAAAGAGATCAGCTGAAAATAATCATGAAATAAGTGACATTAAGCCTTCAGTTTACTTAAGGAAGTGTTTTAGTTTAACATATACTTTGAAAACTAACCTTGAGCTTCCAGTTCCGATTCATCCACTGCTTCCCACTTCGAAGGGGCAACTTTAAATATAGGCTCATTCTTTTTTGAGTCTTCAGCCGTATCCACTGTTGGACAGAGAAAAACAATTTCCAAAGCTCTTCAGAAGTTCCAATGGAAAAATCCTAATATAAGTCAGATTTAAACACTGAAGCATATTCTATCATTTTATTATTTGCAAAGAAAAGAAATTAGGATTTGGAACCTGATGAGCATAACATCAGAAGACAGCTACCGTGTCTCTGCAGCAATTACAATCTAAAAGCAGTTTTTAAACTAATTCTTCATAGAACAAATCGAAATTAATCAATTCAACATTTTACGAAGCTCCATGCCATGTTAATTCTTGGCTGTATTTGTTAAAGCTACTCTGGAAAATATTATCAAAAACTGAAGATTCAAATTGAAAGTGAAGTTGAAACATTTCATACAAGGAACTCCATCAAGATCGTCATCCAGCGATTTAATTGGGACTCCATCCAGATCATCAATAGGAGCAGCATCAATAGGAATTCCATCCACATCTTCTAGCGGAGCACCGTCAAGTTCTTCCTCAATGGGAGCACCATCAAGATCATCTGGTACTTCCTGAAAGCAAGTAATAATTAACTCTTTCAAGAACAAATCTACATTGCTTTGCTTTACTTCTCCAATTCTTGGTTCATTTCTTTTTAAAGTAGCAGCTTTAAAAATACCTAAAACCCAAAACCCTCAACTTTAACATTTTTTGCTACCAAGTACAGTTGCTTATTGCAGAGGAAAAATACAACAATATCCCCCTATAAAAAATTATAAGCAAGAACTTGGAATTTGTCCACAACGTACCAGAAGCTTTGCAACACCTTTATTCAAAAGAAGAGATATTAAGCTGAGATTTAGCTTGAAATGAGCCAATTGCAGTCAGATAAATTAGACATATAAAGATTCCCTGAGAACCAGTAACCTGAACAGCTGACAGAAATCAACTATTTAGCAGGAACACATCCAAGGCCAAGTTGGATGGGGCTTTGAGTGACCTGGTCTAGCGGAAGGTGTCCCTGCCTCGGGCAAGTGTGTTGGAACTAGATGGTCTTTTAAGGTTCCTTCCAACCCAGACCATTTTATGAACACAAATTTAAGGAACACGCGTAAATGATAAATACACCTACATATCCTAACTTCTTCGGTACAGGCACTGTCCTTCATACATGCATGTTCACCCTGCTCTACTGCTAGGGGAAATAAGCTAACCTTCCAATTACAGTATAGGTCTCCCTCCTGCTGTTCCCAAAGGCATGTATCCATAGGGTTACAAAATGAACTTGTCCTAAACATACATCCATTTATTAGTGTCCACTGTATTGATTCTTTTAAATAATATTTATATGTAATTGTAAACAGATCAGTACACATTCACTCAGTGCTAATGGTATTCTAGAAATTTTAAGCATAGAGCTTCAAAATATTGAGTAATAATCTATACACGTCACTACGGAATAACTAAAATTCACTACATACCCTGTTTAAAATAACCTCTATATATATATAAAAAAAGATATAAAAATGCTGTAGCGTAACTAGAAAGTTAGAAACTTACTGCTCTAATACAACACAGCAAAGATCAAAGTAGAATATCACCAGGGTAAAGGATCTATCACAACCTTCCTCTCAAACTAAGAAAGCTCAGATGGCTCTATTACATCCAAGTGTGAGACTCACACAAAAAGAAAGTTGATGATTCAAGGTAGCCAGATGCCAAGTTATTTAGAACTCTCAAAAATTAAAACTAGTGCATGAAATTCTAACTCAAAATTCACATACAGATACTACAGAGTATTTCCAATACAAAGGAAATACCTGTCATTCTGTACTAGCCTTTGCTCTGAAATGATTTCACAATATAACTCCACCACAGCACCTAATCTACAAGCAACAAATACATAAACAGATTAAACAGTATTTGTATCTGGAAATATCTGCTACACTTGTATTTAAGAACAACGATCTGGGGGGGAGGTTTATTCCCCCTAACAGAGATATCAAAATAATCCTTGCCAAGCCCTATTTCATATTTACACATTTTCCTCACCATCTGCTAGTATCACTACCAAGGTCACTTACCTCTGTTTCTTTATCTTCCATGATATTTACAAGCCCCAAGAAAATATTCTGTAGTTTGATCAGGAACGGTTCTGGATAGATCGCCCAGTCTTCCCATGCTCGGAAGCATGTCATTACCCGTTGCTAGAAGCAATAGGAAAAAAATGCTAATAAATTTGAATTAAGAAATTTTAAGTGATGGGAAATACACCACAGAGAACTACTATTGTAGACAGATACGCCTCAGTAGTTCCACACTGGAGTATATTATAATGATACCATGTTGGGCAAGACTAGTAATTCTACAGAAATACGTATATAGTAACTAATTTTTAAAAAATTTCACTTGGGCCTCATTTTTCCTTTTAATTCCTGTTACATTATAAATTTCAGCTGTTTACAGTTCCTATCCCAATAGTAAATTTCATTCTGCTCAGATGTTCTAAGCAGGTGCCTCCACTAAATGTAACAGAAAATATCTTTCCCTTTGTAAAATAAAATAAAAAATTAACACTGGCTTATTCATATTATTGAACTGAAATTATGTTCCTATTTTAATTTTTTTGTAGAAGCAAAGTATATTTGAAATGATGGGCTTCAGCTCAAGCTTGACACATTAAATGTAGCTGGAGATGTAGAAAAAAAAAATTGTACTGTCTTTATCATATAATTTAATAAACAGTCTTAAAATAGCAGATAACCAAAACTGATTCTCAATCTAGAGCAAATGAGAGCAGAGAAGGTAGGACAACCAGGATAAAGACCTTAATACAGAAAAACTAACTACACTATAAGCTTTGTATTTAAAGCTTGATTTTAAAAAAGAAAATAAAAAAAAAGAAAAAAAGAACGGTAGAGACATCTTTAAAACGGAAAGAAGGAAAAACTAGGCTGAGCATGAGAATGGTGAGAAGCAGAGCACTTTACCTCAAAAATCACTCTCAACTACCCATGGTCAGACTGCTTATCAGTCCTCAAAAAATAAAGTCTGTCACCAAAAATGTTAAAAAGTAACTTTATGCTGTTATGTCCAGCGGTTTCTTTCCACACTGAGCAGCTCACATTTATTTTTGAAACTGAAATATAGGTGGTCCAAAAATAATCAAAAAGCTAGAAGGCACTGTTTGCAATTCAAGTACTAGGTAAGATATCCTCCTCAACTCCACATCTATCGGTACACTTCAGCTGTTAGATGTTAATTTTCTTCTTTAATTTCAAGGCTATCTTTGCAAGACAGCAAACAGATTTTTTTATTTTTTTTTTAAGAAAGCTTAATTAGGAAGATTGACGTTTAAACCACCTATCATAGTATGCAACCTCCTGTGCAGGAACATCTATTTGACTTCTATGTCATGTAAATAACAATGAAATACGTACCTTGAAATTTTCAGACTGTAAATGGCCTTGTATTGTACGGTAAGTAGCATTGAGATCAGAGAATATCTGACATAATTTTGTTTCAAAACTAGAATTAAACATATACATTTCTTTAGTTAAACTTTGTAATATATGTTTTCTGGACATACATAATTCACGAAAATACCTGGGACACAGGACTCAAAAGCACAAGGTTCTGATCCCTATAGTAGCCATGAACTGAACTATAAAGCAAATATGATTACTATATATTAAATCACCTTGGACAACAACAGAATTGTGAAGGAAGATCTTCACATCTGCTGCAGTCTCTTTATACAGCCTGGAAGGACTGGAGGAGGATAAAAGGAGTTTTACAACCTTACATAAATGAAAGGACCGTCTCAAAATTAAATCTGTATTTTTAAAAAATTCTTAGTTATGTTTCTATTCTAATTTACTCAATGAGATCCTCAATGAAAGCACAGTGAGTTACAGCTGCCTAGCTTCCCTTGAGCTTCTCTCAATGTGCAAAAAATAAACTAGTACAGCAAAGACACACAGCAACAAGGAACAGGATTTGCAATCGCTAGAGTTTTGTAACACGCTGAATATTCCCCATCATGCTACCACAACATCAGAGAGACTCCAGGAAGTAGACACAACCAAGTATCTAAATGGGACAAAGGTACTCTCGATTGGATGTTTTTCCTAAATTCTGCTCAGCACCTTAGAAACAAAACTACATAATCACTTTATAAGGTCTCCAAACCTGATGGAGAATTAAAAATCACTTTAAAAAAAAAATCTACTTAAAAAATTGACCTCTCTCTCTGCATCAATTATTTGCTACGGCATATCTTGAATATTATCTACAGGCTCTGTTTCTGTAAAGAAGCACATGAGCTATTCTCACCTCTATGAGGTCCCGTGCAAGTGGTCCCTTGCACAGGGCATGTGCACTTCTTTTTGCATTACAAAGCAATCCTATGCACTAACCTGCTACATCTTACACATTTGCATGCAAAGAGATATAAATATCATCAGTGTCGTAACAGTATCCTCATAGAAAAGTGTTAATTTCTCTACAACCACATGTATCCAGAGATGTATAAAACTTAATATAAGGATATTCTTTAAATCGTCAATCACCTAAAATATTATACTTACAATTTTCTATAGTAGGAAGCATTGGCAACTTTAGCTGAAGAGTTGTATAACACATCTGACACTAGATATAGTCTTGCAATCTACAATGAAGAATGTTCAAATTAAGATAACGCAAGAGTTTAAATTATCCTGAAAATACATGCATTTTTCCAGACAGAATAAAAGATAGTTTAAACTATCTAGAAGTATTAAATTAGAACCAAGCGTAACATAGCCTTATTGTTAATAAACACACTAAGAAGCAATTAGCCCTGTTATGCTACAGTGTACTAGCCACTGTAACATGATATTACATATTACAAAGGACAGATCACGGCATTGCAACTTTTATTTCCTTGTTTGAACAGACTATTCTGCTGTTGTCAACTTCACAGCAAGGCAGACCATTGCGTACCAGCAGCTTCAGAACGAATAAAAGTAACAAAATCCCACAGGAAAAAAACCATACTTAAATCCAAGCCCACATTTTAACACAAAACGTCAATGCCACCTGAAACTTATGAAATAATACTTGCAAATTATACACATGTGCTGCTAAGTGAGCTCCTCCCCCAAAATACAAGATTATACAAAATCTCCACACCTTCTTAGGAAGAGGAGTCTTCAGAATGGACAACGATTCTGTAATGCAGTCTACAATTTCTTCAGCAGCTTCTGCATTATTTAGACAGAAAACCATTGCATCACCAATATCATTCTTCCGAGGTGTTAATCCACGCAGAATTTCCTCTAATTTGTCCCTCTGCCTGAAATATCAGAAATTTTAATAACTTCAATATAAAATTAACAGTACTTTGGGGAAATCCCATTTAATGATGTTTTTGATTTTTCGATCTTTAGGACAAAAGCAATTTTAAATATTTTTATATTCTGTTGCCTGAGTTTTTTCTGTGACTCATGAACATATGTATCCACATTACATAAATAAAGTGCAAAAGATTCCCACTCAAGTCTTGACTGCATACAGAAATCAAGGAAAAATAACTGAAAAATACCTAATGCAGCAGATCAGTATCTCTAATAAAGTAATTCCCTTTCTGGATTTAGTTTAAGCCTAAATCAAAATGGATAAGTCTAAATCATAGACTCATCTAGGTTGGAAGGGACCTTTAAGATCATTGAGTCCAACCATCAGCCTAACATTAGATTCAGAATGCTAGTAAGAAGCAATTATTTCAGGGTTTCCCTGAGCTCTATATATACAGAACACACAAAAGAGTATCTTTTTAAGCCTTTTAAAAAGAAGATATAAGAAATAAATTATGTATTAAAACCTCCAGAACCATGACTGGTATCGTAAATATGATGAAAAAAATAAAACAAGAAAAAAATTCCACATGCTAAGAACACAGCTGGAACAGCAATAGCAAAATTAAGAAAATCATGTATTTCCACTACCATAGCCATCCCCACCAGTTACAATTCATAGAAAAGAACTCTGATGATCCGCCTCTTCCTGCTTATTAACAACCGCTCCCAATTTTAATTTCTGATGAACAGCAACACTAAGTTTAAGATTATAATAACCATTTAGTTCATCAGATCATAACAATGGTTATTTGTTATGAAAGGTGCTATATACCCCACCAACAGGTAAGAACAGAAAATGGGGGGAAAATTCTCATCTCCTCAGTCCCCTTCAACTGAAGAGTTAATAACAATTGCACTGAAAGGACTCATCGTTCAATGATGACAAATCCAACCACATCCAGAACGTATTTAGCAACAAGTATCATGAAAAAGAAGACTAGCTGAAAAGCACTGGGCTTAAGAGAGTTTCTAAGTAATATTATGACAAGCATAATAACATTTCAGGGATGATGTATTATAACTACAAAAACAGAACAGGAAAAAAACAAGCAGATTAGCAGTTAAAATGATGAAAGTTCATACTCTTCCTTAAGTGCACCCTTCTTGTTCGGTTCCTCCACAAACGCTTCCGTTTCTTGCTCTTCTGACATCCCATGCAAGTATGGATTCAATGGTGGTGGCCTCCAAAAGGATCCATTTTTGAACATACGGAAGTCTTCTGTCCTCCACTTGGTTGGAGCATCTCCCTACAAAAACCAAAAATATTTTTATTTTGGTGTTCTTTTATTTCATTGTGCTTGAAGTTATGAATTGTCACTAAAATTCTACTTGCCTGAAGAATTGAATAAAGCTTCCATCTATAATATACATGGGCTGGAGTCTGGTTTTCAAATAAAAACCTAAACCAAAGGGCAAATTAAAAAACACAAAACATATTACAAATTATTTAAATGAAGCAAAAAAAAAAAAAAATAACGAAACCCTGTTTAGAATCCCACCTCAGCTACCAAGTGAACTCAGGATGGCTAAAATCATGTACACCTACAGCACAACCGTGCAGAACAAGTGCAACTGCTCCACACACGTACATATGCAATCTGCAAAGCAGAGTGCAGAATTCCACAAAGGCACAGCATTTCTCAGAAGTTAAAAGCAGAACAAGCAGGGTCAGAAAGGAGGACTGTGCAGCCCCACAGTAAAGCAGAAGAATCATCAGTGCAAACAGTCACTACCGGAGCAACTGCAACCTCAACATAAGCAGTGCAGGAACTCATAGTTATACAGTTAGGTTGTTCAGATCGAGTACTAAATGACTTGAAGTTTTCCACGTCTGTTAGAACACTCTGACAAGATCAGGAAAAAAAAAAAAAAGCCCATTTTTAACGGCCAAGATATTTTGACCTGCATATTTTCTCAATTTGTATATAAAATTCAAAATGAAGCACTTCAACCTCAGTGCAAATAAAACATTTTTAAAAAGTCATTGAGTATTTCCCTGAAAAAGTTTATCAGAGACTGCATTTCACAAGAAATTTGTAAATGGATCCTTTTTAATTCCACTAATGACAAGAGCTGGAAATTCTGACAACTTCACTGTGTCAGCTAAAGTTTAATCCTATTTGCATTGACATCAAAGAAAAATGACTCCCAGCTCTTGCTCAAGGTTAGAAATTAGGCTCCAGGAAGACTGGACTTTACATTGAGTTAGTCTGTCTGTTTTGGGCAGTATTTTTTTCTTTTTTTTTCCAAATGTACGCTACTGCTTCAACTGATAACTTTGAATCCCTCAGAAAAGTAGAAGTTAAATGTAATTTTACTTATTTATTATATATATTTTATATATACACAAGCATTTTTTTATATTCTGTATACAGTATTTTCTTTATTTATATGTACACATCAGTAACAACTGGAATAAAAGTGCATTCTTCACAAAAAGATTGCACAGGCGTTTGTACAATTTGAAAGATTTAAATCTGCACATAGACATAGTAAGAACAACTCTTATTAATATTTCAGGAACGCAAAATATTAGCAACAGTGAGAATAGTTAGTGCTATTTCAAACTAAAGCAAAGTAATAAGCACCTGAACATTGGATTGTTGATTTCTCGGTTCATGATCATGGCTTCAAACATAGGCCCTTCCCGTACCACAAACTCTATCATTCGATGTATCAAAGCGAGCAAATTCCTACAACAACAACACAGTTAAAGAAAAATTGATTCAGACCTAACACTATATAAAACTACACTCCACCTAAGATACTACAACTGTGCAGGAGATTATTTTGCTGTATTGTTAAGAAAACTGTATAAAAGATAAGGTAACATGGAACATATTATAGCCTTGCATCATAGACATGGGCATTCTAAAATAAAAACATGCCTAGGAGTGGTGGAGTAAGATTTAAGAGGAGACCTCTTTCCTGAATTTCCATGGCTGAGCCTACAGCCATCTCTTGCTTAGTAGAAGTTTAATAGTCCTTATGCATAAAAATGGGCAACTGAACACCAAAGTACAATTAACTATCAAAAACTAAGCCCTCGTCTAAATTGTCTAGAATTAAGACCAAAGAGTTAGCTAAAGGTCTACAGAGGAACAAGTGGCTGAATATTATGCTCAAAAGTAAACACACATACTTCTGAATATTCAGTAAAAACTGCATTCAGCTTTCAAACTATTCAAGTATGAAAGGAAAAGCAAATAGCCTTCTTGATGCCAAACAGGGCAATGTTTTTATTAAATTTAGATAATCTCTTTTTGGTCAAGACTCAACTATTGATATAGAACAAAACTGTCCATCATTTCATGTCATACCATCCAATGTTTCCTCCCTCATACACTCAAGTGAACAAAACCACAAATAAAAAAATAAATAAAAATCTGTATTCGTTTCATTCAGCACTACATCCTGAGACACGCAAGAAGCAGATGTGAAGTGCACATTTTTCAAGTCACACCTGAAAATGCAGAGCCACTTATAAACATGCTAACTGGAGACAGCCATATAAGCTTTATAAAAAAGAGCGATCAGTTTCCAACCTTTGGGGTTTTTTTTGGAAACAGGATCCTGAATTTTTGCCATATGTAGGTAATCTATATTTGAAAGCTTCACAGCATGTGTCCTTTGAATGTGATGCAAACAAAAAAAATACAGATTTTTACATTTTTAATTTATTTTCTTAGATGTAACAAATAGATATTGGTTCTTTACACAGATCTCATTAGATTCCTTTTAGCAATTTTTAAGTCATTATTTTCTACCATGAGTATTCAAAGTTCTGCCACAGATATAATGCACTAGATCAAAGAAAATTTCAACTTAAAAATATAGTGATAAAAACCTGCTCCTGCCATCTGCAAACTTAGCAAATGTTCTGTTTTATACCACCTGCTTCAAATATTACACAAAAAACCCAAACAGCTACCTACAGCTCAATTTTCCTGTCTGTTTGCTTTTTATAATCCCAGAAACATTGTAAAGAGGACATAGTCTCAATAATTCTGTAGCCATTTTATTTAAAGTAGTGTTCTGAAAGTCTAAATAGCAAGACTGTCCTTGTTATATGAACTGTATTTGAAAACATCAGTAAGAAAAAAGATTCCAATTAGCTTTCAAGCCTCTGAGCTATTACACCATTCATTTATTCTAAGGCAAGTTCAATGTGATCATTTCGTGCTTCCTGTGGAACCATGCCATTGGTTTTCATCTAATTTTTGTTTCACGGAGTACAATAAAGTTGCATAGGAGCAGCTTGTTTGAACAAGAACACCTGCTTTGGAAAGACCTCAGGAAAAAGATTCGGTACATTCCTTAGCTGAAAGAGGGTGTTACTTGTAATTTGGTATATAAGACATGACTACTTCAAAGTGAATTTCTCAGAAAAAAACTTGATTGTGTATACTCAAGGTTTTCTGTTCAGTAAGTGCTAAGAAGAGACGTTGCAAACCAGTATTGAAAATTTTCAAACAAAAGAGAATAATTATATGTATTATCCCACTGAAGTCAGTCAAAATTTTTGCATTATGCAATGCACTGTGTAATAGTCTTAGCAGTTGTCATCAGCACCTTTGAAAGTTACCATGGAAAAAAAAAAAAGTATTTTCAAATACAATTCAATTAACATGAGCTTTTATCATACAAGCTTTTAAAATGCTACAGTAAATAAAATGGAAACATATTTTTTTCTGAAAGCTAACTACTCTGTAAGCACTGTACAGTTGTTACAAGTACATGTTCTACTACTCAATATGTTTCTCAAATCAAGACGCCTCCTGGTTGCCCTAATTATTCATGTCTCTACCCAACAAAATTGTGCTGTCCTAAAATTTCATCAAAAACACTAGTGCATTTAAGCATCTAATGACAAATGTTAATATACCACTATAACTAGCTTTAGAAATCTCTTTCTTCCCCCCCACACACACGCAAAAAAAAGAAAAAAGGGACTTTGTGACAATTAAAACAGTGTAGTAAAAAAAGATGATATTTTTAAGTGCATTATTTTAAAATGTCATTTAGCTTAAGTTGGCCAACAAAAAAAAAAAAAGTTGTTCAGTTATAATAAAACCACATTTATTGGAGCCGATCGTACCAATGTCTGGTCAAAAACTGTATACTTTCCCAATCCATCCCATGATGTTTTCCTGGTCCCCCGCTGCCGCAGACAGTTCAGCTGGTGTTGCTCACCAAGGCCAATGTCAAAGAGAATTTGGTAATCTTTTGTGCTTATTTACTTTTAAAACAGTGTTGTGTTCCTGTGTTTGGGAAAAGGTTTTAGCTTAACTGAGCAAGAGCATACCTAGACTAGCGTGAATGTAGGAGCACTGATGGGGACCAAAATGTAAAAATTCCCTTGCAATACAGAACTACCTTTTTCAGTGGCCAAAATTATTAACTGTTGCACATTTAAAAAAAAAAAAAAAGAAGAAANNNNAAAAAAAAAAAAAAAAAGAAAGGAAAAAAATCCCCGCAGCACCACACTGGAGACAGCTGCATCCTAGCCATGAAGTACTCAGAGCTTTATGTCAGGACTTACACAGTGCCTCTTAAGATAAGCTATTTCACCCTAGTGTTCACTCACAAAATTACCCTGCAACTACTAGTTTTCAGATTCAACACAAAAGAGAATTCCCTAAATCTAACCTCACTAAAAAAAAAAAAAAANAAAAAAAAAAAAAAAAAAAAAAAAAAAAAAAAAAAAAAAAAAAAAAGAGTTATTAAGATAAGGATAATAAGACTGTACAACACACACATTGCTCTCAAGTGTCTTGAAAGAACCATTGCTCAGTCAAGCCATTACCTTTTCCTCAACATCACCATTTTTCTTTAAAATTCCGAAGGGGAAATTTTCTATATTTAGATCAGTAATAATAAAGAAAAACATGTACCTTTCTGTTGGGATAACCACTTTGACTATGGCTTGCGACAGAGTCTGTATATGAAGTCACATCAGATAATAAACATAGAATATGTGAGTATTGTTAACAAGTAACAAGCAAAAATATACATATGCAATGAAAATACTACACATCTATCACAAGTTTTGCAGGCAATCACTGCTGTGAAGTTATAACTAAGCAATTACACAAAATGCAAATTGTTGTGTCAGTGAACCATAAAGGTTCACTAATTGCAAAGTATCAGAACATTCCTGTCAGAATGTACATTGATGCACTGAATAGGTAACTATGCTGAATATAATTAAGAAAGGAGTTCTTAAATGTATGAAAAGATTCTGAACTATTTGACTTGGATCATGTTGGAATTACTTTATTCCCAAGTCTTACAAAAAACAGCCCTGACATTTAAGTGTCATTTAAAGAAATCAACAAGTTCTTACAAATGTAAATCAAGTTGGTTTGCGATTACAAGATACTTACCCTTTTTATCAGCTAATATTCCAGGAAAAAAAGTTTGAAAACTGACTCCATAAGTAGCATAAAATACTTACTCAATGTCCAGATTAATTACCTTCTACACAAAATACATCAACTCCTCTAGTGTAAAAATAATGCTACCCAAATTAAAACGTAGTATTTTCTCTAAAGAAAACAATTTAGATACTGCAATTTGGCAGCCAACAAAAGGGGGGGACGTAGGAGAAAAAAATCCAGGGAGCCTGGAGGGGGAAAATGATAGCCAGATTTAAAGCAGCACTAAAATAAATCAAGACCCAATATACTGTACTCTAACACAAGCAAGAAACAGAGCTTCAGGAATTAAGTAGGTTCCCTTGGGCTACAGCAGGGAGCCAGTGAGCTTGTACACTAAGGGCCGCCAAAGTCAGCCTGAACAATGCAAATCTATGAAGCCATTGAAATACTGTCACAGATGTAGTATTTAACAATGAGATATGGCCCAGGGTACTGTAAGTTACCTTCTCAAAATCTTCCTTGTTTTTTGGTGGTGGTAACATTGGAGCATTAGGATTCTTCAATCTCTCCCTAGGCTGGGCATTAAAAGGCAGTCCTGACGGAGGAGGCGGGAGGGTATGCTCCATCATAGATGGCGGAATGTATATCGGATGTGGTGGTATAGGTACAGCTTTGCCCCAACCTAACTTCATTTCAAACGACATAATCATCTTGCCTGAAAAAGTAAAAGTAAAAAGAAAAAAAAAAAAACCCACACCACCATTCTGTTACAAACTGGTTCTGCATCACTCGAGATTTCTCCATGCAAGTGCAGCATTTAGGTTTGCCCGCCCTGGTTTACTTTTTGGTTACATTGCTGATTAGTGCATCACATCTATCAGACTACATCATGTGCAAATGAAAGCCTATTACATGAAATATTTTATTAATCTTCCCCCAATGTACATTTTCAGGAGACTACAGTACACAATTAATTGAATTGTTGGGGGTAAAAATAATTAAAAACTTTTGATATTCAGCACATCAGAAGGAACAGAGTGATTTTTAAATGGCATTATTTCTGCCCTTCAATTACTCAATGTTTTGTTCATAATACCAAATTTCAAATGATGCTATTCAAAACCAAATATAATAACCAATTAGACGTCCTACATATTGTAAGCCTATTTACTAATCGTCCTAGCAAATGACCATTTTGAGTAAGCTATGCAAGGGCAACCTTTAATTTTCTATTCTTTTTGTCAAGGATGCTGATTTTTGATTTTCAGGCTCTTCCTGAACTGGAAGGACATAGCTTTCTTCATCATGTAAGATCTTTTTTTCCTTTTTTTTTTCTTTTCCAAATAAAAGATAGACAAGACAGTCCATACGCAAAATTACATGTCTGGTGCAGCCCAGTTATCGTCAGTATGAGGAATTTAGCCATTATTCAAAAGAACATAACATATTTATCACCAATTATTATTATTTTTTAAAAAAATTACTGTTGGCAAACATCTATAAGTAATAGATTCCTTCTTAAAAGCCTCTTTACAGAGGAGAGATTATCAAACATTACCTCCCACTCACATCTTCAAAACAGTCAGAAATTTTAAATCTGTACCACGACAAAAGCCACCAGTATTCCTAGCCTTTGTGTATGCTATAGTTTGATGACGTTCAGCTGCCGGTAAACAGCCAGTGTAAACTAAAAATCACTGCCCCTGTGGTATCTACTGGAGTTACAGCATATCTATCACTAGTCTGATAAAACAACTTGAAGATATGCTTACAGTTACTCCTCAATATTCCTACAAAGATAATTACAATTCCAAACTGAGAAATCTGTTTACCATTTAAATTCTTTAATGCTCTTTCAGCATCTCTCCTGTTCATGAAGGCAACAAAGCCACAATTTCTTTCTCTTGCTCTTTCTTCATCAGTTCTTGGCCACATAATTTTAACACTTGCTAATGGTCCAAAGCGTCCAAATTCTTGACATAACATCTCTTCATTCATCTATGTGAAAAAAAGGTAAAAATTAGTATCTTGCTATTGTATTTCTAAGATACCCATTCATATTATTGTCCAAAGATTTTATTTTTTTTAGTTTCTTGAAAAACAACACTTCCTTGATACCTCCCCAACACATCCTACTACAAAAACAGTAATTTAAAAAAATTGCATTTTAAACAGAGCACACTCAAATTTTTGAGATATGATCCACCTTGCACAGAGATATCCATGGCGAAAAAAAAAAATCAACTGAGCATTTTTGCGTCTCGTAAACGATAGTCTAAACCTTTGCAGCCTCATGTACAGAGCATTTATTTAAATTAATACTCCCTCTACAGTCACCAATTTTACCTACTATATGGGTTTAAACATACACATATGGTTTAAAATAAAAAAGAGGGAAAACGGCCACTAAAACCAAAAATTCAGCTGGACCCAGACATGCCAACAGTGCACTTCACTCCTTGGCTCCAAACTTACTTGAGGATTAATGTTTCCAAGATACAAATTTGTTGTGCTTGGATCTCCAACATCATGTGACCCTGGTGCATAATCATCCAGTACTACAATGATGGAGGAAAAAATCAGAAAAAAAAAAAAGGAGTCATAATCTTTGCTATGCGTTTAAGTGACAACATTATATTGGATGAGAAAAGAATCTATATTACCACCAGATGATCTGTTTCTTCTTGAAGGAGCATCCACTGAATAAATAGAAGAAAAATATATATAGTTTAGTCCGCAAATTTTATAGCCCAAACAAACATAAAAAATAACATCTACTTACTTGAACGACGCTGGCCATCTGAATCTGACTGGGGTGGTTCAAAACGACTCAATCTACCTTTTGTTTTATGTCTTTCATCACGCTCCTCTTGTATTCTACAAAGTAAGTTTAACGTAAGTAACAAAATAGCTTTTGAGGGTTTTATTCTAAAATTTTCAATTAACTTTAGAAATAAGAGAATTTTTAATATTAAACAATGGGCTTGTTAAAAATTTCAAATTGCGAGTACGTTTGAACTTCTGTTTAATCAACTGGAATATATCTAGCACAATTATGCTTTCTGATTCACACTGTGTTTTAATCTCAAACAGAATTGACTTGGTTTGAGAAGCAGTTTGAAAGACCAGAAATAAGAGCTGTCCTCTAAAAAAGTGACCCGAATTCCACATCCAACTGCCAGAGATCCATTGACTATTCAGATGACTTTTCAAGACGTACACAACTCCTTAGCGTCTACTTCTCTTCCTACCTTTTCTAAGCCTTATTCATGTATGCTGTCACCTTGCAAGGTGACAGACACCCCCACAGGACCATTTCCAGAACATACAGGACCTCATCTCAGTTTATACCTCCGAGGACAGTACTCACACAAGTAACTATTTGGTTCTTTGTAGTTTGGCCCTAAATCCTTGTACAAAGATATTGTGTACCTAAGGCTGACAATTCAATTAATTTACATCAACTAATGAACACACAGCAGTGAAGTTCAGACACTGACATAACAGCCCTTTATGGATTTATAATGCATTACCTCTTGTTTTCTAATGCATTCAGATTGTTTTGTTTTCCATCTCTAACATCAGGCCAAATATGTGGCACTCAGTTACACTTAATACACGTGCTGCTCCTTCTGTTGTATTACACATTCAAAAGTGAAAGAATCTGCTTTTTGAAGCATTATTCAGCTTGTTTTAAAAATTATGCAAGCTGAAGTACATCTCTAAATTTTAATTACAAGACTTACTTCTGCATTAATACAAAAGCTCAAGCCCGTACTACAATTCCTCTGGATACAGTTTTAGAGACACTGACAAAACTTCTTATTCTTCCCGAGTCTGATACACATTTCAGTTTGCTACCAATCTATTTGCTACGTCCCCACCAAGAGAAAAGTCAACACCAAAAACCTAAACATCCTCATCCATTACAGTACCTACTTGTCTTGCTGTATCTTCACTCACTTTAACAATGCATGAGATCATGTTAACAAGTGTTCTCAATTATAGGTTCACACTTGCTAATTTATAACAGAATTGCATCCCAAGTTCGATTTGTAACTTACTGACAGCAGCTGTCAGAGAAACAAACCTAGGTTTCCATTTTTTATCCTGGTAGATGGCTGGTTCTATTCACACCTAACTGATCCAAACATCATATTCGGTAGCTTTGGAAACATAGCCAGTCATTCACTTACTGGCATCTCTGAAACACTTCACGCAACTATACGTAATTTTTTTGGTTAATTGTTCTGGATATTCTTCTGCTCAGGAATGCAGTACCAAACTATTTCAAAGGTCACAAGCAAACACCTCTGACATGCAAATAAATCCATTCATTTCAACAGATAAAGATTTAAGTCAGCATACCAGGCTTTTTTGGTTAGTTTTTTGATCATTTTACAGCCTCTGGTCAATGCTAGATTTGAAAACAGAAGTCCTTTTCAGCAATAGTGGTAAACACATCCTATAACCAATCAGCATAAGAAAGTGCAGAAGTATCAAGAAACACCAGAGAACTAATTAGATGGCAACTGATTATGCAGACAAACTGCAGACATCTATACCAAGCATCTACCAGCGTGGGTTCATACTCTGTTTAACTATCATTGCCATTGCTAATGAAGTCATACCACTGCACAAGCATTTGGGGAAAAAACAAAACAAAAACCTACTTTGGGAAACAGCTTGGTGGGAATGATCCTATATATTGCCTGTAAAAACAACGTAAAAACCTTGCATCTTCCTTATTTACAGTAAAAACTAGTCAAACTTACTGCTTTAATTCTTCTTTAAAAAGTTCCAAATTACTCTTTTTCTTTTCCTTCTCTCCTTTCTTCAAAGGCTAAAATTAAAGATATATCAGCCAACATTTCAGCAGATAAAATGAAACAAAAATAAAAATTAAATGTATAAAACAAAATTTTACATGATTTCCATGCATATTTTACCCACAGCTTTCAAACCAAGTAAACTACAGGAGAAAAAAAAAAAAAAACAAAACCAAAAACATACAGACTTGAAGACATTAAGACTGAGCGCTATCAAACACAAAGCTAGAAAATATAAAATTAACGATAGCTTAAACTAAACTTTGTTACTTCTCATTATTACAATGCAGTATGTGTGATCAAACACTCTCTCTACAATGTACAAATTTAAAATATCTACAATGTATTTTGTCAGTCTGTTCCACTTAGAAACTTAGAAGCTGACTACACCCCTAGCAAACCATCATGCTCTAATTAAATTGATATGTGTACATATATATGTAAATTATTTTACATATATATTCAATTATTTTATCCACAGACAAACATTCTATGTGAAAAGAATTTCCTTCTTTTGCTTCCTTTTGGATATAAACATAGGTCTGAAGAAACAGTTACTCTAAATAGTTCAAGATCCTCAGAAAAAACGCTCTTGAATGACTAATATGGATATTGTAATACTACTTTTTTTTTTTTACTGTAATATATACACCTTAACTAACTCATGTGAACTCTTATCTTCAACAACATTGCTTGTATATAACCAAATTTAAATGAAAACGTTTCCAATAGGCAGACATACAAAATATTTATTGTGTTACACACTACAGCTTTGGAAAAACTGGACTTCCTACTCACCCCAGGCAAAGTTGTTTGTTTGTTTTTGTTTTTGGGGAGGGTCTGCCAAATAAATAAAATCATTTTTACCTCATTATCTTCAATCACCATTGGACAGGGCAAGTGAGTAAACTCATTGCATTACTTGGTAAGTATTTATGACAAATTTGAAAAGCAGTAATATTTTACAGTACAAATACTTGCATATGACAGAACAGAGCTCAGCATAATAAAAAACATGCTACAATTCATTTCTGCAACTGTAGAGCTTTACATACAACAAAAATCAGAACTGCCATCCAGTATTACCCCATTAGTCTAAATTTGAGTTTTGTTCAAAGCTCATTTCCCACCTTAACAGGCAGTATCATGTATGTTTCATTTAGGCTTAAAAATTGTAGTAAGCTCTATTAAAAGACTTTATAAAGACGTCCAAGACATTAATTACACATTACACATCTACAATAGTAACAGTAATCGCGTAACTATCACTTAACTTGAAGACTAAGTTTGTTCATATCATTTCCATTACTTTTTATGACAAAAATCTGTTTAAGAACAAAAAAATTATCAAATCATGCAGAAGTCAAAATAAATCAAATTAAAAAGAAGATGTTGAGCTTCAAAAATGTGAAAGTTCTACAACTTATTTGGTACAACTCAAAGAGCTAAAGGGTCTTCTCAAACATCACGACAAAAAAAAAATTTCAAAAAACTTCACCAAGAAAAACTTGGATCAATGCAAAGGTCAATTTTTTTAAGTTATAAAAACCTCAAAACAGATGGCAGCGAGCAGAATTGCTTCTAAAACTTCACAAATTCTCAGGATTGGAGATACTGTTACTTTGCAACAGTCAGTAAATCTGTACTCATGAGAAGTCTGTCTCAGTTAGCAGGAACACAGTAAAAACATACAGCAGCCAAATCAAAGTGCGGTACTACGTATATCATGCTGGCTACTGGACCTCTGCATTTCATCATCTTGTTATTTGCTATGGGATCAAGCAAATCGAAATCTCCACCTTCTTTTAATATGTGATAAATGCAGATGAAACTACTCTAAGATCACACAGACCTTTTCTAAGCACTTCTAAATACTTCCTAAGTATGTGGTTAATATTCAAATAAGAAACTTACAGGCTTTTTGGTTTCTATCATTAAGAGCGATGGAGGCTTCTCATTAGATGGCTGGCTTGGTTGATTTTTTTGATCTGAGAATCGTGATGAAGGCTTATAGATTTTACCCCGTTTTTCATCTGTTTCATGCTCCTCTGAAATTAAAGGCAAATTAAATACAAATTGCATTAACTAATGCTGCACAATACTGTTCATTAGAAAGAATGCTGTTCGTCTTTAGTCTTGTTGATTCCATTCAACATAGTTCATTAAAAAAGTGATAATACAAACTTTCCATAATTTAACATCTTTTAATATGAAGAAAAAGAACAAAATTAGGTATTTTAAAACAAAGCATTTTTTCCTCTGAAGTTTAAAAGACAAATCACATCACTACCTACCTAATGAGTCAAAGCATAAAGTAGATTTTAGCATCAAGTTTCCTTTGCTGCTTCTAATGTAACATATTAACTTTAAAATGCAATTCAAAGCCAATCTTCATCTTTACCCAAANAAAAGGTGAGATTTTTCATGAAAATACTATCCCCCCCCCCAAAAAAAAAAAAAAAAAGACTAATTATACCTTTAGATGCATTAACGATTCCTCCTCTTACAAATGTTTTCACTTTATTACCATCGCTTCCTTCAAAGGCAGCAAGGAATTCTTCATAAATTTCTGCAGCAGCCTTCTCATCCTCCTACATAGCAAATGTTAATCTATTTACTATCATCACAGAACAACCTTCACTAGACAGCTATTCTTAAATTAGCTATGTGACATTCCTTTTCATTTTCTAGAGTTCATGCTACAAACTGCATCAAGTGAGTTTCAATTTTAGACAGAATCCAAATTTCTGAGAAATGTGGGAAGAACACAGCACGTAATACATAAAGCAAATAAAGCCTGTGTGCTCAAATATGACTGTTCATTTACAAGAGTTTACATGGCAATTTAACATTCAAAAGATGCCAAATAGAAAAGATCACATGAAAGACCAGCATTATGAGACTGGAGCTTTGTTGACCTAAGAGTCAGAGAACAGTACATATTCCATCTTACTCATTACACTCAACCCATGTGACTGAAGGAGATTAACAACAGCATCACCTTTATGCATTTCTCAGAGAAGTTAATTCAATGACTTGATAAAGTTGAGTGAGACACTAAATTTAGCACTACCGTACTTCTTTAGGCTAGTATTTCCAACAACCTAGCAGGAAATATCCCACTGAAACATAGTAAGAGTTGTGTGTGTAAAAGTCAAGGGCCAAAATTCCACCTTACCAACTATAAGCTACATACTTCCTAAAATTTGGACGCTCCTGAGTATCCTAAAATTCAGTATCAAATTCTAATGTTTTTATTAATTCCAAAAGAAGCCATTAGACAAAAATGTGTTTTACAGAATAACAAGGATGCGTATTGAAACAACTTCAGAGAGGACAGGTACTCTTTCTAATCACTGAAATCCAACGATAGAGAGCAAATGAAGAACAGGAAATAACCTAAGGTGATGGCTGTCTTCATGTTGAGCAATACAACAATCAATGGGTTGTTGTAATTTAGCATTTCAGAAAGACAGAGAACTTGATTTCTTACACAGCAGAGAGACACAAGCCTCTCTCTATCTTAATGCCACGGATGCCAAGAACAAATTAAACAAGCAAAATACAATTCACTTTCGTTCTCAGAAAGCTATAATTATCAAAATAGAGAAATTTGGTGATAACACTGGTTGTAATCTAAAAGCAAACTTACTTCAGCTCTGCATACAAAATAAAAGTTTCATTGTATACCATTACCTTCTTTTTTAATTCTTCTTGCTCCTTCTTGCTCAGAGTCCGTTTGGCAGCACTCATTTTGCCAATACTGAATGCTTTAAGTTTGCTTTCCATTATAGGCTGCAAAAGGAGTGAGAAAACAAACATTAAACTGTTTACAAAACAATTAAAATAATGTTACTCTTTACCTTGGTTTGGACCAGAAACTTTCTACCTGAAGTGTCTTAACCTAAACAAAACAAAGAAAAGGCTTCCTGTACTTCTCTCTGAACCTGCCATTACCTAAAACAACCAAAGAATTTAAATCTGTGTTTTTTAAAAAAACAAATCACCCTCAGCTTAATGAGAAAGCTTTTAATTTATCATTCAAACACAGCTGAAATCTGAAGGGTACTTGCTGTAAAAGCCTGGAGATGTTATCATTACACAACACAGTTTCTAAACCTTTGGAAATATATGCTTTGCACTACAGTTCCTTTTTAGTCATTGCAATTTCCAGAAAGAAAAACCAAAGAAAACTTCTAAAAGCTTTTCTGACTATTTTGGCCAGAAGAATGTTTGTGCAAGGTTGAACGGGTATAACCGAAGAACAAAATGAATGCTAAATTTCAGTTGTACTTCAAGGTTAAATGCTTGAAGAAGAAAATGCATTCTTGACATTTTCAGCTACTAGTTAAAGAAAACAAAAGACCTCACATTTAGCTCCTAGATTCTTTCTGGTTTAGGTTTAACCCCCATTCCTCCCTTCTTGAAACCCTGATGAAGGAAGGACTCCACATAACAGTCATTTCTGGACAGTATGGAATTAGAATTCTTAAGATTCTATTTAGCTAGTTAACAGGCGGTAACACATTGACAGCGGAAGGATAATAGGATGAAGACCATTGTTCAAAAGACACGGGCAATGGGAAGGAAAGGAGACAAAAAGATAAACTTCTCTGGAAACTCCTACCTTAACACAGCAATTCATAAAGATTCAGCACAAGAATGAGAAAAAAAGCCCCAAAAGACCGAAACATAAGCTAGTAGTCTTTATCTTCAAAGTATTTTGGATGTTCTTACACAGTGCGCACTGATGCTCAAAACTACCACTCTTGCAATGACAGTTCTTTAAAAACAAAGAATTTCTTTGGGAATAATTCTCTTAGTAAAGGGTTTTATTTCTAGTATCAGCTTCCTATTCAGATTTTTTTCCATACGAAAAAGCATTGTGAAAAACAACTGTTTCAAATACCTTCAGTTTATAATCCTTGTTTAGTATCACAAACACCTCTTAGATCTGTGCCAAGCATATGACCAAAATGGCTCATATTTCTTTGAAAAATGTTCCCTACTTCATTATTAAAAGGAAAATTATCAGTTACAAATGAATGTAGCATTGTCTATGGAGTCATCTGATTTATGATGCTATGTTTGTCAACAGGAGCTGCTGTGACGGGTTTACTGGGAGCCTTTCATGCATCTGTGTGTTTTTAAAGTTAACAAAATCCAGTTTTACTGTTGTCTGAAAGACAGCTTTTATTTCAGTATGACAGACAACATACAACCTTGGCAAAACGTGGGCATATTGCTATGGCACAGCAATGCAGACAGAACAAATACCGTGTTCCTACCCAAGGTTTATCCAGTCATCAGAAAATAATCTCTCACAACAACGTTACAGGATACCTGCAGATCAGCCACATGAATATATGTTCTAGTGACATAAGGGAAGCAGCTGTAACATAACAAGTGTTCTGGCACTAAGATGTCCTCAGTTTAGAAAGGGTCTCAAAAAAAAAAAAAACCAGAAAACCAACACAAACAAAAAACACCTTCAAAGTGGCTGCAGCAATATAAATTAATAGGATTGAACTAAGTTATGCCTGCTAGTTACATTACAGTAGGCAATTACAACATTATTATTAACCATATGCAGCTTCACATAATTCCTAACAACAGACCTATATAAAACTTGAAGACCTTCCTCCTTCAGAAAATGGAATACAGGGTAAAGCAAGTGATAGAAGCAGAAAGAAAGCTTCTAGCTGAGTAATCAAACCACTGTATGAAAGCAAACTCCCATTAAACATAACACTGCATTGACTATAAGGTGGCACCAAGTACTGAAGTTCCAGTTCCATGGACAACACAAAATATTCAAAAGAGTAGTTTTCCAAATTGTAGCAAATAAAGCAAATCATTAAAAGGATCTACTTCTTTATGAAAAGTTTCTGCTATCACAACTTGAATAATGTTATCTTACAAGCAATTCAACAGCTACTAATTGACTTTTTCATATACAAAATCAAATTGAAATCTTGAAGAAAATCCAAACCACAGAACAAATTGTCTGGTATTAACACTGGCTCTTGCCGCCCGTTTTCATTTTAGCTCAGAAATAGGCAGGCCTTCGAGCAACATACTAACTACATAACCAGGTGAAGGTCTCTTCAGTGAAGGGGAAAAAATAAAAAAGGACTAGGTAATTATTCTTACCTTTTGCTTTAAGTATATTCTATTAGAAAGAAAAATAAAGGATTAAATTAGGGCCACACTGTCTAATTTTTGAGACGCCAACTGTATACAAAAGGACACTTTGATATACAGTGACTTTTACAATTAATCACCTCATATTTTGAACAATTCCTCAGTTAAGAGATAAACATATATAGACCCCCTACAGCTTCTTCCTGTTCAACTATTATGAATGCAGTATCATGCAGCAGAGCTTCCTACAGGAGTGGTAGTTTGAAAGTTTCAAGGATATTTTTAAACATGAAAATCAATGGTTCATTTACAAACATCTAGAGATTAGATACCCAATGCACTATAAAGTCTGTCTGCAGCAAGCAGTTTTCTTTAGAGAACGGGCCTATTTTGAATTTGTGGATTTGATTGGATTTTCTTGCCTAGGTGGGGCTTTTTTGCTGTTTTTAAATATTTTGGACTTACATGTGTATCAGCAGATCCAGTGGTGTGTACTGCATCTGGCGCTCTGACCTGAAGAGAAAATGAAGAGGAGGTGAGGAACAGGAAAAGAAACAGACAAACAACACCTGGGCTTTTTGACTCAGTTCTTTGAATGTGATTTTCATTTCAAGTTTAACATCCAAAAATACAGGAACAAAGATACACGTAATGTATTTTAATTATATATCTGAACAGGGTCAGAGCACGAACAATGTCAATATAAGGCAAAAACAGGGATTAAAGGTAGACTGTTCCTGCTACCATTAAAGACATTAAATTTCCACAGCTGGATTTTATAAACATGCCACTAGCACCACTGCAAGGAAAAAAAGTTAAGTTTGTTACACTGAATCTGCAAGAGTTGTTATTAAAGGCTGTTAAAGATTACATAAAGTGCTTGATTATATTTGCCTTACTATAAAATCATTTTCAAAACTGCTCTTAGTATGTTGTGCATAGATGGAAGCTGGCCACCTCAAGAACACTAATTTAAGTCTAATTTGAGACTACGTACTAATTAATATTATTACTTTAAACCGTGACTGAACTTTAACGTGTAAATCAGTGTATATACAAAATTTGCACGGGCTTGTTTTAAAATCAGGTTTTTAAATGAGTTTAAGTGACGGAAAACACTCCAACAAACAGGACGGAACACATTTTTAAAATATGTGATGCCCAAATTCCAGAAAACCTCACTGACTTAACACCTACTATTAAGACATAACTGCCTGATGCACAATCCATATCCAAACTGAAATTTAAGTCAAAATAAAACACTTCCATTAGCTGAAATCTGTTCATTAGTTACAGAACATTAGCATTTCTCCTTACTACCAGGAATTTACGATTTCTACCAGAAATAGTAATATACAGTGCTCATCTCCAGTCTTCCAAAACAGACAAGCACCAAATGCTACTCTAGAAGATAATTTCCTAGAACTCGTTTTCATTTAGCATCATGCTTTTTCATCAACTAAGACAGAGACATTCATCTTTGGACAAATATATTCCTACATTTTACAGTCAAATCAATTTAGAAAAAATGGTAGACAGCACTTCAAGAACCAGAATTAAGTCCACAGAGGTAAAGAGAGACACAAAGATACAACCTTAAAAGGGAGAAGAAAGAGGCTCCTAGGAATATATGTCTGAGGATTTTTTAAGAAAGGGGGGGAAAAACAAACTTTCCCAGTTACGTCTTACTCTCAAAGACCTCCCAAATCCACTTACCTGCAACATTATACTTTACTTACAAGGCACATCTTTGCTCAGAAGTTAATAAAAAGTTCAGTTCACGTGCACCAGTAGTAGTTCATTAAAACACATGTGGAAGCAAATATCACAAGCATCCTTTACTAATAATGCTTCCTGCAATTTTTTCGTCTGTATTTGGTGCTGGACTTTTTTTGCAATTCACAACTGCCTATGGCACTGAAATCAGTAATCTGGTATCCACAGTTCCACATACTGCAAAAATGTAGCTTAAGGAAATCTGCCCTGCCCCAGAGAGTTTATGAATGTATAGCACAACATCATACAGACAGAAGAAAGACACTGTGCAAAAGAATTTCAGAGCTTGAAAACAGCATTCCCTCTGCTGCCAGCTGCCACCCTGCGGCAACCATCAGTTACAATTCCACCCTTAAAAAAAAAAAAAAATGCTTAGACCTGCAGTTAAAAAGATAAATCTCAAAGGTGGTCTGATACAATGCCCTCTGCCTTAGTGTACTGACAGAGTCAAGGCCTAGCACTGCTTGAGGGAAGGAGGTTATTTGGCAACAGCAGAATGAGATGACCATTTCTCAATTCTCCACATCTGTTTCATTTACAGAAGTTTTGGAAAGCGACACCTCCCAACAGCGATGGGCACTGAAGCTGCTGTCAGGGAGGACAGCAAACAAGGCATCACACACAGTAACAAACAGTACCAACACTCAGTACAATGATACTTAGGACACAATATTGTGAGGAAGAACATAAAAAAAAGTAACAGACACTAAATCTGTTTCTCCAGCAACAGGGCAGATGATACTGCTTGGAAAGGCTTTCAATGCATTGCAGAATGCAAGAGATTCTGCGGGCTAACAGCGGAAAAGCACGGCAATGATCAAAAGAGTCTGGAAGTCACTGAGCAAGTACAGCAGCGCTCCCCAACCCGCCAACAGGGACCATTGCGCAGGGGAGCAAGCCACCCCGAACAATAGCCAAGCAACAGAATTTCTACTAAGGCACACTCTGAAAACTTCTAAAAGCAGTTTTAGCTTTTAAACCAATTTTCTCCCACAGCAACTAGCAGCTTTGCAGAGACACATTATTCTCCTCCTTAAAACAGTTCTTATTTTTAAGGTCTTCCCTTCACAACTATAATTTCAGTTCATACTTTTGGTACTGCTTCTGATCATCCAAGCAACTGTACCCACAAAGCAAAAGATGAAATGATTCTTGACAAAATTACAAATTGCTATCTGACTGTTTCTAAATAGCAGCTATTAAAAAAAAGTACTTCTCACAGCACTGCACTTTGCATCCATCTGCACTGCCTTGACAAAAGGGGCAATTTTGTTTCCTTAAGAGTTCCACCAGCTGAGCTGACTCAGCAGAATCACAGTATCTTTTAAACATTCACAGAGAGCAGCATTTCAGAAGATGTTGTCCACCTGTGTTGCAACCTGGAACAGGCTTCTCATCATGTTAAGTAGTTCAACTGAACTAACTGTTGAAAGAAACCTTCCCAAAGCTCTGTCCTGCACCTGGTGATGTCTGAGATGTGAGGATAGCTCCTTCACATTCAAAAATGCAGTGAGTCCATCTTTCAGTTATTGCCAGCATAAACAACCTACAAATGTCCTCTTACTCCCAACTCACTGCCTCTACCACTCTTCATGAAACCTATCCCCACCCCAGCCCCAAACCAGACTCTTTTCCAGCTGGATCACTTTCTCAATCTCTTTCACTGCACAGGTCCCTCAAAGAACTGTGCCAGCATAACTGAAGTAGCAATGCAGGCTGCTGAAATGGCATTCCAGTAAAATACGGCCCACAGTCTTAGAGGTCACGTCACTCAAAGCTCCATTACCGAGTCTAGCCAAGTTTACTCAACCTTCAAAGGAAAAAAAAAAATCTTCAAAGGACCATACAAATGAGATTTATGACAAACTCCTATCAGAAAGCCAAAGCAGACAGCCTTCTCTCAGATTCTGATGTTTAAATTTTCTTCCAACTTCATGGCAGCTTCCAAAGCAAACAGAGAAAAGATGACTGCTCTCCCAAATGTTCCTTCCTGTCAGCAGTGCAAGTGCCCACAAAATCCAGCTCTCCACAGTTTCTCCAAATTTAATGATCTCTGGGTAAAACTGGCACGATCCTGTTACTTCACAAATACTTAAAATATGCTGTATTAACATAAGCAATTTTTTTTTTTAATTAATACTGATGACATTTAGTAAAACAACAAAGAGCAGCAAAAGCTGCCAATGAAACCCGGAAGACAATCCTGTGGCCTTCCAAATGCCAAATGTTATTTTTACAACTTTAATGGCTACAACTTAAACATAAATAAAAGCCCTGCCCTTGCAGAAACTACTAGCTTCAGGGTAAAGCATTTACAAGAAACTCTGGTGCAAGACACTCTTGCCCTGTTTCAGCACCTTCCATTGATTCTGCCCCCACACTTGCGCAGCTGCTCACACTGAACTAGACCACGTTTCCAGATCTAATTGATCACCCAGGAAAGAGAGAGATGGGGGGGTTCAGCCAAACCAGTTTCCAATTCATAGCATACTCCCCCCCTCCCAAATCAACTAAAGAGGCCAATGTTTGGGAGGGAAAAAGTAGCTACGGCTGGGATCAGTTAGCATCAGCACTTATACCAAGGAAAAGCAAATGGAATCACAGCTGAAATTAAGATGTTAAAATCCAAGGGCGGGGTGGTTTCCAGCCCAAATTGTCTTTTTTATTCTTCCTTTTCCTATCAAACTGCCTAAAAAACAAATGCTTTCAAACACCTGCAAATTATTTTATAGCTAATCTATTTACTTTTTACATTTACTGGAATAGTGCATATTAACGTTATTCACTATTTAAATGGACATCACTTGCCGACACAAGAGTAAATGGAAAATGGTTTTCTCCAAAGGACTTGCAAGGAACGCTATTCCTTTATAACCTGAAATGCAGATGAACAGGACCTGCCCACATTTAACTTTCTACTGCTGGAGAGGAAATGAGAAGGACACCTCCTTTTAAGTTTCCATCAACAGAGGAATACACTTACGCCTCTCCTGCTCATGGTCACCAGTTGAGCAACAATACAGGGAAAGTTAAAGATCACTAGTTTCACCATCCTGCAGAATGCTACATGCGACTGGAATGCACCACACGTACAGATTTTACATTGCCGTTCTTCATACACTAACTTACCAAGGAAAGCTGTCCATTCACAAGCAAGGCATCACTGTTCTTCAACAGTTAATTAACGCATAACTTACTCAATAAGCCTGAGAAATGAATTTAAGATTAAGGAATGTTGTTAAAACATCTTTTAGACTGAAAAATGGGAAAGCTACACTTAGTCCCAGCAGATAATCTATTCTGCTACATGGTACCCAATTTGTACAGTATTATATGTAAGAGCAGCGGACATGCAGCATAGTCACTATTCTCAGAAGATAAAATACAAAAATAGCAGAGTCATTGAGTAGCTAATATTTCATTACATCAAGATAATAATTGAACATAAACGGTATCTGCCATTTTAGAATCACATCCTACACTGACCTCCTGTGCACTCTTGGGCAATCTCTATTTTCTCTTCCTTAATTTTGTCCTTCTTTCCTATTTAGATTTCTGGAAATCTCAAGCATATTATCTTGCTATCCTAATCTCAAAGTGAGAAAGAAATAGATGATGTTTTTGCAACACATTTCACATTGGAGACTCTCAAACCTATTTAGAAGCCGACAGTATCGTAAAAAGCAGCTACCACTACCACGACACAAGCCATGGGTGCTCCTGGACCTGTATCATTGCCAGCGACAGTCTTCAAATAGTAAATCAAACAGATAACGCCTGATTGAAGTAAGCTTGGTTTTACACTATAAACCAAAATAACTAGCTAGACATTCAAAATCAGCACTTAAGACACTAAGATCAGAGAACAATCACCACACGTTCTGAAGGGGAGAAACCATATCTTACTCTAAGTGTTAAAGCCTTCAACCGCTAGGCCACAGCTCTTCAAAATAAAATGTCACTGCATCTTCCCAGGAGGCAGGCTACAAGCCAGCAAAGAAAGGCACATCTTGGAATTGCCACTGAAACATATCCCATGGAGTCTATGAGACATATTTGTTTTGCAAGTACAATTATTCTTATAACTTGCGAATACAATGCACCAACAGAAGTGGAGCCTAAAACTTCAATTTTGATATGTAAGTAAAAGAATCTTAAATGATTAAAAAATCAAAGTGTTTGATAAATTATTAATTTAAGAAATTGAGCAAAATGGTTTTTTGCTTAGATTATTAAACCATAAGCAGTTTCATACGGGCTCAACTAAAAATACACATTTATGCTTGCGTTAATAAATTAACTACAAAAAATAAGAATATTACTAATTTCAGTACCATTATGTCATACTTCTTTCTGCAGACATCTGAAAAGTATCTCTATGGATATACATATTGCAAGCGTTCATGAAATGACAAAAAAGAGACACCGCATACACTCCGCCCCCCCCAGAAAGTTGAGGTTGAAGGAAATAAATCCCAAGAGCTAGGCATGTCTTATTTTATTTCACTTTTCAACAAAAACATTCTCATGGATCCAGGTGTGTACTATCACTATGTTCTTTAGCACATAAAATAATATTGACAATGTAAAACAAGAAGATCTAGAAAGTAAAGCATGGGAAAAAGACTACTGGAAACACAGAATATACGTCTAGAGTAATGGGAAATTGAGGGCTGAGGGGGAACTGCACAAAGACAGCAAGATACAGGACCTCCTCAACAGGCTTTGACAGATTAACACACATTTAACTTTACATTCTCTAGTAGTTCCACTGAATTCAATGGTATGGTTGACTTAGTATGAAGAGTTAAGTGTCTGCACATAACTCTGCAGAGCCGATATCTACGATGGAAAACAATTCTTATAAATTAACTATTACCGTATATTAACAAAAGAGTATCATCAATACAGAAATTGTAAACGACAAACCAAAAAAGTCTATGACGTAATTGTGAAAAGAAAGGGATCACATCTGGGTTGGTTTTGTGTACCATGTCATCCATCAGTTGCAGTAATCAATAATTAAATTATTATTCTATGTCTAATTATACTTGAAATCCCAAAACATCTTATTGCCTGGAAACCACTCTCCATAAATTAAGACCTACTTTACTACTAAAGTTTTCTGTCCAGCTCTTACTTGCAGTTCCAAGCCAAAGGCAAGATCCAAAAAAATGTTTCCTGCCAATATTTGGAATAGATCATAAAAGGGAAACATAAAAATAAAACTCTCCTACTCTAATAACACCAACTGGATAAACATGCAAAGGCTTTCAGTAACTACATTTCAGCTAGTTTCCTAGCAGCAAAAAAACCCAAAAGATCCTGTTTTAGCCAAATACAAAAATGGGTAAAAATTATTAATCTATATAGCACTGGAAATTCCTGAGCCAAAATGTGGCTTCTCCCTTGACTGATTTACACACTCACACACAAAATAAAATAAAATAAGTAATAATTTAAAAATATGGAAAATTTATATACTTCTAACCTAAACCCTGCAACAAGGCTGAGTGAAGGGGTGTCTCACCAATCGCTAATCCTCAAACTGTCAGCTGCCAGCGCGCCCCCCCAAAACATAATTTACCCTCTACCTCCTGGCAGGAGTGGGTTGCTTTGCGAGCAGGCAGCTCTGCACTGGCATTACCCGTATCCAGCCAAGCGCTGGTTTCAGCGCCCAGCGCCGCACAACTTCGCCAGAACTCCTGCACGACCTGGACTTCTGCTCTGCAAATCCAACCAACAAGAACTACAGGAAATAGAGCGGGCACACCGAAAAGAGCAGGGAACGCCAGGGCGATTTTGTGAAATTTGGCATTTCGTCGCCAGTCAAGACACTCGATCTCAAATTATCGTTTTCCTTCACACTCGCAAGTTGGAAACTAACCCCACGCCGCCTTCAGCCCCCGAGGGGAATCAGGACTCCCAGCATAACCGAAATTAAAAACGGGCAGGACTAGCACTCGGGAATTAACTAACCGTCCGCACCCGAACCCGGGGATGCGCCCGTTGGAACAGGCCGCCCCGCGCCTGCAGTTACAGCGCGCCCCGCCGGGACCCCCCCGCCCGCCCCCGCACCCCTCCGCCGGCGGCACGGGGACGCGAGGAGGCCGCTGCCGCCAGCCCGGGATACAGACGTGCCCAGGGCGGTCCCGGGAAGCGGGGATGCCCCACGAGAGCCCCAGGCCCCCCGGCCCCGCCGCGCCGCCCCCTTCCCGCCTCCCCACCCCCTCCCGGGGCCCGCAGTCACCCCGGGCAGAGAGCAGGGACGGAGCAGGCCGCGCCGCCAGCGCCTCGCCGCGCCGCCAGCGCCTCGCCGCCCCGCCGCTCCCGGGCCCCGCCGCCGCGCCGGCACGCAGCGGCCGTGCCCCCAGGCGGCGGAGCGGGCCGTCGGGCCGCGGGCCGCCCGGCGGAACGGCCTCACCTTCCCACTGGCTTTCTGCGAGCCGCTGGGCGCCTTGTCCGCCATCTTGCCTCTCCCTTCGCTCAGCCCTGGCGGCGAGGAAGCGAGCGCCGATCGCACCGAGCCCGCGAGCGGAGGACGGGAAGCCGATGGCCGAGCCGCCGATAGAGCGGCCTCCACCCGGGCGGGACGGGGCCTGTCCCTGTACCCTCTCGTCAGGGAGGGGCGGGGGCAGCCCGGGCGGCGTCGGTGTCCCTCCTGCGGCTCTCACTCTCACATGAGCAGAAGAAAAACCAAATGAAGTCGCTACGCGACCCAAATCCGCCTAGCAACCAGCTGCGGTGAGGCAGCCGGCGACGGGCAGCCAGCGGCGGGAGCGGGCGCCCGCCCCACACCCCCCTCCGCGGGCCCTGTGGGTCCGTCCGGAGCACCGGGAGGGCCGTGCCGCTGAGCGCCTCGCGGTGCGGGGGCACCGGCGCCTCTCCGGTGCGAAGGGCACGCGGGAGAAGCCCGAACGCCCGCGGTCGACGGTGCCTGAGCCCCTCGGGGCGGGGGGAGGGAACCGTCCAGATCACGCGGGGCTTTTTTTAATGACCGGGTGCTTTCCGACAAGACGTCAGCCGGGGACGGCTCCGGTGAGATGAGGGCAGCGGTAGCAGGGCTCCGCCGAGGCCGGGCAGTGCTCTCGGTGCCCACCAAGGCCCCAAAACGCGTTTGCGGCGGGCAGGGGTCAGGCGGGCCCCGGCTGGGCGGGCCGGGCGGCGCGTTGTGCCGCCGCAGAGCCCCGTGCTGCGGCCGTCCCGCACGGCTCTGCGCGTCCGCGACCGCAGGCAGCGAGCGGGCAGTGCGCGGCCACGCAGTGTGGAGGCAGGGCCTGCCCCTGAACATCTAGCGAAATTAAACGGAAAGAATGCTGTTTCGGACAACATCAGAATGTTATGTCAAGTCAAGAAAAGCCCAGGAATAAACAGTGGAAAGGATAGCGCAGCAAATCCCCTGTTACTGGGTTTGATAGCACACCGCCCCAGCAACATTCTTTGTTGAACGTGGCTTAACTAGAGATTGTAACCAGAGGTCACGTCACATTTATCGTGAGTCTTGCATTCCTGTGCTTTTATGGATTTTCAGCATAATGTGGAGGATGCTGGGGCTGAGATAATTCTTAAGGAAAACACAGTAGATAGACAGAAATGAATGAAAGCTTTAAATCCACCAACTCCCAACACCTATTGCCCTGTGAGCAACAGAAGGGAGCAGGGCCTATGCTAATAACCACATTTGTCACCGGAGGATGAAGGGGGAGCTTCCAGAAGAGACAAAAAGAAAGCAAAAGGAGAGGGGGAGAAAGGCAGGGGTGAGTGCAGAGGACTGGAAGTTTAGCAAGGAGGGCAAAACCCTCAGGAAACCTCCCCTGCTGCAGGTGTGCATCCAGCTGTGCAGGGAGGTGTCTGAGGAGAGGTGTTGCTCTGCCAGTAGCTATCTTCAGGGTGAAGGTTTAGCTGTGTGTCTTTTCATGGCTACCATCCTAGTACAGGCTGTCACACAGGCTGGTTAGTGGAAGTAACACTACAGCGTTATGAAAAGGAACAG
Source organism: Himantopus leucocephalus (assembly GCA_003993805.1). Lineage (NCBI taxonomy): Eukaryota > Metazoa > Chordata > Aves > Charadriiformes > Recurvirostridae > Himantopus > Himantopus leucocephalus. The sequence continues at coordinate 7,627,808 of RSEF01000009.1, forward strand.
TCACTTGGGACCTGGGGAAAAGTCTCCCTTAAAGCCGGAAAACGCGGATCAATAGGCGAGACCAGCAGCGTGGACAAAAATAAAAACTTCAGCTATTTCTCGTTCATCCTGTGAAGAGCAGCTTCACAGGGATAGCGGGGAGCTGGGGAAATGCTGCCCTCCGCCGCCGTGTGCTCCCGCTCCGGCAGAGGGCAGGGACACCCCAGCACCGGGCACCACGGGACCGCCCGCTCCGCTCTGGCGGCTGCTCCCCAGCTGCACCCCTGGGCACGCCTGAGGTTACATTTACTGCATTACGTGATTTCTACTTCCTAAGCCACACAAACAAATAGCAAAATAATAATAATCATTCTGTGGATGCAAATTGCTTTACGCTGCAATCAAATAAGTGGTTGGCCAGACAGCACTGCTGCGACTGAGAAGAAGGTGAGGTGGACAGAGAAGGGTCATGTGGCAGAAATATGCATTTCTCTCTGCTTTTCATGCCTCCTTCCACCGTTTGCAAAACAACCATGCAAAAATTTTCTGGTCATGAATTGGCAGCTAAGGATCAAGAGGTATCAGATGTCTATTGAGCTCCCTTCAGCAATAAGCAATTACAACCGTGTTTGCTATACCTACAGCTGACACAGAGCCTTACCATCTAGGATCTCACCTTCTGCTCTGGAGGACAGCTCTCCATTTCTGCAACCACCTGCACAGCTCTCTGTGGGCACCTAAGGCTTTGCACAGATTTGAAGTGCAAACACTGCTGGCTTGGAAGGAAAGAGAAATAAAACACGCCCCTTGACAGCAGGATTTGGGGACAATTCCATCAGTCTTTTTAGGATTTGCTGAGCTCCAAACTTGCTCATAGAGGAGCCCTTCTACAGGAAGGAATGGTGTTGGCCAAGGAGCTTTAGAGGTGGATTAGGTAGGATCTCATTGCTTCAGAATCCAAGTCAAGTCCTTCTCTTTCCCCATCTTTCTCACTGTTTGCACAAGAACCACTTCACCAGTTTGCAGAGGCACAGGATTTGTGTCATCTGTGACCTGCTTTTGGATTTTTTTAACATGGTAGTGGAAACAGGTGCAGCAATGAGCTGGAAGCAAACCAGCTGGGGAACTTGTGCTGGATAGAAGGGGCACTTAAGGCCATAGGAGGAGACACTAGATGCTGCTCAGCTCTCCTGGGACTGCATTAATAAACCTGGTATGAAAGAAAGACTGACACTTCTGGATAAAAAAGCAAACATCTAGCTAGGAAGAGGAACGTGCCCTTGGATGCTAGAGTTTTGGGGCCACGAATGTTTAGAAAATTTGCGCTCCATTTGGCCTCAATCCCTTTATTTAATCCACCTCATTAATCCTTTTTAATTATCCACCTCATTGTTTAAATCCTCTGCTTACTGCTCAGCCTCCACGCTCTTTTGTAATTAATAAACTGCACCAAATTAAGAGCATCATGATCCAGAGCATGCTGTGAAAAAAAGGAAAGATAGAGTTAGAGTTTCAAAGGTAATCTCTAAAGATAATTTTTCAGAATGAACTGTACTCCTGAATCTGTGCTATTTATAACACATTGCAACAGTACAGTAGCACTTGTGTCCAGTTAGTGACAACACATGTCAGTGTTTTAGGCTTAATGGGAGAGAATGGGGAGGGAAGAGAGAGGGGAGGGAAGGGAAGGAAGCAGCAAGATGCAGATATCTATGGAGAATTAATGCTGGAAAGGGTGGGCTAATAATAATATTAAAAAGGAAAAATTCGACATTTTTCATTATAATGCAGTAGGTCTGGTTGCATGCAGACCAGGGACTTGTTTATTAACTGTTGTTACAATGACAGATATCATTAGGCAATATACTAGGGAAAATCATGAATTATCATAAATAATTAACAGTAAGCTGCATTAAGTAAACCACATGCTGTGGTGCACTACCCTTGTCTTTCTGACTGTTTTTTCCCCACTTTCAGAGATCTCACCCTTGCTCTCACCCCAGGCCAGGGCACAGCTGAGCTGCTGCGATCCTTTTGCAAAGGCGGGTGTGAGGGAAGGGGAGAGGAAGGATTTAAAGTGCTGTGAAAGTTCCCTACCCTGCAGCAAAGGAAGCATGATTGAGGGCATGAGGTGGGCAGACCAGAAGTGTAGCTGCTGCTGTGTACAGGTTTGTAACCCTGCGAGTCATTTCATGGTCTCAGTAGTGGCTCACAGATCCCTAAAGGCACAGGTAGTGTGTGCTGTTTCTCTATTGCTTAGGCAGCAGTCTTCCAGCTTCTTTTCCCTTATTCCACCCTCCATCTCCTCCCACCCCTGAGACTGAAAACCACTAGGCAAGGATTCTCAAAATAGGTAGATGCACACTCCCCCGTGTACTCTTGTGTTGCTAGGAAGCTCGGGGTGTGCGGCGTGGGAGGAGAGCAGGGCAGAGATGAGATGAGATGAGATGAGAGGCAGGCAGCAGGCACAGCTGGAGCACAGGCAGCCTGGGCTGCTAGGAGCCACTGGGCTCAACTGAGATGCTTTAGCAGGGACCCCCAGAATAACAAAAAAGAACCAGAGTGTGGCTGGGAGGGGGCAATTTGGCTCTGAGGTTCCCAGCAGTGTGGACTTGTTGCTACTGCTCTTTCTGCTCTCTGTCTCTGGGCTGGAACTGTCTCTGTGTTGCTCCATCACCTCTCCATGGTGGTGCCCTACCTTCCCTCAGCTGGGAGTCCTGCTCTAGTCCTGCCATTCAGCAGCCGCTTTCCCCTCCAGGACCCCACGGCTCTCCTGGGACACGTGTCTTATTGGGAACCTGGGTTCTTTCTCCCTTGGGACTCCTCAAGCGGTGAAGCCTATTATACAAACCAGTCACAGGGGTAACATCTGACTTGTACTGTCTGGCTGAGAAAGGTCAGTAATTTGCAGGGTATTTTCAGGCATTAGTGCGAGTATCAAATGAAGGCTTAATTCCAAAAGTTCTCCTGCAGCTTCTTGTCAGAGATAATTAGCCTATGTGGCTGGAATCCAGATGTGCAAATTTATCAGCTGTTTAAAAGCATGGAAGTTCAAGGTGAGTGCAATAGCAATCTTTCCTTTGTCCGTACCAAGAGTCCCTCCCTTCAGCTTACTAACAGTAAGTAGCAACTTGTGCTCTGGAAAACACTCTCACTCAGTACATACAACCAAAATAATTTCCTTAGCCATGTAGTTTGTAAGGGAGGGTTCAGTCCTGCAACCCTTGCAAAGGACAAGTTGTACTTTGCTTTTGCTGGTAGGTGAGACAGTGGTGGATTCTAGCCACGGAAAACATATATGAAATATGCATACTGCCAATATGCTATTCTTCATCACAGTGATATAAATTCATTGCAATACTTATGTTCAGATCTGCTGCTGTCCAGAAAAACACAAGTTCTACCCCTAGTCTTTCAATAACAAGAACTTAAAAAAGACAACAACAAAATATTCAGGGAATTTTTCTTAAAATGTGAAGTGTTTTTTCCCAGTTTGCTGTGGTTAGAGTTTTTTCAGATTATTTCGGATTGGTTTTATTGTTTTTATTTTAAAGCATAAAGAGTACAAACCTGAAAATATTCATCTTGAAGGTAAAGAGGGCAGAAAACTAGAAGCTGCTGGTGAAAGAGACGTTAAAACGAACATTGCTATGCAACCACAAAGGTGTCAGCTATTGTTATTCGCTTTACAGTATCTAGCTTTTCTCACCTCCAGGTGACTCTTTAACATACAAGTATCACTTTCACTTTTCTGTATCTGTTAAGGAATTATGTTTGTAAAGTATAATTGTCCCTAATTAGTTACTCAAGAAGGAGAAAATGATGCAAGGATTCCTGTTTATCCAGTCTGAAAAAGATAGTAGGGTAGAATCTCTAAAGGCAAGTTAATCTCTTCAATATTAGATCAAATCACTGCACCTACTCAGTTATTACAAAAGATCATAATCGCTGCAGTAGAAACCTACCAAGACATTACCTTCATGAAATTGATACACACTTGAGAAAGGATTAAAAAAAAAAAATCACACAAAACAAAAGGACCACGTTTGTACGTCTGTGTATCTGTTGAGATGTTCTCCCAGAGAAACTGCAAGCGTGAGCTACATCAGACAAAGTTAGATGAGGCTAAAGCCTCTCTTTGACACCTACTCTTCTTAAATAAGTAGAGCCAAATTCTACCCTCGCTCATAGTCGGTGGGGTTCCGCAGAGGATGTCAGAACAGAATCAGATTTGCTAAAGAGACTTTAGAGAAGGTGGATAAAAATCCAGAGCAAAAAAAGAGGTTAAATGTTTTTAATCAGATAAAACTTACCAAGAAAGAAATCGGCAAAATCTGTCATGAAGGTGAAAATACAGAAAGGAAAAAGAAATGAAAGAGAGAGACAGAGTTGTAAGGTATAGAATTATGTCAAGCAAGAGCTCTTAAGATTGATGTTTGCCACTGTGAGTGGGTTGAATTGTGTGAGGCTGAAAGTGTACCTTCAAAAGTATCTTAAATCTTCCAAGCATCACCATTGCTTGTTCATAAGAGGACTTTCTCTCCAGTGGTAGATTTAAGTTAATTTCTTTACTCAGAAAGGCAATGGATAATAGGAGGGCTAAGTACGACCTCTTCCCTAGTGTGCCTAGTATGTCAGAGTGCAAAGGATGAAATTAGCCTTTTTTTCCCTAACTAAAAGGCATAATTTCACTGGTGGAAGGTTGAAGTAATTCAGAATATCCTATAGGGCTTCTGATATTTCAGACAAAATGATACCTTGTGAAAGGACTTCAACAATGAATAAAATAAAAGTATAATATAGAAACAAACCCACATTTGGTATTTTGGCACATCTTTTTCTTTGAGTCTTCAGCTGGCACTGATTAACATTATCTTCCATTACTTACCTCATTAGGCAGTGCCTTCATCAGTGTTTTAAGAGTCTTCTCAAGGGTTATTTGAAGAGAAAGCCTGCAGAAAATTCTACACGTGCTAGAAGAAACCCTGGTATATGCTGACCATGCCCTTCTAAATATAAACTCTGGTTTAGAGAAATGCACTGAGGCCTCTTCATGCACTACATTACGTGGACTCCTCTCTGTGACCTCCAAATGCCCTTATTTTCCCTTGCCTACCACATAATAGTCATGTAATACTAACCTTGATGGACTACATATGAATAAGAGGCTATTTTGAGGTTGTAAGTGCTTTAAATTGTAAGGTTCCCAGTACACTGCTCCACAGCTGGCTTGGGAACAGAATGATTAACTCAATGTAAGATGTATGCAGTTGTCTTTATGAAAGCCCAATCTGTCCTCAGAGACGGTTCTCCCCTGTGAAGAGGCAGCCTTGGAAAAAAAACAAAAGAACCAGATTGTTAGTAATGAGTTTTATTAATGTGACTGCTAAAGCTACATTGCTGTCACTTGGCAATGTGAACTGTGATCTTCCGAAGCTCTGAGATCTTCCTGGCACTTTCTGACCAGACAAGGAAACCCAGGTTATACGTGTGTAACATCACCAGAGCACTTGGGACAAGCCAAAGCTGAATCCCCACACAGAGGCAGAGAAAGGAAAATTTATATTTATTTTACACTGCTTGTATTTATCCGTAGCACAGGGTTAATAGGTAAACCCACCAGGGACAAAGCAAACAGAACTAGATAGCTACCATGGGCCTGGGCTTCCTCCACAGGAGCTGGTATGTACAAGTCTCTCAAGTGAATCTCAGCTCTGTGAAACAGAAAGCCCCCATCCCCCTGAATATTATTTTAAGACATCTTGAAATATTACAGGAAGACATAAATAGTAGGGAGAAACTTTCAGACATTTATCTGCTCCACAGCATTAGTGTGTAGCTCCACCAAGACCCAGACAGTCCAGTGGCCACTGGGACTGTGTCAGTCTTGAACCACAAGCAAACCCCACCTGCTCCTCCCAGCTGGGGCTGCCCCACGTAAAAACACAAACCCAGTGGGTGTCTCTCCCAGGACACCAGGTGATACCCCAGTACTCCCTAAGGCAAGAGGGCAGAACGCCTCCCACATCCCTGAAAGTCTGGAGGCTGTAGGAAAGTCAGAACGTGTCGAACGAGCCCTGCCGCCAATGCAAGGCCAGCAGTTCCCAATCAGCAGCGGATTCTGTTGTTCTTTAGACACCATCTGTTGCAACAGCTGCTGGTGGCTTTCCAGCAGGCTCTTTAGCGCAAGTCTAAAACCAGATTGCTCCCAGTCAACTACCTCTCCTTATCTAACCTTGACGAGGGAGGCTGAAGATCATGGTCACTTCGGTCCTCTTCCCTAGGGCCTGCAATGGCACTCACCACCCTAAATGAAAGTATCACTTAGGGGCTGGAAGAAATGATTACTGGAGCCCTACTGGGAGCTCCTGTGGGTGTGGTGTGGTGTGGTGTGGTGGGAGCAGGGCAGGGGAGGAGGTATCTTCTAACAGCCCCCTCACCACCAGGTGCATCTATGGTGATGCAGCAAATCGTTCAGCATCCATCTGTTTCTTCTTCAGGACCACCTCTCTAGTGCAGAGCAGCCCCATGAGAAGCCTGACACCTACCAGAGGCTGAGCAATTTTCATTTAGTGCCAAAGAGCCTTTCCTCTCCCTAAATCACACACTGCGGAGCCCACAGTGAGTGGGGCCCTGCTCGCTCCTGGTGCAGCTGAGGCTCACTGCAGGCGGATTACACACAGCCCTCTCTCAGTCACTCACTCCTCGAGGAGCATCCAGTTGGTACATCCCTGCACGCCACCAGGCACCCCCTCTAACACGCATGGACATAGTAAGTCTCTTAGTTTAATATTTTACTCCTCCCCTTGGCCTTTCAGCACTGTTCAGTTGTGTTTATTTTCCTAGCAGGACTCCTGTGTAATTTTTGTAAAGATTATAAGCAGTGTCACCAGTCTGCCCTACTTTTGACAGTTCCATAAAATCAATAGTTTTACTGTAATGAAAAATGCATTGAAAATCACTTCCAGCAACACATTTTTACTACTTTTTTGTGCCAATTTTTAAGAAGCTATTTCTGATTACCTCCTTGTTCAGAAGATCTTTGACGTTGTCATGATTCACTATTGAATAAAAGATTTTTTATAAAAATCTTTGGGCAGAATGTCCCAATTCCGTCGGAGCTCAGTTTACACTGTATGACCGTAGATACCTGTATGAATATCACCGTGTAATACATACATTTGAAAACCTAGAGCTATCAGATGTTTAAGACTATCTGAAAACAAACAAAAAAGGAAACACGTCGAAACAGCGGAGAGCGATACCTTACTCTGGCTCCTACCTGCGCCTGCGACAGTTACTTACCCTTCCGCGCTGCCTTCCATTTACTTCAGAGGTGTTAAGGCGCAGTAACACGCGTACAGGGCTTTTTTCCCCTGTATTTTTACATTCTGATTATGTAACTGTGCCGCTTGCATAACCGTACGGCCCATAAATGTAGGATTTGTCTAAGGATCAACACAGAGCAGCTCCTGTCAGCCCGTCACCGCGTCCCCCTCCCAGCCGCCCCGCTCGGAGCGCAGAGATAAGGTGGGTGCCCCATGTGTCACTGCGACGTGCGCCCTTCCCCGCCCGCCCGGGAACGTTTCGCCTAAAATAACGTCTGCATTCATTGCATGAGATAATGTCACCAAAGCAGCCAGGTCTCGGGCGGCCTCGCTGAAGCACACGCGGCAGAAACCCACCCGGCTGCCAGATGTCCCCTGCCTGGGGGTATTTCCCAGGTCCGTCCCGGCCGCTGGCGATCTCCCCGCCCCGCGGGGTCGCCCACCGCCTTCCCTCGGGGCTTTTGCCCCCCGCGCTGGCGCAGCCGCGGCGCCGGGCTGGGCAGCAGCACCCGCGCCCGGCGGACAGCCGGTGCCCGTGTGCCCCTCGGCGCTTTTTACACCAAAACGCCGCCGTACGAAGCGGGTGGGTCTGCTCTCGCCTGTCCCCGCGCCAGCGGTCCCTTCCCGGGGCCAGCTGCCCACGGAGAGGGGCCCTGCGGGGTCCGCGCTGCCCGGGCCCGGCCGCACACCTCGCCGCGGGGAGGGAGGCTCGGCCGGGGCGGCCGCGGGGCTCTCCCGGGCCCGGCCCCCCCCTCCACCGCGCTGCGGCCGCATCAATCATTAACGGCGGCTCGGGTGTCCAGCGCCTCCCTCACCGGGAAACCCTACCCGGGGCGGCGGGGGCGTCTCTCCCCGCTCCCCGGGAGCACTGGATGCGCCGCCGGTTTCCAGTTACCGCGATGCCGGGCGGCGGGGCGGGAGGAGCCGCGGCGGTGCCGCCACTGCCCCTGCTGCAATGAGTGATGCTGCCGGGGGCGGCGGCGGCGGAGGAGGAGAAGCAGCAGCAGCAGCAGCAACAGCAGCGCAGAGCCACCGCGGCTCCTCCGCCGGCGGCTGCGGGAGCAGCGGCTCTACCTCTGCCGGGCGGCGGCGGGGCGCGGCGGCGGGCGGCGGGCCGGGGGCGGCCGGGGGGCGCGGGGCCGGCGGCGGCAGCATGCCGGCGGGCGAGGGGGACAAGGAGGAGGCGGCGCCGCCACCTCGCCCTGCCGCCCTGCTGCGGTGGGACGAGGTGCCCGAGGACTTCGTGGAGTGCTTCATCCTCTCGGGCTACCGGCGGCTGCACTGCTCGGCGCAGGAGTGCCTGGCCTCGGTGCTGCAGCCCACCAACGAGACGCTCAACTTCTGGACCCACTTCATCCCGCTGCTGCTCTTCCTCAGCCGCTTCGGGCGGCTGCTGCTGCTGCGGGGCGCCGGGGATGTGCCCTTCCACCACCCGGCCCTGCTGCCCCTCTGGTGCTACGCCTCAGGGGTGCTGCTCACCTTCGCCATGAGCTGCACGGCCCACCTCTTCAGCTGCCTCTCCCCGCGCCTCCGCGCCGCCTTCTTCTACCTGGACTACGCCTCCATCAGCTACTATGGCTTTGCCAGCACCGTGGCCTACTCCTACTACCTGCTGCCAGGGCTGAGCCTGCTGGACGCCGGCGCCATGAGCCGCTACGTGCAGCAGCGGCTGGGCTGGCAGCTGGACTGCAGCCTGCCCATCGCGGCCTACCGCGCCCTGGTGCTGCCCGTGGCCCTGGCGCTGGCCGTGGGCTGCACGGCCGCCTGCTGCCGCAGCCGCGCCGCCTGCTGCGCCTACCCCTTCGCCGTGCGTACCTTCGTCTTCGCCATGCCGCTGAGCATGGCCTGCCCCATCATGCTGGAGAGCCTCCTCTTTGACCTCCGCACCCGCAACCCCACGCTCTTCGTCTACTTCTACCGGCGTTACTGCTGGCTGCTGGTGGCCGCCTTCTTCAACGTCAGCAAAATCCCCGAGCGGATCCAGCCGGGGCTCTTCGACATTGTGGGGCACAGCCACCAACTTTTCCACATCTTCACCTTCCTCAGCATCTATGACCAGGTGCACTACGTGGAGGACGGGCTGGCCGAGTTCCTCAAGGCACCCTTGGCTGCCCCCACCTACCTGGGCACCGTGGGGTATATGCTGCTCCTGACACTCTGCCTGGCTGTGGTCGTCAGGAGGTTCCTCAATGTCACAGACCTCTGCAAGCAGGACTAGCCGGGACAGCGACCCTCGGGACAGCGCCCACCATACCAGTGACCCTTGGGCTGGAGACTCTCGGGCCGATGACCTTCAGACTGGTGACCCTCAGACCGGCCCCACCATGTCCTGAAGATGCTGTGAAACCTGGGGGAAACACACCTGCGGAAGAGCCAGGTCCCTTTCCTGGAGGGTTGCTGGAGAAAATGACCATGGCGGAACTGCTCGTGCTCTTTAAACTACTAGGTTACCAGGGGAAGCAAGCAAACGCTTACTGGTATGTTGCTGCTTGGAGTATAAGCTGAAATAATTTAGCTCTGCTACTAGGAAGAATGCATGAACTGTGAATGCCACTTACTAATTTCATAACAATTAGGTTTAAACTAGCTCTGTATATACATATATATATTTATATATCTAGCTATATATGTATTAGCTACGTATATATGTGTATATATATATGTATACACCTGAAGACACTTGTGCAATGATTACTCATAGACTTTAATCAACTCCTGTGTGAAATTCCCTAGCAGATTATGCACTGACATTTATCTTCCTCTGTGATACTGTAACAGGCCTTTGCAGCCACATACTGGATTTTAAATGCAAACAAATCGATAGCTATCTATAATTTTTAAGGTCTTGCAGCCTTTTCAGCCAGGGAACAATAGATTTAACAGAGAGAAGAAAAACAGCTGTGAATTATTACAGAATTACCAGTTGATGGAGAGACTTTAATTAGACAGACAGTGAGTGGTTGGTGTAGCCACTCAGATACTAAAATAAAATAGATGGATATGTAAAATAACTGAACCAGAAAGGGGTCAAACTAGTTTGGAGCGGGGGCGGGGGGAGAAGAAGGGCACTGCATAATGGCATGGCTCTTCCCCCAGCACGTCAGGAACATCTGTCGCGTTAAGGGGGTTGCTAAGGGGCCCCTTTATCTTCCCTGGTAAATCACCCCCAGATCAGCCCTTTAGAGTCAAAGTCAGATGCCAGACTTTCTATAAGCTCCTGCCAAGCTCGGTGGGAGTTCTGTGGATGTAAAGAGAGTAACTGATGCATGAGATCTCATTCTGGATCTTTTAAAGAATTACATGGAACTGGTTTCTTCTGCTCTTTAATTAGAGCACTCTGTCAGATTTACCATCCTAAAATTAGTTGCAGAAGAACGTACTGCTGAATCTGAGTTCAGAACCTAAAATCTGGCTCTACAAGTACTGGATGTCGGCACTTTGTCATCATTACCCACGTTTTCCTATTTTGATTAGTTGTGGCTGCAACTGGGTATTTTGAAGTCCTCTTTCAGAAGCTTTGGGGGCCTTCAAGACAAGAATTATGAGATATTTTCCAAAGCAGTATCTTTTCACAGCAACCCAGGTATTATCCTTCTCACATGACAAACAGCTAACTATAGATTGAACTTACTCTCTACAAAAAGAGACATCTTTGTAAACGATGTGCAGACTTCAAACAGATGCATTCTGATTTTGTCTGACAGAACAAGCATGCAATAATATTACACAAGGGGGTTACAACTCGAAGTTCAGGTGAGAAAATGCTTGTGTACTCCATTTTCAAAAAGAAGGGTCGTACTTCCTTAGGAAACACTGGTGTCACACTGCACAATAGCGTAGTGGCTCTTTAACTCAGCCTCTTTGCCCCTGTTGTGGAAATACTTTTCTGCTTGTGTCTTTCCCATTTTCATGGACACGGCATCCAAACCCCAAGAAAATGTTTTGAGTCCAGTCCTATAGTCTTCTGTAAGACAAAGCCCCCTTTGTTTATAATGGGAATATAGGAAGGACTATAGCTAGGGATTATGAGGTCAAATGCTTAATATGGCTCGAAATCATCACAGAAACCAATAACTGGTATGTCCTGTACCAGTGTCAGCTTTGTGAAAATTTCCCTATGAAAGTGCATAAGCTAAAAGAAAATTACACCTACTTCCTTTTATCTTTTTCTCAACCCATTTTAACTATAATGGTTTGGATCTTTTAGGTTCTCAGTGAATGATGAGAATGGCCTACAAAAATACGTGTTCTTTGCCAGCCACAATTCTGCTAGTATATAATTTGTGGTAGGGTCACATGTGGTCTCTTAAAGAGATTGGCTAGAATTTTCTGAAACAGCAGTTCCCAAAGCGTGGCCTCTTGAGTTATCACTGATGGGCCATAAAAACCAGCATGGCCCTGTGTGGCTGCCTGTGTTGTTTTCATTTGCCAGCCTGCATTAAAAGAAAATGAAAACTACGTGAAGTATTTTTAATGTTACATATTTTCATTAACTTTTGTCATAAATGTGGCATTGCTTTATTCAGCTGCCAATAAAGCAGAAAATGATCTGCACCACTGGGAGAGGAGGCTGGTTCACAGCACTGTATTGCTTTGAGATGTGCTTTATATTGTGAAAAAACCCTGGAAACTCACAACAGAAAGCAAATGGATCAAGACCTGCAACGATGTCATCCTATGAATTTCCACAACTGCAAAAAGAGGCCAAAATCTTTGAGATGTGCTGTATTCAAGTTAAAATAATAGAGGCAGAGTAGTTAGAGCCCAATGACTCATCCAAGTTTCAGAACTAATTATGGAGAAAGGGTTTGCCTGGGAGATGCCACTAGCATGTCCAACCAGCAATTAAAAACTAAGGAAGAAATCAAAAGGCCAGGGAGAGCAAATCTCAGCACTAGAAGACAGCTCTGAAACAAGCAACAGTAAAAGACAAATGTAAAAAAAGGCTTTTAAAGCATACTATATAATGAATAATATTTGTGCTTGTCAGTCACAACGTAGAGGACATCTCAAGAGGCAATGTCAAAAAAAGCTGTCGCTAACTTGTAAAAATACATTTGATATTTGCAGTTAGGCCACACAGGGTCGTCTATATATATCTCAACGACAGATAACAGTATAAAGGTTGGATTGCAACCAACTGCAATTTTACTGGAATCTTACTGCAGTTACCAGAGTTGCCTGTGAGCCCCTGTCATGCTGCAGATTTGGTACCTGGCTCTGATATTAAGAATATTGCTTCGTTTAAAAGTTTCTGTTGGCAAAATGTTGAGGCACGTGTATGGGCCTGAGCATTTCATGGAATTATTTGTAAATGCTGGTTGCAAGTACTGCTCTCTGAGCCACTGTAAGCAGGCTGTAGGAATCAGGAGTGAATTCATACAGGCAGATGTGATTAGATTTTAAGAGTTCTAATTAATGTTGTGTTTGTTTGTTTGTCTGTCTGTTTAAAATGTGGCTACAAATTAAAAAGTTACAATAAGTGTGGAGGATATCTAGGGAAATGCTACCTGAGTGTCTGTGATTACTCAGCGAAGGACATGGATGTAGACAATTGCTCCATTTGCCATGTTCAATAACCAGTCTCTGTAAATATGGACAGAACAAAACTGAGTTAAAGAGGTTAAAAGTGGAACAAGATATCTATAATTATAGTGCTGGATTTTACTCGTGTGGAAATGAATGTCAGCACTTGTGTGGCTTGCAAGGGAGCAGGATCTCTTTTTGGTGTGAAAGCACACACGGCTGAACATCCATGAGCGTGTCCAGAGCTTAGACAGGAGGCCTAACCTGCAGACTAGATGTATAAGGACATCCTAGAAAACAAACTTTTTTGCAAAGTACCTGTCATAATGTCAAAATACCCATATTGCCTGGGTACCTGCCATAAGGTCTACACTGTGGACTCCACAGCTCATCTTTAAAACCAAAAAGGCTTTTCAGGCCTTTTGTGGTAGAATCTGTGTGGTGATGGGGGACCAGGTGAGGACTGGAGCACAGGGGATGGCCTGAAAATGCCTATGTGTCTTTCCGTCTTTGGGCAACACTGACCTTCAGACTGACATACCTGTGCCAATGTGCACTGCTGATGGGGCCAGTTCCCGGAGTGTTGGTGGCACGGACACCCCCCCTTGCAATCAGCACGTGCCTAGAACTGCAGTCTACACATCAGCCTAGCTTCTGGGCGCTTCCGAGTAACCTGTAAGCTTCGAGCTCATCTTCGTGTAAGATTGATATACCTGGTCTGTAGTAATTATCCCGTATGCTGTGACGATATGCTATTTCCTCTTCTGCAGTGTATTCATCTGAATGTCACGATCCAGGATATCTGTGCAGCTCTGAGCTGTGTCTTTAGCAAGACTGGAGTCTGCAGTCTGGAAACAAAGGGAAAAGTTTCATCTGCATGCTGCGCTTATAGAAATTTAGCAGTTAAAAGCAGAAACGCATTGTTTTTTTCTAAAATGATAGTTTTGCTTAGTTGTCCAAGTGTCGTGCTTATTATTTATTTGCTGAATCCAGCTACTATGTTGGGTTTTTGTCAACCTGCAGAAAATGACAGTATGAAAGTTTTACTTCATGTTTAAGTAAACTCTCTGAGGCAGCACATTCACAAAGTATTATTGCACTTAACTCGGTTGATTACCATCCACATGCCTTACAGAAGCAAATCATACCTGTAGTAATTGCCCAGATTATACTGTTTTTCATTGCCTGTGAGAGTAAATATGATCAAGTGGCCGGTAACAAGCTGAGGAGTCTGGCACTCCTGGGGTCTTGTCCCTGCTTTGCCACTACCTGTTCCGTAATCTAGGGCAAGTCGTTTAAACTGTGTTCATTTTGAATGAACTTAATTCATGTAAAACACTGGAAATGTACCAGGGTTGAATTTGACCCTCTGTGTCTCAGTTTCCACATCTGTAAGATGGGGAGAATATACCTTACCTACCTCGCAGGGTTGCTCTGAAGACTAGCTAATGTTTGTAAAGCACTTAAAAATGCAAAGACCCTCCCAGGTGCTAAGAACAAATATTACTGAACTCCGGCAGAGAGAATGTTATATTTTTCTGTAGCTCCTCATCTCACAGGGAGAGGAACATGAACGTCATGAACTCTTGGGACAAAACCTTGTCATTGCCGTACTCCTAGGAGGTTCACACCCTGTGTCCTTTGGAGCTGATGGCAAAATTTCCACTGGATTCAGGTGGGGGGCAATCAAGACCTAAGCAATAGTAAACAGGCTGACTAAATGCTTAAGGGTCAGGAGTAAAGAGAAACCATACATGAGTTGAGTACTCTTCAGAAATTCTCACTGGTGACGTGTACCGAGGGACACTGTAATGCTGACATGAGGCCTTGTTGTTCATTTGGCCATGGATTGTGTTCCAGTTACCGTGAAACAATGGAGCAAGATTTCCCGTCAGTGTCTGTACGACTATGAATATGTCTTAATTGCCATTGGGAATTCCAAGCTACTTCTTATCAGAGTAAAAAGACCTTAAAAAACCAAAGCTTTTAAATAAATATGTGTAATCATTTGGGAACATAAAATTGTATTGATCAGACAAACAACTTTCTCTGGTTCCCCAAAACCAACAACATGGAGCCAATCCTATTCTTGAGCGGAAAGTGAACTTGGATCTTCTTATCACATATGTGTACTCTTCCTTTGCTGTGGAGCCCTGACTGATCATTCTGCTAACTCACTCTGCCCTTCTCCTGGAAGGACTGATACAAACAGCACCATTGAGTAGAGGACAATGTTTTTAAGAGTTTTTCTAACTGCCAGCAGTAGTGGAGACAAGAAAAAAAAAAGGCAACAAAGACATCAAAGGGTTTGAGTGGTTCATTAAGTCAAAGCCTCTATTATTAGAAATTCGCCCTATTCGAGTATATTCCTAGCTTCTGTTAGACACCTCTAAGTCAGGGCTACGCAACCAACACCTAAGTTACAGCTGAGACTTCACCCTCTTCTCCTCAGATGAGACACGAGATGCTGAGGAAGTGTCGCATGCACTGAAAGACGCAGACCTCCATTCAAGACATTTAGTGTCTTGGAGCTGGGTGTGGAATAAAGTTATTTTCACAACTTGCTTAGACAGATGCTGCTTCATTCCACTGGATTCAGTAATAAATTAATGACTAAAACAAAGGAAGCAGGCTTTTGCTCAAAGTTCCCTGTTAGGAAATACCACCAGCAGCATTCCGCTTTCAGAGCAATTGCTTCCTGGGCCATACTCAGAACTTGGAGGATTGTGAAGTAGGGCATTGCTATTTCATGTCAACGCCTTAGGATTTGTGGTTGTAGCTGGGGGTTAATAGTATGGAGAAACAGTTTATAGCAAGTCAATTCTGTTTCCTAGAGATTCAAGCACGCTTTAGTAAGAGGTATCACATTTAAAGGTCTGTGCATGCAATGAACAAAAAGTGTGAATTTTGTTTGGTTCTGTTGGGAGGGTTTGAAAATTTCCTCTTTGTACACTTTTGGATGCTGACTACTGTATATGTAATGACTATGCATTTTTAGCAAAAAAAGGTGTGAGCTATAAATAAAGTTGTTTCTGAGTACATTTTTGCAGAAATGCATTTATAAAGTTTTTTTATTTCTTAATATAAATTACTGTGACACCTGTAGGACCAGAAATGTGTTGAATGTAGTTATCTTCAAACACAGATGTTGTTAACGTAAGCACAGGAAGTTCCAATTGTTGTATAGCGGTGTTTGTATTTCTGAAAACACTATACTACAGCAAAAGTACAGTTGCCATTTTATTGCCTTTTATATTTTAAAGCAATAAAATATCATCATTGCCTTTTTAGTTCTCCAATATCTATGCTAACTACTTAATGACAGGCATCCCAGTTATATTAAAATTCATTAATATGTATAAGGAGATCAGTGTTTGCCTACAGTGCTCACTGAAAAATCATGAAATTTGTAGCAACATCTATGTCAAGAATCACAGCAAAATATTGACTGCAAAATGAAGAGGTCTATTTGGCATCAAATAAAGTCTCCCATTTGGCAGACTAGGAATGTTCCAAGTGGCAGAATATTGTTTTCAGTCCAAGTCAGGCACCAAAAAGCACTCAATGAACTGCAATTACATAAAGTATCTGCTTTAAGCCTTCTGTGTCAAAATTCAGCAGGTCATGATGTAGCCCAACATAATTGCAGGTGCCCCCTAATACTGTTAAAAGGCTGAACACAATGGAAAAGTGTAGGATCTTCTAGTTGAGGTTTGTAGAATTCCTTCAAAAGTTATAAAATTCTTGAGAGCTCTTATTTGCAGAGTTTGTACGTCCTATTTGAAATATGGTAATGACTTCAAGTATATGATGAGCCCAGCAAAAGCATCCATTGCCACCTCACAAACAGATGCTTCAAAAGACTACATCCTACAAATAGGTAAATGCTTTGAAACACTGCATCCTACCGTTAACATTTAAGGCCTTTCATAGTGTTATCAGCAGGCTCTGGATCTGACTGCTAGACATGAACATGCTGGAGGAGAACCTCACAAAACTGATGGAGCCAGTGAGGATGGCAAAATACTGAGCAGAATGGAAAGCGACAAAAGTCACTGCTAGGACAGGTAATTTATTGAGGTCAGTACCTCAGCCTTCAGCTGAGATGGTGCCATAGTTGTTCTGATAACCAGCTGGAAATCGGAAGGGAATCTACATTTTGTTACCATGACATCACTTCTCTGAAAAATGGCCCTAAAAGTCAGGACAGTGTATTTGTGGAGGAACAAAGGGACATCTGATAATCAGCTTTAATCTTCAGATTTTATTCTGTCATCATAGGATAATGTATGGTTAGTAGAATTTGTGAGTGGAGATGAAACTCATTAAAAGTTAAAAAGCTGGTAAAAATGAAAAGCAAATCAGTATTAAGGCTAAGGCTAAATCTTGGTTTCAGTAATGAGCGCCTCTGGGGCAGACGCTGCAGATGCACTCTTCTGCATCAGAAAGCCCTCTGTTACAAGGCAGATTTCTTATCAAGAGTGGCAGTACACTTCTATTAGTGGGGAGCTGGAAATATTTCTCTTGCCAGGGAATAGAGCCTTTGGGTATATGATATATGCTTTACAGGAGAATGACAACAACGATATCACACAATCTTTCTGGAGAGTAAACAATTTTACAGAGTTCTCTCATTTAAGCCTCTTCTTCCCCCAAGATCTAATCCTCTTGTGTCCCTCCTGACTGATGAAATACAAAAATAGAGTTTTCCTTCATTTTTGGTGTTAAGCATACTTCTCATCTGTTATCCTCTGTTTGCTAGGAAACATCTATTCTCTGTCACTCTCCTCTGTTGTCCTGAGGAATTGGGCAATGCCACTTGTACAAGAAGAAAAAACCTTGAATTTTCCCTCTTTATATGCTGGGCTCTCTGCATCCACAGAGAATGCATCCGCATGGAATTCAGTGACTGGCACACAGTAGTGTCCCAAAATCTCAGCTTTCCTTTTTAGCAGCACTTGGAAAGACAACTCTGAAATGTCAACGGGGTGGATAACAAGCACCAATATCTGAAGCACTCAGAAATAATAAAAATAATGAGTGAAAGGCAAACAGGTCCCTGGGATAGCTTCTCTTGATACCTTTGTACACACAGGCATTCTCTCTTATTAGCCCAAATTTAGTGAAGCTCATAAGCACATGCTTAACTTTAACATGAATATATGTTTATCTTTGTTCATTCACAGGGGTGAACTTTTCCTCGTGTTTAAGTGTGCTATAGAAGCAGAGCCCTAATGAGCAGACAGTGCCAGGGAAATGCTGCCAGCAAGAGTCTGGCACAGCAAATTCTGCCATTCAGCCCGAAGGCAGCGTCCTACCCTCCGACACCCAACACTCACATTCCCTCCTCTGCCTTCGTCCTTTAAAGCGTTCTCCTTTCAGACTATTGCCTGAAAGATTTTAATATGAAACAAAGAGAAAAATACATATGTAAAAGCTAGAAATGCACCAACTTAGTCATGAAATAAAACTGCAGATTTTCCAATTGTAACAGTTACAATAACAAAACATTGTTTCTTGTCACCTTGTAGAAAACCATAGCTTGGCATAAAAAAAGTTTGGAACAGTAATCAGACTCACCGAGCACTATAAAATACATTCACTAGCCAACCTGGTTAAAAAGAGTGGTTATTTCTGTGTTACATAGACTCAAAGATTAAACACAGAAGCCAAATATTCTGTGCAGAATGCCTTTGTCCTCAGCAACAGAGCATGTTCCTTCAAACTGTAAGTACTCCACTCCACCAGAAGCATGCCATAGCCTTAATTTTAAAGTTTAGACATAGTTTGGACAATAAAAAATGATCTGACTCAGCTGTTTCAGTGAAACATAGGGAATTGAGGGTATGCAAGAGCGGAAAACCTGCTCAAATGCAATACTCGGGTTGTATAATTAAGATCACATAAAGTCACAGCTAACTCAGTACTCAGCACTAACACCTCGGAGGGAGTATACAGCCAGTGTATGTTAGGATCTGCTTCTACTGAGAGGGTCAGTAATCCAAAGGATATAGTGAGTTGATATAACAAATGGGAAATAGCACATACCTCCATTACAGTTAAGCTGTGCTGAGTATATTCCCGTATTCAGACATAAGGCTGAATTACTTACATGGTAAATGTGTTCAGACAGCAACATGTATAAAAAAATTGGCAGTGCCCTACATACTTTGGTTGAGGTCTCCAGCTGTTACCAACCAGACATTTTAGAAGTCTTCTTTATTAAAGGAAAAATTAATCTCTTAGAGATGAAAAAAATTGTTGATTTTGACTTTGCTGGCAGACTTGTTACATAGACTTGCACAAAGCAAATGAACTGGTGGACTTACAAATACTACCAAGTGAAGCAACCACTGCTTTCTCTTTGCAAGTCACAGTGACCTTCCCCAGGCAGAGTTACCGAAGACCCACAGCGAATCTGGCCTTCTCACCTTTACAGCCGTTGTGGCTTGGAGTGAAAGTCCTCTGTGGAAAGTACTGGATGTTCACCTGGCACTATCAAATGCAGTTTATTGATGCTTTTAAAGAACCCCAAGGAATATTATTCATTAGCCAAATATGCACATATAGCTAACAAATATTTATGACTTCCAGGCTCTGGAAGTGTCATGATTTCTAGCTTCAGTGTCAGGGCAGAACTGCCTGGTATGTCCCAGACATGAGTGACTTCCAGCTTATTACTCAACATTAAGCACTCTTTGTTTTAAAAGCCATTTCATTCACCCAATATCTCATGAACAAAACAATCTGCAACAAACAGGCTGGTAAATGAAGTCTCTAAGGTGAAAACTTCCCATGTGCACTATAACAGATTAGTGGTAGTGAGGTTCGCTTCACGAGTGATTCATGAGCTAAATTCACAAACAAACACCAAACTCAATTCTCTTCCCTTTGCCTTTTGCCTGGAAGGCACAAACAGGCTGGAGAATAATTCTAGCTGGTAAAAAGCACTCTGACCCTACTTACTCCCTAATCACGTCACTCCAGTACTGGCACAGAGGATGCAACAGGAATGCAGAGTGGCACAGCACATCTCCTATATGCTGCACTAGTCCATATGTGGCACATCGCCCCCGGTGATCCCACCAGGGTTGCCCCCACACGTGAGCCAAAGCAGCCTGAGAACCAGGCAATTACAGCCCTGCCTGCCTGCTGTGCCGAGTGAACCTCAGAACAAAGCGGTTCAGGCCTGCTGTTCAGAAGAAAGTTTTGCAACATTAGTCTGTGCCCAGCAGACCTGTGGAGGACACAGAGGTCAACCAGCAGGAGTTTCCTAGGCAAGGTTTGGTCTTACTCAGTTTTAAGAAAACAAACCTCAATTTTCAAACTTGGCCATCGGCGCTCTGCAATCTCAGAGTCTGATTGAATCCTCATATTTCACCAGCCTGAAATGAAAAAAAAGACAAAATAAATTATTCATATGTATTGAAAAATGTCAGCTAATTCAGATTTATTTTTTTTATCTGCCCTAGTCAATGCACAGACCTGAACAGTAGCATAGTAGTGTGTGTGAAGATCAAATGAAGTGTAGTGTAGCGCAGTGTCTATTTTAAAACAAACCGGCTGCAGTGATTTTTGGAAGGCGGCCGGCACGGCGGCGGGTCTGGCGGCTGGCCTGGCAGCGAGGCGGGCGGCTGGGCAGCAGAGCCGCCAGGAGGAGCGCGCAGACCGCTCCCGGGGTGCAGGGATGTCCCTCCAGCAAGGCCGGTGGGAAGCTGTGTGGCTCCAGCAAGGACACATTTTTTTCCGTGGTAGCTAGCTGCTGTTTTTCTCATCTGCGGCGCAGAGAGGGGAGCAGAGGAGTACTCAACCAGGCACCTCCACCCACCGCCCTGTTTCCCCTGGGCGCTGCACAGCCGGAGAAAGTGCTGCCCTCTGTGGCTCCCCTCCACTGGGCACCTCTCCTGCCCCCAGGGCTTATTTGGAAGGGATGCCCCATCCATATAACGCTTTAAGGGAGAAGCTGGCACAGAGAGCCTGATGGTCTGGCAAAAATAATGCCTTAGAGGCAGCTGCTTGCTGATATAATCCCATATGAAAAGAAAAACTGTTTTGGAGGGGATGACGCTGCCCTCTTAGGCATTCCTGGAACTTAAACTGAGCGTGAGTCAGTCCGAGTCAGAGTATGCGTCTTGCCATGTTGACTTTTTATTTAAACATATTGACTAAAATAAGTTCATTTGTTCTGTTTCCTTTACCATATACATACCACAGCAGATACAGATTAACATACATATTAGACTTACATATAGGTTTAAAACTAACGTGTGCTAAACAAGCAAAGAAACAAAACGGGCAATAGGTCAAAAAAATTTCTGAAAGTATCCCCTTGTGCAGGATTTCATCCTCCAGTACCTGGAAGGCTGCAAGGTTGAGCATTTGAAAGTCATCAGTTCAGAAGTAGCTCCTTCCTGGCCCAGAACTTTCTGTGAGGATTTCTCAGGACAAATTCAGGGCAAGTGAGTGAGACCAGCCCTGGTAAAGCCCGATTTAGCCATGAGGCATACACCTGGCTGGCATGACACCATGCCCACCCTGCCCCAGCCGACCTGTCGCCTACTGGATGTGAACGGCGTTTTTATTCTGCCACTCAGTTTTCAGACCTGTCCATGTTAGTACAGCCTACCTACCACAGTCCCAGCTAAAGTCAAACAATGCACATATATTTCATGCTACAGTTTTCAACACCTAAAGAATTAAAAAGTATTTTTTTAAATACTGCAGTCCCCTTTTTGGCTCTAACGTTGAAATGTCAATTAAAGTATTATAACAGTGCTATGATTCAATCTCTGCTTGCTAGTTAACTGGCCTTTTCCTCCTCCTTGAACTGCAGAGTATACGTATTGTTCCCTGCTCATAGTTTCCCACTTGAGCAGGAGCTGTTGGACTAGCTATGCTGTTTGTAAGGCAGAGCTGACACTCATCCCTCCTGCTCAGTGACAGACACAGATACTAGCTCTTGGCTTGCCATGACCTTCGAGCTCTCCTGGGGAGCTCCGATTCATTTTGGCCAGCGACACTTCACTCCCAACCTGCAGCCAAAGATCAGATGGCACCTCTGAGACAGCCGCGCTCTCCTGTCCGCTATTCATCCTTTGAATAAGCCTGTTCTGGGCACAGGCACAAGCCAGAGCTGCCCCGAGGCTGTGGGATGATCTCCACAGCCCTTGTTGAAACTGGGATATGAGTGAGCATGGTCTACTCCTTTCTCATTTAACACCAACATATGGGAAAGCGTTTTACAGTACGAGCTCCTGTGCAAGCTGCCCAATGACCCCTACATCTTGTTCTGGCACAAGCTGTGCAAGTCAGCAGATCTAGCATCTCATCAAAGTGTTTCCGAATTTCTTTACTACGCTATTTTCTTCCTTTCAAAAATGTTTTCCCCAGCTGTTTATTTCTTCACACTTTCTAACCCAACTTCACTATCTCATCACCTTCTCTTTACAAATTTGAAGCCTGAAGCCATATTCCTTTAGTTCTGACCGCTTCAGAGCAAGCTGAGCTCTGACAAGTGCCTCGAATGTGGATGGAAGTTCTCCAGTAAAAACCAAGGTGGAGCAGATAGTAAGACTGTCCGTGCTGTACACAGGGCGCTTCTCCCTGTGCCAGTGCCATACCAATGCCCTGCCTGAGTCTTGTTAACATTGGGTAGCTACATGTACTGCAGTCATGCAGATAGGACATACAACCAACTTCCTAGCTACCTATGGCCTTTCCATAGTTTTCTCTTCCTGTCTTACACCATTGGTTGTATTAGCTCTGAAGAAGAGTAACTAACTCTACATCCCACCTGAGGTATGGTCCAAATGCAGCAACATGCAATCACGCCTCTACATTCAGTTGAATCCAATAATAATATAATGATCAATTTATTCTGACATGCCACTGAAAACCAAATGTACTTATTTCCTCACACAGCCTATCTATAGGTAAAGCTTTTCTGGGTGTTTCAGACACATTGTATAAACTAAGTCTGCACACAACCTATCTACACACAAAATATCCTTGAGAGTGAAATTCTAGACTCTGAAGAATTTGCTTTGGTAATAGCAAGATGTAGTGCCTTTTCTCATCAGATTTTGTTTTTAGGATATCAGTCATCATTTCTTTGTCAACAGATTTTGCATATCTCAACACGACTGATTGCCTTGCAAGTCTGATCAATGAGAATCCGGAGGCCTGACCATATTTTCTGATAACAACTGTAGGGATTTACTCTCAACTAGAAGTGTGAGAAATGTTCTGCAGTATAAGCCCCATATTTTATGCGCAACGTCAAACATAACTGGCTTTTAATAATAGAACCACCACAATCTGTCCAGCTATTCCAGCCCTGGATCTGCCACAGGAAACATCTCATTAGATTATAGCTAATGCGGTAAACAGTGACTTAATGCAGTAAACAGTGGCTCTCTCTAGTGACATGGTAAGAACAGAAAGGTTTCACATGTTGGGGAGTTTTCTCATCTACAGCACTCTTCTAGAGGATTTAGCAGGGTGACTTTCAGTGAAATATTTACAATTCCTCTTACACACATTACCACAGCATGCACTGAACTCTGGAGTTTTCACGAAGCCCTTTATAAGTAGGAAGGACAACCGTCTACAGGGTATGCTTATGCAAAGTCTCAAATTTCAGACCTCACTTACAATTGTGCAGTCAAAGATTTTTATTTTATGATGGGAACATAATGGAAGAAATAGGAACATAATGGGGAAGTATAATTTTCCCCACATTATCCCTTAACTCAAAGAATTTTCTTGAAAATTCCCACATTCCCTTAAATTACTTTCATGCAGAGATCAAGTCCCAGACGTATGAGTTGCTTTGAGACTAGCTGTTAGCAAAATAAAATAAAATAAAATAGTTTTAAGCTGTTGCTCAGCTTTGACTGCTGCCGGTAATATTCCAGACTAATTCTGTGATCCAGCCGGCAATGTTCTCACCAGTGCTCATTGGAATAGTTACCTTAAGCCTACACAGAATTGCTGTGACACCACAGACTTATGGGAGTAAAAAAAATTGAGGCAGGGGTGCCAGGCTTCATGGCTCTCCGGGCTATATGCAAAACCTTCATCCCCCCCTATCCTGCAGCTGCAGAGCCACAGCTCTCCAAGGATCCCAGCCTCATGCTTTCTGCTGCACAGCCCCACCATCCCAGCCTTAGATCCTCTGCCACCAGGAGAGCACGCTGAGGCAATGAGGCAGGTTAAGCCCAGCATCCCGCAGCCCCAGCCCACACTCAGGAGTAGAGCTGAACAGAATTAGGAGGTCATGGTTGAAAACCCAGATCAGAAACCCAAAGACAAGCAGCTACAAACCAAACCTGCAGAACCGCAGAGAGTTCTGCACCCGCAACCACCTGCACATCCGAGACCTGGGCCAGGAGAGGAGTTTGTTTCCTGGGAGCACTTGGCCAGTGACAGCCAGTCTGAAGGATGCCTTAACCCCAGCTAGGCAGTGGCTCACTACACGCATTTCCCAAGACCAGGTGCCCTCATCCCCTTAGCCCGAAGTCTGTTTCCTGGGCTGGGTGGGTTTTGTGGAAGGTGCTATGGCACACACAGCAGAGCAGCGAGAGGAACAGAGAAATGCTGGTTCCTCCGAAAATACACGCATCCGTTACGCTTGCTCACTGCGTCTTTGTACATACTGAAATGTTTGCAATTAGGTTTTTCCCCATTTCAAATTGTAAAAGTAAAATACACTATATTCAGAATATATGTATACAGTTGCGCCTCCATTTCTTCTCTGTCACGCTGGGTAAATTATGTGCCCCTACCTCAAGGAATTTAGTGAGGTAATGGAGAAGCACTAGAGCATTTTCAAAAGACATCAGTTAGACTTGTGAGCCAGTTTCACACTGAATTTCAATAGGAATGTGGTGCTGGAAAAATGTGTTAGCATCTAGTTTTATGTCCACTGCAATTGCCTCAGTCTCTCTTTGACAGAATTTGTGATTTCTTCCTAGACAAAAGGGTGTGAGATGCTGACCTGTCCCACACAGGAAAGATGCCAGCAAATTCAGTAATTAACACTTTTTAATTTGTTGTAATAATCTAAGTTTTGTTCATCTTTAGCTCAGAATCTGGATAGATGTATTGCTATACTCTCCAGGCCATTTTTGCTGGTTGATATATTTCCACAACACATCTCCTTTTGTCTAAATCTTAACACGGAGCCTGCACCAATTTTTACTTGCTGACCTGTTGTATTAGCTATATGTACTGGTTTCAGTGCAGTTCTGGCTGCTCAGTCATTCTCCTTCCATTTACCAGAGCCTATGTAATATTTAACTCCTTAACTTTTGAGTACTCATCCCAATATCACTCGGTGGATTCTTACACCTTGCTGACAGCTGCTTGTTCTTTCATAGTTTTTACACAAGACGTATAGATACAGAAATCTGTTCTGTCCCTTCCTTCTATGAGTTTCAAGACAGACTTCTCTGCTTTTACAGCAGCTTTCCTCAAAAACTGTTGAAAATCTTTTATCTGAAATTATATTTTTTAAAGGTTAAAGGTTATGTATTGTTCTGCAGTCAAGAATTTCTTTCCAGATGTCAGACAATACTGTGCTTTAATTATATAATCTCCTGAAAGACCTTCCACACTCTATGAAGCTTTTTTTTGTTTTATGAAAGTCATTTTATTGGCAAAACATATGACTAACAAAAGGGATATGACTCTATGGTTACTGTAATATGAATAATTACACTGTTTACAGCTGAGCTTTAAAAACAATTTTCAGACAGCTCTGGTTTTGGTGACTAAGGCTTTAAACCTCTTAGGGTTTTTTTACTCCCTTCTTAAAGCCAGAGGTGATGAATTTCTAATTCCTGACACCAATTTTTGTCAGACTGGGCATAGGGGTCTGTAGGTCAGATGCATAAGGTGAAACTCATTGCTTGGAAGCCCCGAGAAAAGCTCCTATTTCAAGTTCCTTGTTTTGATGGCTTAAGTAAGTAGCTTCAATCAGACTTGAATAGCTCACTGCAGTAACGGTGGCTCTCTCTGCCCGGGGTAAATTTATCATGCAGCCAAATGCCACCCACCACAGGCCTCCAAATGTTTTTGGCAATGATCCACTTGTGCAACTGGGAGAGGGTGGACAGAGGGGGACCAGAGACGGTGTCTGTGCTATACCCTCCACTGCCTGCATCTGGTGTCCCACTGAGCAGAACCAGCACATGGAACCTGACAGCCCAACCGGAAGCGAGCAGAGACTGGGGGGAGATTAAGGGCAGGGTGATGAACAAAGTGCCAGCACCGAGGTCTCTAGGCTTTGGGCTGGGGCACTCAGAGGTCACAGTACCCCCAGGTCAGGACAAAACACCCCTCTCTGCTGTGAGTGATGAGGAACTCTCAGCACAGTTACCATCCTGGCTTGTTACTGCTTCTCTAAAACCTCTGCATGGGATGTTGGCTGGGGCCAAACAGAGAAGCGATGTCTGAGTCCCCCTCATCTATCTGCTGTAGCTGCTAGTAGCTGTAGCACCACTGCAATAAAAGCCAGGCTGATAGATCTGATGCCTGACTTCAGCAGAGACCCACTGCTAGAAAACCCAGCCCTTCTCAACACCGTGGTCATAGGAATTTCACACCTGGAGCTGTTATTCAGGAACTGGTCTCACACATGCAGTGGCAGAAGAGGTGTCACAGGGACCTACCTTCTTAAAGTGCAGATCTTACCACTGTAACAACTTCCTACTAAGTGTTGCTTGGCATATTCGTCTTTTGGTCTAGATTTCATTGTTTTCCATCTCATCATGTACTTGCTTCTATCATGAGAATTTTGGATAAGGGGCCACATTATACACAAGTAACCAGTCAGACACCATCTTTGTGTCAGTAACAGTTAAGCATCTGCATGCAAAATGTCTGTCTAAGATTCAGACTTTAGCAAAATAACATGTTGAAAAAAAATCACAGCAAAGCACTGGAACTGTCTATGCTTTTTGTGAGCTCTCTAACACTACCTCATAGGAACTGGAAGAAAATGTTAGAACAGTGTGTCACATTGTCTAATTCACAAATTGAGATCAAATGAGAGCTGTTCTCTTCAGCCTTGCACGTTGCTTAAAGCTTGCTCCTTCTGTCTTAGCCCTGAATAAGAATTTGTTGCCTGAAATGTTGTCTGTCTTTTCAGTTGGTCCAATGAAAACTCATCTGTGCCTAAGAACCTTGCCTTGCCTGATGTCTTCAGCAATCACACGGCAAAAAGATTACTGCCAGAGCTCTACACAGCTGTGACTATTCAACCGGCAGGCAGGTCTCAAGAGTTCTTTATTCCTGTCTGACACAAACCATTATAGAGCAGCATTCTCCAAGAGACAGATCTGCTTGTGGGACATATAAATACTGTTTTTCCTTCCACTGATGTCAATAGGAGCAAGGATAGAGGTATGATGTTATGAGATGCTAAGATCTTAAAATATGCTCTGAAGGATTTCTATTTTAAGAGCTGTTTTGCTTTGGAGGATGAAAGGTCTGTTCACTTAATATGAGGCACAAGGCCTGTCTCAGAGATGTGGAAGAACATCTATTCATCCAAAAGCTTAGCTATTTCAGGAATAATCTGTAAATTATTTTAAGAGTTTGTTTAAACTGTTGTTAACTATACCTGGCAGATTTCTGGCAAATGTATTATTGTTTCTTTAGCTTTCTTCATTCCTGCAAGGAAATTTTTTGGGGGACGGGTCTTGTCACTTCTCCTGTTGACACTGTTCTACTTTGTATAAATAATTACACATTCACTGGGACTGGGACTAACACCCCCACCCTTCCCAGGAGGGTTACCGAACCCCCAAAACTAGAGCATTGTTTTTTCTCTCACCAGCTGGCTCCATGAATATTTAAGTATATCTAACAAAGTCGGACTGTTCCAGTCAAAGGGGATGGTGGTCAGGTCACTGCTGTGAGGCAGGAACCTAACCTGAATTCGGAGACGGGAGGGAGAGGGAGAGGGAGAGGGAGAGGGAGAGGGAGAGGGAGAGGGATCCTCTCAAACACAGGTAGGAATTAGACTTAGATTTTGTGAGGCATTTACTGACTTCTTCAGGAACACGAATATGGTCTTCTCTTTCTCTGTGGGATTTACACATCAATTTATGTCATTATTTTGACAAGCGTTTACATAAAAATACATTTTTAGCATTAAATGTAATAGTTTGTACCAAATGAAACTGAGTTTGGGGGCTTAATTTCATTTAGAAATACAAAAAAATCATATTCAGCTCCTGGGTACAGAGATTTGCTTTCCTGTCCAAGTATTCAGCCAATTATTAGCCCAAACTAACTCAGAAAGTCTTTCCAAATACTATCTTGTTTACCAGTACGGGCTCCACAAATTCTATCTTAGTCTAACCAGAGTTCAGGCAGGCAATCTCTGCTTTCTGGTTTAAAAACTGTGAATTGTACCTGTAGTAACAGAGTGAAGGGCTTCTGTGAAAGACAGGGTAACTTGGGAATTCACAGCCTGGAAAAACTACATTTCCACCAACTGGAAAACATTCAGTTCAGCTACTGAAGAAATATGCAAAAGCAAGGTTACTCCGATGCCCTCTTGCTGTTTTATGTAGTGATCACAATATCTACTTCCATCTCTTCCCATGGATACTGAGGGGGTTCTGGGAATTATTTTTTAACAGTAACTCTTTCTTGCAACAATTCAGTAAGCTGTTATCTAACTGACAGCCAACCTAACATTGGACAGATAGTTAAGGTCTGGTAGGTTTCACAGTTCTATATTTCTCTTTTCTGGCCTAAAAGCTGGATATGAAAAGTCCAAAACCGAGACTGTTTTATCCTAGAACCAAGTGTTTGAGTTCGTTAGTTGTTTTTGTTTGTCTGTTTGTTTGTTTTTACAAAATTTAACAATTCATTTTTGACAAAAAATACAGGTTTTCTATTTTCCGTTGTGTTTTGTACACCTGTGATTCTAGTAACTATTGAGCTTGCATTCACATTTTGGTGGTGTTTAGACCAACTTTGTCTTTTCTAGGGATATATGTGACTTTAATGTGGCCCATGGTTTAACAAATAAATTAATATTTTGAGGGTAATTCAAACACCAAACTAAACCAAAACAGACAAACTGGGATCAGGAGTAGAATGGACTGCTAAACTATCCAAATTTGAATGGCAGATTTAACCCCTCATTCTCATATTAATACAAAGTATCTGAAGAATTCTGAAATGGAGTCAAATTGTCAAAACAGACTTTGAACACAACAAGGGCACCACATGATCAAAAGTCCTGTTCCAAAATCTCTGTGTTTGCCTCAGACCTATGAGCATTTTTTTATAGCTATAAACTTTTGGGTGTAAGTCTTGCATTAGAGCTTGGCTGGGAATGTATGCTGGAGTCTTCTTCTCTGTTACAGAAAATATAGAAGTGATACTACAGCTATAAATTCATAAATGAACAATCCAGGGCAGGTCAGAGACATAGTAGTGTTTCGGAAGATACACTGAGCTTAGAATCCACTTAATTTAATTAGCTCTATTTGAATTTCACTTACATTTAAAGCAGATAATTGAATAATGGTACTTTAGAAGAGACTCTGGGGTTAATGATACCGGAAGATTACTAAGGAATCCATAGAAGCACACTTTCACCTGGGTAAAAGCTGCAGCCATGGGAGGGTGATAACCAAGAGACAGGCCAGCAAACATTTCAGGCATATTTAGGGGAGTGTCAAGGCAGAAAGAAGTGTCAGCAGAGTTTAAGAGCCTAAGAACCAAGAGCTTTGAAAACTTAGCTGGAAGGCTGAATACAGAGATGTTGTGCTGGATAGACAGTATAATAATCATGATCTATTGGTTGCACTTATAACTCAGGCTCCATATAAAACTGTTCCTCTCATTGCCTTTCAAGAATCTATATACCTAGCATCACATAGCTGCATCTGTACCTATTTACAGCAAAGAATTCCTTACTACTTGACATTGTGCAGGATAATTATTATCAGTGCACTGCAGTACATCTGGAAATATGATGGAACGCTGGCTCAGCATACCTCAGGCAAAGTACTGCTCCTCTTAAAGAATGATAGCATACATGAAACAGGAGCACAAGAGTCTGATTAGACTTGCATACACACTGAAAGCCAGGCATAATTTTTTTGAAGTAGAAGGAGTTGGAGTGCTACAGCTCTCCAACTGTAGAACAGGTAGCAATAGAAATTTATTAAATACTTACCAATCCTTGCAAAGTTCTCTGATTCCTTATTCAGACGTGCTCTGCATCTGCCAGAAAATGTTATGTGGTAGAGGCAGGCATTCTTGATTCCTTTCCTGCAAGGATTAAGAAGAAACTTAACTGTAATCTCAAGAATGAGCCCAAAGACCAGGCTTAGAATGTGGAGCGACTTTTCTCCTCTCAAAGTACCCTTTCAATAAGTGAGTTGAAGCATTTAAACATACAGACTCTTTCAAAACAGTTGCCTGTGCTCAACTGTCCACCTCCAAACTGAAGTTAAGTATAGTTTAGGAGCACTTAAATTAAATGACAATATTACTGACTCAGTCTGGCCTTTATTTGGTTTGGTGGATACGGGAAGTTTCCTCAGAGACTGTTAAAACCAAAATAGTCTGAGGCTCTTGAACAAGTAACTCCTGGAATACAAAAAGGATAAACTGCTGCTTGATTCTGGCCCTGCACTTTTGATTCCTAAAGTACTAAAGGACTGTTGCTGCATTAGAACTGCACAGAACTTTCATGCAATTGTTTCCATATAACACTAAAAATACCAAAGCATATTTATACCAAGTATATATCTAATTTCACCTATAATGCTGTTTCTCTAATGCTTTTCTAGAGTTTAGGTTACTTTTGTGATACATTTTATAAACAAAACTGCTACTATCTGGAAGTCTCTGGACGTGACTCCTCAAATTTCCATATAGGTTCCATCCATTTTTTATAACTTTTGGCCTCAATACTTTAGCATTTTAATGACCTATAGTATTTTGCCCATAGCAAGAAGCACTTATCTAGTGTCCAGATGTGTTGCTTTGTTGCTGAAACTGACACTGACAATGACATTTCTTTACATATTAAGTAACGATGATTCTGTGAAAATCATTACCCAGCAACATAATAGGTCCCAGATGTGTTTAAAAAACATAATATTAGGCTAAACTCCAAATTCTGGCCCGGAACGCCTGTGCGTCTCCCAGGGCAGTAATTCAGTATTTAGAAAAAGTAAACGTACCATTGTAACGCACATGGCAGATAGAGCTGAGTTCCAGCCACCAGTGAAATAATCTGGCCCCAGTTTTGCATTCCATGACCCCTGTACTCCGATGGGAAGGAGGCCATAGGGACTGACGGTAATTCCCCTAGTCAGAACTGCCCAGCCCTGGTACAATTTATTGTTGCACAGGAACAGTCCTAATTTACATCAGTGGTGCAACACCCTCCTTCTTGCCAAGGACTCGATGCTCCAAAGACTGAATAAGGACAACAGAAGGTATAGCACAAACAACAACCCAGTAAGGCTTTTTGTATCATCAGTATGATGTTGTACCTGGCAGAGAATGGCTGTATCAAGATGTTCCCTCCCAAATACTTCATCTCTCAACTTGATCTAATATGCCTGTTGAAGAAAGGGTATTTTCCCCATTCTGGATTTTCATCTTTGAGGAAGGAAGTCCTTCAGATGTAGACTTCCCCATTTTGTCATTCAGATGTAGCCACTGAGCTGCTCAGTTAAGTCAAGTCTCCTATTCAAGTAAAGAAAACAAGTACAGGAATGATTACATCTGATGGTAATTTCCTTGTATTCTCCCATCTCTTGTTGCACAGGCTATCATATCATTTGCACATTTTGTACAGAGTTCATTCCTCATTGTGCCCTTCTCATACAGTTTATGCTATTTTGGAAACCAATAGTGAATTTTCTTATCAGCAAAAGTAGGAAAGCAGTATTTTAGTTGGCTGAACTAAAATTATTCACAACACTTTTCTTCCTAAGAACATTTGCAGTATATAAATTGGACCAAATTGTTCTCCTTTTTATGTATAGCCTTATAAATAAAGAGTAGCAGAGGGAAATTCAGGAAAAGCAATGAGAGTATTGGCATGAAATAGTTTCTCACAGGGCTTAGTTCTGTTCTGATTTCCAATCTGTGTTGCCAGTAACAGTAAACTAATTATAACATGTGAAACTGCACCATGAGGCTTAGGTCCCAGGTATCACCTGTGCAATAGCAGTATGACAGCATAACACATTTAATGCTCTTTAAAAATATCTCTATTTTTCAACTACAGCATTCAGAAGATAGAAAAAAAAAAAAAAGAAACTGAAGTTGGGTGCCTTGATACAAACCTACTTATTTATAGAGGATGTAAAACTTTCTGTTCCTTGAACACAAGAGAATTAAATCACACACAAAATAATAGGCAGCTTCTTTGCTCATGGTTCCAGTTTTCTTTTTGACAGCATTCTTCCCAAAAGCGCTCTCTAAGCCTGAAAGACATTTCTCTGGAACACCCTTGATGCCTTTTCCAACTTTTCTTTCTTTGCTCCTGCACATACAGTACCTGACAAAGTCTCTCGCTGCACAGTCACAACTTCCGAGTGGATTCACACGTGCCTTTACCTTCCGCCTCCAGTGTTGCTTGCAGCCAACTTGAAGGGAAGATGGCTGTGATCACCAGCTTGCTAGCAGCACCCTGTGTGTATGTAACACAGCAATGACTCCATGTTCTCACTCACTTTCTTCATTCAGGTCAGAGCTGAGCTTAAAAGTCTCTGGTGGTGGTGGTGGTTTTGGAGAGGAGAGGATGCTATTGTGCTGTATGTTTCAAGCTGTAGCTCTTTTCATTTCTTAGTCTATAAACCAGACTCTACCCTAAGTCTCCAGAATTCATATACAGACATAAGCTAGTCTTGTCTTTATATGATGACAACGGATCCAAGGTAGATTTTTTTTATATCCCTCATATAAGTAATTCTATTTTGTATCCAGAAACAGAAAGTCTATTTTTTTCCATTTTAGTGACATCATTTTCGAACTCCTCTCACATTTCCTTCCCCAAGCACAAGCATAATTAATGGTCTCATGTTTCTTTCCCACATCCGCCAAAGCAAAGGGAACCTGCTTTGGAATTTTCTTTCATAATACTATCTACTTGAATACTTGCTTATTTAGATTACATTGAGCCTGGGATAATGACTGACTGGGTAGCTGATCTGTCTTTGCTCTTACAGCTCTCTAGGTAAGAATAGCATTTAGTGACACTTGATGACGCCCTGCCCTGTGCCGGGGCTCAGAAGCTGTCCTGCAGAGACTGACGTGCTTTGCTTCTCTCTGCTGCTGCTGCAAGATTCGGCCGTGGGACTGCCTGAGTCACAGGTACCTGCAGGCACTTTGGGGGTTCTGCCTTTATAATTTTATTGCCTTCTGCTCTGTGGTTTATGTTCCTGTTCCTTTTATGTACTGATTATTTTCCTCGGACCAATGTGTTTAAAATGCACTATTAGGGAGATAGCTCTTGCTTAAAGATATTCTTTTGGAATCCATTTGTCTGATCAGTACTTCAGCAATTTCTCCACCTGCTGTGTGAGATGGCCGTTGGAAGTGCGTGCTCTTGGTTAATGGGCCCTGGGACGCTTCACTGGAAATGTTGAAACAATCCTTTAGGAGGCTTGTACTATGATGGAGTATCTGTTCACAACATTATGAATGTTTCAAGCATCTTGCTTGATAGCAGACACTCTGGTTAATAATTATTAGATCTCTTTGGTTACAGGAGTATTTGCAATTTAGCAGTAGTTGTCCAATTTATCATTTTTATATTATGATGAAAAACAATTCAACCAATGATAAATCAGCATCATTCTCCTTAATATTTTCTTATGCTGGCAAATAAGCAACTGACTTTGAGCAATAGGGGGTAAAACATTTTAAAAAAAGAATCACTAGGATCCCAGCTTGTATTCCTATAAAGAGGAGAGGCAAGTAGAAACTGATGTCAGAATTGCCCAAACTGACAAATGGAAGGACCAGAAGGTAATTTAGAAAAGCCATACTGAAAAACTGTACCTCTTCTATGATTAATGCATCACATCTGGTCTCTCTGCTAAATGATAATATGAATTATGAAGTTTTGCAACTGTATTAAACATGTCATTACTTGAGGTAAAGCCAGCAAAGAGACAAAAAAAAAAAAAGATGTTAATTAAGGAATGTAAGCTCAGTTCCTAAGAAGTTCCTAAATTCCTAAGAAGGTGTAGGAATACTGTCAATACTGCATTT
The DNA here is from genome assembly GCA_003993805.1 of Himantopus leucocephalus. Classification (NCBI taxonomy): domain Eukaryota; kingdom Metazoa; phylum Chordata; class Aves; order Charadriiformes; family Recurvirostridae; genus Himantopus; species Himantopus leucocephalus. The sequence goes on from RSEF01000009.1 coordinate 7,661,911, forward strand.
GCACTTGTATCTCAGTATCAAGAGAGCAAGGGAGGGGGGAGGTCTATGACTCATCACAGCCATTTTTTATATAAAGCCAGAAACCACATTGTCATTTGATAAATGGACCAAGAGTGAAGCTTGACATACAAAAAGAGAGAAGAGTGGGAATTCCAGCCTGGGGAAGGGTGGAGGCTCTGCAAGTTTTCCAGTAACAACTCTTGTGTGGTTTTTTATTTCTATAAAGTAGCGGATCCAATTAAAGGCATAACATGGACAAATCCTTGGCTTACAGACCAAAGCAAGTTTGGGAATCCTAGGAACTAGATGGGTACATCAGTTTGTAAGAGTTATTTTAGGTGCTGAGATTATCAAGAAAATAGGGATATGTCCTCTCAATTGCATGTTGTCCAGTGCTATTCTGACAAGGGACAACTTGCAATTCCAGGAAATACCAAAGTTCTTTTGGAAGTGAAAATATCAAGGTTTTGGCACTTATGACCGCATTGACAGACTTGGGGTTGCTTAGCCCGGAGAAGAGAAGGCCCCGGGGAGACCTTATTGCAGCTTTTCAATATTTAAAGTGGGCTTATGAGAAAGATGGGGACAGAGTTTTTAATAGGGCCTGTAGCAATAGGACAAGGGGTAATGGTTTTAAACTAAAAGAGGGGAGGTTTAGACTAGATATAAGGAAGAAATTGTTTACAATGAGGGTGGTGACACACTGGAACAGGTTGCCCGGAGAGGTGGCAGATGCCCCATCCCTGGAAACATTCAAGGTCAGGTTGGACAGGGCTCTGAGCAACCTGGTCTAGTTGAAGATGTCCCTGCTCGTTGCAGGGGGCTTGGACTAGATGACTTTTAAAGGTCCCTTCCAACCCAAACCGTTCTAGGATTCTATGATTCAAATGAAATAAAGAGCTGTTGCTGATAGCACTTACATAAATTTGAATTCAAGTAATTTCACAGTGTCAGCCGAACAGGACTTGTGCCGAAACACTGAGAGCACTACATCTTTTTGTCATGGTACAAGGCATTTTGTACAGGTTACTCTCCACAGAAGAAAATAAGATTTGGTGAGAAGCCTGAAAGCTGGAGCATGAAGATTAAGAAACTAAGCTTTTGGGGAGGGGGGTCATTTTCAGTCAGATCTGCCGGCCGTTCTGGCTGCTGCACAGCAACATCATTAATAAATTTGTCACAGGAAGAGGGCAGGGATGCATGGAGGGACATGTGGAAGAGTAGGACCACCTGCAACTGATTTGCACCATCATTTACACAGTCTTTTCAAAGAACATCTCAGTGACAGACTGTCAGCGCTACATTTCAGGTACAGGTTTCCCCTTTCTACTTCAGCAGTTGTCTCATTTTCAGGCAGACAAGGTCACACTTGCCAGACATTCATTAGGAAATTTGTCTCTTGTTAGCTTTGTGTAAAAAACACCTTTCTTCAATGACTGTTAGGGAGAAGCACTCACCCCTAGAACACCAGCATCACTACTTTAGTCCAGGAGAGCTCGCAGCAGCCCATGAGAGAAGAGGGGTCACTCAGCCTGGACATTCCTGCTGGACAACTACAGGAGGCAATGTCACCCTAGGACAGTGGGCATTTTTTATAACTACTATGGCACTGGCTCTGTAGTTTAAGTGTTAAATAGTTCGGCACTAAAAATGCATCACTCCAAGCCTGTAGACACTACGCCTCAGGGACACATGTAAAAGAAAATAGTTTTTGTTCTACCTTCAAAAAGAAACTACGTCAGAAAAGTAAGGAAAGTTACTTGTGTTGCAAAGTCAGCTGTCAAAAGTTAGACATTTTTTGTGCACATTAATACAGACTCTTCGCTTATGCAACTCCATACTATTTTTGTCACATAACCTATGCATCATTTATGCAAAGAATACATACACAAGGCAGCATAATTAAGATTGCATGAGAGACTGTAAATCTGCCATCTTTTGGTTTTGAGCTTAAAACCTTTATAGCTTAATTTATATCCATTTCCTACATACAATTCCTAACTGTGCATGTCACAGTTTTATCCTGAAAAGACAGGGACTCTAAAAGATGCTGATCGAGCATCTCGAAGCATCAGCTTCCTGACTTCAAAAATTAAGTATCATCAATTTATGGAAGGGTTTATTTGATTTGGTTCCCTGCAACAGCAGGGGACTGGGCTTGGTGAACAAGAAAGGTCTTTCCTACTTCTGTGTTGCTAACAAATATTAATTTAGTTTAAGATTAATGTCAATGCTAACACCTTTATTTATAAGTAACTGCTTACTGACCTTTTATTTTTCTGTTCCTTCTGCAGCCATCGATGGAAACCAGCCAGACGTCTCTGGTTTAGTTCATGGGCAAATTCTCTCGAGCAACAGCATTTACATTTGGTAAATACAGTTTAATTTAGATTGAGTGCCTTGTTTGTAGTCTGTAATTTAGGGTGTGTTCCCGGATCGCCAATGCCATGTTCCCAGTATGGCAAAGGTGCAAGAGCCTGGCTGCACGTGCTGTGTACGGGCGTGTGGGGCTTTCCCAGCAGCATGTTCTCTGCCTTGATTTGCTCATCGGCCTGGAATTTTCCCTTTGCTACACAGATCTGTAGATATTCTTGGGTGGTAATGAAGAACCTGTTATCACATTAACTGTTCAGAAGTTTAAAACTACTTTTGGAAGTAGTCTGCAGCAACCACGTGTAAAAAGAGTCCTTGAACACATAACCCATGGGAACTAACAGCCTTTGTTGGCAGTTTTGCACGGAGACCAGCTCTTCAGTGTCATTGTATTGGGTTTGTGTTCCAAGGTTTTGGTAACGGGGGGCTACAGGGGTGACTTCTGTGAGAAGCTGTTAGAAGCTTCTCACAGAAGCATGTCCGAGAGAGCCAATGCCAGGTGGCTCCAAGATGGACCCACCTCTGGCCAAGGCCAAGCCCATCAGCGACAGTGGTCGCTGGGATAACATATTTAAGGAGGAAAAAAGCTGCGCAACAGCAATTGTAGCCAGAGAGAGGAGTGAGAATGTGTGAGAGCAACAACTCTGCAGCCACTAAGGTCAGTGAAGGAGGGGGCAGGAGGTGCTCCAGGCACCAGAGCAGAGATTCCTCTGCAGTGCATGGTGAAGACCATGGTGAGACAGGCTGTCCCCCTGCAGCCCATGGAGGTTAATGGTGGAGCAGATATCCACCTGCAGCCCCTGGAAGACTCCACGCTGGAGGAGGTGGATGCCCAAAGGAGGCTGTAGCCCCATGGGAAGCCTGCCCTGGAGCAGGTTCCTGGCAGGACCTGTGGCCCTGTGGGGAGAGGAGCTCATGCTGGTGCAGGTTTGCTGGCAGGACTTGTGATCCCATGGGGGACCCATGTTGAAGCAGTCCGTTCCTGAAGGACTGCACTGCATGGAAAGGACTGGAGCAGTTCGTGAAGAACTGCAGCCCATGGGAAGGACTTACATTGGAGAAGTTGTGGAGAACTGTCCCCGGTGCCACTTGGAGGGAGGAGGTAGAGAATTTCAGAGTAAAGTTAAGCCCAGGAAGAAGGGAGGGGTGAGGGGAAGGTGTTTTAAGACTTAGTTTTTATTTTCTCATTATCCTACTCTGATTTGATTGGTAATAAATTAAATTAATTTTTCCCTACGTTGAGTCTGTTTTTCCCATGACAGTAATGGGTGAGTGATCCCTCCCTACCCTTATCTTGACGCACAAGCCTTTCATTATATTTTCTCTCCCTTGTCCAGCTGAGGAGGGGAAGCAATAGAGCGGCTTTGGTGGGAACCTGGAGTCCAGCCAGGGTCAACCCACCACAGTCATATACATTGACTTCCATATCTAGCAATTTTTATGAACGTTACATTACCTTCATGACTAAAATCAGTATACCTAGTGGTAGTGGTCAAACTCTTGCCTGCTAACCAGCATCCTGTTGATCACAGAATAAGTAAACGTCTCCTTTTTAGCCTTCTTATGTCCCATTTCTGTTACTTCAAAACACAGCTGCCAATACTGTCTCTGCTCTGACTGCATTACGACCTTCTCTGTTTCCACAGCCCCCTTTCTGTGGACAGGGCTTCCTGCCCCAACCTTCACCAAGCCTTGCCTACGCGCGTGCTGCTCCTTCCTCCAGCCCCACTGGGGGATGTGGTGCTGCTGACACACTTGTACAAAACGTGGGCCTCTGCAAAACCCGCACACACCTCAGCCTCTGCTCTGTTTTGTCTTCCCTTGCCTGTGTGCACACAGGAACGCTGCTGGCACCTCTTACCTGCCAAGCCGTCTTGCAGGCTGCCTCCGAAGATCTGGCACGTCCCAATAGCAGCTGCACCTCTCCTGTACAAATCCTCTTGGAAATTTAGCTAGCATGGATCCAGGTTATTCTACTGCTTTCTTCATCCAGCACTGCAGAAAGGAGAGTACAGGTATTACATCAGCTGGATTGCAGCATCCTCTTTCTGTTTAATCCTCAGAGCATCCTCTCTAATCCACAGCTCTTCTTGCAGGCTTTGGGAGTGGGACCGCCCTTCTCTATATTTTGCAAGAATAGTACTGTTGAGTGCTTAATAAATAAGCTAAAAATAAGAAAACAGGTTTATATTCTGCCTTGCATGCAGCAGATTCTGTTTCGTTCCTCCAGTCTTTGCTTCAGTTGGCGTGCCTGAACACTTCACTACAGACTCACCTTCTTCTGCAAGAGGCATATACGGGAAGAAGCACTTAAAGCAAGGAGAGGGGCAAGCTCTTCTTAAAACAATCCTTAAAGGATAAATAATCATTTATTGACATGATAATCCGTACGCCATCATCCAACAGCACTAAACAACGTGGTTTCAGTAAACGTTTTTTAAAACGTCAAGCTTTCTTGTGTTCAGTAAGAATACTGACTTTCCATTCCTTTTCTCAGTCAAACAACTTTGGCCCAAATCCTACAAACACACAAGCGTTGAGTTCATTACTGTGAGCTCTGCCACAGCCCTTTAAAGAGCATCTTTCACAGCCACGGCGAAAAGGCTACTAAAATGGGTCAAGATTACCAACTGGTAAACAAAACGAAGCATTCTCAGTTTACTTTAGAATTTAAATAAAGAAGAAATTTTAAAGCAGCGTTACTATTTTTCGAGCGTTGGCGAAGCTGTAGACGGTTGCACAGACGGTGACACTGAGTTCATTCATGGCCCGGACAAACGCCCCCACTGTGCCACCTGAGGACAGGGCGCAGGGCGCTGCAGGAGCCGGCGGGGCTCGGGGCCGTCCCGCTGGCGGGGGGTCGGCTGCGCGCCCCCCCAGCCCCTGCGGGCGCAAAATACGCGGTGCCGGGGGCGTCCCCGGGGCCGAGGCCGCCGCTCGCCTTCCCCGGGAGAGCGCGGGGGGGCGGGCAGAGCCGGGGCAGGGCCGGCGGGGAAGGGGGCAGCCGGCAGCGCCGCGCCCCGCGGAGGGAGGGAGGGGGGGCGGAGGGCGGGCGGCGCTGCCCGGCACTGCCCCTGCCCGGCACTGCCCTGCCCCGGGGGCGGAGGGCCGCGGAAGCCTTTGCCTCCTCCCCCGGCCCCGGCGCACACGGCAGGAGCAGGCGGCAGCCGGAGGAGCGGCTCCGCGGCCCCAGCCCTGCCCCAGCCGCCGCCGCCGCCGCCGCCCGGAGATGCCGCCCGCCGCCCCGCGGCCGCCGCTGCTGCTGCTGCTGCCGCTGCTGGCGGCGGCGGCGCGCCCCGCGGCCCCGCCGCACAGGTACCGCGCCTCTCTCCTTCCCTCCCTCCCTCCCTCCCTCCCTCCGCGTCCGCGCAGCGCCCCTGTCTCCCTGCCGCGGCGGGAGCGATGCCCACCGCGCGTCCGTGGGGTGCGCCGACACCTCCGCTGCCCCCGGGGGTTTTATAGCCCCACACTGCATCGAGGGAGGGCACGGGCGGGGGCTTTTTCCATGGAAACTGCCATCGGCGAGAGCAGCGGCCTCGTATAATGTAACATGTAACAGAATATAACATAACAACATTATAGTATAGTATAGTACAGTATAGTACAGTATACTATACTGTACTATACTATACTATACTATACAATACTATACTATACAATATTCCCAATCCCTACAGCTCAGCAGGGTGTTCACTCACCCTGGTGAGTAAGGCTGTGGTTCTCCATGGGGGTTTTCCAGGCTCCCCCCGTGCCCCCGCAGCGCAGCCCAGGGTGGCCGGAGCAGGGAGCGGACACCTGACCTTTTTAGCCCTCCACGTCCTCACACCAGTAACATCAGGACGGACGATTCATCACCAGACCAGAGTAGCAGGAGTTGAGCACGTGGTGGATTGTGTTCCTGTGGTATAGAAAACTTCCACAGTGACTTATGTCATTAAAATATCTAAATTCAAAGCACAGAAAGGAATTAAAAGTTATTTTTATTACTGTGCTATTTTAACTACTATTATATATACTACAAAAAGTCATTACCAATGACTTCTTAATAATTTTTTTCATTACAATAATAACTTGCAATGATATATCACACTACCACACCTTCCATCTTATGAATTAAAAAAGGAAGGGTAACAGTCTGTGTAAACCCAGATTTAAGGTCCAAGTAGTTAATTTTCTCTACACCTAAGTTTGCGTGTTAAATTGCACATTCTATGTCAATCATGACATTATGTAAGTAACAAACATATGTTTAAAGTTAGCAATGTTTTTAAGTATTTGTGTTTTGAAGTATAAGACAGTCCGTACCTCTTTACTATTATATAAAGAATAAATGAAATATATTTAAAAATTAAGCACTATTTTTCCTATTATTCTCAGGCCTACATTTGCATGTGGAGGAGTTGTATCTGGAGAGTCAGGGTTTATTGGGAGTGAAGGATTTCCTGGAGTCTACCCTCCAAACAGCAAATGTACTTGGAAAATCACAGTAAGAATTTTTAATATCACAAAATCAGTGCTGAAGACAATGAGGAGCTATTTGTTGTTAATGCCGGTGTTTTATATGGGATAACGTGCAACAATGAACTCAATAACTCAGCAGCTCAACTATCTGGAGCTTTTTAGGGTTGCTGTAATATAATAGTGGCTGAAATAGAGCTGACCTTGCCTAATGTCAGAAGCAAATTTTCATTGACTTCCATGGGTACACCTCTAATTGTTTTAAATTAACCCACTTGAAAGCCAGCATTTACCCTTTCAGTCACTGCAGAAAGCAATAGTTAGATCAAGCGGATTAAAGCAAAGCTTTAAGGTGTAAATAATGAAAAGCAAAATTCATTGGCAAGAAAACACAGAAAAAGTTTCAAGCAAAACCAAAAAATTCCGGCAGGTTTGCTTGTACTGTGCTAATAACGGTGTTCTGCCAGCCAGGACATCTGGAGCATGTCATACAGCAAGCTGACAAAGCAATAGGAAAGCGTTACAGTTATAAATGAGGGTGCAGAAGCCCGTGGTATGGCTGATATTTTGATGCTGAAATGAGACTGTAGGGCAGAGACACATTCATGGACAGCAAACGCCATTAAGCAACTAGGACTAAACACTTCAGTGCTGGATGTGTCCTTATCCAGACACAGCGATCTGAATCAAGGATTACTCTTCCTCACGTCTGCACAAATTAAGCCCTCCAAAATTTCCCACCAAATTTCCTCTCTGTTTTTTAGGCACAGTTCACTAAGAACTCCTGTGACATTCAGGCCTAGAATATGGGCTTTACAGAAAAAAAAAAGTGTAAGAAAGCATAAGAAAATAAATTAGTCTGTGTGTTGACGGCATCACTAAAGACAACTTCAGTTCAAAGGCTGCATTACAGGCTCGGTGTTGGCAGTAGAATAGGATGTCACAGGATAATTGTCTCCTGCTACTATAGAGATGCTGACGCAAAGCAGGAGACATTGATCTGTTTAGTGTTCAGTTAATACAACTCTCATACCAAATGAGTGATGTAATTTAAATCATTTTATCTGAAGGATACCAGTGAAGCTGAAACAGTTGCTTTCTGCACCTTTGCGTTGCATTATTATTAGGGCCAAGCTAGAGGTTACCTTTAATCCGTGACTGACTTTATCCAGAAGAGTATGATGTGAAATACAGCATATCCTCAGAAATAAACTTGTTTCCTGCTGTCGAGGGGCTGAGATTAGAGCAATTAGTGTGGCGCACCTTACAATCTGAAGAGCAGATGCAAATCACATTTGGAGTCATACATCCATGCCTTAAATAAAAGGGAAAAAAACTCCAAAGTTAGTTTACCAATGTAACTCAGTATTACATCTTCAAAAGTTCAAAATTGAATCTGGAGGGAAATAATAGTTTTTATTATAACAGCATAAAGTTTTTACTATTAAAAAATTCAGATTACAAATGGAGGCAGCACTGAAGGAGCATTTACTGAAGCATCCCATGGATCTGCCCTTCATCATACATCGGGGGTAGAGGGAGAAGAGAACAATTGATTGTATTTAAAAAGTCCATACGGAGTGGTTTCATTGCAGACTTAACGTGGCTGTTGCCAACAAGATGCGAGCGTCCTGGTGAGCCTGGACATTGCGAGAAGTGTTACCACAAAGCTGTAGCAGAGCTGTGCCTGCACTCGGGCTTTATTGACCATGGCAGGAACTCGCTGGCTTCTGGCATTTCATGATCATCCTGACTCCCACTTTTCTACTGTGCTGCCGTTTACTCCTGCTTTTCGACTGCTGCATACCCATTCTCTGTAGCTCGCCCAAAGCCAGAGAAGGGCTGCACAACTGGAGTAGTCCAGGCTTTCTTGTGCCCCCACCTCATTTAACCCCTATTAGACAATATCGCTCACTAAGCCAAGCTGATTTCCCCCCCCATCACCTGTGTCGAATGCCCTGTCTTTTGGATGCGCAGGAAGGATGTAGGGAAGACAAGGACTACAAAACTTGCAAGACTAAGCCTGCACCCTCTTTAAAAAGAGGATGATTTACCAAACTGAGGAAAAGTGGTACGCTCAAGGGTCTGGTCAGCTTGAATTGAAACAAGAAAATCCTTTCACCAGATACTTGCTGAGGCTTGCAATAGCACCCAAGCAAGAAAGGCAGTTACACTGCCATGAAGAAATCTGCTGTAGTTACTGTTAGGCTTCCTCATTTAGCATCTGATCTTAGAAGGTGACTAAGACTTCTTGCCTGTCCGTTTTAGCCAAGGGCTGTGAACACCTTCCTGAAAACACTCTGCCTAATGCAGGATCTGACAAGTCCGCAAGACTGGAAGAGACATTGATTCCCTTTGCATCTGGGTCACAAAAGGCATGAAGTTGTTGTTTTCTCAACTACGGGATCTCATCATCTATAGAAGAAATGCAGAGAGAGGCAGAGTGACAGCTAATTCAATTCTTTAGAAGAAAATAGGTTTCGAAAATGTTATGGTCAATACAGATAAAGCAATGTAGCGTTCAGGTATCAGCTGAAATCTTTCCAGCTAGTTTGCTAAAGCTAGAAGAGTCTCTCTAACTCAATTATGGTTCTGTTATTTCAAGAGACTGGGACTTTTTCAGCTGGCTAAAGAAAACAGCTTCTCTATTCTAAGAGCTCTAAGAAGTGTTCAGCACATGCTTGTGGTTATATTACAACCTTGGCAGACTACCCAGCAGCTTTTAGCTGGCTTAGCTAAGAAGTCATTTGTACAGCTATTTCCTTTCCTATAGTAATGTATATAGCTTTATCTAAAATATGTCATATACCTTTACTTTTAATACCCTGTAATCCTTCTTGGCCCTCACCTCACATAAATGTGTCACATAGTCTAAGAATCTGGACCGCTGTCCTGTGTTCTTCTGGCAGACTGTGTAGTTCCCATAAAACTCTAACAACTTTATGTGCAACGGTAATACTGAAGTCTGTCAGAGTTATGTAAGGTTATATTTTTATAGGTTCAGGAGCTGTGTTCCAGCAGGTTTGCTGACAATAAGCGAGGTTTGAAAAATTTACTTGTCAGGGGAGTTGGGAATCTGCCCTGTGGGAGTGAAATATTTTAAATCATTTTCTCTACGTTTTAAGCATTCATTTTCCCATATCATTGTGAAACTGCCCTTCGAGTAGAGAACAGATCTTTACACATGGTCATATTACCAGAAAAGAAATAGCTGAACAGAATCTAGTGCCTTTGTCAAGGAGAGCAAACTAATACAAATTTTTTTTAAAAATTGTTCCTTTGTGGCTGTAGAGGACGGAGCTAGGGAACAAGCGACGAGACAGGAACTGTGGTTCTTCCCAGGATGTGACTCCAAATAACTTTAACATTCATTCTCAGTAGAGAGAAATAATATGCTTGGCTTGCAGGTAGCTGATGGATTTTTCAATCCTACCTAGGACTGCTATGGCAAAACATACAACCAGCATTTTGGTATTAAAGATATACTTTTTGGTATATCTATATCTATATATAGATATCTATATCTATTAAACCCATATACAATAAAGGTTTAAAAATTAGGCAAAATATTTGCTCAGAAAGTTGGCATTTAAGGGTTTTCCCCTCCAAAATATTATTTTTCAAGCAAATAATCTAAACCAAGTAATTTTGGAAAGTATGACAGTTTGGGAATCCTCCCTAGAAACTGAGAGAGGCACAATGATGAAGAGGGCTTTGTGTTCAGTCAGAACAACAACAGAGAAACAGCTTAACTACTTTAAATGTAAGTGAACTTTGATTAACGTTATATGAAATACCTGCAGTGAATGATAACCTCCAAAAAATCTAGGGACTTTATTTTGTGGTGGGTTGTATATATAAATCACGCTCTTTTGAAGAGGTTAATAGTCTACATGGATGATTTTAGGGAATTATGCTCTAGAAAAACTCCCCCTAAAAATTCAGGGAGTGCTATTTTCCTTTAGCTTTAAATAGGAGTAAGGCATTCTTCACATGAGTTTAGCGTCATAATTTCTGATCCTAAAGAAGTTCATAGCGTTAAAATAAGAAGGGAAGCAATGGGCAAGTATGGATCAGTCTCCCTCAGTGTGACAAGGAGAGGCAGGAGCTAAAGTGCCTCTGTTGTTGGAAGATACCAGCTGGATGGATGAAACAGAAAAATAAGGCACACCCTGCAGGGGAAGCATCACATATTCTTCCNGAACACCAACAGCATAAACTGTCTATTTAAATTACTTCCATTTTGCCTTTTTTTTTTTTTTTTTTCTTAGGATCTGCAATTCCTTCCAATTCTTCCTCTGAGGTATCCCATCATCTCACTGCATCAGGCTCGGACATGGCTCAAAGTAAACAATACTGAGTCATGCTGGCCTTTGCTTTCTCCCCTGTGTTTCTCATGGAGCAATATTTTAAATGTCCTAGGATAAACATTGGCAGATTTTAGCACATTAGCTTTCAACACTTAAAAAAGGGAAATGGTAGAAACGAAATAAAAGTATTGTTTTGCAAAGATGCCTGTGTTTTGGGTGGGATTCCTTGGGAGTAGCTGCAAACTAGAGTGGCTGCTGCCAGAACGTGGAACCACCATCCTCTGCACTCTTGAGTGTCATCTGGTCAGACCACAAACTTATAATTAATTTAACATGCTGGAACAAATTTATTATTTTTGTAAATAATGAAAAATGTTATTTTAATAAGCAATGACATTATTTTATAAAGTAATGGCAGTAAGTAGCGACTGTGATTAAGAGTCCCAGTTCACCTATTTCTGTAAGTGACTCCCCAAATTCAGCTAAACGTGAGCAAGGATTATTCTGACAACTAAAATCTGGAGTAGGCTCCTTGTTAAACATTCATGACCGCATCACTGATATTTTCCTACACATTTTCTTACAAACTGTCACGAAACCAGACTTAGAAACTCAGTACATCTATAGGGAACAGGCTTGACTAAGATCAAGTAGACTGAACTAATAGAACCTAGAGAGATTAAAAACTGTAATGAAATATAATTAGATAATGTAATGTATATAGTATAAAATAGTCAGGGGTGGAGAGGGGAGAAGGAAGCGTACAACACTGCACAGACTTACTTACACCATGAAACAGAAGACCCAAGATGGAGTGAATGGTTGGCTGGCAGTCTGGAGGTTGGTGGCTTTGCCAGCATCCTCTCCCTCTTGAGCACGGGGCAGTCCCCCGTCGGGGTTGTCCGTGCACCGACTGGGGCAGCACAAGAGCACGGAATTCCCGGGAGTAGGACTGAGTGCCTTCAGACTGGTGTGAGCAGAGCAGCGCTGGTTCAGTGTGCTCGTGGAATAAAGCTGTTGGTGAGCACCCATCAGCATCACTGAGGGGTAACCACTTGGCTAAATCTGAGTGCGTTTCTACAAGGACAGCAAAAAGACCTTTTCTTACCCCAGAACCAGCCACCTCTCGCATTTCAACTTCTTCAAACTTGGGGAGGGAGTAGGTGTACTCAACGAAGGAAATTCAAGCTGAGAAAGTAGGGAAAAATCTCATAAGCACTGACAAAACTATTTCATCAAATACAATAGAGCAAGTTGTGCTCAACTTTCAGAAACAGTGGAAGGGAAAGGGGAAACATCTTAAGGATGGGTAAATTGTAGCAAAGCTGCAAGACACTGTAGAGGAAGATGTTGGACAATCTTCACTGTAGACATAACAGCTCAATCTGTTTTAAAACGTGAGAACCTTTAAAGATCACCTCATTGGATTCTGTTGTACCAATTGTACAAACTTACAAATAATGAGTGTTCCACCCCAAAAGAGCATATATTATTTTACATACATACTTCTGGAAAAAAGGCTGCTTAAATTTAACTGCCTAAGTCTGACTTTATCTGACTGACTTTACAGCCAGCATTTTTGAACTGATTTGTCCGGTCACATAGAGTTTGTAGTATAGCCATAAATAACATTCAGGTTTTCTGACGGGAATACCTAATTCCTTTTAGCTCTTATTCTGTTAAAATGACCATGTCTTAATGCTTCTTAGTGACTCAGACCAGAAGACAAGTGAATGCAATAATAAGAGATTTAGTTATGAGAGCAGTGATTCAAGGAGTCATATTGCTTTCACAGGATACCTTACAATATGACCATGTGTCTGTATTGGCCTTATGCTGACTAAATATACATGTGGATTCTGTTCTGATACCAGCTATAGGGCTTGCTCATTTCTGTAGTGTGAGTTTTAAACCTCACATCTGGTTTTAAAGTTCTCTAAAACATAGTCATTGTGCTTTGGAATTTCTGGGTAAGGTTAGATGAGTTTTGTGGTTTTGATGTAGTTGTAGTAGTAGTAGTAGTGATGTACGTCAGCACAGGGGAACTGAATGCATTTCTGAGAGAAGTTTCAACAAGGATTAAAGGAAAATACCCTGAAACCAGCGACAGGAACAGCAGTGGGGCTGGTCAGCCAGTGTGTACGTGGGCCCTGGGCAGCTGAAAACAGCTCACGCAAAAGTCTGTCCTGCTGCAGGATCAGTATCGGCACTGGGTGTAAAAGCAGCCACAAGAATGAGTAACCGTGACACATCTAACAGCACTTTTTTCACTCCATCTAGAGCTGCTGCCTGCATTAGTATTTCCTGTGGGTTAAGTGGTCACTTCCATCTATGTCTGACAAGGCATTTTTAACTGTTGAAACTCACAGAATTCAAACACAATTTGACCATTTCATATAGGAACAGTTTAGTGGTAGTTTATCTCAAACTGGTGTTTTAAAATGAGTCACTGTTAAGGAAGGAAAAGATTCGTGAACTCTTAAATAAAGTAGCTTAAATATGGACTTACTGCAGATACATTAAGCGTGTGTTATATGTTTAAAACAGAAAACAATAGCAGTGTATCAGTAAAATAGAACAGCTGCAATTATTTTAATGGGTAACCACTCTACCAGGCTATGAATTGAATGCAGATAATTACACTCTGCCTATCTAGGGTCCCTCTGTACTTCAAAATACTGTTTTCCTTCTTCCTGTCCTGTTAAATAGCATTGAGAGCTTTGTTAGAATAGTATTCACTTCTCAGTATGCTGCTTATTCTCTTAAAAGCTTGCAACTCTATCCCAGGAAATGTTCTCCTTGTAAACTATTATGCTCTCTTAATTTATATCCTTCTCAGTACTCTTGCCTCTTTTGCAATATCCACAGATGCAGACATGTAAGATTTGCCCTGTCTTATGTTTCCTCAGATGTTTCAGAAAACAAAACTCTTTTCTGTATTGAGGACACCCACTAATGGTTCTTTTGAACTGTTTATAGTTTTACATATTCTTTCCAAATATAAATCTTACACTGCAGCCTTCAAGCTAAATGTACCCACTCCAATAGCTAAATATTAGGGGTGTACAGCATTAGCCATAAAGTTTCCAGTTTTACTTATAAATGTAAGTCATGTGTCAATAAATTAAAAAAACCAAACCCTTTAAACTATGAAACTTTATGACACAAATCAGCAAGATAAGAGAGGCCATTTCATTTGCTTAGAATTGGAAATTGCTTGTTCCACATTTTTTTTTAAACCACATTAATCTCATCCTCCTCACCTTACTTGGTGATTGCATACTTTCAGCAGAAAATCAGAGAAACGTGCCAAGCTGAACTGGGTGGTGATGGTATATAATCCACTACAGCCTGGCTGGACGATACTCTGGATCAGGAAGAAGATAATGGCAACAGAGATGGCCAGAGCTGTGTGTTTATGACTGCTCCAATATGATTTTTAAAACCACTCTGCGTGGAGTATAGTTGACAAAACGAGCTTACCTGGTGAGAAGTGAAGGATATGCAAATACTCATGCAAATAGTGGGATCAGATAGATACGTGGTGTCAGTCACACTTCAGGATACAGCTCTCCCTCCCTCCCTCTCTCTCTCTTTGCAGGTCCCAGAAGGAAAAGTGGTGGTTCTTTCTTTTAGATATTTAGACCTGGAGAGTGACAACTTGTGCCGATATGATTTTGTGGATATATACAACGGCCATGCCAATGGACAACGCATCGGCAGGTTCTGCGGTACTGTGAAACCAGGTGCCCTTGTATCCAACAGCAATAAAATGTTAGTGCAGATGACTTCAGATGCTAATACTGCTGGAAGTGGATTCATTGCGAAGTTTTCTGCAGCAGAACCACATGAAAGAGGTAATTAACAATTACGTATGTGCTGAAGACAAATATAGCTGCACAACTGTATGGAGAGCCACATTAATGCTTAAAAGGATGTGATGCCAGAGATATTAGGGAGTGTGCTGTTCAATGTATTCACAAATTATCTTGCTTAGCAAATAGCAAAGTATAACTATTTAGCCATTGTAGTTAATCAAAGTAGTAAAGAGGAGGGCTAACTATTGCAAGAGTTGCGGAACAACTGCACCTAGTAGCAATAAGGTAACAGCTAGTCAGTAAAACAGGAGATTGAATTCAATATAGATAAATGTTGCAAATAAGAGGAAAACACCCTAACTTTATGTACAGTACAAGGGGGTCTGAATTGACTATTACCACTAAGGAATGAGATCTTAGGTTTAAAATAGATGATTTATGAAAACAATAGTAGAGCATCAATCCAGTGCTCAATAGGTATAAAAAAAGAAGCAGAAACTTAACAATTTTTTGAGAACAGAATAAAGACCAAACAACAACAAAAAAATTATGCCACTACAAATCCATAAGGCATCTGCATGTTGAATACTGTGTGCCATTCTGATGTTCCCATCTCAGAACAGGATCTGATAAAACCATCAGAAACAATCAGAGACGACAAGTATGACAGAGTTAATGAACATCTTCTACACAGAGACTAGCTGCACAGCATGGACCTCTTCATGCTGGAAAAGAGAAGGTCAGGGGGAGTGTAGGAGAGGTCCTTGAAGTCATGACCAGCATGGACAAAGTGAACGGGGACCACAGTCACTGTCTCTTCTAATACCCAGATGAGCAAGTGGCTGCAAAGGAAAGGAGAGGGTGATTTTTGTCAGTGAGCTGTTAAGTGGTGGAGTGCTGTGCCAGGGGACATTGTGCATTGTCAATTTTTACACTGGTTTAAAAACAATTCGAAAAACATATGAAAGGAAAAATTGTTAGGTATCGTTAAATATAAAGGCAATGTCTTGTGCTTGGGAATGCCCTGAGCTGCGAGAGGCTGGGAGGATGCAGGGAGGTGGCATGCCCCTGCTGAGTGACTCTTTTTCAAGGCTTTTGCTATTGGCACCATAGCAGACTCGACAGGTCGTTGGGCAGACGCAGTGCAGGTGATGGGTAATTTATGAGTCCTTCCAGTTGTATCCCTATACTGACAACTTCTTGAAAGGTATATTAAATATCTGTGACATGATAGAGTTAATTTAATAAAGAAGGTTGATAATCATATTATAAATAAGGATTACATACCTGTTGTAGATTTGTAATTTGGGACTGGGAGGAGGTATGGAGGAAAAAGCCCCTCTCCATTGTGAGCTCTCCGCAGGCCACAGTTCCTTCAGGAATGCCCCTCAGCCCCGGCACAGCTCCCCCACGCGCTGTGGGGATGCTGCTCTAGCACCTGCTGCTCCTCCGACCCTGGTGTTTGCAGGAATGCTTCTCACTCTTTTTTTACCCCCTCCCCTTACTCTAAGTCTGGCATTTTCTCTGGGAATAAGTTTTCCCAGAGATGCCACCAGCTGAGCTGAAGGGCTCAGCCATGTCCTGCATGGCGCTGTGGCAGAGGCGGCCGGAACCACCTGGGAGAGGCCGTGTCTCCCTCACCGAAGCCCCCGCAGTAAAACGAGTGTGTTACGTGGGTTACCTGCATCCCTGTTGCTCTCTGGTCAGCATGGCGCGCTGTACTTGCAGGGGATCAGTACTGTGGGGGACGACTGGAGAAGCCATCAGGGTCCTTCCAAACGCCCAACTGGCCAGAGCGAGACTATCCAGCGGGGGTCACATGCTCCTGGCACATCGTTGCCCCGAAGAACCAGGTAAGGCGCAGCCATCACCCCGCCGGCGCAGCCCAGTTTCCATTGCCGCAAGGACTAACACCGCAGCGACAGCCCGCTCGCACAACACGCTGCCTGCCCTGCACTCAGACAATAAAAATGCTATCTGGCTGAAATGTAAAGTTGGGTAAAGCAATGTTAAGCAAGGAGCGCAGGCACACCTACGGTCCAGCGTACACCCACCATCCTCTTGTGTATTACCTGGCTCACTCCAGTAACTCCTGCGCTTTCTCAACATGGTGTGTCCTCTTCTGTGCACTGGTACATTCCCCTAAATTAAACTTTGTAAAGCATCTGTGGCTGGTGAGGCTTTTAAAACAGATTTTTTTGAAGATGATTTTGTTAATTAACAAAACATCACGCAAATTAAGTTAGGGCAGGTGATCATCTGAGGACCAAACATGATGATGACTAATGCGAGGTTTAAGTCTAACAACATTTGTAGCATTTTCGGCATTGCTGCGGTTTGTTACTGAAGTACCCTGGCAGAGCTGATTGAATTTATTAAAAGCAGAAATTAATTTATTCTGCTTACAGTACAGGGAATATATTCAGATGTGTCCCGCACAGGGATTTTCGATGTACATTTCATAAAGTTTGTTTTATTTCATATTTTGAAGGCTCCATCTCATAAAATGCTTGCTTAATTAGCCAGCTGCCATCAAAGCACATGTTTACCACTTCATTAAGACCTGAAGAGATGTGACGGGAGACCAAGAGGGCTCATTTGCCACACATGGCAAACACAAGTGTGTTCCCTACACTGCAGGGCTAATCTCAATCCTAGCGTCACATTTTCTGGTGGTTGCTGAGCCATCTGCTCTGTACCTTGGCAGGAAGTCTACAATGATTGAGTGTTTTGCTTGCCAAGCATGTTTGGTAGGTTGCTTTTCTTAACCATGTCCAGCTTTTTTAATTCCTCTACACATAAAGACGACTTTCCTCTTAATCTTCTGCTCATGACCGTAATCCTCCAAATCAAAAAGCTGCCCCAGATAAATATATTCCTCAGATCTTTCATACTTTTCCATTTACCAAGATATTTTCTCCCTTGAACTGAAACAGTATGTCAGCTTAGTCTTTCCTGTACTCCTCTTTAATCCACATTCCTTGCTTGCTAGATACAGGTCATTTAACAATCCTAAAGATAGGCAGTGATTTTTAAAACCTTATCTTTAACTGCAGATTACTTTGGTTCTTTCCAAATATCTCTAGATAAGCCTAAAAACTTTTCCTAAGCTTGTAGAGAAGATTTAAGAAAGGCTATATGAGCATAAAAATAATGGTATTACACCCCATGCCTTTTGAAGATCCTGTTCCATAAATCTGCAAGTTTCTGAATATATATTTTTCATGTACTGCAACAGTGGTTGTTTGCATGCAAACGAGGCAGGATTTTGACAGTGGCAAAAGTAATTTTTGAGGAAGTAGTGAATAAGCATCTCTCCCCAAGTGCACATGAAAAGCTGCTCACACTTCCATTTGCCAAAATTTAGGTGCTGTTGTCTGTACTTCCCTTTCACAAGCGTGTGAGCAATAAAACAAGGCACTCTTGCTTCTAATACAAACCAATAATTACTTCATTTGTTGCAGAAGATGGAGGAGCTTCTCATGATGGCGAAGAGCTTCTATTCTATCACTAAATACTTCTTTATTAGTGCAAAGTGCACTTGTGAACAATAGTAAAGTAGATATTATGGCCTGCTGTTTTGCCTGCACGTGGAAAAATTTAGCATTTCTGCTCCCCATTGCATTACTTCTTTCTAGACCATCTTTTTTTGATCACAAGGGTATTATTCAGATGGGTACTTCCATTTAAAGTGCATTTTTTCATCATGACTATAAGGTTTTTGAAACAAGCCTATTACTCATCTCTGAAACCAAGTGCCCCTAGGTTATTCATACTTTATGGGAAACAAAATGATGCCTTACATGTCTGAATAGTGCAAAAGCGTATCCAGGCAAAACTAAGACATCAGGTGATAACAGGCTGTCATTACAATGAATGTAGAACAAGATCATTTTCACCATGGCAGTAAATCAAATAAAGTGTATGCAACGTACAAATGACTCCTTTTTCTTTGTACAGTCTTAAAACATTTAATATCATCTTTGTTTGAGATAACCCTTTAAAGATAAATCCTGCGTATCTACAATCAACACGATTCAGTGTTGTCATTCAAGCCTCATTTGTGCTATTTATGGGAAGGTGATTTAAATAGTGTTGCACTTCATATAAAGAAGCAGCCTAGACACATATCTTACCTCTGTTTCGATCGTGCAGTTATGTTGTGTTTTCCTTCCTTGCTGCACACAACTGACAGAATCATACCGCAGGACTTCATTTCAGAGTTGAAAATTCCATTTCTGTTTTCTTGTACATTGTTTTTCTTTCTTAAGTAGAAAAGTCCAGATAAATACAAGTCATATTGGAGATAACAGCATCAGTACTGGAAATACCAGATGTATACTAGCTCTCACTTACGACTTTGTAAAGCCCCAACATTTATGGAAATTGCGTATGGAAAGACAATTCCTTTAATTACTTACTTTCTCTTGGTTTTAGTCATACTATTTACTAATTGTCTTTCTATCAGTATTTTTGTTTCTGAACTTTTTATTTCTGCATCAAGTCAGCAGCATTGGCAACCACAATGATTCAAACCCTGCTCTTAATTAAGTCAGTGGAACGGCTATTACCAACTTTGCCCTTGCTTTTTCTTCAGCATATCTTGAATGATGCAATGACACTAAAAGCCCCTTTTCTGTGGTTGGTTTGTTTGGTTGTTACAGTTATTTTAAAAGCAGCATAGCACCTAACACCTACTATCCTGTTTTCATTCACTCATAAAAATAACTTCATCAGAAGTTACTTGAATATGTTTCAGAAAAAAATGTTTTATAGAATATTAGAGTCATATGTTGGAGAGAAGTCACATGGATTAAAATACTTTACTCCACAATTAATTGGATTAAGGACTTTTCCATTATGGAAAGAAAAATCAATTAGTACTTCATATGAAGAGGTCACTTCCTATAAGAAGCACTAGTAAATTCTGCGTATCAAAACCTTAATGAGTTATTTACACTTTCCCTGCAGCTAATAGAGTTGAAGTTTGAGAAGTTTGATGTGGAGAGAGACAACTACTGCAGATATGACTATGTTGCAGTGTTTAATGGTGGGGAAATCAACGATGCTAAAAGAATTGGGAAGTACTGCGGAGACAGTCCACCAGCGTAAGTAACTTTCTTGAATTATGAACTGCGCTATCACTACATGCTATTTTGCTAACAGTTCTGTACTAGGCTTCTGAAAGATTTTTATTCTTTTTTAAATTAAATATGACATTTTCTACCTCCAATTGAACTTCCAGGAGTTGCTTAGTATCTTGTCTCTCCCTAGGTTTTCCCTTTTCTCTCTCCCTCTATAACTAGCCCTGGCTCCAACCTGCGTTCTGTCCTGTCCCTCGAGCCTCATTAGAGCACTCTCTAATAACACCAGTACCAATGCTATTGATATAATACCAATATTAATGGTAGCTGAACACTTACATCACTTAGTAGGTATGTTTTGATTATACATACTGAAGTACAAGGATCCCGCTGAACTCTCTCATTTCCCCCTCAGCCACTCCCCTTGTGCTGGTTCCCTGGCTGCTCCCTGCATCGCTGCTTACCATTGCTTCCCTCTGTGCCAAGGCACGTTCTCTCGTGGCACAGACTGCTTTCCTGTGTGTGCTGGGGAGCACAGCAGGCTTTCACCAGGTTTGCTATCAAATTCCCGCCTCCAAATCCCCCCAACAACAGCCCCCGCAACCCACAACTCCCCTATCCCCCCAAAAATAACCCATCCCAAGCCTCCTGCACCTCCAAAAACCACCCCCAAGCCAGCCAATGGCACTGTAACTATATAATCAGGTCTAGCAAAAGTAGATCGTAATTATTCGTACTGTATCGATTTTTGGGTGAGGCTTGTAATTTTTAGCTCTCCTTTCCCATTGTTCCTCTTCCATCAAGCTTCTTAGAGCTGAGTAGCTTTAGAAGATGAAGAGGATGCAAGAAATGCAGACTATTAAAAATAAATAAATTCATGGAAGTGCGTGACTAGACTTACATCTCAGAAGTGGCAGCTACAGCTATTTTGATTCCCAAGAGCAACTAATTGTGGTGCAGGGGGAGGAGGTGGATGCCTCAGTCTTTCTGAGCATAGCTTGCCAGGCTGAGATTTACTCTGAGGGGCTTTTTGTGTTTTTTGTTTGGTTGCGTTTTTTAAGGTTATGTAGTATACCCTCAGGAGACGAGAGGGAGGCAGAAACTCTGTAGGACTCTTTAAAAAGAGTCTTTTTAAAGATTTTTCTTCTCCATGCAGCAGCTATGCAACAGCATGACAGTGCTAGAAGCAGAGAAAGCTTAGACCTATGGAAATTTATTAGAAATTTGGCAAGATTAATTAAGGGTAAGGCTGCACCTGAAATACATTAACTTCAGTCTCCTTCAGCCACCTNTTTTTTTTTTTCCCAATTTGAAGCTTTCTACATAAAGACATTTCTTTTCAGGCTTACATTAATTTCTTTTCAGACCCCCTTCTTGTAGTAAAGTTTAAAAAGCTGCTCTATAAAAAGATACAACAGAGTCTTATGGGTAAGATTCTTCTTTAAGTGCGAGGTAATTCAGGCCACTAAAATGATGCAAGAGGCCAAATTCTAGCTGTAGTTACATACGTGATCACTTCTCTGTTTTCAGGGAAAACTTTACTAGCAAAAGTAAACTATCTTTCCGTATTGCCTCCAACCCAAAGACTGTGAGATGGAGGGAGATTCTGCAAGGCAGAGTTAGTATTGAGTCCTCAAGGCAAGGAGGTGGGTTAGAAGTCTCGGACATTCACTTCCACCTCTTTGCCAAGTGACATTCAGAATTTTTCCGTTTTTGCTTCACATCTGTATTCACAGCAAAGTGACTTCATACTTTATAGCTCAGAGTTTTACCCGGAAACTAAGATGAGTTGTTGCCTTGCAGTGCTGTGGCACTTGGAGTGACTGCAGATGGTCTGAATGGGCCTCCAAATGCGTGATATGTTTCTTTGACCTAAATGTTGTAAGGATCTGTATATATTAGATTAAAAAATCACCATCTTCTGAAGTAAAAACATGTCCCAAAAGGAATTACATTGCAAACACTCCTCTCTCTTTAGACACAATAAAAAAAGTGGCCAGCAGATGACAGAAGTTAGTTACATTACTTAATACTTTATCACCAGGTAGACAGGTATTCCACTGATGAGCATAACATGAGAACCTCCTTGTGACTTTGCAGATCCATCCCTTACAACTCAACTGTTACTGCAGAACAGTAAGGTATTTACCTTCAAGCTACTGTAAAAAAAAAAAAAACCCAAAACTAACAATCTCATATTAGAAACACTTAACTAGTGATGTTCCTTACAAATACCTTCAGTTCCTAACATGAGTGTTTTGTTGTGCGCAAGCTGGATCCAAAGGGCCGGAGCAAATGGACTTTCTTCCTAGTTGAACAGAGTTTAAGCCAGAAGCTTAATGATTAGAGTCTAGTTTGACTTACTCTATATGTAAGTTGTGACATTTCAGACCTTTTCCAACTGAGGGAAGAACTGAACTCCACAAGATCTTGTCCTTCCCTTGGTTCTCAGAAGGCAGTGGTGAACAACACCCCTTCAAGAAAAGGCTGGTGACCTCTAGTCCCTGGGACTTAGCCGCCTCTTTCCAGCTAAAAAATAGCCCAGCTGTGTAAGTACCTTTTGCACTGTATGTCAGGATCTGGTCTTGGCTGACAGGGCAGCGCAAAAGGTTAGTCCCAGAGAGGCAACCAAGAGTGGCTTCCTAAACCACCTCTCAACTGTGGCTCGGCATCTATCCCCACAGCATGTCAAAGCTGTAAATTGGTCTGCCAAACCCCGGTGGGCTTCAAAATACAGACATTTTAATATGGACTTTGTGCAACAGGCAAATAAGGGCAGAAGACTGGGTTCAGACCCAGGCCACATAGCTTAGAGATGAGATTTCACGTTACAGAATGTTAGAAGCGTCCTGAAAGCCAATTTTAGGATAGCGCTGCTTCCTAACCGGAGATCCAATACAGAGCTTGAACACAGTCACTTTCCCTTGCAGAATTGTATATAGGCAGCTTATATATCCAGTGAAAGGGGGAAAATATGGCTCTTGGGGATTTTCCACTAGCTTTGTAGAATTCTCATCAAAATTTATTTGCTGGGTTCAGAAAAACAGGAAGGACAAGACCAGTGATGTAAAAAAAAAAAAAAACCAGAAAGCATGGTGTGTAAGCTGAAGTGTGAAGCAAACCTTCTATAAATACTAGTAGTTTTGTGTGTGACACTAATTATGCAAGGTGGAACTCATTGACCAGCAGCTAAAAATAATGTAACGTGGCATTCCGTAACAGAAACGGTATATGTCCGAAGTATGAGTAAAGTGGATACCTTGAACTCATTTGGTGGTTGCAGAGATCCCACTGCAGACCAGCAGGTGTACCATGTAACCACATACCCGATTCCTAAATATAACCACTGTGATACGTAAATGAATGGTATACATAATAATGACAATTTATTAGGAGAAGCAATTACTCAAAAAACCCCTTCAGACTAGGTCAGATTTTTCAGATTTGCTGTTGTAGCCCTGGTGTTCAGGCAGCAGAACAAAGCTCTCAGGCAGCTGATAACCAAGTGCCCTCCTAAGGCACCGCCTGTGTCAGCGCTGCAGCAAGCAAAGCCTCATCTGTGCAACTACCACGGCATCTGTGTATCTACGCAATTCCAGACAAAGAGGCACTTACTTCTGGTTATGTCAGACTCGGCCATCAGAGTAAAGTGTTTTCTGAAACACCTGCCAAAAAAAACGGGAGATGGTCACAAGTTTTTACTTCAAAGGCCTGATTAAGTGTTTCGACGAAGAACTGCTCAGGAACGCTGTCAGACTTCCTGGGAAGAAACAACACAGTCATTTTAGTAAAACTACAACTTAAAACCACTTTCTATTTTCCTCTCTCCCCACCAAGATTCTTTTGCCCCTATATTTCTTTTTCTTCCTCTTTCCAAAAACTGTGGGTTTGCTTGAAAAATTTTTGTTAATAATTATTAATGAATGTTGAGGCAAGGTCTGTGGAAAGCTCAACAGAATGAGAGAAGCGCTGCTCTGGCTACACTTGCATTCCGTACGATTTTCTCTAACAAGTAGTCTTGAATGAAGTCTCATCGCACTGCATCCACATCCAGAGGCAGTTAGTGTCACAGCAGGTACTATGCAGTTTAAGAACTGAAAACTACTACACTGAACAGTGCTTGTTTATGAAATTTCAAATCCTAAGAAAATAACGCCATTAGCTCTGCAAGGCCTTGGTAATGAATATCTAATCATTGTCAAAAACTGAGCCCACAGAAATAATAACCCAAAACATTTTATTTTTAGTGTTTTTGTTGAAGAATTACAGAATCCAACATTGAATTAATTTTCTTAAGGCATTCCAAATGCATAATATGTTTTTCATTAAACAAATTTAAAAAAACCCCACATTTACTTACCTCTGCTACATACTGAGGATTTCTTTAATGTGTTTTCCCACTGTGTTAATCTAACCCCTTCCATTCCGTGGAAGTGAAGTCTGCAATGAAATCACACAGAAGAATTTAAAGATACTCATATTGACATAACCTTCAGGAATCAGAGGTTTAGACGACTCATCAGAATGATTTTCATAACACCAGTGCCTGACATGCCAGCAAAGAAACATATATTGCACTGTTAGTCTGGGGGCAGATACTACATTCAGACCCATAAGTACACTGAAGTGCTCTCTTTTTTTTTTTTTTTGTAAGAAGAATGCTATTAATGCTTTTTGTCTTTGAGATTCAAAACAATGAAAATATTTTAATTTATTTTTCTATTTCAGGCCTATTCTGTCTGAGAGAAATGAGTTGCTCATTCAGTTTTTGTCTGATTTAAGCTTAACAGCTGATGGTTTTATCGGCCATTATAAATTTAGACCAAAAAAGTTACCCACAACTACGGTTCTGCCTACTACCACAACAGTCCCTGCTACCTCAAGTAAGTTTTATCGCCCTTAATTTTCTTTCTTAGAAAAAAAAATTATTCCAGGACAAGGAGAGGGTTATGGAAAAATGTAATAGAAATTACATTAAAAACTACAGTTGTACTGTTTGTTAGTATTTCAAATGTTGAGGGAATTAATTAAAATTAATATACTCAAGGGAGTATCTTAATATACCCAAGGGAGAATCTACTTAACATTATTCAAAGGAAATCTATCCAGGTGAGAGTTCAGTGTAACAATAACTTGCTACAGCTGAGAGAATTTTCCTGTCTTCTCAATTTTTGACAGTTAACTAGCAAATTCCATAGAAGAATGGATAGGCAAAATTCTTTTGTATAAGAAGTTCCAATTATTTCAGGAAATACTTTTATTTACAAGAACTCTTTCTTTTATACAAGTTAATATGTAAAAATATGACCATATTTTTCTTCATATAGTTATTAAGATCAAACAAAATTGGTACGGAAGCCACCTGAGCCCTCATCAGATTCTGTTAACATCCTGACAACATGACACTCTCCTAGAATTATTTTTATTTTAAAAAATTCAGGGATTGGAACTTAAAGAAATGTGTCACACTAAAAATAAGCTTCCTTTTATATTTAGGACTAGACAGCATATATGAAAGATCAGAGGAGGATTTCTCTGAAGGTATTGCCAAAACTACCTTATTACTGAGATACTGAAGGGATAAATTCTTACAATTTCTACAACCTGAATGAGAAAGATTTAAGATACAGTTATAGCAGAAAACCAAATTATTTATGATGTTTTTGCAACACATAGCCTGATTTGTACTTAAAACGCATCAAAAGTCAGGACAGCAATGGCCTGTCAGCAGGAAACCAAGAAGCTGTGGTGCTTAAATACTGGTAATGAAAGGTATTTAAAATAGATGAAAATAAACATTATAAAAATGAAATCATAACGACCTGTAAATCATTCTGATGTGACTGCTACTCTAATAATAAATAATTCAGCTCTTCTTCACTGTAAAGCACTTCTTAACAAAGTTGTTAGTCCAAACACTTGGTCTCAACTAATCCAGGCTGTCCGATGTCTCACGCTGGATTTGTGGTCATGGTTTTGCCATTGAGTTTTGCTCTGTGCGCTGTTTATGTGTGCACATGCAAAAGAGGTGTACTTTACTAATTAATTCCAAATCAGTTTTTATGACAGCATCAGTTTTAGAAAATAAAACCAATGCAAAGTCATCTGAGAGAGGACCCCAGAGGGAAGGTGTTCAAAAGGCCTCGTCAGGCAGACAGAAATAAGAAGTCCTTTCAATGTCTGGTCAATTATGCACGGTGTAGACGTTTCTGATCTTAAAAACAAACCAAAGCACACCAAACCTCTACAGTTTAATTAAATTTCTGATCAATCATTTGCATTCAGAAGTGCCCAGTTCAAACAGACTTAGCTTCTTGGAAGTCAGACCTGTTCAAACTTGCACAGAACTGCAGGCATTAATAAAATATTTAGCTTTAGTAGGCACTTTCAAGAATTACCTCAGTCTCCATCTTACATAAAAATGTTAGTACTTGAAGAAATAAATAAATTTTATATAATACATTAATAAAATTAATGAAGATTAATCCAGTACATATGGTTAAGGAATTGGTTTTCTTATTTCATTGGATCAAGTCATGCATTTGTCTGTCAATGCGGCTACATGTAAGATGTTAGTCAGGCAACTAAACTTTTAATTCAGATCTTCTCCAATTCATATTTTGATAAAGTACCTTACTTGGCTGTACAAACAACAGGCAGCCTCTACAGACAAATCATAGTGAAGTTAGTCACCAACCAAAATTTAATAAACTCAAAAGTAAAACTTGGAAGTGTTAGCACAAAAAAAATCCCCCCAAAATGAGAGGACCAAACAAGAGTATTTTGTAATGCATAATCCCAGTTTTAAATTTAGAAAAATCAGAGGACCTCAATAAATTTTTGGCAGCTACCATACTGGCATGCACCTGTGCCTCATCTACCTGCTACATTTCTTATCTTCCTACTACAGACACTGAATTGAAAGACTTGGGAAACATTAAATTATTAGGTTTTGTTGTGCTGTATGTAGCATTGAGATAGGAGGTACTTGCCTGATCTAGCAACTGACGCTGTGAGACAGGAAAACTAATTTAATGGCATTGCACCCCACCAAGCGCTAACTGTAATGTAAAATAATAATTTCAAAAATTATCATTTAAAGTTCTAAAAGCTGAATATAGTGTATTATTTCTACATTGTATTCTACAAAGAAGTCACTTTATAAAAAGCTACTCAGCATATAATTAAAAATATATTTAGAAATACACACAGGTAGAAAAGAACTACGCAGACACATCAAGGCAGAAGTGATGGCCATTGAGTTTCACTCCATGACCTGTAGATCTGACAGTAGGACTGAGGCTACATCATGTAGAATATGACTAGATATGCCTCCATAGACAGTAACTTGCTCTTCAGAACACTTTTCTTTGTGGGAGGCATTTAACTTTCTAAATAGTCTCATTGAATAACAATCATGTGAAGACTGACAAAAAAAAAAAAGAACAAACAACGCCAAATCAATGAAAAATATGGGGTCCAGTTTTTAAACTTTAGGTTTGAAAGGCAAAACAATGAGTATGCAGATCTTCTAACAGTCATGGGCATACACTGAAGACAAAGTAATTTTAATGCCATTCAGATGAACCTCAGAAACTTGCAAAATTAAAAAAAACAATCAATTAATTCAATTAAAAGAGAAGTACAAGCATAAATTACTGATTGGAAAATTAGTCAGAAGTTCTTTTTCGGAAAGTATAGGCTGGATAAAACTTCTGCAAAATGCTCCACTCTAAAGAAAGTAAAAAAACCCACAAAGATGTTCTTCATAACTTACTTAGTTTTTCCTGGAAAGCAGAGTTATGTAGGGGTTTAGGGTTTTTTTAATCTGTCAGTTTCAGCTCCGTATTTCCAATAAATATTATGTCATTGACCAATTCCAAACAAATTTGAAAAGGACATAAAAGCCTTAAAAAGACTGCATATCAACACATTACATAGAAAGGCTTTTAGCTGAGTACAGAGACTATTAACATCCGCCCAAGGAGGAAAAAAACCCAAAGCGTATTCACTTGTTTATAAAGAAAGCATTCCCTTTCAGAAAGGAAGTGTCAACCCCTGATATTAAATACATACTTCAGACACTATGTTGTGTTTCCAAAATGTCATCAGTAAAAATTATACAGTGCTACGTGTCATGAAGCTATGTGAAAAATGTAGAAAAAAAAAAGTCAGGAATTTGAACTCTGATCTCTACCATCACAGTACAGTAATTTCAGATAAAAGGCCGCCCCCTCCCTCTGTAGGGTTACTGTAACATTATGTTATGATACTTTAAGTGTAATACTAGGGCTGTATGGCAACAGGCAACAACACCAAACAAGTATCTAAGATCACACTGCAATCAAATGTAAATCTTCTGTAACATCCCATTCTAGAAGGTCATTAGAACAGATACGTAGCTGAGACACATGTGAAAAGACGATGATTGGAGGTGATGGTAGAGAAAAGGAATATTGTTATTGTGGTGTTCATCCCTTGCAATACCAGATCTAGTTAATGTATACATCAGGATTATTCATCTTTCTTCTTTTTGTTTTTTTTTTTTTAAACATATTGCTTTGCATTTGTATCAAATACCTCATTTCAATTTCAATTTACTTTTTTCTCTTCAAAAAGTTGCGAAACCAACAGTTGCCCTGTGCCAGCAAAAGT
Organism: Himantopus leucocephalus; assembly: GCA_003993805.1. NCBI lineage: Eukaryota > Metazoa > Chordata > Aves > Charadriiformes > Recurvirostridae > Himantopus > Himantopus leucocephalus. The sequence goes on from RSEF01000009.1 coordinate 7,690,609, forward strand.
GTAAGAGGAGTGGGACTCTTGAAAGCAATTATTGTTCAAGCAACTTCGGTAAGGAAGCAAATTTTGTTTCTTTTTAATTATTCACTTGGCACTGTGTTTTTAAACCCGCAGGAATTTTACTAGATGTAGTTCTGAGTTATCATTAATGTATGGCCGTATTTCTATACCAGCTTATGTGTGTATCTGACACTACTGTCTGTGTTTTACTCAATACAGTCTTGGAGATATTCTGAAATAGGCACTGCACATATGTCTGAAACAAACATACTTTCTCAATCTCAAAAGCAAATGACAATGGAAGACAGCCTCTTACAGGGCAGTACCGATTCAGTTCCTGTATTGTCACCTCATTTGTCTAACCAGCCAATACACATTTTATGCTGTACCTGCTGACTATTCCACAATTCAGTTTATAGGCTACCAAAATATTTTTAAAAGCAATTAGGAGGCATGGAAGCTTACAAGCACTGCTTTCTGTACACAGACACAAATCACTCAAAAAATGGTGGCTGCTGTGTATCTGCATGGCATTGTCACTGCTGAATTATTCAGTTATGTCTCAGCGTATATTCCCATAATAATACCGGAAGCTTTTTTAATCCCCTATAAAACATGCCTAAAAATTTGATGGGACAACTTCCCTTCCCTCCCCCCCTTTTTGTTTGTTTGTTTTAATCTAACTCTAACTTTATAGCTAATCCCATGAGATTAGAGGAAATGTGCTGTTCGAGGAAAGCAGGGACAGCTTTGCATCATTTCGCTAGAAAAACAGTTGAGGGCTGTGGCTATACCCTGAAGCAGAGTGGAGTCACTGCAGCATGACCCCTTACCGCTCTTGACCACCAGTCTGTTTTAATTTGCAACCAGTATAGACTGGCCCATGACCAAAAGAAGCAGGTGGGGAAAAAAAAAAATGGTCTCCTCTTACTGACGACACTTCAGCTCTTGTGGCTGATGGTAAGTGACACTGTAGAAAACTTGTTCTTTTTCCTCTAGCATCAGGATAATAAATCACATTCACTTTCACCTTTTGTCAAATACTTGAAATTTTTCAGTTGTTTCCATGGCAGGAGTAAGAGTAAAAATATTTTATATGCTACTGTGAATGCAAGTGTATCCTACGGGAAAAACAGAAAGTGTGCTCTTTGTAGAATATGATTTATTCCAAGTTTATTTGCTGACTTTATGAATTTAGAAAATAAGAGCTATTTCTCTTTCATTGTGCATTTCATTTTTATTGTTTCTAGACATATAACTGCAATAACCAGCATTTTAACATCCACTGTTCTCTTTTGCTTGAACTTGAACATTCCCATTTAATTAAAAGTTCTTGATAATGTGCAAATTTACAAACGCCTAACCTAAAATGTGGATTATGCAGGTTTGTAAAATAAATCTGGCTGGTCATACTTGATAACCAAAGATCTAATTGATCCTAGGGTAGAAAAGCTTATTTACAAAAGGTGATCTGAGAAGAAAAAAAATTGCTAATACCATTCACTGTTGCCTTTTGATACATAAAGGTGGCCTACAAGTTAATCTGGTCATCCTAGGAAAAAATGGTATCTTTATTTTCATACTGAGAGGTCTTTGGGAGATATGGCAGTCTAATCTGTAGTCTAAATTTAGCTGAAATCACAAATTTGTATCAGTATCAGGCCTCAGACAGATGAAAATCTAGCTCCCAGGGCATTAACTGTTCCCTGCTACTCATTTGAGAGTGTCACAGCACTGGGAATTCAGCTTTTGGCCAGAACATTTTCAATTCAGCTTCTCCACTGTTTTAAAATTAGTCATTAAAAAAGTAGTATCAAATTGTACTGTTCAATTGCAGTTATCAAAGCCTAGAACTGGGCTTGCAAGAGACTGATACATTCTAGGAACAGTTTTATATTTGGTGCCACCAAAATTTATCAGTAGTGAGTTATTTATTACAGGTGATAGGCACATTTTTAGTAACTGTTTAGTATTGTTTCTTTCCTTATTGTGGACTAATATACTTACTCAGTTTTTATGATGCCTCAAAATTTATCTCTTAAAAAGAAATGTATCAAATGTCTTTTCTTCTAGTAATAACTGGAACTGTAATCACAGCAATAACGCGAGCTGGCAGTCTGCATGCAACAATAGCAATCATTAATGTATATAAGGAGGGAAATTTAGCAATTCAACAAGCCGGCAAGAGTATGAGTGCCAAGATTCTTGTTGTGTGTAAGCAGTGTCCTCTCATCAGAAGAGGTAAGTACACAAAAGTAACTGCTTTTTGTGTGTATAAAAGGCAACAGTTTTGAAAACTGGTGTTTGAAATATGACCACAAAAATCAGTAAAATTACAGTAATTGTTTCTATAATTAGCAACTAATATTATAATCAATTTAAGATAAAATAGTTATCCAGGCTTATATTACATTTTTCAATTTTACTTACAAAGGATTAGACTCACTTAGAACAAAGGAGTTTGAAAAACTTTTCTTTTTTTTTTTTTTAACCCCACGTAATATGAAGTAAAATCTGATGTGATTCTCTCAAAGGAAGCTCAGTTAGATTTTGGTTTTGCGTGTATGTATTTTGGAGCTAGTTTTCATACACAGTTATTTAGAAGGGAAAAACAACAGCATGCAAAACCTAGAAGAGCAGTAGGTCACAGCAAATGACAAAAATCACCATGTTTACCTATTGCTTATCTCCTGTGTATATTTACATCTTCACTGTAGAAATACTAGTAATATTAAGCCAAATCTATACCTGCAAACAGCCAGTACTTCCACAGCTATCTTAAACAGCGTTAGACGGAGTAAATCAAGCAAGATAATGTCCAGTTAAATCTAACAAGGACTACCTATATGGTGTTAAAAGAAATACTCAGACCCTGTTTCATTGAAGTAACTAAGTAAAAAATAAAAGAGTTTTCAGCTCTGCCTCCTGAGTAAACAGGTAGAACAGGAGAACATAAATGGAACCATAGCAGGAAACGGTCAAAATAATTTAATAAGCATCAAAAAAACCCTGATAACATTCAGGATACTACTGGAATTTAAGCGTATTAATTCAAAGTGGGCAGTACCAAAGAGAAAAATCCTTGTTACAAATGAGCTGTTGCTTTTACCTTTAGTTTTCTGGAAACCAGACACCTGTCTGGGAGACATACTAATATCCTTGCTAGAACAAATTGTTTCCTTTTAGGCAGACAATCCCGCTGCCTCCAAACCACACGCTTCTGTTTCTCTTCCTAAATCGCCATGAATGATTGAATAGCCCATTACAGAATAACTAAGCTTTTTTGCTTATACCCCTATAACACCACTGCACACCTTCCAGCCTTGCAAACCCCGAACCCTTCTAAGCCATAAAAATACGCAAATCCGTCCGACTTCTCCAAAGCCAGGGCTTATCACACATTAAGCCAACCTTGCTTGCCTGACTGCCTCTCTATGTATCTCGAAAATGTTTATGTCTTTGGGGGAGGAAAAGGGAATGAAAAGACTTAAGTGCATTATCCCACAAGCTGAGCAAATGAGAAAATATCCAAAAAGAATGAGACACTTCAGGTGTTAGTAGCCAAGTTATCCAGTGTTTATACTACATTTCTAATGTCTTTCAGACTCATTTGACAGTCTACATTTAATTACTATCTCCTATATATTTAATTAGGTAGTAGATGTTAGCTATATATCTCTATATATCTCCTTGATTTTTACATAACTGTACTTTATTGTGTAACAAGCATGGCAAAGGTGGGTAAGGAAGTATAGGTTTTAGGTAGGTCAGAAAAAAATGTTAGAAGGCATTGGTAACAGTGCGAACAAAGAGACCACAGATAAAGAACTACACTTACCAAATCACATTCCGGATTCCTGTCTTGTAATCGCGTGCTCTCCTTTGTAGGTTTAAACTACATCATCATGGGCCAGGTAGAAGAAGACGGTAGAGGCAAAGTCTTTCCCAACAGCTTTGTCATGAGTTTTAAGACTAAGAACTCTAAGATCCTAAATGCCTTGAAAAACAAAACATGTTAAAACTAAAATCTGCAGCTGCATTCTATCATCTCTCTTGAAAAATAATTTTCACTTAGTATAAGTCATGAAAATACAACCGACTGTCAACACTAAGACCATGCTCACCACGTTCTTCCCTCCCACCCACCTAAGCACACCCTGGCACAAAGCGGTATCCCTTACATGTACCTACCAAGAGGAGAACAGATCCTCCTAAGTCTTAAAGCCGAAGATTTGCAGCACAGCCATCTGATCTCAAACATACCAAATTCCAATTACTTGTTAGCTGTTAATTTATAATTGTCCAATTTTTTAAGGAGTTGTTTATGTAAAATAAGAATTCTAAGTGCAATATTTATAGTAACTCATTTTAACTTAGCTTTTTCTCTAAAGTTGTTTTATTACATGGATTTCTGCATTATTATCTGTGCTTAATAAAGTATTTTAAGATTAAATCATACACTGACTAGTTATTCATTATGTGTAAAGTGGGGCAGGCTAAACATAGAAACTTTTTTGATCATTTACATGCTTTTAATGGTTTGGGTCATCCCTAGTACAACTGACACCACACTTCCTGCTGATTAAGGGCCTGATTTTTCTTCCATTGAAGTCAGTGAATTGTTGATTTGAATAGGAACTGGATTTACTCTTCAAAGAAGTAGACAACTGTAAAACAGCACCATGCTTTTTGCTGCTGCTGACTATATTCTAGTTAGAAAATGTCACTGTTAAGTTCTGTATGGTAATCAGAGAGGAGGAAGGTAGGTATTAATTTAGTGGTGGTAAAGCACACACGCGAATAGTTTAGATTTTTGTCTCTACTGCGCAAAGACAGACAATAAGGCAATGCTCAGTCTGGCACCAGTAGTGTAAATAGTAGCGTATCTGTCTAATTTATTTCATTCCTATATGCAAAAGGTTGAACTCGTAGCTATTTTGAGAATAAGGGAAGGAACAGACTGGAAGCAGTTAGGCAGTGTTATAATGTTAAGAGATCTTTGTCAGGCCTGTCTGTTGTACACAGTTGTATGTTACTCTGAAACTGAAAATCTATAGCCAGAGATGGAGGAATAGAAACAGATTATGGGTAAAGATTAACATTGAGAAGTTGAAGAACATTTTGGTCAAAAGCAGATACGAAATACACACTTTTCAAACTGGGTGAAACTTGAACACTAATAAAAATGACATGGATGGAACAGAATTAAGATCCCTTTAAGTACCTGTTTTCCTCATATATAAATACCATAGCAGAGTTCTTTTGATAATCTGTAACCATGGGCAGGAGACTGTAATGAAATACACAGTCTGTATTTGAAGTACTCATTGCTTATTTCAGTAGTGGGATGTGGATTACCATTCTTCTGCAGTTATCGATTCTCATACGTAATGCCAAGAGGTGCTGCCACAGTGCAACTCAGTAGCACAGCAGCGTCTGTTCCAAAGACGTAACGGGTAGCCAGGCAGGAGACACAAGGGACAGACAGAGGGAGGCACAAAGGTACACGAAGGCCGTGCTGGCAGCTCGCATCGAACAGCTCAGTGCTGTAACCACCCTGTACGGATTGCTAGGCCTTTGCCTTACTGACTAAACCAAACCATTTCCCTGTGGAAATGACAGCAACATTTGTTTGCAAAGCAGATGTAATTTTGTAATTTTAAGAATTTAAAATTGTAATTTTAATTTTCCAGTATTGATTCCTATGCAGATTATGGGGTTTTATGCACGGTGCTCTCCGCATTTCTCAGCAGCAGCCTGGGGAGAAGCAACGTGGAAATCATGCTCAGAACTGTCTTGAGCTACAATGATCTATTTTCATTTATGATGACATGACCATCTGTCACGCAACTTTTTTCAGTGAGGCAAGAAGAGTCTGGCAGCCTGCTCCTCCTCTCCCAAATGGGAGGTAGGGAAAGCTCCTGCCTGCTCCTCTCAACACTCTCTTTAGACCAGTTTCTTTCTCAAATCAAAGCGCTGACAGCAGTAGCCCTGCAACAGGGAACAGGAGCCAGGACTTAAAAGACAGAGCGGTGCCATTTTTCTTAAGTAAGAATCAGTTACAAAACACAGGTAACAACTATGACAAATTTTTAAAAGCAGATGTAGTACATTCAAAAATCCAACCTGTACATTCAAAATCCAACCTGCACCCAAACAAAATTATCTAGCCACAATACAATTTCTGAAGTCATTTCAACAGAAATAATAATCAAACCTATAGTTTTGCAAGAGCATAAGGTAAGATGACTTTCTGTAATGAATAGTTTTGGCCATTCTGCTGCAAATGGAGGTAGCATGAAAATTTCTATCTCTGTTTTTCATTCATCAAGGCACAGTTAGCTCTAAGACAAAACAGACATTAACATGAAAAGAAAGAAATCAACATTTTTCCGTAGTCTCAAAAAACCCCACTTAGTCCTTTCATGACTTGCACTAAAATTTGTGCAAAGATAATCTGAATCCTATAGCCAAGTAAACTCCAGCTTCTCCAAACTTTTCTTTCGACATCCCAGTTCAAAGAATTACCACAGAAACCTAAAATTTTGTCTCTGTGCACGTCCAGCACTGTTCTGTGAGTTTGCATAAGATCTCAGAGCCCGAACATCTTCAGACTACTTCTGGAACAACCAGTATTAAATTGCCACATGAGAAAGCAATAGCATGTTTAATACATGAACTAGGAAATCTAAATGATATGACAAGGTTGACTAAATAGTACCAAGCACTCTGTATCGATTAGTAGCCAAGTAGATCGGAAGACTGCAACAGCTTTCAAACAAGGCAGAGATGCAGAGTAGCATACAACTACGGTACTACAGAGAATAAGCTTCTCTCTCTCTGTTATCTGTCACTTTACAGTTAGGTATTTCAGGGACAAATAAAAACTCTGCAACCCCTAGATCCAATCCAAACCCCGCAGAAGTGCCTTGAAATAAGACTGTTTTTCCTAAGGACGTGCCTACAGTGTAGAAGAACACAGTGCCACATGACAATGACCGAGCTAGCTCTGAGTGACTCTGTTTAACATATCGAAAGCAATTAGAAATAGCTACATTAGCATGCTGCTTCATCCAGATAAACACACCCATCTTCCGAGAAGAACTAATCAGCAGAGCCGAGTGCGAAGCAGCTAACACTGCATCTAGAATCCAGTCTAGCTTGTTTGGTACTAGCTCAGGTATCACTTTATGGCACTGCGTGAAGCCATTTAAATGAACTTAAAGTTAACAGGATGGTTCCATAAGGGAAGAAGGTAATAACACATTAATACCAGCTGCCTTCCTTAAACTTCTTAACATGACAAAGAAATTATTTTCAAGACGGTACCTGATATAATGTGTTTCAGATATGACTAATATTCATACAACGACATTTTTCAAGGAGCTTTTATTTGTCTGCTTCCTTTCTTGGATATACACAACATACACAGCACATCGTTCTTATGTTGGTGTTTTATTCAAACATGAGATCTGAATCCAAATACAAAATTCAGTGATACTCTTTGCTTTGAACACAAGAGTTAGCTTCTTATTCACATGAAAAGTCAACAGACTTACCAGAATACCTCTATACTGTAAGACTTCTGGAAGCAGAGTATTAAACCCTAGTTCAGATATACATAATTTCATAGTACAGAAAATATATTACCTTTACAAGAAAGAGTTTTATAAGAATTCCTTCAAAAGAGTAAACATTCATGTAAGCCTCCACTCTATCAACCTCCCAAAATCAGCTGTAGTCAAAGACCACTATGGCTACCTGCGCCTTCTGGACATAAGACCATTTTAGAAGAGCACCATCATAGCTGTGAAATTGTCAATCAATCCTTTAGCTGTCATAAATATACTTATTTTGTAATTAAAAATACAGGAATCTCACATTTCTCAATTACAATTTATCAGCTTGAATTATATATAAGCATATAAAGCCATATAGGACCCTCTAGCACAGAAAATCCACAAAGCCCTTACTGTCCATTGTAAGCAAAGTCAAATCACATGTTGTTTTCACAAAACATAGTATTACTGACCTCAAAAAAATGTTTAGCTTGGCAACAACTGTGGTTAACAAAAAAGGAAAAAAGAAAGACAAGTTTAAAAGCAGGAGATGTAGAACCTGTCTACAGCAGGCCCTTCTAAACTACACCTGTCCAATGACCAGATACAACGTATTTTCTCACAGAAAGAATCCTACTGTGTTTCACAGAATTGTTCAGCATTGCAAACAATAGCACCCACGTGCTCCACCTCTTTTTTGTTAGATCACAGGTTTTTAATAATTCAAATAATTTATCATCCAGATTTTAAAAACAGAAGATACTAAACAGTAGAAGTTCACAGGTTAGTTTTAAAATTCTGTTCCGAATCTTTAACATGTATAGTAAAATGTACTTTTGAGGCACGGCTGAAAAATCCAAGCAGGAATTGATTGTCTTACATATAACCATAAACATTCAAGAAATGGTTGGTCTATTTTGAGTTGAAATTTCAATGTTCCCACAAAAGGGAACAGTCTTGATGATTTGATTTTCTGTATTCTATAAACGTGAGTATACAGTCAATGTTAAGATACAAAACTTGGCACTAGAACTGCCTCTTTCGGAGCCATGCAGTCTTTGCATGCACTGTAACCTACAGTCAAACAGAATTTCCAACTGTGTTGGAAATTTTCTATTATTCTATATCTGACTTTTCTATTAAAAATAAACATAGGCTGGATTTTTGTTTTAAAAAGCCTATCTTCTCCCACAACTTGAAAAACAAGTATCAAAAAGGAACAAACAGCAAAAATAGAAGAAATAAACACATTGTGCTAGTTATGAAGCTCTGACACCTGACAGCCACAGTCTGGAACATTAAAAAATTCCTATATACAACTTTAATATACACACCAAGATTAAGAGTTTAAGAAAATTACTGTATCTGTTTTTGCATTTATTTCCACCACTTGTGCATCTAGTTGCAACTCATGCAAATGCATTTTCAAATGTATTATTGTGCAATAATCTTCTTTTCTATTTGGTCTGGCAACAGAATTAGGTCAGTACTTTCACCTACAGGTATCTAAAAGTACACACTTTTTGTTTACAAGTTAGGCCTTAGTTTCTTGGATAAAACATAGCATATTTAGAAGTTCGAAAGCCAAGCAGGTCTCTCATTTCATTTCGGAATTTTGACAAGTCTTGCCGCAGTTCATTTAAGTTTTCCACAGTTGCCTGATCCGTGCTCTGCATCTTCTGTCTCATGGAAGTCAAGTAACGGTGGACTAAGCAACACATCACCTTTTGATAATTCTCATCTCTCTTTTGCTTCAGATTTCTCCATTCCTTTAAACAAATATTACACACTTACTACGGAAAAGTGATTTTTGAGCCCCAAGGCCTGTATACAATTATACAGAGAATAAATAGGAACAAAATAACAAAGCTATTTTATAGATACATCCTTATGTGCACAAATGTACAATGCATGTAAATTGTCAGCAAAATTTAAATTAAATTATCATCTGCTGTACCAGCAAAATTGAAAATTTTTAATCTACCTGGCTTGGTAATTGTCCTACTAGCAATTAAGAGTTCCATAATCCTGAATGTTTCTCAGTGCACACTCCATCAAGTCTTTGCATTTAGTTTATTTAATACTATTTTTGTCAGCAAGAAGATGCAAAATTACAGGATACAATAAAAACATTTATTTAACAAAAAAAAAAATCCCTCCCTCCAACGAGAGGCTTCAGTGATCCTTTTTGGTTATTTGACACTTCTGTAATATGTTTAAAACCAATTACCTTCCCCAAAGAATACTGCAACCTCACCATTTTTGAGATTAGCACATACTTCCTTGAGGTTTCTGTGAGTTTTCAATCAAAGCACTTTTTCCAGACTATTTCTGGAGGAATTGGGTGTTGGAGGGAAGGGAGTTGAAATTCCCAAAACTGAAAGTTAGTAGAATCTTACTTAAGTAGAAATAGGTAACATTTACTTGTATTTGGATGCAACACACATTATTCTATAGTTCCTATTTATCTTAGTGGCACTCACCATGCGACAGGCAGCTTCATGCAGCAATTTGCTGATTCATTTTAGCAAGTAGCACCTTTCCAGCTTCAGAGCCTACAGCTTTCCCAATCATTTCTTACCTTTAGGCTGTTCTGACGTTTCACTTTGCCACTTGATGTATGAGAGCAGATCCATTTACTGAGACTGTTGAAAAGATAACAGATAGTCTTGGGAGAGGGAATAACATTGAAAGGTGGAGGTAGCGTGCATTTGTCATCAAAGTAGCTAAGCCAAAGCTTGGCACGAGCAAACTTCCATTCCTTATCTTCATGATTCTAAAGCATCAGAAACATTAACAGAGATCAGAAGCAAAAATATTAGCAGGCTATTTCATAAGTTTTATGAAACTTTTTTAAAAAACTGACCATTATTTAACTTTGATTATATAGTATTATAATATATAGATTATACAGTATTTTAATAAATTTGTTTTAATACACTAATATTAAACAATTAAAATACAAAACATATCTCTTCCATTCACTATATACTCTAGTGTAAATATAAAATTCAGCTATGAAGCTGTAAACCCCCTATCAAATACCCAAGCACCACACCTTATCAAGAATAGCACCTTGACTTGAACAGCCATTGTATCAAGAAAGTCTTCAATTCCCAGAGGCCAAAGCCTTGCACATGTTCAACATACAGAGTACCCCATTTTATTTGGATCAAAGTAAATAAAAAGTTCATATTTGAAGGAAAGATGCCCCTTGTAGGCTCAGAGACAGAGCTTACCCATGGAGGTCTGTAGATTAGTCTACACATCGTAAACAGAAATTTGTATAAAATCCAAAGATACAGCTAGCAATTATTGGTAATTAATCAGAAAGCACTTACTGCTATCAGCTGAAAACTTTTATGAAGCATTGCCACAAGGAGTTTAGTTAATACTATCACAACCACCACATTGTAGGTACCAACAATAACAGCACCCACAAAAGACTGTAATTCTTCACCATAGCTAAAACGTGTGACAAAGATGGCTACGTGTGCCAGGGAGAATATATACCAGAACAGAGCAAAACATGTCCCAATAAACCTACCAAAAAAAAAAGAGGAAAAAAATCCAGTTAGGTAAAGCAAACAGTTAAAATTAGTTTACTTAATGTAAATTGTTTAATTACTAGGAATTAAGGGCTAGAACAATTCAGCTATTTCATAGATATCAAACTCACGAATGGAATGTGTCATTGCTCTGTTGTTCACAGAAAATCCCCGCACAGTCCTTTTCTTCATTTACAGTAAATCCTTTATCATAAAGTTGTGTCAATCCAATTGTGAATGAGAACAGGACAAGAAGAAACATGCCCAGAAACTTTCCAAAGTCTTGTAGCATCTGCCCCATTGAAATCTGTGAAATAGATGCATTTCCAATTTTAGTAAAACATGTAGTTATTTTTATTTGTATTCTCTCCTTCAGTCTCCAATCACAAAAAATATGTCTATTTACATTTTAAATGTTTAACTTAAACTTTAAGATGCTAAACAGACCTCAAAATCAGGAGGTACCCTTGTGCCATTTTTCAGTGAAAAATTCTAGATGTTAAAAAGAAAAATTAAGTAGTTTTAACATCACCTGATGAGTTCATATCTTTCAATTAACTACAAGCAATAGTACATACACCTTATTCTTTATTTGTAATACCAATGGTAACAAGAAACTCACAAGTCAATAGATAAAAGCAGAAAATGAAATGCATTTGAGCATAAATACCATCACAGAAAGTTAAGAAAACACTTAATAAGGACACTGAATTAATCAAAACATTTGGAATCATAATTCATCACTCATCAAGAACTGGTATACCAAAGCCTATCTGCAAAACACAGAATTAATTCACTGTATGTTTTATGTAAGATTTTAAATGTACACAATGTGTAAGTATGTAAGCACATAAAAATTGAAGGGTGCAAAGTACAGAAGATATGACACTAAATTCAGATCATTAGTTTCCATTTCAAAATATCCTATACAGAAGCTTGCAACAATACAAACACACCATCTTTAAATAAAAATTAAAAAATTCTTGTGCATTTTTCCAACCCAGAGAAGAGCCTGACTTGCTTTTCTATTAAGCACAAATTTTTAACCCAGACACAGCATAAACTGTTTACAGCATTTAAATTACTCTTCCTACAAATTTCTTCAGAGACCAATATGCTATTATAAAGAATGCAAATATATAAAACAGGTTCGGGTAAATCTAATCCTCTATATAAACTAGTGTGTGGAGAGCCTAATCCTATATGAATCACAATCTGCACCAAACCATAGTCCAGAATTGTATCACTAATCAGGTTTTGCAAGTACAAGTTTACTGGGAGATGAAGTGCCAGCTCCTGCTCCCTCCTATGCTGCTGGAAACTCACTGAGTACCACTGTTGCACAGCAGATTCTCTCAGATTGTTTGCAGTTTGCCACAGACATGGAGAATCTGCAACTGCAGGCAGAGCTATGAAGTAATTATACCATTTGGTCAGAGGATGAATGTCATCCTCATCATACTGTTTCATCACATCTATCCTTTTTAAAGAAAAAAAAAACCAAACCAAACAACAACAAAACATTTACCTGGTCACAGGCAAGAGAGACACAAAGCAGATGAAACAGGAATGCGCAAAAAGTGCAAACCACCCAAAACTATTTTGTTTGGAATAGTGTAATAACTATTTTGTTTGGAAGAGTGTAATAACATAGCCCAAACACCACTTGCTTTCTCCATATAGTCATGCTATTCCTTTCGAAGTATTCAGTATTTGTAAGCATTTGAAATCTAATGATCTAATCTAGGGGAATATTATTCTATTTTCTGTTAATAGTAAAAAACCACTGCACATAGCCAACTTAGAAATCTGTATTAAAATAGGTTTTATTACTCAATAAGTAAAGTAACTGAATGCTTAAAAATAACTGTAATAGCCAAGACAACATAGTAGCTGCCTTCCATCCCCCCACACTGTTGGGTTTCCAGGCCATATTTGATTACCACCATTTGAACTTTGTGACCTACTTTCAGAAAATACTGTAAGAGTTGTTGCACAAGATGTACCGGCCAACAGTAATAACATAAGCTTCAGTGTGCCACTGAATGGGGTGACTGTTGACTGTTTTTATTTACTTGGAAAATTTCATAACATAGCCTCCTAATAAAAAACTTGTGAGAGATCTAGTACATAAATAAATATGCACATTAAACAGTGAATCTTTTTAAAATGTGGAGAGACTTCAGTGTTCAATCAATATGTATAACAACCCTAATGCTTACTGCAACATTAAGACTTTAAGATTTTTTTCAAAGTATGCAAGTACATTTCCATTTAAAAATGTATAAAAGAAAAAATACAAAAATAATTAACAGCAACATAGTCACAGCCAGAGAGAAAACAGCAAGAAGGAAAACAAACAAACAAAACTCTGAGAGGAGAAACAGGCATCTTCCAATAATATTGAAGTGGTTACAAGAACTATGAACATTCTTTTTAAAGCACTTTTTACAATGATTTTAAAGAGACCAATTTAAGCAGTGCATTATGTTTCTTTTCAAAGAAGGACTATTCTGTATGAAACAAAAATATTCTAAAAGATAATTATTTGCACAGCAAGATTAAATACTCCAAGTCATTAAAATGAGCTAAACCTTCAAGCTGGAGGTTTTCAGTTAGATCTTACAGCCTTGATACCTAGTGATCTGAGCCAAAATTACTTATTTCAGAATGTCCTTTGGTAAGCTCTAGTTGCAGAGAGAGTTAAAAGAAAAATGCTGCTCCCAAATATTTATTCTGCCTTTATGCTTAGCAGTGATAGTGTTTCTTGCAGGAACTTTTCAGATCATCCTCTTGACATAAAGCCCTTAAAACTAGTCCTGTTCATAAGAAGAGAGGACAAAGCCCGGATTTGACCTATTAGGACATAATTCCATCAGTATAATCACTAGATCACTACCCTATTTATTACAAGTGTATTTTCATTCAACAGACACTTGCAAACTCAGTGATGATGTTGTCAACCAGCTATATTAACTAAATCCTATCACTATCAGGGGGAAAATAAATAAATAAAAATCAACAGTACAAGAAAGCAGTGATTTGTCATCACAAATCTCCCAGAAGTCAGGCCAGAGAAGCTGAAACTATACTTATGCAAAGCTTTTTTCAGTAAGCTATGCCTTTAGTAACAGGTGCTTTAGTTTGTAAGGGCTTTTCACTGGCAAAGTAACAAAATCAGTCAGTGCTGAGGACTCAAGCTGAACAGAAAAGACACAGAAAGAAAAAAAAATGTTGCTAGTGGAACAAGAGGTGACTTCTGCTCACAATATTTTTTTAGAAGGAAGCTTTCTTCCTCCTTTTAATCTAACGAGGATTAAAGGAGGTAATTGCATCCTAAATGTGATGTCTTAATAATAGTCCAGGGTCCCTCCCCTGCCCCCAGAGGTACTTGACTTTCTGTATAGTGTCATATTGCACCTTTGGGTCCATACAGTTTATCTGAAGTTTATCACGATGAATAGCACCAAGACTAAGATGAGAGACGTGCTTAAGAAAAGAAACCAACTAACAAAGCTTAGAAACTGTTGTGGTCTCTACTGTTTCAGCATCACAACACAAGACTGTTAATGCTTCCCCCCCACCATCTCTGGATGACTGAATTAAATGTTCTACACAAGTAAAATGTGTAAAAAATACTGTCAGTATTAGTCACTGGAAGACTCCAGCAAATTCCTGTTCTCCCTTCTTATAACTGGCTATAAATAGACGACTATTTCAATACTCTTGAAATATTTGTATTTTTCAAACCAAAGCAATTTGCCCAATTCAACTCAACGTGCAACTTCAGATCACAGACATAAAAAGAAAGGCTTTTTGATTACTCTTCCTTGCTACACACCTCATTCATCTGTCTTTTAGAGATAAGAACTTAGGATGATCATTTGCATAGAACTTTACAGGGAGAACCTGATCCTTACAGTTTTCAAACTGCAGACACTTATGCAGTATGTTAAGCTAACAACAGATGAAAACAAAAAGAGAGCATAGGTACAGTTACCATAGAAAAATATTACAAGAAAGTGAACTACGCTAGGTCTTCCGTTCTTTTTCTTAACTTTTTCCATCTAAATCAACATGTTTTACATGTGAGATTAAAAACCCAAACTTCAATGATATTACTTTTTTCTACTTTTTACTTTCTGACTTTCTTACTTCCATTTTTTCTTTTTCTCTTTTCAATAAGAATCTTCATAGCAAATTAAGATCAAGTTTAATATTTTCTCAAGCAGTCATGATATTCACCTGGAGCGGTCCCAGAATAGAGCTGGTTGTGTACATGAAGAAGAGACGCAGGTAACTAAGAACATTAGCAAAAGCAAAAAGACCTTCTGCCACTAGGGTAGGATGGAATGCATCCCAGTCCTTCCTTTCAGCGTAATCGTGAAACTGCAGTATAAAAAAGACAAACTGAGATCACTGACATTATAAATACAGAAAAGCACCCATCCACCGTTCCCTACTTCTGCCTCCAAAACAAGCAATAGCATAAAATAAATTAACACATATGATTCATAGATGGCTTACCTCTTTCAGGTATCTCATTCTTTTCAGACAAAGGCATTTTAAAAGCCATTCCAGAAGGAGCCAGACACCAGATGATTTAAATTCAACACCTAACTCTGCCGCTCACTTGCTCAGCAAACCACTTATTCCACTGTTCTGCCTTCCCTTCTACTGTTTTGCACTGTTTGGTGAAACACAGGCTTGTGTACTTTATAAACACGTGCATTGTGTAGTGCAATAGGCTCAGTCAGAAACAACATTAAAATGCTGCAAAGAAAACACATGCAATTGCAATGTGGTGACAGCTGGTCTTAATCAGTTTTAGAAAGATTTAGAAGGACTTAGGACCTGGGGTTCCTTCAGTGGATTTTATGAATGATTACAGAGAATGGAAGTCACAAGTAAACTGTTGGCGTACACACATCCTTAAAGAATATCCACTAGGTACTATTCAACTATTCACACAATATCCACAGATCCCTAACTTTTGGTTCGCTGAAAACATTCTGCACTTATATCACCAGCTTCTGCTGTCTCAAAACGGACAGCCAAAAACTAAGAAACTCAGAGCTGCTTTAAAATAACTTGCCTGAAAGTGTGCTGCACAGAGATAGCAAGAAACAGGGATAACCATGTTTTTATACATTGCAATTGCATGTGTACAAATCCTTCTGCTACAGAGACTCTTATTTCTTACAGCTTCAGTGCCTACAATATGGACCAAAGATAGTAAACCAAGCATTTTTATTTGGTTTTCTAAATAAACTATAAAAATAAATTTTGCCATATAGAAGTGGCAAAAAAGCCATCATGTGCCTGTTTACATAGGACAGGAGTCCTGCATCTTTGAAAAGGTTATAATTTAAATTACTAGGGAAGGGCTATTATCTCAACAAAGGAACTACTACTACAAACATGCTGGTTGCAAAGCAAATGGTTGGGAAGGCAGCCCAACATGGCATTCTCTCTCTATTTTTTCCAAGAAATGGAGCTTTTCTTTCCAAATGATTACCAGCCTCTGAATCAATGCAAGGATAGGGAAATGAGCCAAACACCAAGTTGGGAAGAACTGAACCAGTTTATTTCCCTCCAAACTGCCAGACAGCTGTCAACTCACAGTTTGCAATACAAAATAATGGTGCTACTGCACTGGCTTGAATTTTGCTAAAATATTCATATTCAATTGGTCTGGCAGCTTGCCATACGCTGTGCGGCTAACAACACAGGCAACAGAATGGGAATGATGGTTTTCAAAACTTCTATCTTCAATCAAATCCAGATGGCTTTTCACAGAGAAAAGATAAGGCTCCTCTATCGTCTCAGGGCTTTTTTCCTTACTACAAAAAAAAAACAAAAAACAAACCAAACCAACAAAAAACCCCACAAAAAACACACCAAACCAAAGAAACCACACCAAACCTAAAACAATTAAAAAAACCCTGCGACCACCTATCACATTTGAGCACATGTAATCAAAAGCTAAATAAAACTTCCTGTAACAAAAAAAACTTTAGGCAATCTGAACACAGAGATTACTATTAGCTTTCTGCATAGTACTGATCTATGGAATCGGGTGAACTCAAATGCAAAATCAGATGAGCTGTACAGGGAGACTTCCCCAAATGAGAAAATCAAGCCATCTAGAAGACCAGCCAGTTCTTACAAGGAAGATAATAGCTCTGTTTGGGGTCCCCGAGTACTTGGACACATCTTGATGCATTTTCTAACCCCCATTTGCCTCATCAACTTCCTTTTCAAGCCCAAGGTGCAACAAGGCCAGCGATCTTGACAACTACACAGCATATGCCACATAGTACACTTAACTCGGAAGCCTAAACTGTATCCACATAGTAGGCTATAACTAATGTTATACACTTAACTGCAACATACTACTACTAACATACCACACGTAACAAACATATCTTCACGTATTTTGCAGCAAGCTACTAAAATCGTATTTGCCCAGTCAGTCCCAGTGGAGCTTTGGATCTATGAAAACGGGTGCTCACCTTGTTATGGGCAACTACTTTGAGAGCAAAAGTTGCCAAATACAGGGAATTCATGACGAAACTAAGCTGATTACGGGATTCTTCTAGAAAGTCTTCTAAACCATCATACCAGAGTCTTTTAACATCTGACCACACCATTCCTGCAGGAAATAAAAAAGAAAGCCGGGGAAGTCAAGCCATCACACTGAACAGGTTCTACAACTAAAACACTTTTGACTGGCTTCTGTAAATGACATATTAGCAGAGAGAAAGAAGCAGAGTAATCAAATAAATTTACTAAAAGCATTGCATTGGTTTACAAGCATTAATCATAAGGCAACAAGATATTTAACCTTTTCAAGCCTATTTTCCAACTAAGAAACACATTCTCCAATAAAAAAGGGCATGAGAGGAAAAGAATAGGAGAAAAATTGGACAGGAAAAGGTCAAATTTAAATAAAGGTAGATGGCTAGAATACAAATGCTTTTTCTGAATGAAAACTATTCACCTTTTTCCAAAAGCACTACAGAAACCATTAGATTGATATATAAGGCATCAAGTATTTTTTGGAAGTGTGTAGGTATTATAAAATTTCTTTAAAGAATAATCAGCTCAGTAACTGTTACTGAAAAGATCCAAAAAGTAGAAACTTTTCCTACTGTAACTGATATTAAATAACATTAGCGGAGAAAAGAGACCATGACTTCAGAGTGCAAAAAGCAGAAGTTTAACCTACAGCAGCAAACATTTAAATATCCAAGATCTTTATAGCAAAATGAATTTTACCATTGTTAACCACATCTGGCTATGCAGAAAAATACAGTTGCTAAGAATTATACTGACTGAATGTCTCTTACAGACTTGACATTTTTATAAAACTTTAAAGGACTGTTAATGGTACCTTGGATTTCTACAAATGATCACATATTTAATGGTTTTTTGAATACTATGCATGCTACTATATTTAGGACAAGAAAAGCAGCATGGTAGTTAGAAACAGTTATACTTGGTTCCGCTTCTAGAACTTTGCAACTTCTCTAAAACTGACCCTGTAAGAGTGAGATCCAGTGAATGAAAAAAAAAGTTCAGATACTTATGCATGACTTTATTTGTTCAATCAGCTTTACAGGAATGTTGGAAGACATAATAAAAAAAAAGTGTGCTGTGCACTGTTTGTTAAAAGACATATAGATCTCTCTTCTTCCTGGTTATAAAGAAAATATTTCTCAACCAGAACCTCTGTGGCCCTCCATATGATCGCCATGTATTTTACTCTAAATTTGTTACAGAATCAAATCTTCTACTTGGAGATGTAGAAGATGCTATAATTGACGTAACTTACACACACAAGAATTTGACTTCTGTTGCTTTATTTTGCTGGGGAAGACAATTGTATGATTTAAGCTTGATAACTTGAAGAATTACTGTATTCATTATCTTCGAAAGTTAATCTCGTAGAACACAAAACTAGCTGCTAACTTTAAATGTTAGACATTCTGCTATGGCCATTTTGACACTGATTTTTAGAAAGTATCTTAATGGGACTATGGAAGACAATAATGTAAGTAAATCCTTGTTACTTTGTTCTCTTTATTTGAATTGATTTTGCCACATTCTAAATACATTCTTTTCAACTTGCGGAATATTTGTAAGGAAACAGTACAACATGTGATTACAAAATAGGTATTTAAGCTATAAATGCAATTACTATTTTAAAAAATCTTAAGATTCAACAATGTGAAAAACAACCTGATTTTAATGATTTATGTTATTTATGGGTCATTTTTCAGTCCTGTCTGAAATCCACGTTAAAATACTACATGAAGAAAATGAATGTTTCTATGGCCTTCCATTAAAATTTCTAAGACCACCATTCTGCCTACATTAGATTTGATGGAACAAAAGAATTTCTAAAATCAGATATTGAATCTCAAAACAAAGAAAGAGTCTGTAACACTGACTTGTACTCTACATCTGCAGCTTTCAAGTTTCTTTTAAGACCTGCATGCGTTTATATGTGGAGTACTGGGTATTTCCAAAATCTTGCATCTCAACAAAATCTCAACAGTTTTAGTATAGCTAAACAACGAAAGGAATCACCATTACAACAAAACCCACACTAAAATAACAAACAACCCACAACTACTTGGATAAAAACTGTGGTGTTTTCAACTATATCACTGTTTTTTAAAAGTCCAATCAATCAAATAATACATATCTAATTACCTTGCATTAAGGTAAAAGTTTCCATTAATTCCTCTACCAAATTTTTATGTCTAACGCAAACACATACCAACCACCCAAAAACATCTTAAAAGGTTTTATGAATTTCCAGCCAAAACAAAAGTTCACAAGTACCCCACAAAAATTATACCTGTGCTCCCTCTACTGCATCAACCAGAACTAACATGTGTCCTTTCAGGTACAGTTATGATAATCAGTGACAATGACATACGAAAAAGGGAAATTATCATACGGCAGAAATAAAACCTGTTTCTGTGTTTCAAAACAAGGATGAGGTAAATGCACACCTTCAATTTATTAGACTAAGATGGAGTATGCATACATACGTATGCATAGATAAACATACACAACATACATTTTTTTGTTTAAATAATACGCCAACTCTGCAACAAACCTGAATTGTATTATTAGTTACTTCTCAAATCGAGCATTACAGATTTGGTCATGAAAGACTGAGTTGTTACTTATTGTTGATGGCAATTTTGTATATATTCAAAGTGCTCTCCCTGAGCACAGCAGAATACTATAAAAATTTCATGTTTACAACTATGAAAGAGATTTTGCAGAACCCTAAATTTTGGCAATTTTTTAAAGTTGGATTAGTCCAACAAAAATGCACAGAATCCTCCTGTTCTACCTAGTCAGAGCATATTGAAATAGAAATGAAAACAGTGCAGGAATTGATTTTATGACTGTAACTGCATGCTTACTCCGACTATTTACAATCCAGAAAAATTATAATTAACTTGCATATAATGCACATATAGTTTTAATCTGCTTTATGATAACATAAAGATCTTAGCTAGATTTTCAAAGAAACAATAGCTTTACTAGTAATATTCAGATTCTAGCGTAATTCCATACATCGACACACAAGTAATTACGAAGCTCAGATCGTTCCTACTACTTTTTTATAGAATTCATAGAATCATGGAATATCCTGAGTTGGAAGGGACCCACACGGATCATCAAGTGCAACTACTGACTCCACACAGGGCAACCTAAAAGTTAAACCATGTATCTAAGAACATTGTCCAAACACTTCTTGTAAAAGACAGCTGGAAGAAATTCAAAGTTTCATGGATTGTTGGCTGATCAAAACACAAAACAAGTTTGATTCACAATGATTAAATCACCTACATACTAAATAATACTACTTATTCATGAAAAATTATTGGAAATAATCTCAAGCGATGTCTGAATTAATTTTATTCCTCAGCTTTACACCAAGGAAGACTAGTCGATGACAGGCTCTTATCTTTTACAAAACTTTTAATCTGAGGAACACACTTCCTTTGCCTTCAGGTTATTTTTCTTTTTCTTTATTTCTTTTTTTTTTTAGATTAGAATTTTAAAATATCTAGGATGATACACAGATTTTACATTATTTTTTTTTTTTTTTCGCACAACGGAATCTCACTTGCATTGTTCTGAATGGTACCAGTCCTTCCACATTCCTCCTCCGTTAGATCCTACAACATTATGTTTTTGATACTTCACTTTCTGTGATAACTAGAGATTGTTTTAACATTTCACATCCCTTCCTCAAAATGCGTTTGTTTTGTTTTCCTGTAACACTATCCTCCACACAGTAAACTTCAATCAATGAGTAACGTGCTAATTTCATAAGAAGGTAATACAAATCCTTATTGTTCTAGCAAAATCAGCAATTGTCATCCAATCTACTTAAAACATACTTACCAATCAGCCATATTATCAGAAGATAGTCTATTCTCTCAAGGGCTGGTCCCATTGTATTCTTCTTATTCTCATTGTAGACAAGGGAGTACAAATTAAGTAATAACAGAAATGTGAAATATGAAGCTCCATGAATAATAAACTTCATAAAAGGGGTGTGAATTATTCGACCTACTCGAGATTTAGGGGCTAACAAGTAACACAGGGACAGAACTGGCCAGAAAATGCCAACCATCAAAACGGTCAAAATTTTCTTGCATGTGTGCTTGCGTCGATAGCCTGCCATCTGTCCAAACCATACAGTGTTCAGAAACTGCTGGCAGTTAGACTGAGCAACAAACTGAGGGGGGAGAAAAAAAAAGAAACAAACAAGAAATCAGTCGCAGGTTTCTTAAGACAGATTACTAATTTATATTATTAAAATTCATTTTCAAACTATGTGTAGTCACCAACAAATGGGAAAAGGCAAGAATATTAAGTTGAAATGATTATAAGAGAAAAAAGTGCTATGGACCCATTATAATTAAAAACATCCATTATTTTAATTTCCTCCTAAAGCCAGCAACTAAACTTGAATTATACATACTAGACTTCTAATGTTTTTCAGGTTAAGAATGAATTTTGATTTCTGATTATTTAGAAATCTAGCACATAAATAACATCATACCTCAGCTCATTGTTATAAAATACAGTGACCTTATCTAAAGAATAAGATACCGTTATTGTAAAATACTATCCACACTGTAAAACACACCACCTTGTAAGATGGCCACTAAAGTGGCCAAGCAGATTTATACATATCAGTTGTTAAAATCATTATGGCTCCATTCAGCAGGGTTAATTTTAAGTAAGAGTAAGCTATGTTGTATCAGTCCCAAAAAGAACATTTTGGTCTGAAGGTCATGTAGGTTTTGCAAAGGTAGTTTCAAATTTCAGATGCTTATTTGCATGGAGTTACAAAAGAATGTGTTTCACCAGAAGATGGTTTGTCATCTAATCTTAAAAATATCAACAAAAAGAACCTTGATGTTATCTTCACATTTCAGAAAATATCACAAAAAACTGTCTCTATAGTTAACCTGCCAGGAATAAAACATATTCTGCAAAGATACTTTCCTCATACCACACAAAAAATGTTGTTATTCTCCAAACACTGTGGTAAAAACAAGCTATGCTCAAAACCAGAAGAATACTTCAGTATGCTTGTTTAACGCATACCAGAAATATGTAATGCTCGTTCTAGGACATTCCATAACTATGGCTTAGGACTTTTAAACACTATGTATTTTAACAGTTTCACAAACAGTTTAGGGCTAGATACGTAGAACAAACAGAATTATAATGCCTTCCACAAATGCTAACTGAAAATGGATTTTGCATGGAAAGGAAACTTTCTCTCTGTCCCCAGTTCCTGTACCAGAATCCCACAAATGGCCATTTGCCTTCTCGTACAGCAAAACTAGAGTTATAATTTGTCAACGGATAAAGACAACAATGACCCGCTGCATGAAATAAGTTTCATACTGATGGTATAAAAAGGTGCTACTATTCTGGAACAGAGACACTATTCAGTTATACCAGCATAGGTCTAACATAACTCTGAACAGCACGGACAAGGTCTGAGCCAAAGCTGAATAGCTAATAACAACTGAGAAAATGATAAATCACGTATGGCACCTAAGAATCCGTGCTTCCCTAGGCAAGGACTTAATGAAGATCTGAACAAATAATTACCACTACCAGAAATGTTCATAAAAGAGCAGTAGTCTCTACTCCAATACTGAAAATACTACATTCTTCTCCACAGTAAATACTAAGGAAACACTCAGTATCTTGCAATATTATTTCCTTGTTTCACATGCTGATGTTCTGTGCATTACCATCTCTTCTATAACTCTTGCAAATTTATTTCCACTTCTACATCTAGAGGCAGAACAACAAATAAAATTAATTACTAGCAAAATGATGCAGAAAGCCTATCAAATTACTGCAAAGACAAACCTCTTTTTGATTATACTTGATTGCAAGTTTTAAGCGACTTAAGTTCATCCTCTCTTCCAACAATCCTCGCTTATCTACATGTTCATCACTAGATGTGTGATTCAGAATAACTTCCAGCTCCCGCGAATTTCGTGCTTGTGCAAGCAAATCTTTAGCAAAGGTTTTGCACTGTTGAGCTAGCTCCTCGTAATCATTTCTGAAAGACAAAGAAACAGTACACACTATTAAACTGCTCGCGTATTTTCCATTAAATCACTGACTATCCATTTTTGGTTGGGATTGTATGTTATGCTAAGACAAATTAAAAAAAACCTAAACAACCAACAGTCATATGTCAAGATCCAAGCATTCTGAAGACAACTCTGAGTAGGTGTTGCCATGTAACATGACAATTACAATTCAGTTTAGTTTGCAATTCCACTAGGTAGAGAAAAATTGAGAAACAGACTTACAGTACACAAACTCTTATCTTGTAACTTCCATATAAAGAGTTAAAGCTTAGAATTATTTCAGGAAATGAGAAAGTGTAGTAGTCGCAAAATATAACACTGGTAGTTCATGATTTGGACTTTCCACTTGGAAAGGAAGTTGGTTTGGGTTTTCCTTTATTCCCATCATCTGAAAACTAAAGTCTATTCACTGAATACTATTTATTAACATAATAAACACAAGAAAATAAACTATGCTATTTGCTTGTCTCACCTGGCACACAGTCCATTTTAGTGCCAAGTTGTATCACAAAAATGCAACAGTTGAACTAAGAAAGTCAATCAGCTATAAAACAGAAAATTCCTATGTTGTTTAGGAAACCAGAATTTTACCCCATACGAACATTTGCTTTCATGTCATAAGTCAGCATTTAGCATAATTTCTATTTATTTTTCCAGAATACAGCTGAAATTTGAACAGTTGGTGCAACCATATACATTGAACTGTCTACACCTAACAGGATTTAAAGTAATTAAACTGTGAAAATGACTGCTAATGAAGCATAAATTATACAATATAACTTACTATATCTAATTATCAAACACTCCAATTACAAAAAATTAAGAATAAAACTTTCCTAATACATACACATTTCTATACATGTAAATTCATAAAAGTATTAAAGTTGCTTTGTGTTTTCGATTCTTACCTGAATTCAACCTCAACAAGGCTTAATTCTTTCAAGTCTGCACTAAGTTCAAAAGCTCGCAGGATCGGATCCTCCTCTGTCAACATGATTAAAGCAGGACTGGCCAAACACCGATAAATGTCAAGACGAAACCTGTGACAAAAGAATAGCAAGCAAAATGAAAATGTTTCATTTGATTAGCAGTTTAAAATCAGGACCTATTCCAAAAGCTTGCATAAAACAGCTGAAAGAGAAAACAATTGTGTTTCTTAAAATCAGACACTACAAGCATTAAATGTGATGTGTCATGGAAGACATTGTCCATCATATACTTAGAATCCCTATTATTCTAAGTATCAAAAATTGACCAAACTGGTTCTCTCTTCTTTTCCTCACTACTTCAACTGTTACCAGAACATCAGCAGAAGACCAACAGTTAAGGTAACATTACTGGTAAGATTTTGACATTTCAAGTGTTACACAGTAGTTCTTATGGTTCTTGAAGTGGAAATAAGAGAGGCAAGTAAAGCATTTAAGGCAATCTTCTCTTTTAACAAACTAAATTAAAAACAGTGGGGAGCTTTACTATGCAATACAGAAAAAAAACAACACAGGGAAAGCAACTGAAGGAACATTTTCCTCTTGCAAAACCACTCACGAACAGTGAAACAAAGTCTGTTACCCGTTCTAGTTTAAACTAAGAGCTGTTATCTCAAATGTTTCTATTGTTTGTTTGCCTGGGATACCCTGACACCTTTTCTCATACTGAAGTTAATGACATGGGGTATTCAGATGGATGTTACCATCACAGGTACCATAACAGGGCCTGTAGTAGCTGAATACCAGTAACAATTATCCTTTCACTTGAGTAATTTGCACACATACAATTAATTAGTACATAATTACTTCAGTATAGCACAACTGCAGTCTACTTATGATCTTTGAGCTCTGTGATTTTTCACCCCAAATCTCACACATAAAATTGTATTCAACCCTCAAATATGTTGTCCAGTTAACCAGGCAAAAATATTGTTAAGATTGGTAAATCCCTCTCCTCATTTGAACCTTTTTTAAAAAGCTTTCTACTTTCAAAAATACTGAAGAAAAAAAAGAAAACTAATTGTCTTTAGTTTGCATTCATCAATCCATGCTACAAAAACACTTTTAGAAACAGGATATAGAATTATCCACCTCCTCATTCTGGCTCATAAAACCCAAAGTATTAACTAACTTAAGAATAGTTTTATTTGCATAGTTCCTATGCTCCCAAGCCAAAGCTAGCTAGAATGTTTCACATGCATCTGGTAGAAAGAAACGGCACTTAGCTTAATATGCACAGTGACTACGAGTATAAAACCAAAATGAAAAAAAGCCACTGCCTTTCAACAACCTTTTCAAGCACAACCCATCCCCGAGAACTACCATCTCTCACAGTTAAAGTCTACAATATATTAAAGGAATCCACTCAAACCTCACTTTAAAGAAAAAAAGGAAATATACTGAATCTGACCCAACAATACCAGAGAATTAAGACAAATTATTTTTATTATTGTCTACGACTGGTAAGTCTTACCTGGAATGTCGTAGACTATCTTTTTTGTTCTTTGCAGTACACAGCGTGCATTCACAGCCTACAGCATGAGGTTTGGGTAATGATATGTCTTGCTTTAACAGCATGGTGAGAATTTCATAGTTGTTACGATGAGCAGCTAAAATGACAGGTGCCACATCCATGGTCGTTGAGTACTCTGGGTTCTGAATGCGTTCCATTAGTTTCTGGAACAAAATGTAGGAAGTACTAAATTTATTACATACAGTTATACTACAGTGTTTACATGTAAGGGCTCTTTGACTGTTCAACAATGAATCTGTCCTTCAAAATATTTTCCTATGTTTCATACCATGAAAATAAGGAAAAATTTGTAACAACATTCAAACACCTCTCAGACAAATACTGGAAAATGAAAAATGGACAGAGAAGTGTTTCTGGTTTATTTACACAGAAAACCTGACATTCAGTGCCCACCTTCTCAAATATACATGCATGATATTAAGAAGTGTATTTTGCTCTACTTTGAGAAAAAAATATTGTAAGTATATTTAGTATCTAAGCACAGAAAATATATCCTGACTGTACCACACAACATCCTATTCCTCCCCTCTCTCCACCTCTACTTTTGAACTTTTAAAAGCTCTTTGATATTGAACATTGCCAAGTAAGTTTCAACGGATTAATTTCAAGGTCTACAGGTTTGCTTGAAAAAATCTACGAAGCTTCAATACATGAATATATCTGTTATAGGTCAAGGTTGCTAATTACCCTGCAAACAGTCTACAACAAAAGATTTCTAGCTACTCTATATTTTTTTCTCTTCTGGCCTAACTAGGCATCTATTAGCATGTGGTAAAAGCCAAAGTGGCATAAAGCCACTGGATTCCTTAAGCAGTAAAGCAAAATAATGCATTCTATCCTTTAAGATAAAAGAGGCTATAAAAATAATCACTCCAGATTCTATCACCTTAGAGGTGTAGAATTTCATTTAAGAACATTGTTTTAAATACTACGGTCACCCAGAATGCAATAGCACAGCCCAGCACTCCCCGACCAAAAATCAAGGAATAACAACACTCAACTACAATGGTTGGTCTAGAGGATCTTTTTGGTCGGTGATTAAGTAGAATGTCAACGGCTCCCACCACTTCAGAGTCAATAGCCACCAAAAGTGCATCCGATGACTATGGAAAGAAAACAAGTCATATGTGAAAACAGCAGCAACTTAAACAGCGTAAAGAGTCAATCTGAAGCCGAACTGCGTTTTTATTATTAGTTTCCTTTAATTTATTTTTAAAGTAATAAAATGATGTTCTGTATTATTACCACGCATATGATCAGAATAGAAACTCAGGTTGTCATTCCAGGAGTTAGAATAGCATTGCTGGCAATTTGTTTCATTGCACAAACAGCAGAAGAACCAATCGCAGAAATTACTTTCCAGCAAAGATGATGCAGGATACTTGCAAAAATCCAGTTCTAAGGGACAGCTTACCAGGTTATTAAAAATGTTAAAAACAAGTGTCTGTGTAACACAACTCAGGCAGATGAGATACTTCAGCCCTGCATTCATAGTTCTATGGTAAAGCTAGGAACATAAGCTTTTTTTCCTTGACTGGTAACTACTTCTGAAACTTAAGTTGAGCTAAGCGGCTTTTCTTTTTCCCTACAGTTGATACTATTCTTTTTAATTCACTTGAGAAAATTCAAATTTTTACTTTAAAAATAAAAGAAAGAGACACAGCTTTTATTATTGTCACTGAAAAGGAAATCCAGGGAGTGGAAAGCTTGTTGGTTTTTTCCCCTCCGATACCAAACAACCTAACAAAAGACACTAATTTTCCCTGTCTTACAGACTTAAGCCATGATAGCTACAACTCTCCCAGAAACAGCAGAGACGTTGCATATAGCTAAGGAAGTATTGTCGGTATGAAACTGCCTCTGCCATCAAGCACAGATCAAGTGTAACAAGAAAGCACTGCAGAAACACATGCTTGCCCAAACTTAAAATCATCTAATATAGTGTGCATTTTTCTAATCGTGCTACCATTTGAAAAGTTATTATACTTCACAGCCAAAGAGATCTCTGCATTCTACACTTTTTAATATGGTGCACTCTGACTACGTACTGTTTATTTTGCTTGACGATAATGTATACACTATCTCTGCAACAGGAATAACATTTAAAATAAAATTCAGACTTGTTAATATAATTGAAAATGTTACTACACATTTGCCATACCAATAAAATCCCACTAGAAAAGCAAATTAGTGAGAATAAAACACTTTCACAATTACTAAATGGGAAAAGAACTGAACTGCTTATAAAGACATCCTATTTCCCTCCAAATTCTGACAGATTAAGAGAAGATATACAAAGAGTAAAATACACAGTTCAATGGTTACACTGAAAATTTTCAATAACTTATGTGTTGTATACCTGGCAGCCATAATCCAAAAGAAGCTGTAATATGTCCAGGTTTTCATTTTCAATGGTTATGGTAACAGCATTTCGTCCAAGCACATCCACACAATTTATGTTCATTTCACCCGAGCTGTTTTCCTCTAGGAGTTTCTTAACCATGTAATAGTCACCTGCACAAGTAACGTATGAATGTCACTTAGTATTATTATAAAGCACTAAAAGCATGTGAATATTATAAATACCAGCTACCATCAAACAAGACAACATTCCATAAGTGACAACAGCCATTGAATACATCAGACAATCAACAAGTCAAGGTAAATAAGCATTCTCTCATCAGGGAGGAAACTAAAAGATATTTTGGAAGGTCTCTTTCAGGAAAGCACAAAGGTATGTACTTTAATCCACCGCTTTAGTTCCAGTCCTAAAAACAAACACACACAAAAGCATAGGTACTTTTCAAAACTGGGGCAATAGCTCATACATAACCCATGAGACACAGGAAACATTGAGTTCAACTACATCAGAGAAGGCTTCCTAGCCAAAAAAAAAGCCACAGGATCAGAAAAGCCCTCTCTGCAATGCTACAATCGTGTCTGCATCTTCCTTGAGCAAAAACCATGTTAGTCTTCTCTGTATCACTCCAGTTTTAGCATATATATCATCAAAGCAGGTGTGATACGATGCTGCAATGTTATAAAATTCAAGCCAGCAAGTCTGATGAGCAAATTAAGCTAACTACAGTAAGATGTACATAAGCTGCACTTCCCTATTTGACTGAAATATACACACGCCAGGCTGCCCTGTTTAGGATTATTCCATGTGATTGATTCCTCATTTTTGTTTCTAGGGTAACAAATTATTCTGCAACATAGAAGACCACGACAAAGACAGACTTTAGTGTAGAATACTTACAGAAGTATACACAGAATACTTCTACGTACAGTAGAACACATACAGAGTCTGCAAGAGTACTAAACCAGTTGTTACATTTACTTTATTTTTTTTCCCACATTTTTCGTTGTGGATCCTTTTAGCTCCCTGAGCCCCTGTTTATACTTAGAAAGCTGTGGCTCGGTCTGATCCTCAGGACAGCCCACAGCAGCAGCCGCAGGGCAGCAGGCAGGCCGGCTGTCTAACAGCAAGGCGTCCCACCACAGAGAGCACCAGAACAAACTTCCCAAGCCTGCTGGCTAACCTCACCGCAGAAACACTCCTGCCCTTGTGAACCAACCTAAACACACGGCCAGCTCTGTGCAGAAACGCACCAGCTTCTACAGCCTCGCTGATGTCCTCAAGTACACACAACCCTTCAGCACATCATTAAAAGCCTAACTTAGAGTCCAACATTTTGGACACATTAAAACCAGTTTGATTTAAGACTGTTTCTCTACTTAAGGGTCACTAAATATATTCTTAAAGTAAGCAGCATATTTTAGAAAGGAAAATCTCTTCCTACCCACCACCATGGGTGCAAACCACAGGAAACTAGTCTCACTCATTCTGGGGATGTCTGGATAAGCCCCCAATTTTACAACTATACGCTCACAGACTCTTTAACAGTGAACGCAGCAGATACCTCAGGAACTCCTCTGACACAAAACGAGCCCCCTCACAAACACAGAAGGGCCCTTCCCTGGCGCCCGCGGGTAAGGGGGACAGCGGGAGACGGCGGGGCCGGGGCCGGGGCCGGGGGGCGCAGCCCGAGGCGGCCGCTGAGGCGAGGCCAGCCGCCGCGGGGCCCCTCAGCAGCCGCCGCGCAGCGCGGCACGGCGAGGACCCGCCGGCCCCCTCGGTGCGAGGCGCGGGCACCCGCAGGATTTGCCCCGGCCCGAACCGCCAGGCCGGTGCACTGCCGCCGGGCGGAGGCGGGCTCGGGCCCTCGGAGCGAGCGGCCGAGGCCTCCACTCCCCCGGGACGCGGCAGGCGGGGCTGGGCCGGGCCGGGCAGCGGGGCCGGTACCTTTGTCGCAGGCCAGCAGGAAGAGCTTCTCGTCCAGGGTGGTCTCCTCCTTCACCTGCCGCACGTCCTTCAGCGCCAGCAGCTTGTTCGGCGAGGCCGAGGCGGACGGGTCCGCGCTCTGGTACAAGGCGGCCATGGCGCCGAGGCTCCGCCAGGCCCATCAGAGCGCGGGCGGGGCGGTGGCGCGGCGCGACCCCCGGTGCCCGCTGCCACCCCGGAGGGAGCGGGGCGGCGACCCCCGGCGCTGTCAGCCCCGCGG
Organism: Himantopus leucocephalus; assembly: GCA_003993805.1. Taxonomy (NCBI): domain Eukaryota; kingdom Metazoa; phylum Chordata; class Aves; order Charadriiformes; family Recurvirostridae; genus Himantopus; species Himantopus leucocephalus. Next base: position 7,721,466 of record RSEF01000009.1, read on the forward strand.
GCGGGCAGGGCAGGGCAGGGCAGGGCGGAGGACGACCGCTCCCCTCCGCACTGCGCAGGCTCCAATGGCGGCGTCCCCCCGGCGAGGGGCAGCGGGGAGGAGCGCCGCTGGGCGCTGTGGCGACGGACCGGCCGACGGGGCAGCCGTGGCACAGCCGCCGCCCCGTCTTCCTCTCCTTCCGTGGCTCTGCGGCTCACCTTCCCTCCCCAGAGCCGTTGAGGGGGGCGGGGCCGGCCGGGCACGGGGCTGGCGCCCGCCCGGAGCGGTGAGGAGGATTCCGCGGGCTTCCTCCGAGGGAGCGCCTCGTCTCCCCGCACGGAGAACACAGACCCCAGCACGGCCCCGGCGTCTCGCTCCCGACCGTCCCCATCGCGCCTTCTCCCCCGAAGCTGTTTTCTCTCCCTGCGCAGCCCAGCACGGCGCTGTACAGCCCCGAGCACCGACTGCCACACAGCTGGCAAACCGCCTTCCAGCTGCTTTCCTGGGCAGTGAATACTTCTATTTGTTTTTCCTTTTGATATGCTATTTTGTCCTTAAACTTCAAAAAGCCATTTATATGGGCTACCAGACACAAACCGATTTTTGTGCGTTACTCTAGTACAATATACAAGAACTTGCTTACTCCCTTAGCATATGCTTGCAGCACGTAGAGGTGCCGAACCAGAGCCCATACCTTTAAGCCAAAAATGTGACTTGCTGTTTTTTGAATCTCATTTAGAAAAATCTTGCTTGTTTAATACTTGCACTCTTTAAAACCAATATTATTCTGAGAAGGAAACTCTTCTCAGGTGGTGTCAGCTGTCATTGACCCTTCAACATGTAGCTCTGGGTTAGTTTGTCTGTTAAACTTACGCGCTGAGAAGCATGAGATGGTTGCCCCTGAAAACCAATTTCAATTTGATCAAAGCAAGTTTAAAGTAATTCTGGACATGTAATAGTGAGCCACATAATTGTAGCAGATTTTTTCCTCAAGGAAACAAAATGCTACACCAACAGTTTACACAAGAGAAAATACTGACTCTTACAGAGTAAGTTGCCAAGTGCCTGCCCAGGTAAATACAGTATTTTAGAACTGCATATCTCAAAAAGAGATCATTTATTCTTGCAGTATAGAGATTAAGCAAGCCCCGATTTAGCCTATGTTGAATGAGGACTTAGACTGATTAGTCTCTGAATTCAATTCTGTACAACACTTGGTCATTGTTTGGAACTAGGAATAGAAGTCAGGTAATTATCAAATATTAATAATTTATTCTTGTCCAGACAATATAAACCAGTAAACAGAGACAAATGGATCTAAATCCAAGCACTTAATTCGCTCAGCTCCCAGTATCCCCTTATATAATACAAACTAAATGGATGCATCTTCTTGCCATTAATATGCTACGCAAGATACTGAAGATGTAAAGCTTAGTCCAACTGTTCACTCATTGTTGATTCTTGGGTTTTGCCACACTTAGGACTGTTCTCAGGAGCCGACAGAAAAAGTAGCAGCTTCATACTTAAAAAAAAAAAAAACACAAACCAAAAACAAACTAACTACATCTTTCATTTTTATTTAGTTTTCTTTCTTTCTTACTGCTTGGCTTCTGGTTAACAACTTTATTAAACATCCCGCGCCAGAATGTTTGGTGAAAATTTACAACTGCAAAGTACAAATACTTACTTTAAAATTAATAAGAAAATAATTATGGTCTTTATCTCACCCAGACAATGCACCAGTCTTTCTAGACAGAACCTCTGCACACATGATATACACTTTAGGAAAATCAAAGGAGCAATCTATAAGGAAATGCAATACATTAATGTGAAACCCCAAACTGGACTAGTCAGCTCTTCATTGTTTTCTTATACAATATTTTATGAAAAATTAAAAATAAAACAGATGTTTCGTCCAGCTGCAAAAGCTAACGCATATGCAGACCCAATAATGACATGATCACATTTCTGCTTACTATTTGCTGTTTTTTCGTAAGACACAGACCTCGAAAGTTCCTGCTTAGTAACAGAATAAAGCTACTAAATATATTTAAAAATTATTCCCACAAAAAAGTTTCATCAGCTTTATCAATATTAATTAGCTTCCGACATTATCATAGGCCTTCACTTGCTTTCACTGAAGTCAATGGCAAGACTCTCATTGGCTTCAACAGGAGTTAAGCGCTCAAAGAATAAGGCAAGGATGATAACTTCCATGCAGTCAGGAGTAATATGACAGGACTGGAATGCATCTTGAGACTTGTATGACTACATGTAAGTAACACCCACCAAAAAAAAAAAATTTTCACCATAGGTCCCAAAATAACATGTAAAATGATGCAGATTCTTACAATGCTATGGAAACTAAAACAAATGAAGCTTGATTAATATGATGTGGGGTTTTTTAAAGCAATACAAATCTGTGATTTTAATTTGGTAATTAAAATGTTCTGAATACAATATTATCCATAAATAATCAATGTGTTATGAAATAGAATGACATTTTAACTAATATAAATACATTATTAAAACATAATTAATGAGTATATTTGTGCATACAAATTTTCTCAGTTTATACTAAGCTTCAGAACTCTGTAAACTGCGAGGCATTCATCGTGCTTAACATGGCAGAAAGTTGTATTACATCTCTTCATTATTTTATTTTGTTCAGTCCTCTTCCCATCAAACATGCAAACACTGTCATCACCATTTTTGGCTTCACTTCAACCAGATCATCTGGGAGAGCATATATACGAGCACCAATTTTTCGAGCAACTGAAATGGCATATCTTGGAAAACAAGAGAAAATATTGTTATTTTCCTTGCATCTACTAGTGTGCCAAGATTCACAACAGATTTTAATAGCAGGATGTGCCTGTTCAGTCAGTATTTACACTTATGAGAAAATGGACATTATTGTGAAGAAAGCATGTATTCGCAATTGTATTGGCTGACGTTTTGCTACTGGTTATCAAAGCATTTTTGTCAAAACCAATATGGATTATGGCAGGCTATTAATGAACTAATTGCACTGGAGTGCTGGTAAGTCATATGAGCCATGAATTTGAGTTCATATTTTAAATATGCTAGAAAAATAGCTCCAGAATATTAGAATTTATAATCTATTTGAAACAAATCAATTAATATTAGTGTAATCTCTGTTACCAAATCAGTAAATCATTCATTACACAATGAATTTGTGTATTTCCTACAATTTAGAAAAATAGAAAGCATTAATTTAAAACTTACTTAGCATTGTTCAATTTGTCTTGGTAAGAAAGATCTTCTCTCTTGACCATTTCTGGACGAACTGCTTTTGGTGCAATGGCATCTATCAAATCTAGGACAGGTAAACTAGTGCTAATTGATTTGTCCTAAAATAAAAGACTCAAAAGATCAGTATAAGGAATTTGCCTTGATTATTCTGTCTTCACAATGCAAAAAAACCCTACAGCACATCTTACATACCTGTTGAAAGACAACAGCATGTTTTATTACCTTATTGCATGAAGGTGCCCCCCCCCGCAAGGTTCCTAAGGAAGGAACGGGACCTTGAAAGAAGTCCAAGGCCCAGACTTTTGAGACAAAGAGGTATTTATATTCCCCAATTACTTTTATTTTTCTCCTTTTCTTGTAACAGAACTATTTTCAGCAGTAGTTTACGGCTCATTCTTTTTATAATTTTTCAGCTCAGATGGTATTCTGAGGTAGTACGAGCAGTCTGTGTTTTGTATTTAATACACAGACATGTGTTTTCTTCTATTCTTAAAACAGCAAGTGCTATGGCAGCAATTATTTCTTCCCAACAGTTAGGGCAGATAAGCAGCTGATGATGTCAAACCAGCAGTCAGCAGACAGTGCCAGCGAGGCTGGCTCTGGTCCTGCAGGGGCTCAACACATAAGCCACCAACAGGCTGATGCCTGTTCTTACCTCTGCTATCAGAGTGGTTCCAAAGAATGTTTATCAATATGGTGATAGGTGCTTTATATATATATATATATAAATATATATAAATATAAATGTATATGGCCTTCGCCACCAGGCCAGAACTGTGATTTCAAATTCAGTGAAGTCCCATAGATCCACCACATTAATTATACATTTAAAAACAGTAATATAAATCTGCTTGAAGACACTGAATGCATGGAGTATCTCCCCAAGACCATAAGCCAAAACCCACATCTCTGTAATTTTTATTGTTTGAACTAATAGCAATTCAATAGAACTTCGCTTTCATAGTCCACAATAAATATCAGGGACCTCTGCTTTCTCTGCTACACAATCTGTGTGCTGAAGTAACCCCAAAATACAGACAAAAAATTCCAATTGTGAAAGACAATATATATGTGAATGTTGTCAAAAACAGTAGTAAAGAAAGGTATAGTGAATGATATCACTTTACATCTGTAGCTCCTCATCTTTATTGGCCTACCATCAACTGAATTACCTTAAAAACAGGTGTTGTGTTCCTGTTGTGAACGACAGACATAACTGTTTCAGAGTATACAATGAACCTGTATAAGAATGTAATACTTGCATGCAAGTGCAATTTTTAATCTACCATTTCTAATGAATGCGTTTCACCCAGCATGACACACCTGACGTACATATGACTTCTTTCGTGCTTAATACTTTAAAAACGTGAAAGGAAAGCTTCCTTTATCAATTTGTTCAAATCTGCTGAATGGGAAAAGCTCCTGTTTTATACAGGTCTGCTGCACATGAGCGGTGCCAATGAAGACAAAAGATGTTACTGGTAAACTTGGGCTCCCTCCCCTGGCTCTGTCATGCACAAGTACATCTTTTTGACCAGCTGTTATTAAAAACTTCCACCACCCAGTATTTCCAAAATTGTTCTTCATGTTTGTACAAGCATGAGAGTGCCTATTTGAAGAAAAGTGGAAGATACATGACATGCCATGCCCAAACATTGGTAACTTCAGACAGAAGCTCCTTTGAAAGTTTAGCCTTTTTTGTTGTTCTAGGGTTGGTTTTTTTTTTTTTTGAATCTTACAGCAGCAACTAGAAATTGTTTTTGTTTCTTAATAGACTTATAAAATATTTTTGAAGATTCACAAACTGTCAGAAATATTTCCTTATACAATTATGCTAGCCCATGCGAGAGCCACTGTTAAAGCCAAATTGCTAACAGATCAGGTTAAATATCCCAGATCTGATTACATGTGGAAAAAAAGTAAAATAATTTGATTACCTTGAAACTTGTAATTGAAGTTTTCTTATTTGCTTTTGCAAGTGTCTGATTCACCCAAGTAATAATAATTTCATCATTTACTTTCTCCCCCTCTCCAAGGTCTGATAGTACATTCAAAGTATACCTTTAATAAAGAAAATCAGAGTGAGTTAAATTGAGTGGTAGAACTCGACTCTGCTAACAGTACAAAGCTACGAGAAAAAGTAAAATATTACTTCAGTAACAATGCCAAGTACTCATCTTCAGAAGATACCCGTACCTTATAAACCATTTAGTTACTTTAAATCACTTCTTTGGTTGTTGCAAGAATAAAATAACATCCCAAAGCTCATAATATTCACTGTTATATCTTCTTTGTATATTTGTTTTACTCAGCACCTCATAACTACTTTTACTTTATAAGGTTAAATAGCTCCCTACCATCCAAGTCACCTTGGAAACTGAATCATAACAGTCTGAGAAACAAAAAGCACTGAGTGTTTTGGGGTAGGTGTAAGAAAATTAACTTGTGGAAAGTGTTTGCAATAAAATACTCTTTATTGAAATCAATTGATAATGTATTTTTTTTCTGCTCAGTGCACTAGCAAGATTTTGATTTTATGATAGTTACATTACTATAGCTGTGATGGCCTACAAATTTCTTCCCATTTTAGCTTTCATAGCATACATCACCTCTTCCTATTTATCTTTTTGATTTTACAAGTATTTAAATTACTCTCTACTTATGGAAAGATACATGGAATCAACATGAAATCAGTTGTGCTCTTTTTACTTGCTGCAGGATGTATAATTTTAATCAGTTTTTAGTATAGAAGGTTTTAATTGTCTCTATAAATGGATGTGTACTCATAACACACTATTGTAGTTTCAATCACTACACAGCATGTAATACTACCAAAAAAACCGTATAAAAGTTTATCTTTGAGAAGAGGGATATTTAGAGATGGCTCTTTAAAATACCTGTTGGGTGAACTGAACGTTAGCTTTAATTTGCCTTGATATATATATATTGACATATACACATGTTCACAGATACATATATATACACACATCTATCATATACTGTGCCTAACTTACCTTCTCATCAGCTGCCATACCAAAGCCAAAGTCAGAGTTGGATTACCCTCATTTAGATCGTGTCCAGCAATACCAACCAGTGAGAATTTGGCTTTTGTCTTCCCGAGTTCTACTGCATAATTGCAATTCTCAATCTAAAAATAAATGTTGTGTGCAAATAACAACACCTTAGTATAATACAGACTTATAATCTATGTGCGTTTTGAATTACTTTGGTTTACTGTTACCTATGGCGAGATTTGAAGCTAGAGAAAGATTTCTAGCCTTTCTACACTGTGATTAAAATAACACAGTTTTTACTATAAATGCAAGTATGCAAGATTCCAATTATAATCTTTTTTCAATCTTGAGAAAACCAAGTTCACTTCCGCTAAGGTCAATGAATTAATATATATGTACTTACTGGAGGCATATAAAACTGCTCTGGGAGGAAACACCTCACAGTAAGAGCATCAGGCAACAATAGCTGTGTCAGGCCTGAAACTTTTGCTTATGTACCCTAATTAGACCCTAAATTTAATATTGCCAAAAGGTGTCCACACTTAGAAACTAAAGTGATATATGCTATAACTGCTATTTATTCCTTGGCATAATACGTGGAAGATTGTTTTTCCTTTTTTTTATTTTTTTGGCCAGGACTGTCTCAGTAGCACAAAAACATAGACAACCCATATTACTACAAACAGCACAATGGGAGACAGTGAAACTGGACCATATTACAGAGTATCTACCCACCTTTTTCATGTTACCACCGAGTAATGGATAAGGAGGTTTATTGACATGGCTCCAGTCAACCGGCACACGAGTCAAATCATACAGTTGGAAGATGATTAAAGCATCAGAGAGGTCACTAAACCAGAGTAAAACAAATGTTTTTTAGTACAGAAGCTCATATTCACAATGAAAGTATTAAGTACTTGAGACTTCTCGAAGCGTAATTAAGTTGCTGAAAAATTCCAGTCACATAAAAATTTGTGTCATTCTGCGACGAAAATGGCCTATATCCTATTGCTTGATTTCTACAATTATTTACATTAAATTGTATATTTAATTTAATTATTTTCACAAACCTCAGTGAAGTAAGCATAGCCACTGGTTTTACCAACTTTAATTAAATAATTGCTTTCACAGGGTAGGTATAAATAAAACATCTAGCTAAATAGTTTTCATTTATTGATCTAGTTTTAGTTTCCTCAGAACATTCAAAAACATTAAATATTCATGCTTTATCTGCACCTACAGATGTATTTTGCTAAAGAATAATCAAAACCAATATACTTATCTTGTGAAAAAATGGTCATGCATTATAAAACACAATTATCTCAACTTTTTAAAAAACATAATTCAAAGTACAAGTGAGTTAGGGGAGCCCATAAAAACTTTAAGTTTTCCAGTATTTCTAGATCGTGAGTAGAATATCCGAGTGAGATACTGCTTAATGCAGTTCTACAGACCAGTTTTGAAGTTCTTATTACAGTGTGTGGAAACCTGGAAATCACTGTTCTAGTAGAAATACAACTTCCCTTTCTTCTTCCCTTCTACTTTCTTCCCCTGTCATCCAAGGGAAAACAAATTGTTGTTTTTAAAAAAAGCCTTACCTGTATAAATGATTAACATAGGGGCTTACACCCAGTGAATTCATCCAGTTTCTGAAAGTTCTTTCTTCCTTACTTTCTCCTATGGTGACAAATATAATTTTATATATACATATAATTATTGGAGAGAACACTTTAATGAGAAATGTTTAAATGACTGTCATATACCCACCCCACACCACAACCCACCAACACTGAGCATGTCCGTGTCCTGTCCCCTCCCCCCCAAAAAAANAAAAAAAAAAAAAAAAAAAAGTTCATCCTTTCCCTAACAGTAGTCTCTACTGGTCAATAAGTCAAAGCAATCCTATCAAATTCAGATTCCCTCAGTTCTGGGCACAAAGCCAGAGGCACTACAGGAAGTACTATTAGACTACACTTTTCTGTGTAAATACAATTTCTTAAAATACAGAAATAGACGGTTTGTTTGTTATATTTTAGATAATTAACACATCATAGAAAAAATAGTGATGATTAATAATAATTTCCTAAAACCAAAATCAGTGGAAATTGCATTCAAAAGTATCTTTAAATCTGTTTGAAATGGCGTATTTTTATTAAAAGTTAGTTCTAACACAATTGTTGCAATTGCATCAAACTCCAGAAACTACAGCTCCACTTCCCTCCACACAGAAGCTCCCAGTATTAATTTGCGAAGGTCCTCCCCTAAAGCAATAGACCTCACCTTTTTAGTTTTTAACACAAGGCAGTATTGAATTGGTTATTCTTGCAGTTTTAACTAGCAACTCTCCTTATGAGAAATGCAGGGGGGAAAACAAAAAAAACCCCAAACCATAACACCCCACCTTCACTTTCCTAATTTAGATTGTTTTTATCTATTGTAATCCTGAGTTCCTAAACTAACCCTCTTTCTCTATAAAGTTACAGTTTGCAGTAATACGTTAATTTGCTACATACAACATTACCTAAATTTTAACAATACATGTGGCCAATTGCACGTGAATCAGTGCTGCATAAACTGTTTTCTCTTACATCAAAGACCATTTAAGAAAATATTTAGCTGAAATATGTGAGTTTAGAATAAGCTCATTGCTTTGTTCCCCTGGGCTGATAATCCACAGTTAAGAAAACAAAACAGACACTGAGTAGGGAGAAAACCTCCCCAAACAATGAAAGGACAGACTTCTCGGGCCTGAAATGCATACAAATCCGAGTAAGATTTTTCTTTCCTTGTTTCATTCGTTCCTTAGAGAATAATGGTACTGAGTTTGTCCTAATGAGGTTTATGGAGCATGAAAAACTGTCCCACTTAGTACTGCAGTTCTATGTGAAAACACTGAATGTTTTCGCAAAATGAAGCTACTGTATAAACTTGTATTTATCATTAGAATAGAAAGAAAACCTCTTTAATATTATATTTCCATGAAACAGACCTATGTCATAACATCAATTTTTAGAGAGAGGTTACAATTTTAATCTAGGTCTCTTCCCCTTTTATAAAAAAAGTTCTGAACTTCAAAATGCATTTATAAAAAAAATTAAGAAATTTCAGCTATAGTTAACATTTTCCAACAGAATAAATTTTATTTTAAAACTTTCAGCCAGCTTACCAGTTACTTTATTTTCCAATTATTATGTAATAGATGATATTCATCCTGCTAATATATTTTCTCCCTAAATTATGAGGTCTTTCATATGCAATTCAAACTAGTATTTGTTTCAAATATTTCCATGTAAAAATTACCAGAGTCACTGATGAATACATGCTGAAACAAAGGAAAATACTATTCTGCAAGGTCTTCAGGCAGTCAGCTTTGTTTCATGTATTTCTTCCCATTACAAAATGTAAAAGACAACAAAGAATCACATTTTCTGACAAAGTTATTAAAAGTATCAATGTTTTTCCACAAGAAAAAGATACAATCAAAATACAAGCATGATATCTAATTCAAGTTTATAAAGAGTAACTTAAGAGGTCGTGGTATATTGAAGCAAGTCCCTTTTGCTTTTTTTCTTTTTTGAAACTTTTAAGCTTACTGAGCTTTGAGTTGGTTTGTAATACCTAAAATACTGACTGCAAGGTGCTTTTAGGAACACTTGTCCATTGCAGAGACAGTAACAAGATTGTTTAATGAACTCTTACTAAACAAAGGGTAGTTACAAAAACAGATACTCAACAATTGCACTCAGACTGAGAATTTTAAAATGCATGCTTAACACTGTTGAAAAAATCCAAAGTAGCCAAGCAGGAGCAAGAGCGTGCAAGTTGGGCAGCACCCTTTTGGATACTGGGAACCCAGGAATTAAACCCAGGATACTATATTTAATATGCCACTCTAAACAAATCCCTTTATCATGCATCACATAAGCATTCATAAGTTTTCCAGATGGCTGAGAACTGACCAATTTTTTCTCTCTAGTCTTCTACTCAAAATATACCTTGTGATCCTATCGGATGCATATCTTCTGCTGAGTGGTGCAGCAGATAGCCAAAATCATTGGAAAACTGCAGAAAGGGGGCAGAGCTACACAAAAGAGAGAGGAGCAAATTTGGTAGTGTCCTTTGTATTTATTGCCATCTCTTTCTTTGAGATTATTATACTATGGAACTGAGTGGGGAGTAGCCATAGGGATGGAGTCAAGAATGCAAAGGGCTCCAAATACCTACAATTCTTTCTGAAAGACAGAGCTCAAGATGCAATTTGCACCCTATGTTCAGCTGGCCTGAGTGGGAGTAGTTAACCCTCTCGTGGTAACAGCGTTGCAGGCTACCCATGGACTAAGCACCAGCAGCAGAGGACATCTACACTGGAGGAAACATGGGTGGACAGAAGTCCCTCCTCCTCCTCCCCCCAAGAACTCAGCTTTCTGTGGGACTTAGACTCCAAATTCTGCTGCCTTCCGCACAAGCAAGAGGTTCCTCAGAGCAACAGCAACACCCAGTTAAAGGTCATGCATTTACTGAGGTCAGGACTCCCCCCTCCACAACACCAAATGGTCATTTTGCTACGTCAGTATACCTGAGGGATATGCTCTCTGTACACAAGTGCACATCACCAGACTTGTTAAGCATTGTCAGAGCAGATGTCAATTTATGCACTGTGTTTGTGGTCTTAAACCAAAGAGAACAGCCACATCACACTCTTTGGGTAGAACAGTCACTGAAAAGATGGAATTTATGCAGGAAAATGGAGACTTTCAGAAAGCTCTACTCACCCACGCATGCCTAGAGCTTTACATCTTGGGTGATGGAAGGCCCCTACTGGTTAAACCCACAGAAATAACTATATGGCACTTCATGGAATCGCAGAATTTTCAGAGTTGGAAGGGACCTCTA
>RSEF01000009.1:7735240-7753185 GCA_003993805.1 Himantopus leucocephalus
GGGGGGGGGGGGGGGCGGGGAGTGAATAACTACTATCCTTTCTCAGTCCCCCAAAAAACCCAACATAAAAGCAAACAAAACAGAGCTCTCCGCATGGAGTTTGAGAGGACTAAAGCTTGTATGCAAACATAGTTTTGCACGTGGGTTTTCATTATTATAATGAGTAACAAGATTCTACTTAAGATTCTGATTGATACCTATAAATCTTTATCTTAGGCTGGCAGTTCAATTCTGTATCAAATACATTCTCAGAATAATTCTTCCAATGAGCATCAGGCAGCAACTTAGAGAAAAATGTTTTCACATCTATGTAGGCTGGTTTTAGACCTTTAGCTATCCCTTTATAACTTAAAGCTTAATAGTTGCCATGCTTTCCTTTCCTGCTGGTTATTGGAAGGGCTCACGTTATTTCTGAATACTATTTGGTTTGAGGAGGGATCATAAGGTTTGTGAAGTCTACTCTTTCTCCTTGTCTGAATTCCAGAAGAGCAGAACTTGAAGCAGGATATAATATTCGTGATGGAGGACCCAGCTGAAAATAAAAAACAATTCGACACTACTCCAAGTAAAACATAGCTCCAGATTTTAGACTGAAGGATGCATTATCCTGTTTCAGCAGCTCCCTGGAACTTGAGTAAAGTTTTTACCCATTTAAGCTTTTGTGACATTGAGGAATCTGATTGAGCTTTCGTATGCGTTACAAAACACAAGAGGATCTGGGACAATCTTGTAACCAGGATGTTGGATACATACATAGAGGTCTCAGATAATTCCAGTCTATTTTTATGTTTCTGGATACTTACATGAAATCCTGAAAAGTCAATTTTAATGGGCAATTCACCAAGGTCATCTCCTTTAGGTGCAATCTGATTTAACAGATGGTAGTATGCTCTTGAATCCTAAAACAAGCAGTGTAATTTTTTTAAAAAAAAATAAGCAAGTGTGTAGCCTTCCATAGCCATTTACTGCTCTTATAGTCCAATTCAAAAGTCACAGAAGTAGAAAATATGGCACCCTAGTTTCAGTTAATATGGATGAGTTCATACAGCAATTTTATTATGGTACTTCACACAGAACTTATTTAGCCAGATGACAGAAAAAAGGAATGTTTGCTAATTATTCTGGACAATGTTAGTTAAATTTATTCTGCTGGATGAACAAGACAGCTATAATTTAGATATTTAAGGCAAATTTATACAGCTCACCCACAAAAAAACCCCACAACAATACAAACCTTATTTTCAGTGTTGGCATTTTATTCCCTCACTACCCTTTTCAAATAGACTGTTTTTTAAAAATTTCTCCTTCTTAATCAACAAGGTAATTGGAATTAAAAATGGAGAGCAAAGTGGCTCTTTTAAGATGAGTCTATAGTGAAAAAAGTTATATTTATTTGATGCAATTTTCATCATAGAATGGTTTAGGCTGGAAGGGATCTTGACGATCGTAGAGTTCCAACCCCCCTGCCATGGGCAGGGACACCTTCCACTAGACCAGGTTGCTCAAAGCCTGGCCTTAAACACCTCCAGGGATTGAGCTTCCACAGCTTCTCTGGGCAACCCGTTCCAGTGCCTCACCACCCTCAAAGTGAAAAATTTCTTCCTAATATCTAATCTAAATCTACCTTCTTCCAGTTTGAAGCCGTTACCGTTTGTCCTACCTACATGCCCTTGTAAAAAGTATTTTCAGTATGCTTCCCTTTGTTTCCCCCCCACTAAGAAATGAGGAAAATAAAACAAGAACCTGCTAGATTTAGAAGTATTTATTACTTCTCTTAAATAGCATGCAGTATTTTTACCATGGCAGCAGTTTTCATATAAAAGCCTAGTTAAAGGTTTGCTTTAATAATAGCCACCTTGATGGCATTTCAAAATATATCACTAGCAATTAATTACATGGTTTTATTCAGTGAAAAGAGGTTTTATTTTAAGGAATTTTCCTCCTTTCCTTTTAGTTTTAAAAAGTTTGGTTTTTTCTCTCTTCAGCCGGACTTACTAGAGTACTCTGCATACTTTATGCAGAATGACTGAAGAAGAGAGAAGAATTATGCAGATCTGCCATCTGCCTTTCAGTCCCCTTGTGTCAGTAACGCACAGGGATTGAGGGGGGCTGTTCTCTCCTTCGATCAAGAATCAGTAGCTACTCCAGACAGCCCTCTGAATAACTGTTCTTTCCTCAAGAGGTTTCCTACTCTTCTGTAGGACGCTAGGTAAGAAGGGCAATCACCACTAGCAAACATGTACCAGGAGGAGATCTAAAGCCATACGCTTCTTCCTTATAACAACAAAAGAAAGCAAAGATGGGTTTCTGCAGACCCAGGAGCAGGGAAAGATGGACAGCAAAAAGGTAACTAATAAGGTAGTGTGAATTGTCCTAAGTAACTCTATTAACATCCTTAGAACATTAGGACTTCCCTGAACACGAGCTTGTCGGAAATGTTTGCTTTACACTGTGATGTGATAATACGTGATATGAGCAACTGAATAGGATAGGAGAGATCAAAATAATGCTCTTTCAGTGTTGAAAAACGCAGGATGAACCTATAGCTAGAAAAAGCAGATGGCTACTATTTTTTCTAAATACTTCTGATATGGCTCATTTGTTTCCATGCATAGTGTGTTTAAATACCATTATGTTCAATTATCAGAGCGATAAGCTACATACCTTAATGTCTTGGCTGAAGTTATTGATTTTCTGCCACCCTGCATTGGCCAGATGGTAGTTCACCCAGCGTAGCAAGAGCTCTTCCGGGGAAAGCTTCATTAACTGATCTAGTTCTTCCCCTTCATTTAGCAAGGCAATAAGAGCTAAAAGCAAGTTTGAAAGAAAGCTGAAATCATTGCTATTGTGATCTCAGTTAATACGAAATTGCGGACATTGCTATACCTGGCATTACTCTTACCTTCGTTTCTGGAGATCTCAATATCAGCAAAAAGACCAACTTTAATGATCTGCCACAAGAGTCCTAATACCAAGTGTGGTTTTCCTTCTTGCAAATCTTGTGATCCAATATTGACAACTGTGCAGCCAATAGCAGATGCTGAGTTCAGAGCCAGGTTTAGGTTTTCCTATTTGGAATATCATTATTTAACAAATTCATGAGATCATAATTCTTAGTAAATTTATTCATATTAAATGCTGTAAGTTTCAGTGGAAAATGGCTTTCTGCAGATTTTTTGTGAACCACCACGTACCTCAAAAATTTAATGGAGAACATTATTGACAGAGTTTAATATGGACCCATCAAAAATCATGGACCACCTTCAGCAGCTTGGATCCCTGAGGAATACGCTAATCAAAATATTTTTCATAACTCATAAGTATCACATAGACAAATTAAACAGTATTGCTCACAGTATCAGGGGCTTAATCCTGTGGAAAAACATGCTCATATGGAATTCTGCCCTCTGCAGGAGGCTACTGACATCACTGTCATCCTATCTTGGATGTCACACCATCTGACATATTTATGCAAGCAACAGTTAAGTTGTAATTGAACAGACACCCTAAGAAGGTCATGGCAATTCAACATCCTGACACTGAAAGTAAAGCTAATGATTGCCACAGATGAAACATTCCAAGAAAAAATACCTGGCAGCACTCATTAATCTCAATTCTCTTGTGTCATATTTTAACTATCTACAGGGGCAACACATATATCATCATCTTTGCTGACACATCTTCTTTAAATAAGTAGAGATTACAAAACTCACTTGGAGGATTTAGAAAATGGTATGTATGTTTTAGCTTTTCAGATTTTAATGTCACAGCCTGAAATGAAAAGCCTGCCAGTTAACTGGGGTTTTTATTCAGGATTTTTTTTCCTCATTAAGCTGGCAACTTACAGATCTACTTCCCTCTTCCAAACCTGTTTTCTTATACCCACGCTAAGGTATTCAAATCTGTTTCTCTGAAATATTTTCATAACTTCATACACAATTAAAAATAGAGCTTCCCATCTCCTGTCCAAGGACTCTCCACTATTGAAAATGCATCATCCTACTATACAGTATACAGCCACACAGATACTTTCTGCATTGCTAAAATACAACCTGACCACCTGCTGAGAAGTCTTAGTAAAGCAAAATGAGAATAGTGAAAAGGGAAAGAACTAAGGAAAGCATTGGAAATACAACTTTTCCTGTACTTCATCTAAGAAACAGAAGATTTCAGCAGACTGTATTAGAAACTACAATTTCATGCTTTGACATTTTTTAGTACATAGCACTTTTTTTTTGCTCCACCAGGAGAACTGCCATTAAAACAAAGATATCGAATAATATTTTACTTTTTATTTGTGGCAAGTTCCTAGCTGGGCAGTACTTACAGAAATAGTGAAATGAGTGAGTTTCTTCTTATTAATAGCTCTTTCGTCAATTGTATCTGGTTGTGAAAAGTTGATCATTTTGCTAAGGAAGAGAAGTCAGAGTTTATACAAACTTTCATTTCTCAGAAAATATTTTATTTGATTATAAACTCCTAGCACTTTAAACTAGCTGTAAATATTTCTAACAAGATAAAAAAAGACCACCTCATCCTCTAAATCTCCCCCCGTTAAATAACTGCACATTCATCCAGAAACCTCCAGATAATATGTAATTGTAAGAAACTTGAGCAATTGGGTTTTATACTTCAGTAACAAAGCATGTCTGTGCTGTCAAAAAAAATTCTTGAGAAGATTAAAACTGTGAACTAAAGACAATTAAATAGTTTATAGTGAAAAATCTTTGTAATATAACCAATATATTTCTGCACTACATTTCTATAGCATCTTGCATCTACAAGGATCGCAAAGACTAATTCACATCAATACTAATAAGCTAATCCCTTGTTACCATGGTGTATGAATAAATACTATTAGTCTGCTTTAACCAACTAAAAAGTTACAGCAGATTAAAGTTAAGGGACCTCATAAATGCTCTCTGTTTTGCCATGGATTTAATTCACATTTCTGTTCCTCCCATCCTATGATTTAGTAACCACATTTAGTAACTTTTAAAAATAATTAGAAATCTTCGCTATTTCAAATATTTCAGTTAATGAAAATATGAACTGTGTAATTATCTCCTTTATAAACAGCCTGCACATATCTGATATGTGTAATTATGGATCTGAAGTGGAAACCCACTTCTGTAATATATGCAGAGTCACACAGTCTCACACAAAAAAATTTGCTAAACATAACATTTCTATAGGCAAACAGATTTTTTCCATCTTACACATTGGTTGAAATATTTAAGACCAGAGTCCTAACATTAAAGCTTATCAGAAGTTTTCCAATTCACTGTGATCAGCATTTAACCTTTGAGATTAATTTCTTTTCTTTCTTGCAGCCCTGGACTCACCAAAGAAGAATGCCATCTGCAAGGGATTTAAAAAGACTGCCATCTGATGGGTTCATAGGTAGGAGGTGCTTACAGTCTGGGTCATCTTGTAGAGCTTTATTTATCCAATTAACAAAAGCAACTTTTTCTTCCTCTGAAAAGAAAAACAGCATTAAATAATCTATTATCATTTTCACAAACACATACTACTAAACATCAGACTTGGGTCAAAGAGGTTCATCTGCAACAAAAGCCCTTAGTTTCACAGGGGCCAGTTATGAAAAGAATCAGACCAGTGAGAAAGCACACAAAAAGTAAAAAGTACAGATCCATCTGTTCCCCTACTGCACCCTCTAAACATCTGGTGATTTTCTGAAGGACAACACAAAAATCATAGCAACATAATGGGTCATCATGGCTGACTTTGAATTTAGTTTCTCCGCAACTACAATGGAAAGAGGGAAAACTGTGATCTGAAATAGACAACATCTCAGTCTATACACCCTTGGTTTAAAATGCACAATTTCATTCTGTCTTCTACTAGGACTTCAGAGACTGGAAATATTTTTGAGACTATCATCGAGATTACTGTGCTGTATTTAGCTCTGAGAAACTTAAAGAGTTTAGTAACTCAGTTTTAAGTTCTCTTTCATATTTAGTGCAGAATGTATTGCTATGCAATGCTTATTGGGACAACAGTCAATCTAGTATCAGTATCCAAATCCCCATACAGTACAGGTGGTATTCACCTCACTTGCCTCAAGAAGCATACAAGACACCTGACTCATTACAGTTCTTTCATTGTCAGTAGGAAGAAAGGTCAAGTTTTAGTGCACACTTCATCTCAAACAAGACTGTTGATGAGGCCAGGTCAGATGAATTGCAGTGTAGTGGGGTCATTTTGTCCCCACCAAAAATGAGAGGGAGTCTAAACAATTAGCTCTGATGGTGTCCTCCCTACAGGCATCCTTTGAGATAGAATATATCCCCTGCTTTGGAGATAGACAAAGTGCAGACAGTGCTATAAGGGTAATACCTAGACAGAGGGTATCACCACCTTTAGCTAACTTAAGTGAATCTTTCTCATATATAGAATCTTAACACAGCAAATCCCAGACTCAAGTCAATCAAAACAGTTGCAATATTGCCATATGATCCTGGAAGGTACTTAACATTCTGACCAGGAGCTGCAATGCAATTAGGCACAATTACCAACTTAAATGACATGCAGCAGGCAGAGGGAGACAGAAACAGAGATCAAATATTAAAAGCAACTTCTCAAGTATGAGATAGATTATGCAAAAATCATATGGGAATGAACAATTCTGTAATGGCACAGAGATGAGGAGGCCCTTCCATCCAGAAATGATATGTGGGTTTGTTTTTTTTTATTTAACACTGTGGAAATGAAAGTGAGGATTCACTTTTATCTGAATATAGGAATAAGAGTAGATTAGCACGTAACGAAGCCAAAAACTTGACTAGCATTACTAGAAGTATGCCAAAGGGACCATTTCCACCCCTACCCCCTGTGCTGTCAGTGCTTTCTTTCATCTGTTGCTCCAGCAAAGATGCCTAACTTACCTTTGAGTGCAGCATGAAACTAACAACTCAACAGCCTACATTTTAATAAACTACCACCCACACTTATCTTCTCCATCTCCACATGCTTTCTCTGTGTCGATTTGCTTTCGACAGCAGCTTTTTCCAGTTGTTTTTTTTCTATGTCTTTAGTGCAAACTTAGAAAGTCCTCCTCCATGCAAAATTTGCTCGCATTTAGTTATTTCTTACCTGAATAAGAGTGCTGTGTCCCCTCACTAGAAATTGCTGATGTTCCTCCAATTGCTGTAATACCTTGCTTTTTGTTTATTGATTTTCGGAAAGATTTGCTAACATCTTTACTTTTTAATTCCTGAATTATCTGGAATAAGAAAAATTGTGATTGAGCATACCTTCAAATAACTAAGTGACAACTCATGAAAGTACTCCAGAGTCAGTAATTAACCTGGCTGCCTTTCTTTGGTATTTACATTGCCTTCCGTTCTGAAAAAAATTTACTGTATTGGTAAAACTAGTTTAAATCCCTTCGTGAAATTTGCATACTGGATATCTAATATATTATTTCTCAGTGAAGTGAGAAGTGAAGAAGAAAGTGCTACCTTTATTAAGCCATACTATCTAAAAGAGTAGATATGCAACAATCTACACAATTTTTCCACAGATGTGCTGGTAAACTGAAGAAAACAACTAAAGATATACACATTTTCAATGACTATAGCGTATTTCTTCCACTTACTTCATCATATACTTTACAGTAAAATGTCACTATGCGACAGTTACACATGCCCTTAAGCAAGCTGACACCACTTTCCACCTGCCTGCAATGTAAACCACATTGGATATACTGATATGTCCTAAATTTGCCCAAATTCTGTAAAGGTCTTATAACTAACAATGAAGTATAAGTAACAGATACAGTTCAATACCTGAGTGCAAATATTTGCTTCTCACCTATGAGCCACTGCAAATTTTCTTTCTCTTAAATAAAGCACACTAGCCAGTGATCCACATTAAAAAAAAAGTATAAACCTTTCACATTTGTTCACTAAAAGTGAAAAACTGTACCTTACTCCCAGTACAAAAAAAAAGGCCTTGAGTATAGAGATTAGGCATAGTAGCACAAGCATTAGTTCATCACTAAGAGAATTCAGAGTCTGATATCTACTCTTTTGACAGGGCAAGGACTGACACAACAGTCCTAAAATACGTAGTCCATCCCCTCATCTTTGAGGAAATAGAAAGTAGGACTGATTAAAACTACTGTGCTCTCACAGGCTGCCCAAATGAGAGTTACTAAATTAAATCGGAGAGTGAAATATAAAGACTGGAAAATAATTATATAGGGTATTGTAAATTGTCACAGAAAACTTTTCCATTCTCAAAATATTAGTTATTTGTATCAAGGTAGTACTTAGTTGTACCACTTAATTCAGTTTTCTATCCTAGTTCTCAACAGATAGACAGTAGAGAAACATCCAAAGGGAATGTCTTACAGAGACAAACTCTTCAAAGTTGATTCTCCCGTCCTTGTTGCTATCTGTCACTGCAATGATTTTTTCTACAATCTCCCGGACTTTGTAACCAGGCAAGGGCAGACTTGCTTCTTTAAACAGGTCTTGAAGCTCATAATCGCTGACATACCCGCTGTTGTCAATATCTGTAAAACGAAAGCACGAGTTGTTTCTATACTTATGTAAAGAACCAAGTACAGTAAGTGTTGAGAATAAATAAAGCATGAGAATTAGAATTCTAGGAGACGAGTATTTCTTCTTATATAGATAAGTAAGCATGAAGGAATACCTGTGGATTAGACGCACAACTGGCTAGGAGTTGTGCCATCTTGTTACGCATTTTCTCAGGAACTATCTTTTAACCCCATAGCACAGCTATAACAAGATGGCGAATTTGTAAATAGTGAATTTTAAGCTTTTTTTAAGACTCCCAACAAAATTCTCTATAAATTTTCAAGTGAAAGTGAGATCAATTATTACATTCCTACTGTTGATATTATACCATTTGCAATCAGCAAACTCAAATCTGATGCAAGTTGTAATTAGAAGAGCACACTTACACAAGAAAAACTACTTACACAAGAACTCTACCTGACTCTGCATTTTGTTTCTTATCCTAGTATCTGATAGACATTTTCTGTTCTTCAAGACTTTTGATGTGTTTAGGCGAATAATAAATCCAGGATGATCTGTATCTGTTTATTAAAGGTGACCCTCCTTAATCTATTAACTAACTCTGTTAGGAGTGATTTGTACTGCCACCTTCACTTATACCTGGCTCCCAAGACCACATGTCAGGAATCCCATGTACAGCAAAGTATCAATGATTTTTTCATCAAGAGGTATGGTATAGCTCCACAATTGTGGAAAGAAATGAATGGCTGTATCACATAAAAATAAGTTAAGACAAATTCAGTATAATTTGTGTTAGTCATGATGAATAACACAGCAGCACAGAAGAAATCATAAGAATACCATTTTTACTTCCACATTAGGCCAACCTGTGTGCAGAAAGTTGTCGTGAATTCTTGTCTTGGTATAATAAAGCACCGTTTTACAAACCTGTAATGTTTTTATCCAATGTAATACATAAATGAATCAAACACATTAACTGTTCCTAATTTTTTTAATATCTATGCATATTTCCCTATACATGTATGCACATATCTATACAAGCAGAATTTGAGAATGTACATTAAAATAGCCTTACCTGTAGTGCAATTCTATGCAATGGGGAGAAGTACTTTTAAAAGCAGAAAAGTTATAGTCCATACACAATATAGATGAAGCTCAAATAGGAGAAATCGTATCCAGCAGAACTAGTGCTGGGTATAATGCCCATCATTTTATATATTTAATGCTAATATTTTCTATGTTTGACAACAATTTTCAGTCTCTTTCATGATCATATCAAAGCTCGTGAAAAATATGAATTAATAGTATTTTCCCAGTTCTCCAAATGATGCATCTAAAGTAAGTAATTTAAGGGAATGTCACAAGTAACATGAGTCAGAAACAGAAGCAAGATGATGTAGCCACTTTTCTGACTTGTCAAGGTGCTCCCACTTCTGTTTTTTTCATTTACTAGTTAAAAGATCTCTCTTCATATTATCTCTAGTACCAAAACTCTCATAATAATACCAGAGTGGATGAACACGCATCACTTTACAGAAGGGCAAGCAGAGAAACACGCTTTGATATCTCTAGCCATAATTGACTGCTATACGGTAATTTCCCTGTAATCCATACTACACTATGTAGCTTCTGTACAGCTTCATAAGAAGGCCACATTTCACTGCTGACAAAAGGCTAAAAACACCTGTTAAAAACCCATCTCTTTTTATGTTTTCAATACTACCAACAAATCACTAGAGACACATACTTTATGTCTGCATATGTATTAGTCCATCCACTGTCCGGCCTGCAGACACATAACAACTCATGTAATAACAGGGATGGTCTAAAAAGCAGAGGACATGATCACAAGCTCACTCAGATTACCAGCTATTTTATTTCTCTCAGTTCATCTTTCACTGAGGGTAAGTTTCCATGATGACAAGCAGAGAGTCAAATACATGCCTTTTCTCTCAGTTTACCAATATAGCTGCAAACAATTTACCCATAAAGACACTAGAAATGTAAAAATGACTAAGGAAAAAGCTAAATTATGCTTA
The DNA here is from genome assembly GCA_003993805.1 of Himantopus leucocephalus. Taxonomy (NCBI): domain Eukaryota; kingdom Metazoa; phylum Chordata; class Aves; order Charadriiformes; family Recurvirostridae; genus Himantopus; species Himantopus leucocephalus. The sequence continues at coordinate 7,745,811 of RSEF01000009.1, forward strand.
ATTTTTATGTTTTACAGAAAGCATGATACAGTAAGGAAGAAAATGCTTTTCAGTGAGTAGGAGCAGTACGGACAATTCTTAGAGCAGAAACACAAAAACACGCAGAAGGAAAAGGTAGAAAAAGAAGGAATGCAGATGGTGAAAATCAAACAAATAGAAAAACTGTCAGACAACACAAGTGAGTATCTACCTATCCTAACACCTCCCAGTAGACCGATACATGTATACAGTGCTTTTTTCTTTGGTCTGTCAATCCAGCTCCTGCAGGCTGTAGACGACTTGAGCTACAGACTATGTCAAAACGATTGTTTAATAGCAACTCATGAATTACCTTCCATGGATGTACCTTATTCCTTTAGCATTTCCACTCTTTCTTGGTCTCAACAACATCCTGAGTCAATGCGTTTATGGTTTTACTACTTGTCATGAAGAAAAGTTACTTTTTATTTTAAGCTTTCTAACTCGCTACTGGGCATCACGTGATACCTGTATTGACAGAAACTGAGTAATTCCCTCTTCACCTTTTCCATACCACTTGTGGTCTTACAGATCTCTAACATACAGCTACCCAATAGTCTCTTTACCAAGTTGGAGATTCCTAATATTTAAGACTTCTTGCCTAAAGCGACCCTGTTGCCCCATTATGAATGATTACAAATGTTTGATTTGCTGAGCTGCACAGTTACACATCACCCCCTCAAAACTGCAGCAAACAAGAAATAAAGCAGACATGAACTTTAACATCCACAACAGTATTGCCATCTGGAAATAAGGGTTAGTTGCTATATAATTTCTCACTCTTTCTGTTTATTCTCTGATTAATCTGCAAACATCCTGTCAAGCATACAAAATTGTAGAGTTATTTATTAACATCTGCTAGCTACCAAAGCAAGTCCAAAAAATCTCCAATAAATGAAAAGTGAAATTACTAGTTCACCAAACATTGCAAGTAAAGCAAAAACAAAGTGTCAGTAAACTGACATGAAAATATATTTAACAGTTGAAGTTTAATCAAACAACTTTTTGCACATTTAAGGAGTTAAAAAACCTGAATTTTGAGATCTACCGTGCTGCATATACAATAGCATGAATAATACAACTGCCCAGCAAGAAGATGTATCCATTTTCATTGATGAAGTTGAAAGAAATGAATAAACGCACATAGTTTCAGTGAAAATAAGCAGGTCTATGTAAACTTTCTTATTTGCTTAGATATTACTGGCAACATAGCAGGAAAACACAGCCCTATCAAAACAAAGTGATCCATAAAGATTTCTTCCACAAATCCTAAAAGGCTTTGCAATGTTAATAGCATCCTATTATTTTCTTATTTAAAACATACCTATTTTACTGAATGCTTCTCTTAGTTCTTCAAGCTCTTCACGAGAGATAGTAGTTACGTTGTTTTCCATGTTTGGACAGCAAAAAGTATCGTCCTCAATTGCTTATACCTAATAAGAGTAAACAGGAAATCTATAAGACTTTAATTCAAAGCACATATTAATACAAGTTACTGGTCTTTTCAATACAAGGTAGCGGACCTGCATGACATTTCCATGCCTGGCACACTTAAAACACTACAATCAACACTTCACATCAAACACCTAGCAATTCTTTTCACTGTAACAGTGACTGAGAATTCACAATAGCAGCACCTGTCTTCATACACTTGATGTTTTCATTTGCATAGAATAAGCACTGACCAACAAGCTACCTGCATTGTGTGAATGGTTTTCCAACATTAAAATCACAGCCTTACATTTCACCAAACAATTTTTAGAAAAAATTAATTTTTAAGTGCAATGCAGTATCATCCATTGGTGGTTAATGCTAGGATCTAGTCCTGCAAAGCACTGACCACTCCAACACTTGCACAGTAGTAAACCCCAGTGGGACACTTTCAAGTACCTGCCTACAGTCAGTGGGTGAACGCTGATGAGCCTTTCCACAGCTGCTGCAGGAGTCACCACTGCCTGACAAGCCTGTTGTCTCATAACACTGTCAAAGAGCCGAATAAAGGCTTTTACTGCGCACAAAGACTGAGGTCTCACTGTCAATCTACTTTCTCTACCCAACTCCACAAAAAAGTAACAGAAAACAGAAGGCGCCTTTGCAAGGGCTGATAAACCCCCATGCCAGATCCCCACGTTTCCTCTTATTGAAGATTTACTACAACAGGATGATTCAGACCCTTGTTAGTAAGCACAAGTTTGTAAAGAAGTCAAACACAGTCGTCTCCAGTTTTGATTCCCTCAACAGCATTTTTGTAAATGCAAAGTAAGTTTTTACCTTTGATTTTCTAATACAAGAGGCAATGGGACAGTCGTTTTGCTACTGTTTTTACTGCTGGTAAGAGAAGTCTGTATGGGAAAGAAAAGTATACTATACTATGAAGTACTCACTAAGAATTCTTGATCTGCAGGAAATGGTGGAAAGGTCTCTAGAGCTAAAAAAGTAATGCTGAACAAGGTATCCTACATGCAGCTAAACCTGTATGCATCATGACACCAGCAATGCTCATGAGCTAGCAATGAGTGGCCCCCAACTTTTTACAAATACTATTTTTAAATAAACAAAGCAACTATTTGTTCAAAATACTATAAAATACTGTAACTTTGTTTTAAAGAACATTCTTTACACTTTTTATTTTTCTTTTGATTTTTTTCTTTTTTATTCTTTGTGGTTTATGTTTTGAAGTTTGCGCTTACCTGAAACTATCAGTTAGACGTTTCCTTCAAAAAGAAAATGACTTGGAAGTTGATTCTCATGTAACCAACTTCAACTGGGGGTCAGAGTTTTAGAAAAAAAAAAAAAACAAACAAATATGAGATGTGGTGAAACCTTCTAAGATAGCCAGACCACTGAAGAAAACACAAGATAATTTTTGTCACAATAGTATGTGACTGCTGTCTCAAAGTGCAAAAGTAAAAATATCTATTTGGGCCCTAGCTGAAGCATAAGCATTTATTTATCTTCACTTACACTGCTGTGTAAGAAAGAGAAAAAACAAGTTATGTGCCTGATTCTCATCTCAGCATATGTTTCTCCTTCTTTTAAGGCAGTAGTTTGCAATATAAAGTTTCCACAGTAATTTAGTTTTCTTCCATGATGTTATATAAAAAGTTCTTAAACAACAGTGAGTTATTTTAATGAGAGACTCTCTACTTTACTTGGGTTTAGTATTTTCTCTGTCTTCACTGGGACTGTTCCAGTGGGTCACACAGAATACAGCCTTGAGTGTGGGTGGTGAGTTAAATAAGATTGAGTGACATGAAGGAAAAATACTTAAGTACTAGATTTAAAATCCTTCTCATCCATTTTGCTAAGCTTACTAGCAGCATGTACCAGTCTTCATACTCAAAAGAAAAAAACCAAAACAGTTAAAATACGTATTCAGGAAAAAATTACCTTACATACAGATGTTTCTGAATGTGGCAATTAAAAATAAAGAAATAATGAACCATGCAAAAACTGAGGGGAAAAAATTAAACATTTAAATCCAAATTACTACGGAAATTTAAAGGACTCTGGAACTGCAAAACCACAGAAAACAGTCCTCTGAAATACCAAAACAGCATGTCAAAGCATAAGTGAAATATTTAGCCACACAGGTGCAAAAGACAACACCACTTCTGTCATACTGTTAATGTTTTTAACTATTTACCATTCCCATGAGTCAGATTTTGTAAAAAAAAAATTCTGCAAAGTTGCAGTGCAATTAGTTTCACTCCTCCCCTTTTATGATTCATAATTTAGATTTTCCATTATATTCTATTTCTGGAAATCAAAGTTTGCTTTTTCTAAAATGTTGATTATTTCAGTAACAGTAGAAACATCTGTTCTTGAATGAAGCAGATAAATAAAGCTAATACCTCTGCTCTAAAGAGACAGTCTTAAATACCCTATTATATAATTACAGGGTAAATCAGCTGGTCAATTAAATGGCAGAAGCGCCACAATCATGGTTCTGGCATTCAGGAGGGATCTAGTGCGAGCATAGACAACACCTAAACTAGTCACACATTTCAGACAACTTCAATATAGAAACAGGGACCTTCTATCTAAGCTAATAAATACCTTGCACATGCAGGTTTGTCACCACCCAAGATGACTCAGTCCACAGGCAATTCTGACAAGATTTAACATTAAGGCTCCAAAGGTACAGGTCTATTGGAACGATGACTACCTGCTGAAAGATATATTTGCTTACAGAGAACGTATTGCTCTGTACTCTGGAAGCGTTCATATGATACTTAGGTTTTCTGCAGACTATGCTTACATTAAACCACCTCCCGCTGCCCCAGGACAGGGTAGGTACAAACACTGTTTTTATGCTGAGAAAGTGCCTTTGATCCTCTTTTAAGTTGTCACCAGTATGCCCAACTTGAATTGATAATATTCATCTATCCCTAGCCTGCCTTCTACACCTGGAAGGCTTTTCATATCTAAACACAATTCACTGGAGTCTCCTGGAAACATTCCACATCCCACACTAACACAGATGCAAACTACTGTTGATACCATCGTGGTATTTCTTTGTGTGCAGAGGACTATCTGCGGCTGAGCAACCACGCAGGACAAAGTGAGCAGGAGAAACAGCAGTTCCTGCCGCTTTTTTGACCTGTTATAAAAGCTGTCAGAAAAAACAGAGCAGTTAATTGGCAATCAGGTCCAATAGTTTTCTCCATCCCTGCAGGCAATTAGCAATTTCTTTTCCAGCTCTTCATTTCAAATTCTATTTGCCTTGTTTCCACACGCAGCTGCTTCCACAACGACAATGGACATTACAAATGCTGACTCAAGAGCTTATTTTCTTTTGTTGCTGTTCTTTTTGTCTGGCATTAGGGACACACCTCCTCTGTCCCTGGTGCAAATACCACTCGATTGCTGCATCATCCTTAAAACTGTTGTTTCTAATGACAGCCAAGCTAGTATAATTTGCAAATACAGGCTGTGCAGAATAATTACTGCTTTTATGGTTATTAGTATGTACTATCTACAATTACAAAACATTAAAATTCTGCTTCTCTTATTGGGCTCTGAATCAAACTGCTATAGATTTTACTGCAAAAAAAAAACCACCCCCCTAAACCCCATAGTTTAACCTGTAGCATTCCTGTGTTAGTTTATCTAGGATTCTTTAAGCTAACATGGTGGGAACAGAGTAGCTTTCATGCACCAGAGAGATTTAAGCTCTCACCAGATTAAACTAGGAGTTCTATCCTGCCTCTGAGAGAAAAGAACGCATTATAAGGTATAAGACATAGAAAGAGAACTTCAAATCAAGGCTATGCGTCAGATGTTCCCTTTAATCAGTAAGGAGAGAAGAGAAAATACTGCTGTATTTTAACTGAAGAAATGCTGATAAAATATTAGTGAAAAGACTTGCATAGTATAAAAATTTGAATATTGGGACTAACCGCCATTGATATACAGAATGCTAGCTCTATACGAATACACACACAGAGGTTTCTGTGGTCTTTTCAAGAAGATAAAGCTTCCCAAGATATTGTTTGCTCTGGTTGGTTTTTTTTAGTGGTTTTTCTTCCCCAGCTTACACTGAAAGATCTTTTTACTTAGGCAAGATTATTCTTGACCCCCAAATACAAACATGATTAAGGGCCAACTACATCAGTCCTTCAGCAATGTGACAGGACAAATTATTTTAGGTGTTTCACTGGTGGTCTGCAATAAAACAGCAGTGGCAATTAACTTTTTTTTTTCAAATTTACTGAAGATTAACTTTTTATCTTACTGTGATAAGTTTTTTAATGTTTATGACAAAATGATTAATCAACAGGGTTCAGTGACTTGACAATTTTTTTATTATTACAGTTTACACTGGTATAGGATATGGAAAGATAGCTTATCTTTCCCATATCGGTGAAAAAGCTGCAGGAGACATAAATAGGAGAGAACTACACTTCACGTTATCCAAAGTGAAAGTAGTCTTGACTGCGAAATACAGTCCTCTAAACATAGAAAGAAAGAATCTAATACACCTGTAGAACAATGAGCACTGGGTCTTATAAAGAAGATACAAAAATAGATCCACTCCTAATGCAGCAAAGAGGATGCCTATAAACCTTTAAAACAGGAGAGCACCAAAAGGTCAAAGTAATTAACTATATAAATACATATACCTGTATATATATTAAAAAAAAAAAAAGATATTGCAACTGCTGAAGCACATGGCTAATTTTTGAAAGAATAGGCAGGGTATAATCATGGTATCAGGTACAGTTATTAACAGAGTAGTATGGAGTGGAAAGTGCTTTAAATATCGTACAGTCTGTCTGAAGCTTCACTACCTGAAAGACTCAGAGGGTGTATTTCTCAACCTGGGCTCATAAATGTGGCTGGATACATTTATGACCATCAAAAGTATTTGATTACTAGAAGTTAGAGGATAGCAATGAAGAATTGTTATGGTCCAAACATATAAACTGATAATCCATGGAATTTTTCTCAGTCTTTTATGTACAGCATTACACAGTAAATAAGGTACAATTCAAGAAGGGAAAAATAGGGGTTTCTTTTTAACTTCTTCCAAAACTATATGCACTGATCTTTGGTAGAGGAAGACTATCAAACAAGCTAGAGGGATAGATTTTGTGCCCATGAAATATATATCTTTTGTAAGAAGGACTAGAAGATTTACATTGAAGTTAATTATTCACTCTATAGGAATTTACACAACGTAGTACAGTAACTCTGGTGAATAAGAAAATCAACATTTTCCACTATGCCTTTAAGATAAACATGGGTGACTCAAGAATAAACAGTAAAAGAAGCTGAGATACCTAACTCAGACTGGTCATCTGACTTCACTTACTATGTAGAAGTACAGAATAATTCCACAAGGCTTAAGTCAGGATGAAGAACAATTCCATTATAAAGCAGATAACATGTTTACTTTAGAAAGATACCTTTTCATCCAAACAAAATGCCTCCAGCTTCCTTTGGCTGCTGAGTATACAGAATAGCCATGCAAATTCATCAACAGTATCAGTTTCAGGTAGTTTCCTTCACATGCATCATTCAAGAGGATCTCAGACTGCCTATGCTTTGTATTGTTACATTCAGCACTCCTAATAAAAAACATCAATGGAAACCTTACCTATGCCAGAAGGACCACTTCTAGGAAAGTAATTTTGAAAAAATGCTATTGCATACAGAGTTCAGAATTACCTTTCCTGAAACATTCTTCAAACCAAACCTGTTTACAGTTTAGTTACACCAACATTTTGGGCTGAATTTGCCCAAACTGATTATCTCGGACCACATGTGACCTGTTCTGGTTTGGTTAATTAGTTGTTTGGGGGTTTTTTTGGGTTTTTTGTTTGTTTGTTTTGGTTGTTTTTGTTTTTTTTTT
>RSEF01000009.1:7753285-7818666 GCA_003993805.1 Himantopus leucocephalus
TTTTAAAGAGTTCTACAACTTTCACCTGCCTCCAGCACAGGGCTGGAAGTGTTTTATCCCCTCTGTTCTGGAACAGGGAGGTTAAATCTGTCTACTCCATATCTGCAGGGAAAGCAATGCCTGCTCATCCAATATTAACACAGATGTTGCCCGATTTATAAAACCCATGAATTCCTGCTTGAATCTGCTGTGTCAAGGATTCTTTGAGGCTATACTCTTCCATTTCACTTGCACTAAGCATGCTGTAGTCTAGAACAGTAGGTGGTATGCAAGAATTTGCCTCTGCAACTGCTCCTTGCAGCTGCCAAGAGAAAGCATGGCACCTTACCCTCCGGTTCCAAAGACCAAGGGGGAAGTAGGGAAGTCAGCTCCAGTCTTCAAAGCCCCACAACAGATCACAGGCCACTACTCCACTTCTACTGGTCTCCCTTGCTTTAATACAACAAGCTGTGGTATTAATGACCATGTCATCAAGAGCAAATCTGAAATAGTGACATTCTCTATGAAGCCAGGATGCTGAGGTGATACAAGTCAATACCACTAGCCCTGGCAGAGCTGTCTAGTTACTGCTTTCTAACTACATTTTCTGATGTTTATAAATAGTCATCACAGCACACTATAGATCTAGCACACTAGTTGCTAGATCACTTTTGCAAGTAACACAGAACAGCAAGGAAGTTAAATTCCTGTATTCCTGCAATATGGTGCGTCCTGGGCTCCCTACCTGTTAGCAAACCATTTCCAGATGAAAAAAATATATGCACAAAGCTGCTTCCATGCAACAAGTAGCTTTTCTGTAGGACTTGAGAATACCAGGCAAATCGGTATTGGAAATACAGAAACAAGATTTTTCTCATAGATCTCTTGATAAGAGACAATACTTCTGTTTTTCAGAACACAAAAGTCAGATTGTCTGCAAAAACAATATATCCCATAATCTGAAGCAAAATCATCCTAGTTTTGACATGGTCTTTACATTTTACTTGATGAAAACTTCAAGATTAAGTATTCTGAACTACCTGTGTATTTTATGTAATTTAAATATAACGTACTGGCTTTCCAATAAATTAGGGAGTACAAAATCAAAGTATACAACATAAAACACTAAACAGTTGTGCCATAATAAACAAAAAATAAAAGGACAAAAATCATTTCCCTACAGAATCTCTAACATGGGTAAATTAAAAGAACTCTGATCCAAAGTAAAGGTTGGATACAGTCAAACTGCTAAAGTGGCACTTGCTCTCGGATTTATTATGCACAACCTTTGCCTTGGTGAAGGTTCAATAACAGCACGCGCTGGTATCCAAGCTCTGTCAAGAGAAGTGCAGACACATAAGGAAAATGAAAGCACAGCAGGAATTTGAATACACTCAAACCATAAACCTTAATTACCTTTTATGCTATCTCAACATCTTTCATGATCAATTTCAAATATTTTAAATATTTGTTTCATTCCTCAACAACATAAATATTTAATCAGGAAAAAGAACACAAAGGCATAAGGACTTTATATTTAACATAAACATAGCAACTATCCACTAACAAGAGACTGTTTCCACTAAAAAGTGTTTTCAGAACTCCTTGGGAATAAAAGAAGCTTATGGTCTCGTGGAAATGAAATAGAATAAACAAGAATAGAGTTGCTACAATCTACAGTAGAAAAGGATGGTTCTGTTATGCCCTTTAAAGAAGTTTGAGCCTACTACTTGCCAGCAAACAGCTTGGCGACAGAGCTAAAGGTGCACAAGTTCAAATGCCTGGATGACTTAAGAAGCTAGGAGGATGTACTGCCAATCTAGAGCAATTCAGCTCTGAAATACTCTAATCAAGCCTTACAGTTGGTCTAAAGGAGATTAGTTACTTTTGCATTCAGGTACAGAACATCTTTCAGAGGCTCACAATGCAACTTATCAGATACTATCACAGCAAAGGTACCAGAGTTATTAAGGACAAGTTTTTCAGTTGTATTCCAGCAACTTCAACTGCAGTCAGCTGAATTTGTGGATTTTCAGCATCTCTAATAATCATGCCATAAATTAACCAGTGAAAAACTTTAGAAACAAATAACTCATAATGCAACTGCAGTGATATTCCTTCCAAAAGAGATAAAAGCAACTCTTGTTTACTGCTGCTATAGAAATGCAAGTGTTAGTGCAAAGAGAAAGGTTCCTCAAGATTTCAGTTCCATAGTTCACTACACACAAGGAAAGTCATAGACATACTAACATTTTAATTTTACAGTAAGAAACCCTTGCATCCAGCAATAAAACCTGTATGCCATTAATGGTACACAAGGACAGGAAAGAATAGGCAAAAATAGTGGAAGAAGAAGTGGGACTAGCAAATTCCCTTGGGAGACACGAGATCACGCAGACGACCTTCCCTTTTTTTGAGCAAACCCTAGAACAAGTGTCTCCTCTAGCCTATTAGAAAATGTACATTTGTAGAAACCACTAGGATTGCAATAGATGTGATCTTTGTGGGTGTGGTATTAACCTTCCCAATGTAAGTCATTTTAGTGTTTCTTTAGCTTCCACCATACCATCCAGAGTCTAGAATAATTTTTACCTTTTACTCATACAGTTAAAACTAGTGCCCACAAAAGAAAATTCAAAAGTCCTGGTATAAAATTCATGAAACTTGCAGCCCATTTTTGAGAGCTGTGTGGCTTACACTTGAGAGACCCATTTTCACCTCTGTGCTTCAGATATATAACATAGTTACATTCAAGTCTGCTTCTACTCACAATGAAAGTCACAAGCATCTGCAACAAAAAACTTTACTCACAATAAGCATCGACGTGTTTTCCTTAGATCAAGAGCACTATGAGCCTGCCAACTATAACTCAAAATAATAATGATAACAGAAGTGAAGCAACCCCACCATCTCATCTTTTTATCCAAGAACCTGAAGTTGAGCTTTTGAATACAAATTAAACATTTAAAGGCACTGTTCTGAAAGCAAATATATTTTACAAATGGCAATGTCTGTAGTCAAGTAATCCACGATTGCAAAGCTACATTCAAATTAATTAGCAAGGTATTAACAGTTAGGATGGGGCTTAGGACAGATTAAGGTGACTTGGTGGAAGAAACTTCTTTACGAGTGTAAACACCATAATATTTATACTGGTCCAGGAAGCATTTGACTGAGCCTTGAACCAGATTTGCCTTTCTAGCAACAAGTTCCATCAACTTAATATACTGTTTCATTTTATATGACCTTTTCTTATCTCCTCTCACCAGCAATATCATTTGCCCTCTGGATGGATCACTTGATACTCTCCAAAAATCAGTTTATTATACTGAAAACTATTCCCCATGCTGACTAGTCATTTGGCTTTCTTGTACACAAATGTGCTAGACCCTCCTTCCTGGAGAACTTCTGCAAGTCCCCATCAAGCACCTCTTCTGCTCTTCCTATTCTACAAGGCTACCCTTGCCTCACTGACCTTGTCCCCATATCCACCATCGTTACCCATACGAATGTCTGTGCTTGCATATCACCTCTGAATGCATCCACCCAGTGATCTGGCAAATGTACTGTCTCTGGAAGGCCAGAGTTGGCAAGGATCACGCTTTCCAATTAGCACTGGAAGCTGGTGCCTCATATGCTGCCACCAAAAGCAAGGAAATAATACGGACTGAACCAACACCACAGCCACCATAGCACAGGGTGCCAAACCCAGAAATTGTGGCAAGATGAATGCCTACGAAGGTTAAAGCATCATAGCAGTTTTACCATGCAAATGCATGTTACATGGAAAGAGTCTATCATTAACATACAGAAATTTTGGTGAGAAACTAGGCAACAGTTTGTCATAAACCCCATTTGATAACCAGCCGCTGCTCTGAAGAATAGAATTATTATTTTTCTTCTAAGTCCAAACTTGGTTTCTCCGTGACATTTCAGGAAAGCAAACCACACTAAAATATAAATGGAAAGGCTACACTAGTAAATGCAAGTTCATTCCACCACTCCATCCTCAAGTTATTCTTTTGTGCCGAGGCTGACGTTACATATCAGGTTTACAACAGCAAAAGGGAGTGAGTTAAAAGACACACCAGCAAATGATACTTAATCTCTTTCTTTCTCTGTCTAGGTTTATGCACATACAGCTTTTGTTAGCACGCAACTACAATAACAAATAAGAATAGCATTATTTTTATAATAATTTCTCATATAAATATTCTGTGATATATATCTTAATTAGGAAACAGTTCCTGAAATTCTTATTGAAACATTTGCATCAGCAAGAACTTTGGCTGTGCACACAGCAAAACTCACGCTCAGAGCTCATGATGACAGAGGGGCTATCTGGGTGTCCCAGTACTCTACAAATAAGATTCACAACTTGGGTGTTATGCTTTAATTGTTCTTGTACTTCTTTTTTAAACTATAGCACTGCTAGTTAGTTACTAAACAGAAAAGCTAACCAGAAGCAATAGTCATAACCCAAACTTTTCAAAAACAACCACATCAGACCCTAACCAACTAAAAAAATGTCAAAGGGTTTTTTAAAATTAGTCATATGGAAAGACATCTGCCTCCTGTTTTCAGATACTTCACATTATTCTCAGATTAGCTTTTCAAGCTTTTCTCTGGAACTGGAAGGACTAGAAATTTCTTTTAAAATTAGATCCTCGCACAATTTCTCAACTCCACAAACTGACTTTTGAGAGCATCTTCAATTTTCATGGAAAGCTCAGCCAAATTATGAGAACTGATGATATTGTGGAAGACACTGACTCACCATCTTCTGGTCTGCCTCTAAATTACAATTTAAATAGTATGTTTCTGAAAGTGATAGTGCTATTAAAGTCAAGTAGTTGCAACATTATCTCCACCTCAGTATTTATAGTAAGGAAACAAAAGTAATCAGAAACATTAAAATACAACAAATAGCACAGCTCTTCACTATCTACTAGCTTCTGGCACAGCAATGTTATTACCAATTTCACAGCCAAAATTCTCCTGCTGCTATTAGCAAATTACAATTTCACATAACATGTTTCACTGTTTTTCAAAGTTTGCCGAGTTTTGCATTCCACCTACTACAATCAAAGCATACTCACCTTCAGCTGTTTAATCTGTTACAATATCACTGATATTTTTACACTATTTTCTGCAAGGCTGTCAGTTTTTGCCCCAAGTGTCTATTTCTTCCAGATGCGGTGCTGCTTGAGAGGTAGGACATACTGTACTCTGAGTTCTTTGCTAAGGAATTTATCCTTCTATGGCACTCATAACTTTAGAAAAATACCTTTCTCTTAAGCCAACTGGAACATTATGAACCATTTTTCTCTTCTCCAAGCATGAAAATAACATCTAGTTATCACGTAACTTAAAAAGCAAAACTATGAACAAAGTTATCAGTGAACAGACTAAGAGGCAGAAGGGAAGGGAGAATTTAAAACAGTGCAACTGCAAAACTCCAGAAAACTCCTGCCTTTATCTTTCTGTGTGCCTGCCCTCTTGTAGTCTGAAGTAGTAAACCTCAGGTTGCTACAAATACTAAAACTCCAGCAGAGAGCCACAGGCTAACTCCTACTAATGAACTAAGTTTTAAGGTCACCCCAGAAGTTAATCATGTGAAGATTATTAAGAGTAACAATAGAAATGCACATTCATTCTCGCGCCCTCAGCAATTCAATTTACACCCACATAATCTTCACATTCTAGCTAACTGCAATTACTAAATAGTACCAAATAGGTGTGTGTTGCCAAAGTATTTTTCAGTTTTCATTAATTATCAGATGGCAGTATGGCCTTCTGTCACCTACTAATTCCTCGTTCAACTCTACATGGTTCAAAAGATTATTAGAAGATTAGACTGATCAGCTACTATACTACAAGCAAGCCAGGATTTTCTGTCATGGAAAATTCATAGGTTATTTTTGTTTTTCTTTTTTCATTGGTCAAGCTAGAGGAAAAAGGAGGGTCTTCTACAATACATGGTAAAAGCAGCTGGCAGCATTTCAAAATCAGCTGGTCTCTGCAGAGTCCACTGATGCATAAATGCTACCCACCTGCCAGTTCATAGCCTTAAGGAGCTATGTTTGCTGAAGCGTTGAGGGGAAAAGGAGCACATTAGTAAATCTGAGTAACTAAAACTAAAGAGAGTATTGTTTGTAGCTTCTAAAGTAGAAAACTATCTGGGGCACACATGAAGTTCATTTGCTGGTACTGTAGTTCTTAATAATTAGGCCAGAAGAAAACATCTACAGTTGTTGTTGCCAACTGTCATTTCTAATCACATTTTGAAGAGGAAAAAGAATGAAATTTCTGAGCAAATTTTTTTTCGCAACTAAATTATTCAAAACCTCAGCCTTAGGAAACATATGATTAAGAGGTAGTTTTCATTTAAGAATATAAAGTTGTTTCTGATGCTTAGGTGAAAACTTTACCATCTTTCTTACAAAGATCAGAAATCAAAATTTAAAAAAAAAAACTCTTTTAAAAATCTTGTGTTTAGACAAAGTCTTTGATTTTTCTTTTTTTTTCTTAATAGTTTGAGCTGGCAGCATGAGCAGACATCCCTAAGCATTTAAATCATTAGTTGCAACTATGCAAAACAATGCACAAAGATGTGCATGATTTTATTAACCAGAAATTTTGTTTCCTTTTTTCAAGTATGATAAAAACATTCATCTTACAAAACAGTGCTAGGCTAGTAACAAAGGTTACAAACCTAAAAATGATAGTTTAAAAAAGCTACTTGTTGCTTTAAAGTTAATGACCTGAAGTCCCACAAAGTGAGAAAGATATGCTTATGCAGTTATATACAGGCTAGTAACTCTCGGGCATAATACAGAAAAATCCTGTAAACTGGTCATGCAGATTACCTTTGTAAGGAGTCTTTTTGCTTAGTTAAACGTGAATTCTGAGTATTCTTAAATTTAATGTGTATTTATATTTGCTTTGTGTAACTCATTTTAAGATGTCCCACAGTAATGCATTAAATGCTAGTCTTCCAAAATTGCCAGATAACAGTCCAAAGTCTTTCCAAACTGTGACACTTTCAAAGTAAAATATTAATATTTCATTCCCACTTGTAAGTCCTCACACTTGTTAAGACTTTGAGAGCAGATTTCTACATGTTTAGCAAATGAAATACGTAGCTAAAAACTGCCTCTTTCTTGATAAAATTATCAAGTGTGATCAACTATCAGATAAATCAGCTTGTTGATAAACCAGCTTTTTTACAAGGGCAAAACATGTTTCTGGAGGAGATCTTACAAGGTATATATTTTATTTCATATAACATTTTAATTAAATAAGCAATCATTTTGGATTTTAAGTTAGCTACAAGTCTACACCAAGGGGCTCAACCTCCTCCCACTGACCTTCACAGAAGCTGAATAACCCTGTCATTTACTGTCACTTTACACAGTGACAACTCATGAAAAATAACTTATATTTCCAACCCTCCAAAATTAATGCTCTTGAGCATTAAACAGTAATCTATATTTCAATCCCTATTTTTAAATTTCTAAACATGGCGCAGAAATATTTTTTGTGCTATGACTATCAATTAGCAAATCTACACTATGCTTACCTCCCATACTTTCATTCCCACTATTATTGGTCTATCTTCCTCTGGTTGAGGACTCCAGCTAAAAGCAATACAACCAAAGTGACATCTTAATGAAGCACTTCTTAGGTAGCACAGAGACTATAGTAGCACCCAATTACTCATCCAACATATGCTTATTGGGTTGAGAAGGACTAGTATGGATTGATCCTATTGAGTTTAAATGCCTTGATCTTAATTTACTTAGCAAAAACCAGAATGGTATCTTAAATTACACGGCAGAAGAGTTTGTACCATAGATTAACCACCACAAAAATTATTTCAGGAGTGAAAGCATGCAGAAATTTTGGAATGCAACAGAAATATGTGTATCTATTACTACAGATCATTTCATAATTTCTACTTTCCCCAAGGCAGTCAGTCTATCAGACAGAACTTCATTAAAAAGCCCAGCATGGCTGACCCCATAGCTGTCTTTCACCACAACAGGAGGGCTGCTACTTTAGAGTGCAAGCCACCCTACGTAAACAAACATAACCCAGAGTGCCAGAAGTAGGGATTTGCTCAGGCATGACAAACAACTAGTCTCGTGTTGCTGTCAAGCCTCTCTTGGGAGCAGCTTTGGTAGGACGTGATCAAACCACTTTGCCCACGCCAAAGACGACAACTGGGAGGTTTGAGTTTAGGGCAGAATGGATGGATCTTTCCAAAGATTTTGGAAATATTGGGGGGTGTGCACATTAGTTTTAACTATTTTTTTAAAAAAATCTCTATTAAAACACAAGAGATTGCATTCCCTTTTAATACCATCTTTATGCAAAAGCTCAATCAGCCTGACACATATAGCGTTACCAAACTGCAAGAGGCAATGAAATTTTGCCAGGCTTAATTTTATTAGCATGACCAAAAAAAAAAAGTTGAAGTAATTCCCATGTACACAATGGAAGCTTCCACTTTGCAATGACATACCCACATGTACATTTTAGTTAATATTGATAAAGTTATATTTTATGTTACTCAAAACATTAGTGTTCCCCATGCTGCAGCTTACAGAGGATACATATTTTCTGCATATGTTTAGCAATACATATCTGGAGACACATAGTAATAGCAGAATAACGAAATTCCTTTGGAAAGATCAAAGATATATAAATGATTAAGATGAACAAGATCCCAGCTTTGAGAAGGATTTTGCCAATAGGCCTTAATTTAGTGAAGCAGTTATCTGTGGATACAACTCTAAGCACGTCGTAACTCTCTTTTAATCAATGGAATTACCGATAAGATTTAAAATTTATGTGCTATAACATTTTTCTAATTTGGGATGTGAAAAATATTCTGCCCCATACAATTAAGTGGCTGATACAGGTGATGACAAGTAAAGCAAAATATATCTTTATATTCAGTTATGAATTGTTTTGTCACTGAATACATCATGTTACCTAAGAGAAAAAAACAGATTTAGAATCAGAGTCAAGTCCTGATGCCAGCTATATGACTGGTGAAATCCACACTAGTTTCAATTAAAAATATCTTGATTTTATACATCAAGCTTGGAAGGACTAGACACATCGCAGAATTAAAATACTCAGCTCAATGGAAAAGGAGAATTTCATACTACTTTATATTGACCTACCTTTAGGATATGAACAGAACAGAATCTAGTTTCCCTTTGTCATAAGGGGCTAAATCAATGCAAAGAGAATTGGTAGGGCACGTGGAAACAAAATGGGAGAAAGGAAAACGTGGAGCTAGAAGAAGAGCTTGATAAATCAGCAAGACAAAAACATTCCAAACTATAAAAATTTTGGAAAACAAAAATCTATGAGGAAACATCTGGTTTGAAAAGACAGCTAGCTCCTGAAGCTCACACTGAGACAAATCCTTTAAATTAGCATTCAAGTAAATATAATCTTGCTGATAACATACAGCCTAATATTTCAGCTGTACTACTTGCCAATGTTTTTAATCAGTCCATTCTACCAATAATTATTAACAAGATGAAAAAATGAATACACTACGTGAATTAAACTGGGTAATACTGGATCCAGCATTAGGTTTTTTTGCTAGCGCCTATTATTAAGGAAACATCTGCAAGAGAACCCTGAAAGTGGGTTGATAATCCTTTTCCCACCAAAAGCATGCATGCAGAAGCACACAATCTGCTTTGTGCATAATTTACTTCTGAGGCTTAGCAATACCGTTCTCACTGATGAGCTACTGTGATGTACTACCTTTATTGCCTTTGGACACTTGTATACGATAGCAGCAACTAAGCACACACCTCCACGTAAAAATCTAGAAATTCATCAAGTAACTTACATTTAGAAGTACAAAAACAAATAATAAGGTATATAATAAGGTCATGACTGGCATTTAGTATTTCCTGCATGTGACCAGCTGAATCAAAGCTGAAATCATGTCATTAGTAATTTTATCACAAACATAATACACTGCAGAATAGAGAAGTCACCCTTACTGTTTCAATTTGCAGCCCTTTTTTAAAGATGTAGCAACAATGACGCTTAAAAATCCCTTAATAAAGTGGCAGTACATGACTGTAACGCAGAATTGGTTCCATCAGTAACCTGGAACTCCTGATCCATATCAAACTTGATCTGACTAATGTCAGTTGTCATCTTCATTGGTAATATCCCTTTGTGTATCGCAACATGACTACTGGTCAACTGTTTGCCCAGTGAATGTCAAGGCTGAAATGAGCTAATGAGACACCATCTTACACATAAGAGCTTAAAACCTGGGTTTCAATTTCAAAAGCATTTCCCATTGCTCAGAAAGGTATCTTTTCCCAGCATTATATTTACAAATTATTGTTTCCTTATTGTCTGGCACAGTACCGCGGAGCCTTCTCCAGTAATAAACTTGCTTGCTAGGATCAGATCCTTTTACTCCCTGGTACTCCTGTTCTATGTTTGTTTAACCTATTTATGTAGGCCTAGCGATTTCTGGAGTTTTTATGGCAAGAGTTATCTTGGATGTGAAGTATTTCACACACTGTGGTGAATGATATGAAAATATTTTATTTAATTAATTACTGCAATAAGAAAGGGTGGCAACTAAACGTTACACACATATATTTAACACTTCACATAAAGTAAGGATACTGGTATAATCTTTTTAGTTTATGTATTTCCATATTACATACTGTTAAGGTGATGTCTGTTTCATTGACATAATCCTCACAGTAGTGAAAGCTCCAAGTACTGTGAAAATACTCACCGATACTCACCAAGGAACATATGCTCCTCCAAAAGATAATGAATACTGTTCCAACATATATAGGTTTAATTTATTTGACTTCTAAAAAAAAGAGGGTAAAAGGCCAAAAATCATGAATCCCCTTTCTCCCTCCTCCATTGCTTTGGTTTCTATAGTAAGCCATGGAATAAGGAAAGTTGACATTTAGCAGACCTTTTATCAATATTCCCATGCATAAACTCTATTCTAGTCTTAATCAGTACAGAACACAGAACCAGGTGGAAAATTATTTCTCCTCACTTTAAGTCTCTCTCAGAAAACAACAATTCTCCGCTATGAAAATTGTAGCTAGTATGGTTCTTCAGATTTTCATTGAAGAAATATTTTACTAAAAGAACAACCTATGTAATTACAACAGCTAGAACTTTCAAATGTAGTTTAAATGACATTCAAAATCAAAATATTGCACAATTTTCTCCTAGCATTAGTACGAAGTTTTGTACTTTATTAAGGGATTTTTAAGCATCACTGTTGCTACAAATTAAAAAAAAAAAAAAGAGAGTAATTTACAGAGCAAATTAAACCATGGAAAAATTTCTCCCAAGAAATTATTATGACAGTTACATTCTTTAGTTCTGGATTTTTATTTTTAAAATCAGCATTCAAGATTCTGAAATTTTTGCTTTAAGGAACTAGATTCCAGGCATCTTACTCTCATTCAAAAATTATCAACTCAAAAAGTCGTGATGTTATAACACTGATCCTGGTAGTAAATGCATTTCTGCAAGCTTCCTCCACAGCTACTAGCCTCAAGAATAATACTTTTCTAGAAATACTAGAAAGCAAGAAGCAAGTAACAAAAAAAACATATACAGGCAATTATTTTTAATGGTAGTAGTTGTAGATAAAAAATAGTCACTGATGCTATATAAATAATAATGCCAGGTTCCAAAAGAACGTATAATCTAACATGCTACATCTCCAAATTACTCAAATGTTTAATTTTACATCATCAGTAGTATTAAGTATGTAAGCAGGTTTATTCATATAAAAAAAGGTGGATAAATGCTTGCAGGGCTAGGACCCATCTAGATTACATACAGAAATAAAAGACATGAGAAAAGCAGATTTTAATGTTTTATATTTTCTTTCCTCACTTTTTTTCCTCTTTTACCTGTTAGTTTTTGCTTAGTAGTTCAAGGTACATATTCCGCTTTTAGGTTGCTGGCTTGCCTGTGGTCCTTACCACCATTTATCAGCTGTTTCAATTTTTCACTTTTTTTTTAATCATCAAACCAATATTCAGGACAAGATATAATTTTAATCTGTGCCCCTTCACTCCAGCCAAGTTGACTAAGCAATACAGGAATAGATAAAAAGAGCATGCTGGAATACACGGTTTTACGGTCTACGGGAACAATGCAATGCGTTCAAAGGTCAGGCACCTACTCTGACAACCACTTTCGTGACTATATATGGAAATTAGTCCTCAAGTAATCATAAAGACTATCAGGTGTTATTATAGCAACCCATGCAAATGATAAGCCGTAAGCACACCTTGATACTACATGAAAATACTTAGCACAGTTTAGAAGACCTCCACACACCACCTTGGCTGCTTTTCCTCTGACCACCGTATCGGCCTGTATAAAGTTCACACTTCACATTTCATGAAGGCATAAAGGAATACACATGTGCTTTTACATGTCTTTATAATCACTTGTGCCTAGCTGCAAGAGACAGCTGAGATTTAACAGCAGTCACGCTAGCCACACAGGGGAACATTTCACATAAATCCACAGAGTGGATGAGCCCCAAGAAGAACAGTAGTTCTGAGGTAGAATTAAACAACATCAGAGGGAATAAAAGTACAATTAACATGTTCTTGTGCTCTGGGACCTGCTGGTCCGAGGCAAAGTCACTCAGTGTCTTAGAATAAGTACATTGACCTGCGTGCAGTAAAGAGTCAACGAAAGCCAAAGAAGATAGAGGCCTGGGTGTGGAAGAATCACGCAACTATAAAGTGAGAGGACTGCCCAAGTCAGGAGGAAGTAATGTCAGCTTTGGCAGAAATCTTGGTACTGCCACATACACTGGATTTGATACTTAGCTCTATCTATCTGTATGAATTTCTCCCTGAGTTTTGTCTGCAAGCTATGAGCTCTGCACACCTTAGACTCATTTCACTAATATGAATTCTGCATTGGAAGAGAAAATACAGAATGGTCTCAAGGCACATTGTTTTCATTAGTAGTGAGTCACTCTCTCCAGCTGGATGATAACACACCTGCTCCTCCTCCTGAGGGTCAAGAGACATAAAAGTATAAAACAATGGGATAAGGAAGAAACAAGGAGATGAATTAAGAGTTTGAGCTGCTAACCATGTGTTCAAGAAAAGCAAGGAACAAAGTCAGGTGTTTCAGTTGGTGTTTCTTTGAAGGGTTTTGGGAGTGCTAGGTTTTGTGAGTGCGCATAAAAATGTTTTTATGGGAAGCATCTAGAAGACTTCTTACATCCTCACAGCACAATGGAGTTGTTATTATGGGCAGTCTTGTACGACCATGGTAGCAGGAAGAACTTGATGATATGGTCAGAAAGCAGCGGATGGGGCTTTGCAACCAGGAAGGAAAAAAAGTCTCCTAACTTCACTCCCAGTGAGGGGTTGGGAGCAGGAGATCTCTCTTTAGCGAACTGCTGTAAGTACTTAGTACAAAAAAGAAAGAAGCCTGAATTACATACTTGGTAAATGTTTAAAGAAACTGCACCACAAATTTATATAGCATTCTACCTATCACAAATGGAAGCACTTCTACAATATCTCTATTAATACAATCTCACTGCTGACTCAGGAGACTCCCAGGCAAAAGAACTTTTTTATATTAATCACTTTGTGTGCCCCACTTATGCTTTACTACCAACAAAAACAAAAAAGTCACCCTATGATTCAATAGATTTATTGCATTTCTTAGGATCGCAAGCTAAAGAATATTATAGCCTACTCAAACTACCTTAAGATCCCAACAATTATCTTTCTATCTTTCTTAAGTTTATCAAGGATGACACAGGAATTTTAACTCTACATCAAATTAGCAAGTAGTGCAATTTTCACCTTTCTTAGTGTCTCACACTTGAAAGTTTACACTTGGAATGTTATTCTCACAATGAACAGATTTTTTTTTTTAATTGAAGTTGCGTAGAAAATTTTGTGTTCAAAATAACACTGATAACAAAACCTAGACATAATTGGTCTTCCTGGACCATTAAAGTTCTGTTTAACAAAACATGTAAAGCTACATGGTTTCTGCTTTCTCTCTAGGAATGACTCTTGAAAGACTAATATTTTATGAAGTCAGCTGGCAGAAAACATTGCATTATATGTTGAAAGACAAACTAAGAAAAAAACCAGTCATGTTTTGTGAAGTTTCTCGAAGTATTCCAGGTACTTCCCATGTTAGCAACCTTTGAAAGGTCAGCAGAATTTTTAATGAAATAGCATACCTATACTTTGCAGGACAAAAATAACCACCCATGAACGAAAATTTAGTAATAGGTTCCCCAAAAGCATCCATCTGAATTGAATCAGTAATGGAAATACATACATGCACACACCCACTTCATGGACTGTTCTACATGCAAGAGACATAGCCCTACCACAGTGGAAACAGGCAACAGAATTAGAAGCCTCCGAGAGGATTTTATTTCAGCCCAGAAACAATGCTAAGACAAAGTTCATGAACAAAAGCGGAAAGAGCTATACCTCCCGATGGGAAAAACAAAGCTCAGACTTCAATTTCCCCTCACGCACACTCTCTCCCTGCTATTCCGACCTATACATAAACCCCCTTGTTTCATCCTTTTATATTCCGATGTCTTGCAGACTTGCTACTCAGGCGGGGCGGGTGACGAGCCCGGGCTCACCACCGCGTCCCGGGACGGCGGTTACCGCACGCTGCGGCGCCGCGCGGGGCAGCGCGTAACCCCCCGCACGCGGCGCGGCGCTTCGGGCTCCTCCTCAAAACCTTTCCCACTTTATGCGCTTAAACGCGCTCACTCCCTCAAAAAGAACATAAACAGAAAGCAACATACGCAAAAAGTAAAAAAACCCCAGTAATAAAAGTAACGGCAATATTTAAAATACCGTTTAAGTGCGCTCCTCACCGCTACCTACCGAGAGGAGCGCCGAGCTGGCGGGCGCCGACCCGCGCACCTGCCAGACCGCGCCCCCCCGCCAGCTACACGAGCCGGGCTCGGCCGCTTCCACCCTCCTCCCCGCGGACAGGCTGAGGGGACGACACCGAGAACCGGTCACTGACGCCCCACCTGCTCGCTCGCTACCTACCTGCCCGCCGGCCGCCGCCTCCCGCAGTGCCGCGGCACCCTCCGGGGCCCGCCGCCACCTGCTGCCCCCTGGGCGGGGCGGGCGGACGGGCAGCGCCGGCGGCCAATGGCGGGGCGGCAGGGGCGGGCAGGGGCGGGCCGAGGCGGGGGTCGCTCGGGGCCGCTCAGGACTCGCCTCACGCTGACAGAGGTAGAGTGCCGCCAGGGGCGGGGCTGCGCCCTGCCGCCCTGAGGGGAGTGCCGCCACGGCCGGCCGGGGGGCAGTGAGCAGCGGGGAGCGCTCTGCCGGAGTTCCACAGCCAGCACCGAAGTTTCCTCCTCGCCGCCCCCCAGACTGGGGCCGCTCCCCCCGCCCTCGCTTTAAGCCACCCTCAAAACTGCGGCTTTTCCCTCCCCCGCTGTGCCCTGCGAGTCCCCTGGAGCCGCAGTCCGTGCTCCGCCGAGCCGCCCGTCGTGCCCGGGTTCCGGCTGGCGCTCCCGGCTGCTTCTCGGTGCCCGTGCCGGGAAACGGCCGCGTCTCGGTTGTTACCTGTGTGTGCGCTGCACCGGGGAGGAGAGCCCTGCGGGGACGGCTAAGTCCCCGCGGGCGGCCATTAGTTACCGGGCACTGAGCCGCCGTGGCCGCGCTCTCCTCTGGTGGCGAAGCGGTTAAACGTCAGCCGCGCCGCGGGGGGGCGCAGCCGCCCGTGGGTCGGCGGAGGAGTTTTGGGTCCCGCCGGACGCCGTCACGCAGTTCCCGCCTCCGCGGCGCGCGGCCTGTTTCAAAGCGGGAGCCATGGCCGAGCAGGGCCTGGAGATGGCCTCCATGATCCCGGCGCTGCGGGAGCTGGCCAGGTAGGACGAACCCAGCCCCGGGGTGGGGGGGGTAACCGTGGGACGGCCTCGGCATCAGTGTGTGGCGTGGGGAGGTGGAAAAGTAAATTCGTTCCCCACCGCGGTGTGAGGTGTCCCGGGGCTGGGCCTGCACCCTCCCCTCATCCTGGTCGCCGTCTCCCGCCACCTGCCTGGGTCGCTCCCTCTCTCACTGGTTCTGGTAGGACCTGACGGGAGAGGCGTGCTGGCCTGCAGAGCGCCCCGCGTCCTGGGGACTTCCCCTGTGTTTGTAGCGTGGTTTCACTGAGAATTAAACGACATTGAAAACGTTTGGTTATAAAGTTTTAACGGCAACATCAAGACAGCTTTGTGGTAGGTGGCTAGTTGATACGGAGGTACAATTGTACGTTGAAGATTTGACCTGACAAGAGCTAGCTGCCATCTCAGTCACCTGAGAAGTTGCTATTGACACCTTTTCCGCAGAGTATTAGTAGATAATCAGTTCAATCATTTTGGTTAATTCCAAAAGTGGACCGAGTTTTTGATTTATTTTTTTTTCTACACCAAAGCTGGTTTCTTGCATGTGGATATGTCCCTTAATCTGCCAGGTGTGGGTTTAATATATATCAAACATAATTGCATAACAAAATTAAATGTTCTTGAGCACTTTATGAAACTTTGTGCTTCTGAAGAATAAGGAGAAAGAGGAAGAGGCAATATGCTGGTCACTAAAACAAGGAATGAATTTGTATTTTTTGAAGACTTCTAGAAGGAAAAAAAATCAATGTTTAATGTTGTGTTGTTGAGATAGACTTGAAATAATTATTTTTTATAATGTACTTTTAAATTTAGTGCCAGTCCAGAAGAATACAATACAGTTGTGCGGAAACCAAGACAGATACTGTGCCAGTTCATTGACAGAATTCTTACAGATGTAGATGTTGGTAAGTATTATATCCCTATCTTTTAAAATTATTATCTGCTTTATGCTTTAAGTAATTCCTGCCAAAAAAAAAGTTACAACTCTCATTTCAACGGAGATTTAGGAGTTAAATTCAATACCATTTATGACTTATTTTTTAATAACTTCTATGATCAAGTGTTTGCTGTTATGATGTGAAATAACTTCAGTCTAAAAAAAGGGTGAAAATGCAGTGCAGCGTTGTATGAATATAAATGTTTACAATGTTGAAAATCAGGTGTAGTATGTAATGTGACTGTTCATTGAGCAAGTCTTAATCTTCACAGGGCCTTTCAGAACTGACGTATTTTGATGTAAACAGCTTTATTTTTAATTTTAGAATTCTAACAAAGCCTTATTTTAGTACTCCTTAAATCATGTTAAGGTTTCAATTATTACGGTAATTTAACAATATTTTGGTAATTATGAAATCCATGTATTACAAAATTATTATTTGTAGTTATCTGTACATTTGCATCAAGGAGAACTGCAGTATGGGTAATTTACTGTTGCCACAGTATAATTTCATGTAGCTGTCTCAGTAAGACTGGTATCTTGTCTAGTGAATTGATCAATTTAAGTATCATACTCATGTTAATCTCCAGATGATGTGTTTGTTAATTCTGTTATAGTCCTGAAAGGGAAAGCTATAAAAATAAAAACAAAAAGCCAATCTGCTTTAGATACTGCTTTTGAATACGTAAGTGTTGTATTTTATCATTACCATATAACTTTTCTTAATTGCGATCTGAATCTGAGATAGTTTCCTTCTTATGCTAACTAGCCACATGGAATTTGAATAAATCTGGTGTGATTGAAAGAGCAATTTCAATGGAGCTATACAGCAGCATTAGATATGTTTAGTATTTTGCTAAACTTTCTGATTCAGTAAGCTGAACTTACCATTTAAAAAATTCTATTTCTTGGAGATTTTGAACATTTGGTAGAGCTTTTTTCTACCAAGATCACAAACCTTGGGAAAACTGTGTGATTAAAAGTTAAAATGTTAACTATTTGCTTATCGAACAGTTGGTTATAATACTATCTAAATGTCAAAACATGTAGTGTTAATGAATAATATTTAATCTGACTAACATATTTTTCTTCATACCGTTTGTTGTCACACAGTGGTTTTATAATATGCACAAAATTATTATCATGGATTAATAAAGCACACTCCCAATTGCTAGTTATACAGTTTTAATACTATATCATAGTATTTTATATAATAAATTTCTTCTTTCTCTTTAGGTGTGAACAAAATTTGTGAGGTTGATTCATTGCAATGCTAATTCATATATGTGTCTCCTTTTCTTTTAAAGTTGCTTTGGAACTGATTAAGAAATCAGATTCACAGCCAAGTTCTGTAATGTTGCTTGATTTTATTCAACATATCATGAAATCATCCCCGCTTATGTTTGTAAATGTGGATGGAAATCAGGAGGAAACCGAATGCAGTTGCATCGGTGAGTTTGTTGAAAGTGTTTATGTTGAAGCTTGATATTTTCAGGATTTAAATTTTCTGACAATGGAGTCATACGAAAGAACAAAAATAGGAAAAAGGCAGATTCTTAAGTTCAATGTTACATATTTATAAATAAGTGAATATTGTGAATTGATTTGCAGTTGTGATAATGGAAACTTATCAGGACAGAGTTTGACCTTATTCATTGCCATTGCTTAGTGGTATTACCCGGTTCATGTTGATGAGATATCCTGTACACATATTCATTGCCTGAGGGTGGTTTTGACAGAGGAAAATGTCTGGAACTACCCAGTGTAAAAAGTCTGTCTTCCCCCTGGCCCCGGCATGCACCCTCCCACCTCCCCTTTTCCTCTTTTTCAATAAGATCTGCTGAAGAAATGTCCCAGTGAAGGCTCTCTGTTTACTAAGCCTACATGCATTTATCTCAAGGAGTTTGCTTTTGTTTTGCTGATAAGCAACCGGCTCTCAAGGAGGTGCTTGTAATAGGAGGTTTTGGTTTTTAGCCTAATAATTTTCTGTTTGCTGTTTCTTTTTTATTGTCCTAGAATTTAGTAATTGGATCATAACAAGGCTCCTCCGAATTGCTGCAACTCCAAACTGCAACACGTTGCACAAGAACATCTGTGATGTCATTTGCTCTTTACTTTTTCTGTTTAAAATGAAGAGTTGCTCCATTTTTGAAGTACTAACAAAAGACTTACTGCAGCTTTTCCAAGACTTAATCTTCCTGCATGAGAGAGATGCACGAAAGCATCTCTGGGGAGATGTAGTGGTCTGGCCAGTGACTGTAAAGAGATTTTCAAGCAATACAAGTGACAATGTGGGATATTTAAGATTGGCACCATTACAGTTGATGGGTATGCCCAATGTAGAATGTTTGGAAGTTATATTAATGTATATTCTGACAGATATTGTTGCAGATGTGTTTTTTGTAAGACAGGATATTATTCTCTGGGGGATAGGCTGCTCCCTGTTGGAGTACGGCAGTCCAAAAGTTAAAGCTTTGGCAGTGAAGTTTTTAGTAAAATTAATTCATTTAGGAGGACCTCCAGAACAGCTGGCCAGTGTTTTCTTCACAGTCTTTTTTGGAATTCTACAGTCAGCACTTGAAATGGATACTGAAGAATCAGAACTCTTTGGAGAACCATTCTTACTGTTGGTGAGGACTTTGTTGCCTTTTGAAGCAGATTCTTACAAAAATATTGAACCTGTCTACTTGAATATGCTACTAGAGAAGCTCTGTACATTGTTTGAAGGTGATGTGTTTAGGTGTATTCAGTCTGAAAAGCTGAAAACTGCTTTTTGCCATTTACTGCAATATTTTCTGGAGTTTGTTCCAACTGGCTATGAATCTGCCTTACAAGTAAGAAAAGCCCGTATCAATACCATATGCGGAATTTTTGTGAATGTGCTTGGAACTCAGGAAGAGCAAAAGGTAGGTTAATTTTAAAAACTGCATTTATCATGTGAATAGATAACGAACAAAAACCTACATCTGTGCAAAGAAGAAATAATTGCATAATTAGATTGATACTCCTCATTTCTCAGCTGTTTCACATATTTGTAGAAGTCAGAGTTCTTTAATTAATTGGATGTAGCTGGACCCTATGTTTTCCAGATGTATTAAACTATTGAGAAGCTATGCAGGCACAAGGGTCTGTCTGCAATCACAATATAAAATGGGGGTGAGGCACAGTGTACGCTCATATAAGGGCAGCTTTACAAGTAAGTTCTCTTCATCTGAGCTCCTCTTACTTTCTAACCATATGCTTTTAGTCATGTTTGTTGGGGACAGGCAGACAGAAAGGTTTGAATTAAAATAGAATCATAGAATAGTTTGGGTTGGAAGGGACCTTTGAAGGTCATCTAGTTCACCCCCTGGTGCCATAAGCAGGGACATCTTCAACTAGATCAGGTTGCTTAGAGCCCCATCCACCCTGACCTTGAAAGTTCCCAGGGGTGGGGTGTCTACCACCTCTGGGCAACCTGTTCCAGTGCGTCACCACCCTCATTGTAAAAAATTTCTTCCATATGTCCAATCTAAATCTACTCTTTTTTAGTTTAAAACCATAATGAGGTGTTAATATGCTGAGTGTTCCCTCCACCCAGTATGCCCACATGCGTATCATATGTATTGTCTCTTAAACTTGGTGTGTCTGTCTTGCTGGCTTTGGTAGCAAGGTGTTATGACAAGAACTGGGAAACAGCTGTACAAGCTGCATCCTCTCTGGTAGGAACGCAAGAAACTTCATTGCTTATGAGAGTTTTTGTCTTGTAATTAAGATTTTTGAACGGAAAGGGTTTTAAGAACGTTGTTACCTTAATATCTTGAATTTTTATATTTTAAGTCAGAAACAATAATATCATGTCTCTGAGAAGTAAGGCATAGTATACATCATGGTACTTCTGTTGTCTTTCCATCCCAGTATGTGGTGAGTCCACTTTATACAGCATTAAAAACACAAACAGAAGAAATCTTTCAGGAGCTTCGTGAGAACCAGGTAGATGCTTCTGATACTGATGGGTGGAGCAGCAGCAGTGATGAAGTTCCAGAGAAAAAACGACGACTAAGCCTACCAACAAAGCATCCAAAGAAATCACCTACACCAGTAATGTATGACACACATTCAATAACTACTTTTATAGTCAGTTGGCTAGTGAATAATAACACATGACAACTTTTTTGAGGCAGTTGCTTCATAACAGCCACATTGAAAGATCTGGGAAAAGATCTAAATGATATTTTGAAGGATCAGAATCTACAGATGATTTATAAGCCAAACTTTAGTTAAAGAGACTGTATTTTTAGTATGTTCAATGCAAATTATTTTCATTTTTACGCACTGAAAACAGAAAAGCTGAGAGAATACATACAGAATGACAAAATTATATATGTGGCTATGCTGTTGCACTGGACGTGCTTAAAGCAGGTCTAGTTAAATCAGGTTGTTCTCAGATGAACAAAACCAGTTCTCTCAGCCACTGCTTGTGCTGTGCTTCAGCTCCCTGATTTTCTTGGACTTGCTCCAGCATGTTGATCTCTTTCTTGTATTTGGGCACTCAAAACTGGCTCCAGCGTGCTGTATTGCAGGTGTGGGCTCATGATCAGCCTTTGCTCTTGTTAATACAGCCCAGTATGTGGTTGACCTTCTTTGCGGCAAGGTCACACTGCTCTTATATTCAACTTTTCCGCAAGTCCATTGGGTCATTTTTTTCCAAAGCTGCTTGCTAGCCAGTCAGGCCTCAGCCCGTTCTGTTGCATGGATTTTTTTTGTGCCAGGTGCAGGACTTTTCATACGTCTCTGTTGACTTTCGTGAGGTTCTTGTCAGCCTAGTTTTCCAGCCAGATGAGGTCCTTCGAATAAGCAGCATTCCTTTTATCCACAGAGCTACCTGTCTCACCTTAGGAAGGAATCAAGTTAGTCTGGCCTTGGTAAATATGTGCTGGCTGTTTCCAGTCATCTTCTTATCCCTTATGTGGCTAGAAATGAGTTTAAGGAAGACTTTCCATAACCTTCCCAGGGACTGTGGTTAGGCTGGCTATAGTTCCTTGAATCCTGTTTTTTGCCTTTCTTGAGGATGGGTGTAATGTTTGCCTTTGTGTAGTCATCAGGAACCACCCTGGTCACCATGACCTTCCAAGGATTGTAGAGTTATACCTTTATAGCCTTTCAGATAAGTCTGATTTGCATCATACTTAACTTCAGAGAGTTGGTATCTTGTTCTCCCAAAGAGGAGCATGTTTAAGCTAAAGCTTCATTTGGTATTTTCCTAATCCTGTATCCAACATGAACTAGCTCTGTTTTTGCTATGATGATTTATCTTTTCTAAACTAAAAAACAAGTATGCGTTGGTAAATAATTAATATGCTCAAATTACAGACTTAGTCCCGTAAATATGAAATTGAAGAGCACTTTATGGAATGCCATCACAAAGAAAGCTGCATCCTTAATATTTATCCTTGAGAAAGAAATTCTGTCAGCGGATATTCTTCAGACTATAGAAGGGATTGCTGTAATTCTGCGACTAGCTGCTTTGTGCATAGTTCATTGTTCCCCCCCAACAAAGTCTACCAGGTAAAGGTACCAAGGTGAAACTGTGAAATCAATAGTTTCTTGTAACTGTTATTATGATGTGGATTACTTTAATGCTTGTCCGTGTATCAGGACAAGTATTGGATAAGTCCTGTATGTTTTGAAGAAGTACATTTTCATAGTAACTTTGCTTACAAGCAATACAATGTTAAACACTTATAGTCTGTTGCATTGATCATATGACTTCTATTTTAACAGTATGGATCATAAAGTAACTCATCTGTGTAACTCTGACACATATAAGAATACTCCGAGCTCCTCAGATTCAGTGGTGAATATACAGTTCACATGGATTTCCTCTGATTTTATCACAAGAATAGTAAAAGCCTGCAGAAACCTGTTAGAGGCTGCTACGCCGATAGTTAACCTAGAACAAGTAATTGACAGAATTGTCAAAATCTTTGATGCTTTGCTGTATGCACAAGGTGAGAAATCCTGTAGACTAGCATGTCTGTTGTTGGATTTGTAAATTAGGAATGCATCTGACTAAATTGGTCTGTTGTGTTAGAGGTACTGAATTAAAGATCTTGTGTTAGAACTCCCATTCCTGTACAAAAAGGGTTAAATAAAAAAAAGAGCGTTCTTCTCTGTTTAGAGAGCTTCCTTTGCATTCCTTTTAGAACATGACTTATTAGTTTTTGTCTGTACTTCTGTTGATTTTTATGTGAACAAGAGACCACATGGGGATAGTGAATATGAGTAAGAACGAAATTAACTTTTAGCGGTTTTATTTTTAAAAGAGAGGCAGCATGCCTTACTATCTCAGTTTCACTCAAAGATTTCAAAGCTTCTGACCAGCTTCAGCAAATGTGGCACGCAGGAAGTGTACCAAAAATATTAAGCACTTGCATGTTTCATTTTAAAGTAGGATGGAGGACAGACTACTAAGACTAAAGTGTTATGATGAGTTCAGCTTACTAGCTGTCCCAAAGTCCACCTGAGAGTCTTTGTACAAATCCAGAGATAGCGAAGTTGTATTCATTGTGCTGCTCATGTATTACGTGCTGTCAATTATTTAACAAAATTTTTAGATTATTTTGATGTAGCACTACATCATTTATTATTATATGTCTAAAATGTAGAATATCAACACGTGGGATTAGTGATACCAATTGATAGAAAAATAACATTTTGTAGCAAATTAAGAACATAAGATGTGCATCTGTTTTATAAACTATACAGAGCTGTAAAAGTATCAGTTGTTTTGTTTATTTGTTTTGGTTTTTTTCCCCCTAGTGAAAATTCCACTGAGTGATCAGATTCTTGATAACTTATGTGGATTGCTGTCTCTGCCCTGGATTTACAGTCATCCTGATAATTCTTCTTTTAAGCCATCTGCTTTTGGGTTTGATCCTGTAGTTTTGAGTGAAAAAACTGCACAGAGTTTCTGTAAGTATGTTGAAGTATATAAAACCTAATATCTTTCTGGAATGATTGTCCTGAAGTAAAATTATTTTCTTTGCCCTTTTATGATGATTGATGATATTCAAAGTTTAAATCAAGTGATTTATCTGCTTTATTTTGTTTTTTCTCTTTAGCACCCCAAACTCAGTCACACTGTGTGTTCCTTCTGTCTCTCTTCCCAAGAAACATTCATCTGGATTGGAGAAAATCCATTTATCATTGGGCACTGCAAAGTCCCCATGAAGTAATTCGGGCTACTTGTGTTAAAGGATTCTCTCTCCTGCTTCATCCACCAAGCATGCAGACCTGCAGTGTGATTCCCAAAGCTCTTTTGTATGTATTAATGCTGCCTTTCTGTCTTTATGCAAGAAGAAAAAAGGACACGTAAGAAATGTAGTATAAGCACCAAAATAAATATTTATTTCTATTCCATCCAGAATTTGCTAGATCTTAATTTCAGAAATCATAAGGTATCAACAGGATAGGTATAAGTGACGATGTCTGTATGATAGAATAGTGTTCCCTTACCATGTCAGTTACAATACAATCTACTTCACTAGCTGAAGAACCTATTTCTAATTAACAAATTTAAACTAAGGAGGGGAAATGAGATCTTTGTCAGTTAAATATATGTGATATTTGTTCATATGTCCCTTAAAGTCTTTCCAGTTTCTCTGCCTTTTGTATATGTGTCTTGGTGTCTTCTGTCCTATTGTGTCTAGTCTTCAGTTTCTTTATAATATGTCAGACTCACCATGCCCAGTGCTACTTCAAACCTTTACTAGAACTCAAGGATAATCTAAAAAGAAGAAAGATAATTTAGTGAGACAGATCTTTAAATTGTCCTAATAGCGCTTTCAGTGTAATTAGAGAATTCAGACGATGTAGAAATACAAATTTCTAGGTAAATGATCTATTAAAGTGGTTTCATTTTTGTTTCCATTTCAGAAATCAAATCAAAGATGAGTCTGAGCTAGTCAAGGAGGCTTGTGCTGCTGTAGTTGGGAAACTATCTTGCTGTCTTTCTGGTACATTCAGTGTACAACCTTCCTTAGCAGACTCTGCTATTAAGCATGTTACTTACGATATTTTATGTAGCAGCCTTACTGTGACTTCTGCTCATGAAAAAACTTGTTCTATGCAAGCCTGTGTTTTCAAGCCATTTCTTACTCTCCTTGAGAACAAAGTACCCAGTTCAGTAAAGCTAGGTATGTGACTTTATTAACATTTTGCACTTCTGTATGAGGTACTAAGTCACTACTTCTGTACCTTTCTCCAGTCTTTTTTTTTCTATAATGCTTTTTTATAGCTATAAAGGTGTTTGAAATGTTGTATTTCAGTTGATATCGCTGCTAGTGTTTGATGTTGTCATTGATATTCTTTTTAAAATACCTTGGCATAATTTTGGTCTATGGCTAT
The DNA here is from genome assembly GCA_003993805.1 of Himantopus leucocephalus. Classification (NCBI taxonomy): domain Eukaryota; kingdom Metazoa; phylum Chordata; class Aves; order Charadriiformes; family Recurvirostridae; genus Himantopus; species Himantopus leucocephalus. The sequence goes on from RSEF01000009.1 coordinate 7,778,557, forward strand.
ATCTAGAAATGTAATACTTGATAAAATCTGAATTTTAAATAGCTTGTCTGGTTTGACAATATTTACTCTTTTGATAAAAAAAATATAGTGTGCTTTATGGCTTATTTGCATCATTGTTTTCTGCACTTCAATAGATTTTTAAAAAGCATTAAAAATATATTTTTCTTTCCTCCTCCAACCCATGCCATCCAGCATTTATAGAAAATATACCTCATCTTTGCAAACATCTGGATTTTAACGCTGATGAGTCCAGTGTGAAGATTCTTCTTGAGTCTTTATTAAATCTAATGGAAGATCCAGACAAAGATGTAAGAGTTGCTTTCAGTGACTGCATAAAGAACATACTAGAATCCTTAGGCTCTGAAGAAGGATTCATAAAAGAGGTGAATTCATATTTATTTCTGGTTGTTTTCCTAACTTACTGTGGTTTTTGTTTCACTAATGTCAAACACTTTAAATTTGTTGCTTTGGTGTTTTTTTTTTCATGTGTTACAGCTGTTTGTTTCAAGAATGAAAGAAGCCTATACAAATGCCAAAATGTCAAGAAATAATGAGCTTAAAGATACTTTGATTCTCACAACAGGAGATATTGGAAGGTATTTTTAATATTATCTTGAAAATGGCCAAGTAAGGTCAGTTTGTGATACAAAGTAACTTTTTGTTCAAGTGTAAATGTAAGATTAAATTACTTATTTCAAGGTTAGCCTTTGTCCAGAGCCCTTTGCAACTGTACTAAGCTATTGAATCATATGGCATATTCCTCATTTTCTTCTGTGGTGTCATAGGTAGTGCAGATAAGCTATGCAAATACAATGATGAGTCATTTTGCATTGTGGTAATTTTGTATTCTTAAGTCATTTTATTAATGCAATGATTCTTTTTTCCTTTTTAATTCTTTGTCTTGTGCTTACTTTCTAAGGGCATCAAAAGGAGATTTGGTACCATTTGCCCTCTTGCACTTGTTACACTGTTTGTTGTCCAAGTCGGCTTCTGTGGCTGGAGCAGCATACACAGAAATTCGATCCCTGGCGGCAGCTAAGTCCATAAAACTGCAGGCTTTTTTCAGTCAGTACAAGAAGCCTATCTGTCAGGTAAAAAGAAGAGAGCTGGTGATTTTGAAAGGCATATGTTTAGGTTCTTTTTGTGTATTTTGAAAATGGTATTAACGGTAAAAATTACAGTATTTTACAAGGTGAAATCTCATAGGGCAAGAAAGAGATGATTTAAAAAACAAAACCAAAAACCCCTCAAAAACATTCAGAAGGAATGGGAAATCTTTGACTTCGTCATGATCTTCTCCCCCTCAACAGTATTGCTTTTCTTTTTTTATTCCCTAGACGCTGTCATTCTGAATTTCTTGCATTGTGTGGTACCATTGCCACAAGAGGCAAAGATTTAAAATTGTAATTGAAGTCAACGTTTTATAGGCATAATACTGACATGATTGATTTGTTCTTTGGTTATACCCATTACCCAAAACCACAAGTTCTGTTTAAAAGAAAATTATCAAAAGCAGACTTTTCTAATTTTGAATATTTTTTTAATAATGCAATGTCTGAATCCAGGGCTGCAAAATTAAATGCGATTATGAAGTGGATGATAATCCAGTTCTATCACAAAGTAATAATCAGAGATCTATGTGCAATAAATGAGAAAGAAAAACATGCATAGGAAAAGGAGTGAAACTCTAATGTTTATTTTTAGGGAGCAAAAGAGGGGAAAATAATACTGAATTTCTTCATGCTTAGTTTCTAGTGGAATCCCTGCACTCCAGCCAGATGGCAGTATTGAGTGCTCCAGGCCAGGCAAATGAGCTACAGAAACAAACAGCTGCTCACCAGAGAGAAATGGCTCTGGACATGTTATCTGAGGTCGCCAATGTATTTGATTTTCCAGATCTAAATCGGTTTCTCTCGGTAAGTTCGCCAGTCCTTTTTCCTGTTGCTTTTTTTTTTAGTGTGTGTGTGTGTGCGCGTGCTTGTGGATTTCTCTTTTAGTCCACAATTTTTCTGTGGTCACAGATCTGAATTTTTTTTCTCTAGTTGCTGTTGTTTGTTATAATGTAGAATACTTTGGGATTGCTGCAACTGGGAGCTGAAATACCGATGAACAGTTTTATCCAGTTACAATGATGACTACAGTGCTAATTCAAGTATGACAGATGCTGAACTAACTGAGGCCATTGGGTATATCTATATTAATGATTTAGGAGGCATACTTTGTAGGGCGTGATTTTTGCACAGTGTCTGCTTTCTTGTTTCAAATGAAGAAAGCTATTGTTCTGTGGATGGATCTGTTCTTGATCTGGTTAGATACCTGTTTTGCTTGAAGCCTAAGTAGCTTCGTACTCATATTTTGCTTGTTGGTAGATGGGAAATGCTAAATAATTAAGTAAGCAGTGTTCTAGTTGACTGGTAGGTTGGGGGAGTGTTTTTATGTGTGGGTGTCTTGGTTTGTTCTTGTGTGTTTTGTTTGTTGAGTTTTTTCTTTTAAGATTTCCTTTTGTGGAGAATCTGGATGGACACAGAAAATGCTAGCTCGCTCTTTGTTTGCATGTTTCTCAGTGTTGATTAGATATGAAGCACTTCCATAAGTAATTATTTATTTTATCTGCATTTTTACTGGGTATTTCCACCTTATTAAAGGTCTTCTTTATTCATACCTTTGGTCATATATATGACCAGAGATGTGTGGTAGTGTACTGACACAAATGGAACAAAGCCGAACCCTGCGTTTTTGGAGGGGTGTTTTTGTTTGTTTGTTTTTTCTATTAAGTGTTGTTCTTAATTTACCAGCGGACCCTACAAGTTTTGCTTCCTGACCTTGCAGCCAAGGCCAGTCCTGCAGCCTCCACACTTATTCGAACCATAGCAAAACAGTTGAATGTAAACCGAAGAGAGATTTTAATCAATAACTTCAAATACATCTTCTCTCATTTGGTCTGTTCCTGCTCCAAGGATGAACTTGAGCGGGCGCTTCATTACCTAAAGGTAAATTGGCATTTGCTCTATTATACATGCAGATTAAGAGCAACAAGTGATGAATAGTGAGCTTTCTGCTTTGTTTAAATTAAGGTATTGCAAAGCATAGGTGAGGAAATTGTATACGCAGAAGTATCGTTGTTCTTGTTGTTTATAATCTGTTCCGTTGGCTCTGAGGAACTGTTGTAAGATATTTTGTGAACTTAAACCAAGTTTTAGAGTTTTTATCTAACACTGAGCTGATTGGAAGCTTTTTCTTTGATTTCTATGGTAAATCAACTAGAGTCCAATGCCTCTTGTCTCTTTTGTGTTAGTTTCATTGTGATGAAATGAAGACTTGGTTTCTGTTTGCTATTTGATTGTAGAATGAAACAGAGATAGAACTGGGCAGCTTGCTGAGACAGGACTACCAGGGACTGCATAATGAGTTATTGCTGCGTATAGGAGAACACTATCAACAGGTCTTCAATGGTTTGTCAATATTGGCTTCATTTGCGTCTCATGATGATCCCTATCAGGGACCTAGAGAAATAACATCACCTGAACAAATGGTAAGGGCGTCAAAATATGCATGTTCAGTTTTGTTCAATAATTTTTGTCTTCAGTCTGAGAGTGAAGACAATTTGACATTCTCTGAACATCACTTATTTGAGGCAAAAAGTGGAGGAAAGGCTGGCATTTCACATTAAGTGTTCCTGTAATAGGGAGATACATACTGAGTAAGCATAAAAAAAAACAAATTAAAAAAAAAAAATCCCCAAACAAACAATACACCACCATCACCCCCTCACACGTGCAAACTGCAAAATCTCACCAAAACAAAGCCCCACAGCCTAATAGGGATGTCTCTCATTAACACTGATATTTCTTGAGGAGCAGTGTATGTATTTGGGATTCTTCTCATTTGTATTTCAGAATTAGCATTTCATAGTTGATTTTTAATTTCAAAGCTTAGGAACGTGTTAATAGTAAGATTACTTGGTTTTTTTACTTTTTTTTTTTCCTCCCCCTCCACAGGCTGATTATCTGCAACCTAAATTGCTTGGTATCTTGGCTTTTTTTAACATGCAGTTACTGAGTTCCAGTGTTGGCATTGAGGATAAAAAAATGGTGTGTAAACTTAATTTTGAATATTAAACCAAAGATAAGCAAGAGCTATTTTAATCTTCCAGACTTTGTAATGTGATTGTGCAACTGTCATTGGAGTCTCTAAGATACTAAGGTTCTGACATGATTCTTGAAAACTGATGGTCTCACTGTGGGTAGGACTTCTGTCTAAGCTTGGACTTGTTTTGCTTTTTTGAATGGTCACCTAATGTATGTATTTCAGTCGACATGGGATATTTAACAAGTCAGTCAGCCAGTAATTACAGAAGAGGAATCTAAGTGTATGTTTTGTATGTGTGGAGCATGAGAGAATATGGGAGAAAACTGGAGTTACTGCAGGGAACAGGGTTATAAGGACACCAAAGGGCAAAGGTAAAGAAAAAATAAGAAGCAAATCCAAGAGAAACTGGGCTTTATTGGTTTTGCTTCTCACAGAACAGCTCCTTTCAACTTTACAGTTTAGAGAAATTAGAGCTCACAACTTGAGACAAAGTCTGAAAATTCTGCTCTGCTGAGGCAGTGATTCTAACCATGAGAGGGCTTTTAGCCACTTCACGGAGGTAGTGCGGATGATTTCTGTAGGAAATTTTTCATTGCTAGAATGTATATAAACTTTACATTGATGGGCTGCATTTTCTGTGGTGTTCTTTCATCTTTCAAACTTTTTACTTCTCAGATATTCATGTTGAGATGCTCTCCTTTTCTTAGTTCCATGTCTTCATGCTTTCTGAATTTCTTTCTTTGTATTGCATTTCTTCTGCTGCATCTGCTATTGTTTCTATCTCATCTTGTTCTGTTGTTTGTTCTTGGTGAGTTTCCCCTTGCATGACCTTTCCTCAAGCTCAGGTTTCTTCCTGTGTCACTGATCTGTCATGCTGGATGTTGTACTACCTTGTTTGGTGCAGTGTTACTGTGACCGAAATATCTCCTGCTTTTTCCGCATCTCTGTATTTCTCTTCTGTCTTTCATCAGTTGCATTGACAACTGAGCTATTACTTGATCCCTGAAGCTTGCCAAAAGTTGCATGTCAGTTCTGTTGATGATGTGCTGTTGTTCTGTGTGTGTTTGTTGGTGTGTTTTTGTTTTTTTTTTTTTTTTAATGCAAGTTTGTTTTCTCTCTATTTCCAAAACCTGCTGTTTTCAGCTTCTAAAACTTTGGACATATAGTCAATCATGTCTCTAACCCCAAAATCATTCCTGTAGCCCCCAAATCCTTTATTGAAACATCAAATTGAATTTGTTGTCTTTATAGGGTATGATTTCTTAAGCCAGGATAGCCTGGTTTTATTAGAAAATGTGGCTTGCATATGTTTTACTGAGTATCTAATACCCTAAAATGACTTTTCTTTATGTCTAGGCTTTAAACAGTCTTATGTCTTTAATGAAGCTCATGGGTCCCAAACACATCAGTTCAGTAAGAGTGAAGATGATGACTACACTGAGAACAGCTCTAAGATACAAGGATGACTTTCCAGAACTGTGTTGCAGGTGAACTGATAGTGCACCCAAACAGTGACATACATGCCATTTCTGTCCTTGACTATGCTGGCGGGTTTTTTGTAGGCAATAATCTAAACCACAGAGCTGAAATAACTTAAAATGCTTCTCATGACTCACCTAAAATGTCTTTATGCAGAGAAGAATCGCTGATTACTATTGTTTTGTTGTCTTTTCTTGTTTAGAGCCTGGGATTGTTTTGTACGAAGTCTGGACCATTCATACCTTGGCTCCTTGCTTAGTCATGTGATAGTAGCGTTATTGCCCCTTATACATATCCAACCAAAGGAAACTACAGCAGTATTTTACTTTCTCATAGTTGAGAACAGGTACTGTACAAAGTATTTTCAGATATACAGATTAAATACTGTAATAGGAATGGGCATAACCCTAAATTAGAGTTGTCCAGCACTGAGATGAGAAAACTTGTTTTTCAGCAAAATAGTATGTTGTTCTATAAAATTCCCACTTCTCTAAATTGCAGGGAGATTTTGAAATTTAGCAAGTGATAGCCTCATCTGAAAATGTGCTTTTATATTGTCCTTGTAAGAATATGTGACGCTGTGGCCAAGTTACAACCCATTCAGACACTTCTCCCTGCCAGGTTTTCAGATTCTGCATTTTTTCTACTGGTACGGAAAATTAATTCCCTCTACAGAGCACATAGAATAACAATTATTGCTAGCAGTTGCTATAAGCTAGAGGAAAGTGTACAGAGTTGGAAATAGCGGGTAAAGGAGTTGTTTATTATTTTTTTTTAAATAATTAGACATAGTCATGAATTACACAGAATTTAATGTTGAGTAAGATTACATACATACTCTTCACAAGTGGTCACACCAACTAAAAATAAAATCAAAGCCTAGTACAAAAGACTTACATTTTCGTGACTTAACCTTTTTGAAGACAATGTTGAGTCTTAATTCTTTTTCATCTTATGTTTTGTAGCTTAAAATTATGATTATTTTTTTTTTTAGCAGTGATGATAGTTTATGTCTTGGTTACTTTTATTGGATTTTCATTTTTCTTGCACTGTGTCATACCAACAGTATTCAAAATAAAAGGTGACAATAGGAACGATAAGGCTGTTGTAGAAGGCCATAGTAGCAAAACTGAAAGAGATTCCTTCATGTTAGGAACACAGAATTCTTTTTTTGGTTGTGTGTTTTCTTTTCTTATGAGGAAAACTGGAACTGGATTCACATCAAATGGGATTGTTCTCACCCTTTGGCCAGTGTCTAAAAAAAGGAGATCCAAACCTGGTAGAGGTGAATGGCAACTCTGAAAGCTTTGGAAAGAACTGTATTTAAAAGAGAAAGTAATTTAAAGTGTAGAGGAATACCTGTTGCTTAGTTGAGTAACAAGAGAAAGAAATTGTTTCATACGTGTGCTTAATTAGATTAAAAAAAAAAGGAATTTATTCTTTTCTGCTTTTCAAGCCTCTGTTCTTCTAGTTGTTATGTTTAACTGCTTTCTTTTGATAAGTTTTTAAGATTTTTCTGATCCAATTAATGTTTGCTATATTCTTTGCAATTTTTTTTTTTGTAACTATTAGGGATGCCGTACAAGACTTCTTACATGAAATCTATTTTCTGCCTGACCTTCCAGAACTAAAAGAAATTCAGGTCGTCCTTCAGGAATACAGAAAGGTACAGCTTCTTTTTATTTATTTGTTTATTCTTAATGCATCAAATGAATTCATGACGAGGAAAACATGTAAAGTTTTTGTTAAGCAGGAATAGTATTTATCTGCCTCCACAACAAAACAGAACTTGTGTGTCACAGGAATACTTTCAAGCAGGTTCTAATTCTACTTTAGGAGTGAAATATGCCTATGTTTAACATGCGTGTTTCTGTAGCATCTCCTGAACACTGACTTCTCATCTTTTTGAGACTATAGAGATTATAAGATTAGAAGTCAGCAGTATTAGCTATAGCAACGAATGTGTTACAAGAGAAGCTAATTTGACCCCTCCTCTGTCTCTTTAAAGGCAGCAAAATTTGTCTATTTTTAGGAGTACTTTATGGTCCATTTCTTTTGCTTGCCCTCAGAATGGTTAGGTAATAGATGGGAAGTAGCAATTATTTACTGGGAATGAGGTAACAAAAGTAAAAAATTAATTTGATTTTAGATAATGAGGTACTCAAAGGAAAGTATTTTGTTCTGATTTAATCATTATTATTTACACCATCATTATATTTACACAAAAGTGTAAATATAGCACCTTTTTGAGGAAAACATTTTAAAAAGTATATAGAGAGACAGTGGTATATGGATATAGGTGAGAATGTAGGCAGAAAGGTAGTTGTTTGTGTGTGTTCTCACTTGCGTTCTTTGAGATGCTGCTTAACCATGTTCCTCTTATGTTTAACTTGAACTTCTTATGTCATGTCTTGTTCAGGAATCCTCCAAAAGCACTGACTTGCAAACAACACTGCAGCTGTCTATGAGAGCTATTCAGCATGAGAATGTGGATGTTCGTATTCATGCACTTACCAGCTTGAAAGAAACATTATATAGAAATCAGGTATAGAAAACCTCTTTCAATAGACTTAAATGTAAATCAAAGTAGCATCTGGACCAACAATCTAAAACTCCTTACTGTTACTGGGTGTTAACATGAACTGTGTTATTCTCCTCAATTTATTAAGCTAGATGTTTCTTTATAAATATAACGGGGAGAAGGGATTCTTCTTCATCATGTCTCCTTGTAAGATACTGCTTTACAAATCTGTGTGGTTATTAGCCCAGAGGGGTGTGTGTTACCTATTTAAAAAAAAAACAAAAAAACAAACAAACAAAAAAAAAAAACCTGTCCCCTTAGTAGCTATAAGCTTGTGGGACACTCTTCAGTCAGAAAAAAAAAATCCTAGCTAAAAGAACAAACAATCATTGTGTATATTCCTGGCCAATCAGTAATTCTTGCAGCTCAGGTCAGCAAAGTCTTGCCATGTCTTGCTTAGTTAGAAGTCTAGCAAAATAATTGAAGCAAATCAAAGTTAATTAGTTCCACAGCTTGTGGAACTACTCGCTCTGTTATGTTGGCTGTGGTTTCAGTTTTCATTATATATAACAATGCCAAGCATCTTCACATTATTAAGAGAAATTTTTTTCTGTATTTGGACTAAATGTGGAACTGGGGAATAAAAGCTGGGCCGAAATGAAAAAGAAAGGAAATCCAATTAACATGATGGGCATCGATTAAAGGACTTGAAACCCTGGGCTTTGTAGGACTGAGAGTGAAGAAATAGCTGACAAATGGGAAATAATAAGGCTACAAATGGCAGCGAAACCAAAAGGTATGACAACAGGTGCATGAAAGAGATTGAGACAAAGTACCAGAACACATGAAGAAAACAGACAGATAAGCGAAAAAGTTAAGACAGAAAAGAAGAGAGGTTGTTGGTAAGACAAGGACAGAAAATGAAGTTAATGGAGAGGTGCATGATAATGGAATAAAATATTGGCCATGACAGCATTATTAATTGAGGCCCAAATCCCTCATTCTTATTCATTTGTTTAGTCCTTCCTAGGGTAACAAGCAATTTAGCGCAATTGGGCTATAGTTACAAAATGACAACATTTGAATCGCTAACCTAAAGTCATGGGTAAATGAAATACGAAGTAAGAATGAGTTACAGATGGAAAATTTCCAAGATTATTTACCATAAACATGATTGTAGAATAACTCATCTTTATTTCTCAACTTCATAGGAAAAATTGATAAAGTATGTAACAGACAGTGAAACTGTGGAGCCAGTCATCTCCCAGTTGGTAACTGTACTTCTAATCGGCTGCCAGGATGCAAATTCTCAAGCCCGACTACTTTGTGGAGAATGTTTAGGTGAACTGGGAGCCATAGATCCCGGCAGGCTCGATTTTTCAACAAGTGAAACTCAAGGAAAACACTTTACATTTGTGGTAAGAAGTGTTGCTGTAGTGTTTTGCTTAGCATTAACGGTTTTATAAAAGTCCTTGGGAGTAGCGAACCTCTTATCTTTAGACCCTTTGAAAATCTGTACTTGCTTTCTCATCTAAAACAGTTTAGAGTCAGTCTTCAAAGTGGTCATTTGGAGACTTAAGATATAGCTATTACTCTGTTTGCTTTAATAAAATTGGTGTTCTGTTTGTGATTGAGGCTGGTGTGGAGGATCCAAATTTTGCCTATGGATTATTAATGGAATTGACCAGAGCATTTCTTGCTTATGCTGATAATGTTCGTGCTCAGGATTCTGCAGCATATGCAATTCAGGTGAGATACGTGGTTAGAGCCTATTTTTTTCTTCTCAAATTATTTCCTATTACACTGAACACAGAATTATGCAATATAAACGTACATTTTGAAGTATATGTTTAAATATTTGAAACTTCATCCTATACAGCTTTAAATTACAAGGTAGAAGGTTATTTGGAATAGTGATTTTTTTTTTTATTATTATTTTTTTTTTTTTTAACTCCTCAGTCCTCACTTAGAGTGCTGGGGAATTGTCAAATACAAGATCTGTTTGCTTTTGTGTCATGACATTTTAGGAGAGATCTGATATTTCAGAGGTAACTAATACTCTGTACATAGTGATTCAAGGAGTAATCCTGAGACTTAGAAATGGTTCAGGTTGCATAGAAAGAAATGAAAAGCAGAAAGTATTCCTAAGAGGGTTTCTGCTTACACTTTGAAGAAGCAACTGAAAGTGAGCCTACCCTTATTTTCAGACTCTAGTCTTTTGTGCTGGTTTGCCAACTCCAATCTGGTTGGCAGGTTTGTTTGTTTTTTGTTTTGTTGTTGTTGTTTAATATCTTTGTGAAAACTTCAGGACAATTCTTTGCTCCAGGAGAAAATAAGTGACCCCATGTAGTCAGTGGAACAAGAAAATTTCAGTAGCTTATGCACAAGGAGGAATCAGACTAACTTCTAGTCCTGGTTTATTGGCAGATGTGAAGGATACAGGATAATGTGGTCCAAACACCAACTGGAGAATCTGGGAAATAACAGTTAGTTGAAATCACCACTGCCTACTAATAGGGAACTAATGTTGGATGAAAGCTTTGCAGTTATAATTTCTGAATTAAATGTTCTGTAACTTGTATCTCATTACTTCTCTATATACACCAGTTTCGTTACTACTGTGGTCGTGAAATATTTTCATTCCTAACTTGGTCATGTAAACCATGCCTTTTCAGGAGTTATTGTCTATCTATGACTGTAGAGAGACGAACACTGACTGCCCAGGCTCCAGGCTTTGGAGGAGGTTTCCTGAGCACGTGCAGGAGATCTTGGAACCTCACTTAAATACACGGTATATGACAACTTAAATTCATAACAGATTTTAAAACTTTTTTTTCTCCAGGCTAGCAATAACTTCATTTGGTTTTGTGATTGTTACTCTTCTGTGAAAAGTGATACATGTATATATAAAATTCAAATAAGGTCTTTCTACATAACCTTGCAGCACTTACTTGACTGTAATTCTCAATAAATCAAACAAGCAAAATTCTGAGCTCATACGTTGCCCAGATCTGCCTATATACAATAATGCTCTAGAGACAAACAATGTTTTGCAGCTTTTTTTTTCCATTTTCTTGCCTCTGTGCAAAGTCTCACTAGGATTTGAGTTTGTACTCAAATACATTAATATCCCTTTACTGATACTATTTTTTGAACTAGGAGAAGTTCATTGGGTTTTAATTTGAATTTTGTTGAATTAATAATAAAAATAATGTGAAGAAAACTTCAGATGATGTATGCATCTTAATTTGAAATAACCAATAATGTTTCCTTTCTGTTTCTTCATGAAGAGCGGCATGCTTATCTGTGATAATGCATAAACAAATGTTTTGGCATTTCTCGGCTTTCATGTATGTTCTGGGTTTTTCCTGTCAAAAACATAGTATTCAAGTATTTGTCAAACTGCATTTCTTGAAACTGATTTGAACAGCAAAGTATACTTAAAAATTCTGGTAACATGTTAGCTCGTTTGTATTTCATGTTTCATTTTAAGAAGCTCTAGAATAAAGTATTTTGACTATTGAAAGTATTTTCTTAATTCTTTTGTAAAAGATTCAGAAGATGAAACCTAATAGAATTCCAGTTAGGGAACTTCAGAATTAACAATGTGCTATTGTTTTTTATTATATTAAATGAAAAGTTAGTTTTATTAAATTGGTATTTTAAAATTACAGGTACAAGAGTTATCAAAAGGCTGTCAATTGGTCTAAGATGAAGAAGCCAATTTACTTAAGCAAATTAGGTGATAATTTTGCAGAATGGTCAGCAACTTGGGCAGGCTATCTTATAACAAAGGTAAGAGAATAAATCTGCTCTCTATACAAAACAGTTCTTGAACCACATTTTGGTTTCTGAAAGTCAGGGATAGATGGGGGAATATGCCTATTAGAGAATAGGCCTGCTAAAGCACATACCTAAAGACTTCTTGCATCATCAAGGTAACCATGCACCTTCCCTTCCCCAGCGTTGTTGCTTTTTCGCTAGGCTTCACAGGTAGTGTCAAAGCCAAAAGTCTAGGAAGTTTGCCCATGTCCAGAGACTCTTGTATAGCTGAAGGCACTGACAAATGCTTCTGAAAAGTATTTGAAATGCTTCTGAAAAACCTCAAATATACCTTCTCAGTTTCTGAAAGATTTCTTTTGTTTCCCCATAGCTCCACAGTGGCAGCGCATCAAAAGTACTTGTCTCTTTCTTCCTTTTCTTTCCCCTTTCCAACATCTAAGTGACCCACTGAAAATTTCACTTCTAAATCAACCATTTTAAGAAGTGAATTTAATCACAATAGCTCAGTAGCTACACTGTCCTCTATTTCAGACAGAAAAGAATTGAATGTTTTCATAATTTCCTGCTTTTTGCAGACTTTTAAGGGCAGAAGAGAGGCTGAGTGCAGTAGTAGGCTCTTGGCCTTAAGGTTTTTTCTATAGCCAGTGCAAGTTCACAGTGGTGTAGAATACATAGAGAAGTGGAATATGTAAGCAATGCTTGCCTGTCTTTCTGTGGTATCAGCAATTGATACATGTAATAGGGATGCCAGAGGGCAGCTGCTGTTGCAGGTTTAAGTCTGACACTTCTGTAGGACAGAAGTATCTTAAAATTATTTCATGGAATAGAATTTGTATCTGTCAACAAAAATAAACCTATTAATTGTTCAGACATTTGCACTTTGTAATGATGCTTTTCCTGGAAATGATATTTTTCTATAGGTGCGACATGATCTTGCCAGAAAAGTTTTTGATTGCTGCAGTATTATGATGAAGAATGACTATAAAGTGACAATTTATCTGCTTCCACACATCCTTGTCTATGTTTTGTTGGGATGCAGTCAAGAGGATCAACAAGAGGTGAGATGTATAAGAAGTCAGTGTTCTTCACAGGAATGTTCAGGAGCTGTTCTTTCTAAGAGCTGTTCAGCTCTTCAGAATTACTGTAGAACTACATGAACAAATTGTATAGGTGTTAAACTCCTTTTCCTGTACAAATAATATAAATTTTCTGCCAGGGTTTTGAATATACTCATAAAAGGTTGCGTTGAACTGCTCTTGCGTGGATTTCCACCTATTTCTTCAGTAGGGCCTAGGATGAGATATTATGAAGTTAATTATGACTGCAGTAACATCAAGATCTGGAGTGATACAAAGAGGAAGAGAGTACAACGCAAACAAGGAATAAATTGAACTTGTATACTTCCAAGAATGCAGACCCATATTTTTTTCTCTCCCTTACATACGCTTATAATTTAAGTGGAAAAACTATTTAGCTATAAGATTCATGCAGAGCAGGATTCATAGATGTCTTGTAGCAAAGCAGGGATAGGAGAGAAAAGAATCATCCAGTCTGCTTTCTTTCAGTTTGCTTTAGCGGAAGTTGAAGAGATTGAAAAATATAACTTACATTCACTTACTTTGAAACTTCATAGGTAAGATACCTGTGTTTAACCATTGTGGGTGTGTAGAGGTGTGTTTTGATTTTTCTTCTGTGAAGAAGTACATCTGCAGTAAGCATCTGTTATGTATATTAACTCATATTCTGTTGACTAAAACAAGAAGCAGGTCTTTCAGCATGGTATTTACTTAAATATAAGCAAAAAAGTAGATCTGTGATCTGGTAGCCAGTAGATAATTTGACTCTTACCAAACCTGGAAGTATTGTATTTGCAGCACAAGTGCAGCAGCATTCACTGTGTTTTGAAACCTAAAATTCCAGTAATCATGATGGTAATTCTGAATCCAAGGGTTTGCTTTTCAAAGGCTTTCTCCCTGTATGGAATCTCCCGACAACAACTGCTACTTGGTCTGCCATTTCTTCCTCTTAAGATTGTGGGACAAACAGAGCTTGCAAATATGCCCAAAATTATTAAAATATACAATTAAAATATATAGTATTTTAGTTCGATTTTTGTGTTCATTGCTGTTTCCTATTTTGTTGATGCCTGTATGGCACTTTGGTCTTTTATTGTATTAATGTTTGTGTAGGTTTACGTGGAGATTATGGCTGTTCTGAAACATGATGACCAGTCTGCTAGGAGACTTGAAGACAGTGCCTCTGATCTAAGTCAGCTGAGCACACAGACGGTGTTCTCCATGCTTGATCATCTAACTCAATGGGCTAGACATAAGTTTCAAATGCTTATTGCTGAGAAAAATAGTAGCAAGTCTAGCAAGGAGAGAGGTGATCTAAAAAGTGAGTTATGCTTCTTTTATTTAAAGTGGCGTTTACATTCTCCAAATAAGTATTTAAATTTGCTGCTTCATATTATAGTAATGTTGCATTCTTAATGGGTCATAATATGTTAGTCTGCTTTATGACTGTGATTTTCACCCCCTCCCACCCCAAATCCGTTGTTTTGAATGCCAATTGTAAGAAATACAGATTCAAAATTAAGAAATGTAATGTTAATATCTTGGTAGTTTTCTAAAGGTTCAGTTTAAGAAATTCTATGGTGTCTTGCAAGACGCAGGAAGTTCACCAGTATTATTTTCAATAAATTATTGTTGACAGAAGAGAAGAACGCTTTCTTAAATTAATCGGATTATTTCACTAAATTGTGAAATGAGTTATCTGAATCTTGGTGCATAAGGTGATTCTTATAAATGAAACCTCAATGGACAGACTTCTTAAAATATTTTTTTTTCTGTAGCATCAAGTGAGGACTATGGTGAATATCAAAATGTGACACGTTTTCTAGACCTCATACCTCAGGATACACTAGCTGTGGCTTCCTTTCGCTCTAAGGCTTACACAAGAGCTGTGATGCACTTTGAATCATTCATCACAGAGAAGAAACAAAATATTCAGGAGCATCTTGGATTTCTTCAGGTTCTGAAGTTGTTCTTGTTTTTTTGTTTGTTTTATTTTAAAATTAAAATAGATATAGATGAATAAAGCTTTGTCAAGTTCTTTGAGATGGAAAGAAGAAAATACATAGTCAGGCTCTTACTTTTGGATACAAGTGTTTAGTCATCTGTCTTTCAGCAATATTTAGTACTTCCCCTTGCTTTGCATGCTGCTTATTTGAAAAGGAAGTAGTAGCTTTCTAGTGTGTAGTGAAAGATTGTAAAATCCTGAAAATAGTTAAATGTGGTTTTGTTGGAAGTACAGCATTTGTTGCTTTTAGTTAACTCTGTGCCTTTTGTTAGAGAAAACACAGCCAACTGTAATAACAAAAACAAAAAGCCAGAACGCATTTGAAGGAAAGCTAAGTGGCTTATTCTAAAGTAGAGGAAGAGCTAATACTAATGGTGTTGAAAATGATTTACATTATTTTCAAAAGATATTTTTAACCTGTGGGATGAGCTTATTTGTGGTTCCTTATGGTTTATATTCCTCAGTGACATTTCAAATTTGAAAACCTGAGTATGTTGCTTTTCCACCTTAAGTAATCTGCAGCTTCATATTATACAACTTTATCATGTAATAATAGGAGATTTATTTTGCCCTTTATACAGATTGTTTTAGGTAACTTGATGTGTTATTCTTTCTTAATCTTTCTATAGTATGAGATCATGAGTATTACAGTATGCTAAGGAAAAGTAGGGCTCAACTTTGGAAGCAGCCCAGCAAAACTGACATTTTCCATGAAAGCTTAATGCCAAGAAGTCCTACAGAGTAGTTTGTTCTCCATTTTCAAGAAGATATGTGATTCTGAGTGTATTATATATAAAATATCTTCTTGTTGTCTTAGAGTTGTTTTTAATGTCAATTTCCAATTCTGTTTGAATAAAGAAATTGTATGCTGCTATGCATGAGCCAGATGGAGTAGCTGGGGTGAGTGCAATTCGGAAAGCAGAACAGTCTCTCAAAGAACAAATCCTTGAACATGAAAGTATTGGCTTGTTGAGAGATGCGACAGCCTGTTATGATAGGGCTATCCAACTGGAACCTGATCAGGTAAATACAAGACAAATTCTTTACTTTTTTTTTTTTAAATACATGGGGTTTTTTATCTCCTTAACTAACACAAAACTGAGCCAAAAATACCTATTCAAGATAGTTAAGTAAAATAGGAACATAAGAGTTTACTGTGGCAGTTGCTGAATAATTATTGCTATTGGAAGTGTCTTATGAACTGAAACTAATCTCGTATTTGGTTTATACTGTAATTTGCAGGCTTGGGTTAATAGTTGGATGCTTATGCCCAGGTTTTTGCTAGGACAGTTTACCAATTGAAATTCAGCCTTTGCTTGGGAAGGCCTGGAATTGGATTGCTTAAGTGTCAGTCAGTCCTGGTACGTGCCAAAAGAACTATTAAAGCAAGTTACCACTGGTTTTATTCAAAGTAATTCTGACTGACTATTTTTGATTATTTGCTTCCAGGGAAAATGTTCATAATATAAAAGCAATTGGAAATTAGTTAAAGAAAACTTAAATATTGGTCTTCCGTTCCCCTTTCCCTTCCTTTATTTGGAACATTTAAAGCTGAGCAGTACTGGAAAACTATCATGCTTTTCATATGCCAAAGTGAATATCCAGAGATGTGGTGATAAATACAAAAAGCAAGTTGAAGACATGTATTACCCTTTCTGTATTTGAAATACTCTTCTAATGGAAATTGGTAAAAAAATTTCCCAGGCTAGGATATCCCTATGGTTTCTTGCACTTCCCTGTGAAGCAGAGGTTATCTAGCACAGCTGATAACAGGTATTAGTAAACAGTGTTTTGATGGCCCTACTTCATTCCCAGAGTATGGAAAACATTTTTATGAAGAGTGAAATTGCTTTGGGTTTGGGGGTCACTTCCTTCCCGTGACTTTTTCCTTCTTATTGTTGTTCATTTCTTTAAACAGATGTTTTTATTCACAGCTCTGATACGGGTATTAATAAATTAATGTCAAACCACATTTGTGGTGAGGTGCAGGTCAAAGTGATTTAAGTTCTTTGGTGTTCTTTTTTATGGTGATATACTTTTTTAATTTTGAGCGTTCATTTAGCTTATGGAGCAAATTATTATGCCTTTTCGCATTATAAAAAGCATCCAAATGGATATATTTCCTGCTTCAGACTGCCATGAATTTCATGAATGTATGTGTGTAGTTTTTTCATTTGGTGTTGGTTTTTATTTTTTTCTCTATTTCTAGATTATTCATTATCATGGTGTGGTGAAGTCCATGTTAGGCCTTGGTCAGTTATCTACTGTAATTACTCAGGTCAACGGAGTGCTTGCGAACAGGTACTAGAAGCACCTAATACAATGTTTGTTTGAGTCATATGCAGCTCTTGTGTTACACCGATGTCTCAGTAGCCATTTTTGTGCATTGTCAAGCACTTGAGGCTGATCAAGCATATCCCGTTAGCAATGTGAAGCTAGGAAACTAAGTGCTTTGTCTATAAAAGTATTTCAGGACTTCCAGAAATGTTAGTACTTGTCTGCACTGTGTGTAGTGTTGATATGTGCTTTAATTTGCTAAATAGAATCATTCATTGTCTTGCATGTTACTTGTTCCATAGCTATTCTGTAGCCTACTAGGATAAATGGATTGGAAGATGGACAAGGCATAATGGTTTTAAACTAAAAGAGGGGAGGTTTAGACTAGATATAAGGAAGAAATTTTTTACAATGAGGGTGGGGACACACTGGAACAGGTTGTCCAGAGACGTGGTAGATGCTCCATCCCTGGAAACATTTAAGGTCAGGTTGGATGGGACACTGAGCAACCTGATCTAGTTGAAGGTGTCCCTGCTTATTGCAGGGGGCTTGGACTTAGATGACCTTTAAAGGTCCCTTCCAACCCAAACTATTCTATGGTAATTTCTAAAATGTGCTGTAGAAGTTAAATACAGTAGTCGGAAATTGAATTTGCGGGATCAAGTTGTACAGCTATTATTTGTTACCAATGCATATCCTTTGGTTTTATTGAACTTTATTAGAAGCAGGCTTACCTTGCTTCTTTTCAAGTAAGAGAAGTTTTATATAAAGAATATTTGCTAATATAGTATGGAACCTAACATACTGAGGAGGAAAAGGAAAAAAATTAAATTTAGCACAGGGTTTTATTACCTTTGTTTTCTTTTAACAGGTCTGAATGGATTTCTGAGTTGAACACTTATAGAGTGGAAGCAGCCTGGAAACTGTCACGATGGGATTTACTGGAAAATTATTTGGCTTCAGGTAAGTTATGATATCAAAATATGAATACTTCCTTGCATTGCTGAACAAGTGTATGTTTTAGTCTAATCATCTTGAATCAAGGGGCATCTATTGTAATTTTTTAGTCTTGGATTTTACCAGGGGGGAGGTTTGGTTCTGGCAGTCTTCTAGATTTTTTGCAAATGTATTTGATTGTAAACTGTATAGTCTTTGAGTAGAAATTTCAGGAGAGTGTAAGGCCAAATTTCTTCTGGGTTTGTTTGGGCAGGTGAATTGTCGGATGGAATTATACCATATTTCTAAAATTCAATTAATTAGTTCTGAGAAAAAACTTATTTTTCCAGCAGTATGTTAAGACAAATTACTATGTTTGGATTAAGCTGCTTAAAGAAACGGAGTTTGAGGCTTTTTTTTTTCCTCCCCAAAGATGTGAAATCCACTACTTGGAGTGTCAGACTGGGACATTTATTATTATCAGCCAAGAAGAAAAATGAAGCAGATTTTTATGAAACACTCAAGGTTGTTCGAGCAGAACAGATTGTACCCCTTTCAGCAGCAAGTTTTGAAAGAGGATCCTATCAGCGAGGATACGAACATATTATCAGGTTTCTGACTTCATATCACTATTTTCAAATCCAGAAATCACATCACCAAGTATGCAGCAGCAAGAATTTTCCATTTCCGTAAAAAATGGTACTGATGTGCATTTTCTGTCACTTTTTTTTTTTTTTAATACTCTGCCAACTGGAAACCTTTGATTAGTTAGGAACTTACTTTTCTTGAGGGTTAAATATATTCACAATAAAACTGTTGGCTATAGTCTTTCAAAATCATCAAGCAGGTTTCAACAATTTAATTCCATTCTTCAAGTAGTCCATATAGGCCAGTAACTCCGTTAACTTAAGAGCATAGCTTTTAATCTGTATGGTGGCCTAAAAGCACTTCCTTCTTTTATCAACAAAAGACTGTAAAAGTTGAAACCCTATCCCTTTCAGTAGCTTTACTTCTTCTTTTTTAATAACTTTTGAAGTTGGCTGTAGTAGACTAACAAGTCAATAGCTTTTTTTAAATGAAAAAGGCTTAATACTTTCTCTGCACTGTAAATGTATCCTTATGGCAAGTTATTGCATGAAACTAGCCAGCTGAAGTATATATTTCTTAATTACTTCTTAGTTCTATTTTGTGTTGGTAATTCTTTCAGTGTTATTTAGGAAATGGAGTTTGAGTATTGAGAAAGAAGCGTTTCAAAATATTTTGATTTAGCCGTTGATCTGGGCTACTCAGAAGCCTTCAAACAGTCACTGTTTCTCTGTCAGATACACCCAGTACACTTAGACTCTGACAAGGAGAACTTAGGTGTTTATAAGCTCTCAGCTTTGCAGCTGTACAGTGACAGCTAATAATAATGGTATTTTTAAGTAAATGGAATGTTTGGTGTAAGGGAGGTTTTTAAGTAACAGTATATTGCCTCTAAAATGGTATTTGTTGAAAATATCAGACTTTTTGAGGAATTATTGCTAAAAGTGATGGATAGAAACACTCTAAGGATTGGCTTCCTCTCCAAGTGATCTTCATTGTCTCTGTGTTCAGCAGCTTAGTAAATGAATAGTAAAGAAGTGATTTTGTGTGTTTTGGTTTTGCTGCATTTTTGGTTTTAGAAGTCCTACTATTTCACTTACTTACATGGCCAGCTTTTAGAAAGAAAATAGCAAAAGCTCTGTAAAACTTGCATATGTCTCAAACAGCAACCAATTTTCAACAACTACTTGCCTTTATTTTGCTGACACAGGTTGCATATGCTGTGTGAGTTGGAACATAGTATTGGACCAATGTTTCATCAACCAGATGGTGACCACGGTAGAGATTCGCTGAATTGGTGTGCTCGTATTGAAATGACCCAAAACTCTTACAGAGCAAAAGAACCCATTTTAGCACTGAGAAGGGCTTTGCTTAGTCTCAGTAAAAGGTGAGAACATGACTATTTTTTGTCTGTCTATGTTGTGTCCTCAGTAATATTCTGGTTTTCCACGTGCGTGTTAGAAGAGAGAAGGTAAAACTCTGAAAATGTATATTGTAGACAAAAGCAGTCCTCTCCAATATTACATACTGTCTAAATAGAAGGGAAAAGTGATGTCTGTAGGAAAGATAAGGAAGAAACAAGGGGAAAGAGTATTTGTTTCTAGGCCTAAATGGAAAAAAGGTGAAACAGGTGTATTACAAATAATTTTAAATGATTGCTATGTAGTATACAGATTATTGAGAAATTTTATTTGTGTTTCAACACGTCGTGATATTTATTTCAGATTGTAAAGTAGCATTCATGACTGAAATCTTTCATTTTCTGCAAAAATATCTCTGCAGCCAGGATTACAGTGAACTTGTTGGTCAATGTTGGCTCCAGAGTGCTCGGGTTGCAAGAAAAGCTGGTCATCACCAGACTGCGTATAACGCTCTTCTGAATGCTGGGGAATCTACGCTCTCAGAACTTTATATAGAAAGAGCAAAGTGGCTCTGGTCCAAGGTAAAGAAAATAAAAATGGAACTTTCTTACATGCAAGAAAACAATCTTTATTTTTTTTCAAGAAAGAGAGGCATACAATCAGTGTACATAAAACAAAATATGTCTACTGGGACTATCAACGCATTTTGATTGCAGTGAGCCACAGGAAGTTTTTACCTCCAACTGCTAGTCAGCCCTTTTCTGTATCCATTGACTCTTCTGGCAGCTATGTATAAAACTGGTGGATTACCTGCCTCTGTCAAAGCAGCTCAGGCGAATTTAAATTATCTTAATAGTAGACCTTTCCTTAATTTGTATCCTTTTAACTCACAGAGGTAGGCAGCAAACATGAGAGCAATTGTTGTGGTAAACCTAAAGGGACAACAGTGCTGAGATAACAAGGGAATATAAGAAGCATTTGAGGTCAGTAATATTCACTCACTACAGCCAGAGTGCTCTAGAACATGGTTAGGGACTTAGCTTTGCCTTAATAACAACTGTAAGATGGAAGTTTTACATCTGTCTTATTTAAAGGATATAAAATGTTTTCCTCTTTCCCTTAGGGTGAGGTTCATCAAGCGCTCATTGTTCTCCAGAAGGGGGTTGAATTATGTTTCCCTGAAAATAAAGCACCGTGCAGTACCAAAAATCAGCTCATCCATGGTCGGGCAATGCTGCTAGTGGGCAGATTTATGGAAGAAACTGCTAACTTTGAAAGCAATGCAGTTATGAAAAAGTATAAGGTAATTTGATATAGTAGTGTTAACAAGACAGTAGTTTTGAAGAATAATAATAATGTATCCCTTAAGTAAGCTGTTGTTATGCTCCTGATGATGTCAAGCAAGCATAACATCAATGGGATTAAATGGTGTATCGGTGTGTAGGAGGGAAGTAGTTCTTGTAAAGATTTAACTGTCTGAATTAGCTTTAATATAACACATCAATAGAGGGAAGTCTACAGTTCCCAACAGTTGGAGCTAAGAATACCTAATATAACTCTTTTAAAGTAAAAAACAAATTACAGGAGCATGGCTTTTTTCTTATATATGCATAAATTAGAATTCCTCCCTAAAATGTGGGCTACTCTAAATAGACAGTGAGATAACTTGAGGACACATTATGCTACTCTTCAGTGTTACTTCTCTCTTTGGTAGTGACTTAGAACTGTGCTTTAAATATGCTTCCAATCTCTGAAGAACTAGGAAAAGAGGCAACTGGTATGTTTTTCTTCAACAGCACAGCACTATACTGCTTCATCTTGCTATGCCAGTGAAATACTGGTTTGGCATTGATTAATATTGCCTACTAAACCAGCAGTAGATGCAGATCTTTATGCTTCCTTAAAAGTAGTATATATCCTATCCAAGTTTTGGCATTTGATACTGTTAATACTTACTGCTGTCTTACTAATTACAATACTTCTTTAACAGTTATTTAGAGAAGAATCTAACAGATGTATCAAATAATGGAAAGTAATGAAATTTTGATGGATTATATGAAAATACTAACCCTTCGAATTCTCTACTGTCTAAATATTGGCACTGGAAACAAGCCAGTGTTATCAGACAATGAATGTGGCACTTGCTGAGTTATTTCTTTTCTATTATGTCACACTTTTTTTGTTTTTCTTTTGAACATCATGCTTTTAGAAGGAGAACAGAAATGTGGAAAACATCCTGCTGTTTCACTTTTCAAAAAAAACTAAAAGCAACACAGTATTGAGTTTATCAGGATCAGGAACTTTTATTAAAACTATAATCTTTCCTAGTTGAGGAATCCTGTATCATCCTGTCTTAAATTATCTTGCTGTCTCCAAATCCAAAAGGTATTTTAAGAACAGACTTCTAGTTTGTACAGGCATTTATCTTGGGGCAAAATTACAATTTTGGAGTTACAATTAATACTTTTTTTTGTACGTACTTTGCACAAAGGTAGGTAAGACAAGATTCTTGTTTCTTGAGAATCTTTTTTTTAATTATTGTTTTATTTTTTATTTTGAATTTAGCATCCTCTCAAAAGTAATTATCTCTTTTTTTTATTTTATTGCAGGATGTTACAATTTTCTTGCCAGAATGGGAAGATGGGCATTTTTATCTTGCTAAATATTACGATAAATTAATGCCAATGGTAACTGACAACAAGATGGAAAAACAAGGAGATCTGATTAGATACATAGTTCATCATTTTGGGAGGTTAGACCCTAGGGGAACTTTTCTTAGTTTCTATAGCAG
Source organism: Himantopus leucocephalus (assembly GCA_003993805.1). Taxonomy (NCBI): domain Eukaryota; kingdom Metazoa; phylum Chordata; class Aves; order Charadriiformes; family Recurvirostridae; genus Himantopus; species Himantopus leucocephalus. Next base: position 7,801,460 of record RSEF01000009.1, read on the forward strand.
AATGACTATTATACTGAAAAAACATTTTATAGGAATATATTGTCTTTCAGCAATTTGGACTGACTCAAATTTTTATGCAGTATTGTAAAGCAAAATACTGCATGCTTGCTTTTGTTTTCATACCTAATTAATTTTACTTCTGACTAACCAATTGTTGTCTGTCTTGTGTAAGACAGTTAATTATTTCATCTGCAGTTTTGATTAATAAAAACAAAACCTTTGTTTATTAGTAAGCTTTCAGTTGTTGGAGATGCATTAAAATGCTGACTATTAAATTTCTAAAGTCCGGAATGGAATGTGAAACAATTAAGGATGTAAAGTTTGTAATGCTTCTAATGTATATCATTAGCGTGCTGTAATTTAAACATGTAATCACAGGTCTCTACAGTATGGAAACCAATTCATCTATCAGTCGATGCCAAGAATGCTATCTTTATGGCTGGACTTCGGAGCAAAAGCGTATGAATGTGATAAAGGTAGAACACCTTTTCCTGGTCCACACACCCTGTGTCATACTTTTGAATATATGATTGAAAAAGCAGTGAAGTATATTTACAGTTCTTTGTTTAGACTTATTGTAAGAAAGTACTATTATTCTTTTAAATTACAGGATGTTAATATGCTGGGAAGTATTACTTATTTTAATTAAACTCTCCAGAACTTTTTTTTTTAATATATAATGAGAGGTAACTTAAGTCAATAAACGTATTTAGGGAAAATCCTTGCATGTCACCTGTCACCTCTTCTAAGTTGCTGCATGAGTAGGAGAAATGGTTTTGTGTACGCTTGCTAGAGTAAAATGTTAGGCTTTGGGGCTCTTTTCCCATTTGTCTTGGTTCTAGTTGTTGAAGGAATTTTCCTGAAATTTAAATGGGGGGCAAAAAAATCCTGTGGGCAGCATTGAGGCATGTGAAACTATTACCATAGATGCATTTTGGGTGGGAGATTTTTGTACAAATGAAAACTGCAAACATTGCCTGCAGGTCTGGAGTGAAGCAGACAGTTGTGGCTCCTTGTTCTTGACCTGGTTCTGTACACTTAGGTCAACTGAATTTGGCTGCAGGCACATCAGATACTGCTTTCTCTGTTGTTGATGTGCTACTCGTGCTGGGTCCTCAGGTGCAGGGGTGAGATAGGAGCAGATCTGCTAATTTAATCCCTTGTAAGGACTTTGTTCATTTTTTTTCTCGACTAATGAACATTGGAATCCTTTTACTGGGGAAATACATGGAGCTGTTTGTTTTGTTCTATGCCATTGCATCTCTTTAGAGGAGTAATAGATGTTTTGTTTTAAGAGTGTAAGGAGAGCTTTTCTGATATTGTCTGTTCCATGTTCCTGTTGTCTGTGCTTGCTTATTTCCTGTTATTCTGGTAAGTTAAATAGCATATGGAGTTTTTACTTTTCCTTGGGGTTTTTTTGGCTTATGAAAATCACCAAAGAATATGTTTCTATAGGCTTGATTTAAGTGACTTTACATTTCTGATGGAAAAAAGGAACATAATCTTGTTCTCTTGTGTTTTTCAGCTAGTCGTTCAGAACGTGTTCAAATGAAAAATGATTTAGCTAAAATAAATAAGGTGATTACAGAGCACACAAATCACCTGGCACCTTACCAGTTTCTGACAGCTTTTTCTCAGTTAATCTCCCGAATCTGCCATTCTCATGGTGAAGTCTTTGCAGTTCTGATGGTGATTGTGGCTAAAGTGTTTTTAGCCTATCCACAGCAAGCTATGTGGATGATGACTGCTGTGTCCAAGGTACCTTGATGAGTATAGCTACACCTATTAAGTTTGTAAAACTGGTTTAATCAGAGAGAAATGTGAATATAACCTATTTTACTTTAGGATGATAAGATGGAAGTGAGAGTTTCAGTTAACGTGATATAGTGTTGTGGAACAGGGTATCAATGCTATCACTGCAAAAGATTTTATTGTAGTCTAAAGTTCAGATATTACAGTTTAAATGTTCCAAATTAGAATGCTAACGTGCATCCTGACTTGTGTTGATGTATTAGGAAAGGGAAATTTGAATAACAAATAGCTGATGAATTGGGTATTTATGGACAACAGATTTTGTTGTTATTAGTAATTGTAATAGTACTTTTAGTTTTATGATCAAATAATCAACTCTGTGCTTTGATTACAATGAGATAAGATATACTACTTAGTCCTAATACTTACCTGGTAGTAAGGTCATTCCAAAGCAAATTGGAAAGCATGGTGCCTGCTATTTCTTTAAGGCTGGTCAAACAACATTCAGGATACACTAGCATATTCTTGAACATTGGCCCTTATGTTGTGGGACTCCCAAGAGTGGCTTCAGAAAGTAATAACCCATGCACACACCCACCAATGGTACCACCTTAGTACTTGTTCAGGTACCAAATTTCATTTGGAGAACATCCTTCCCATACTAAATATGACAAGCAATAAGAAGAGGAAAAAATATATTAATTACTGTGGGGGTTGTGTTTTTTAGGATTCTTTAATTGATTTGACTGTTGTTTAATAAATTTTAACTTTCTGCTTTTTACAGTCCTCTTACCCTACGCGTGTCAATAGATGTAAGGAAATTCTAAACAAAGCTATTCACATGAAGGAATCTTTAGGAAAATTTATTGGAGATGCAACACGCCTTACAGATAAGCTATTAGAACTATGCAACAAACCGGTACTTACAAAAGTAAACAAATTAATGCATGCAATAAGATTATAAGATTATAAAAAATGTTACACAAAAGCTTCTTCTGATAGCTTTCATTAACCAATTCATTACATTACTGCAATTTAACAGAAATGACACTAACTTCTAAAAGTTTTTTTTATTATTTTTTCACAATAAAAATATTCCAAAAAAAGTAGAAAATAGCTCTAAATAGAGCATATTGCGAAATATTTCACTACATAATGGTACATTGGTCTGTGCTTTCGTGTATGATTCTTGCCCAGTAACTTTTATGGAGTTTTTACTATGAAAATAAGCTGGTTGTATTTTCATGAGCAAATTAACTTGATAAAACTTAGGTAAAACTAAATAAATTCTTTCATTATTCTGTATTTACATTTAGAGTGAAAAATACGTGTGCCATACAGGCTGGATATATTTACTTTTGAACACTCCTATTTAATTTGAAATTGAATTTGCCGTTTTTCTTATTATCATAAGCATTTATTATTCTATTCATTAGTTAATGTGAAATAGCAGTAATATTTTAAGTTTTAACTTTTGAACAACGTGGTTTTTTTTAAGGTTGATGGAAACAGCTCAACATTAAGCATGAATATTCATTTCAAAACACTTAAGAGATTAGTAGAAGAGCACACATTTAGTGAAATTCTCATTCCCTTGCAATCTGTAATGATACCAACTCTTCCTTCAATTCCTGGTACACATGCTAACCATGACCCTTTTCCTGGATGCTGGGCCTACATTGCAGGCTTTGATGATACGGTAAGCCTCTAGTTGGCCCCTTATTTTAAGCTCATGTTAAACAAATGTAGCTACAAATATATCTTCATTCCCTAGGAATGGAGGAATGAGTATGAAACTTCATAATTACTTTCGTGGAAACTGAGTGGCTTCTGTCATAACAGCCTGAGACAGATATGGCCTCTTGGTATTTAGATAAAGGTTAATATGCTGTAGTGCTATGGAAGTGCTAATGCGATTGGTTGCAGTGGTTTCTTACAGTTAAACACTTCATTTTTATATGATCTGATACAGGTGTTAATAAATTTTAATTTTTCCTTAGGTGGAAATTCTTGCCTCACTTCAAAAGCCAAAAAAGATCACCTTAAAAGGTTCAGATGGGAAATCTTACATTATGATGTGTAAGCCAAAAGATGATCTAAGAAAAGACTGTCGGCTCATGGAATTCAATTCCCTTATTAATAAGGTTTGAGTTAGACAATCAGATGCATTATACTTATTGACCAGAATAAAATGCTGAATTATCTAACAAAAAGAACACACTTACCTTGAGATAAAACTTACTGGAAGAAAAGTAAACTGTTGCAAAATACCTTATTTCAGCTGAAATCTATAGCAATTGATAATATATAACTTCTTATGGACTTGTGAAACCAATAACAAAATACATTTTGCCAAAACAATTCCAGCAGAAATATACGGGGAAAGGTTATTTACAGTAAACAAATAACTGCAAAATTTCTGCTGCCATGCTTCATATTTCTTCTTCATGACATTCTAATATTTTTAATGAGAAATAGGTAAATTAATTTTTTCATACTGAAAGTGTTGACATACTTCTTATTTTAGTTATACTTTGCTTCTCAGCAATATGCTTAAGGTTGAGGTACCATGTTTTCCATGAGGTTAAAGCAAATGATAGCATCTCTAAAACGCTAAAAAAAATTATTTCAAATACTGCTTTTAAGGGATTTAAGCCACGTACAAGTTATGCAACATAGTATTTTATTGCAAAATTCTCTTTCATTTACTTTGGATAACAGATGAGCATTTTCCTTGCATTTGACCTACTGCAGACAGTGAATTTTAAATTCTAGATCGTGTGATTGGAAAACAGGTATAGATAGAATGGTTAATGTTACTGATGCATTTTGAGCCTATCTATGTTATCTTAGTCTCATTTTTCTGTTGTGAATAGTGCTTAAGAAAAGATGCGGAGTCACGTCGGCGAGAACTCCATATTCGGACCTACGCGGTTATTCCCTTAAATGATGAATGCGGCATAATTGAATGGGTTAACAATACTGCTGGTTTAAGAAATATCCTGATAAAACTTTATAAGGAGAAAGGTAAGGCAATATATTAGACTACAGAGATATTTTATTTTTTAAAGGGCTTGTATCTTTATTAGTCATTGAGACAAACAGCAAGGATCAGACTGAATTCTAGGAAGATGCAGTCACATGTATTAACTATCTGCAATATATTCACATGTGGTAGAATTTTACTTTTAAATGGAAGAGAATTGGTGCTTGCAATAAACAAGTTCCTTATGAGAACTGATAACACGATCATCTTAATACATTCTTTTATAGAATGATGCAAATCATTTCAGCAGCAGTGTCAGCAGCATGAAAATGTATGTGCAGCGCTGGATAATAGAAAAGACTGTGGACTTTTTCTTTAGATTTGCTCTGTTGTTTTTCATTTCTGTTACATTTGTGTGAGATAATTTATAACGGAATCAGGGTTGAGGGTACAGCAACTTCCCAGGGGAAAAGATCAGATTTCTTTTGAATTTCTTGCTAACAAAACAACTTTCTGGTCAGTGCAATAAAATTGTGGGGGGAAATCTCGCACGTTACCTGGATGTGTGCAGACATCTGGGAGTCTCCAGACATCTCAGCTGAATATAATGAATGGCTTTGTGGGGGTGGGGTTTTCTGTATATGTGTGTTCCCCCCGCTCCCTGCCATGGCGACTGGTAAAACTGGTGGCTTGTTTGTCAGGTCTTCTGTTTCACTTAACATTATGATCTTGTATTTACTTTCCAGTACCCCACTACCTACATGTTCTATGGGTTATTTTCCATTTGTTCATTTATTTCAACTTTATGAAGATGTTCATCTTCTCTAAAATACCATATAGTAGTAGTAGGTATAAGGCTTTATATTTGGAGATTTCTTTTGTTTAATTGAGGTGGTCTATTGCAGGTATCTATATGACCGGAAAAGAATTGCGTCAGCATATGCTTCCAAAGTCAGCACCTTTGTCTGACAAGCTGAAAATGTTCAAAGAAGTCCTTCTGCCTCGTCATCCTCCTCTCTTTCATGAATGGTTTCTTAGAACATTTCCTGATCCTACTTCATGGTGAGTGACTGGGATTGGGCTGGCTCAAGAATATCTGCTTTTTGTATTTCACTGAACATTAATGATACTACTGAATAAAGACAGATAACCCAAGGAAGTGACTTACGCATATCTGATTCTTATTTCCACAGGTACAATAGTAGGTCAGCCTATTGTCGTTCTGTTGCAGTTATGTCAATGGTAGGTTACATACTTGGTCTGGGAGACCGTCATGGTGAAAACATCCTGTTTGATTCTCTGACTGGTGAATGTGTGCATGTGGATTTCAACTGCCTTTTCAATAAGGTGAGAAATGCCACTTGCTGAACTTGCTCTCTATTTTACGTGCATCTAAGTTATACTGTCTTGGGTGTTTTCCACTTTTTTTGCTTTAACATGTCTGTTGTGTTATCTGTTTCACTTTGTTTCTTATTTATACCCAACAAACAGTCTGGGATATACAAAGAGTATGTGATTGTTCTGTATACTGCATGAATGAAAGCCAGCTTTTTGATTTAGCCAATGTCAGATCAGCTGATGTAGATACACTGAAATAGCGCAAATTTTAGAGTGTTTATATTTTGTGATTCTCCTCTCTCCACTACCACCCTCCAAACAAAGCTGTAATTACTACATTCAGAATTCTGCTGCTGGGAAGAGTTTCTTTGTTTTTCTCACACAAATTCAGCATAAAAATTCCAATGGTTATATAAAAATAAACAACAGAAATTGTGGTCAGAGTTGGGATTTGGAGTTTTGGTGTTTCTGTTGAAAGATACTTCTGTTGTGGGAGACATGCCCCTGTTAATTCAGATAAATGAAGTAGAGATATTGTTAATTTATTTCTCCTGCTTTCTCTTTAGTAAGCCTAAATGGTCCTACATAACCCTTAATTAAAAAAAAATATTTTTAAGCTAAGTTGCATATTATAAAAGAAAAGTTAGCATTTTGCATGAGACTACAGAGCAGCAATATATATTTAGAACAAAATTGTATACTCTGTATTAGTGTATTCAAACATGGAAAAAGAGGTTATTTGGACATTGATATTCTTTATTCACTACAATTTCCCTTTAACAGCTGAGAAGGACTGTGATCTGAGCAAACATCTCTTGTCAGCTAGGAAACTGCCACTGCCAAAGATGGGGAAAAAAACTAACAACAATGCAAATGTTACCCTTTATTTTAGTAATGCTTAGGGCATACTCTTTTTATCAATGTAAAGGGAGAAACTTTTGAAGTTCCGGAAATCGTTCCTTTTCGTCTCACTCACAACATGGTTAATGGAATGGGTCCAATGGGAACAGAAGGTCTCTTCCGAAGAGCTTGTGAAGTCACAATGAGGCTTATGCGTGATCAAAGGGAGCCTCTAATGAGGTACGGCAACTGGTTTTCCTACAAACTCTGAAAAAGCTGTCTGCAGTCTAAAAATGTGAAACAGTAACTGCTGGTGAATATGCCAGTTCCAGCATATGCCTATCATGCAGCTCAGTCCTACTATGACATGTAGTTAAATATAAAACAATATAAATATTCAACGCTAACTTTAGACTCCTGTCAGTGTTCTTGTTTTGGAAATTAAATATATCTTTTATGATGTCTTACATGTATCTGAAATGGATCTTATACGTATCTTATGCTTTTTTGAATTTGTAATTTCTTTAGTGTCTTAAAGACTTTTCTCCATGATCCTCTTGTGGAATGGAGTAAACCTGTTAAAGGGAATACCAAAGCACAGGTGAACGAAACTGGAGAAGTTGTCAATGAAAAGGTTAGTTGAAAACAAGCATAGCATAAGGTTTTCAAATGTCCATTATGGCTGCAAGTTATATTTTCTAATTGAAAGCTTAACTTTCTTGGGTTTGCTTTCGTTTAAAACTCTCATTGTTTTTTTCTTGATTATCTCTGTGTTCATAGTTTTTATCCATAGAGACTATTTTTATTGATAGAAAATGTAATTTATCTACTAAAGAATCAAACAAAATAGAGCCTATAATTCTCTTATTGGCGTTACTAAATCAAGGACAACATCAACAGAAGCAATAGGACAGGTGAGGCTCCTGCTTCCCCTCGCTCTGACTGTTGCAGAGTCCTCCAGATTTAGTGATGGTAACATCTGGAGTCCTTTCCATGCATAATTTTGTGGGTTTTGTGAGTGGATGGTTTTTATTAAATACATGCCTTGTTGCATGTCAAGGAATACTTTGTTAAAATTAGGATTTCAATGTACTGTTTCTTTTGTAGCTGCTGATAAATCCTATATTGTTTATTCAAAATACAGGTTGCACAAGGTGTAATATTTATGCTCTTTTGCTCTTGCAAAAATTCTGATTTATCTCTTTTTGCTTTAAAATGAATATTTAGTGAAAATAATTATGTGCAATAGCAGATAATACTTAAGGAGCACTGATAAACATGGGAACTAAGACAAGGACAAACTACAGTACTGAAGCTGTATTACAACAAAGAACTTACCTGAGTTACTTGAGCACAGAAAATCTCCTGGTCTTCAAACAATTACTAACCAGGCTGTGTCTACATAACCTTTCTTTTAGTTTCAGGACCACTCACATAGCTGTGTATGTTAACTGTTTTTTCTGGATAGGTGCCAATGTTATGCTTGAGCTTTAAAAGAAAACGTGTGAGTGTAATTGGTATGAACTAGCTACTCTAGTGGGCCTCAGAACAGCTCCTTCTGAGTTGCTCAGCACAACCTGTTATTAGACTACTCTCATTTTCAGTTGCTCGCAATTTTGGCCTCAGTTTCTCAGACTAGGTATTTTTAATTTTATCCCGAATTCCAAGAAAAAGGCTGGAGAAATTTTGCATTTATTTGAAAGTAATTCTATGAAATAGAACTTTGTAACATTTTCAAATACGTTTGCATAGCTTTTTCAGTCTTCTCTGGTAAATTTTACCTGTAAAAATGTAAGGCAAAAGTTACAACTTGTCCAATAATCTCTCCATTTTAAAGAATAATGTTAAAAAGTGTGTATGCTTTATTTTCAAAGTAACTGGTGCAGACATCTGGTTTTGTATTAAATTAGAATACAGATTTCAAACCCATCCTAATAAATACTTTTTTATTTTAAGAAGTGGAGGTTGATGGACAGTAGCAATACTCTTTTTATTTTTTTTTTCCTTTTTCTTTGTTTCCAGGCCAAAACCCATGTCCTCGATATAGAACAACGGCTGCAGGGTGTCATTAAGACTAGAAACAGAATTAAAGGATTACCCTTATCTATTGAAGGACATGTTCATTACCTTATTCAAGAAGCAAGCGATGACAACCTGCTGTGCCAGATGTATATGGGCTGGGCTCCATATATGTGAAACTTGTTCACTTTGGAACAATACCATTCACAAGTGATGTAGCTACAATATTCTTGAGAAGGTATTAATCAGTGATAACTGGTTACTTCTGTTGACTTCTGATTGTAAGCAGAACAGTCTTATGACCAGTCTGAAATCTATGTAAAATGTACAGTACACTTGCAAGTATGTTACGAATATACCTGCAGATGTGGAAGGTGTTAAAACTTGTTTTGCATACATCTAGAAGGCAGTACATAGGAACTGCTTAAAAATTAGACTGTGCAAGTCTGCAAGTTTCTTATGTACATACCTACTCTGACTATATGAAAAATTTTCACAATGTTGAAAGAATGCACTCTAGCTTTATAAAGTACTGTATATTTTTGTAAAGATTTTTCTCATTCAGCTTACTTGTAGATTAGGAAATCTGACATTAAATTTTTATACTGATATGATGTAAAGTGGTTCTTTCAACTTTCCTGACTCTTAGTTCAGAATGGCTTTCTAAAAATAATTAGTATTTCTTTTCAGAATTTTGGTTTCCTTTTGACTTTCTTCCACATAGCCTGGCTGCGTCTAGAAAAGCATTTGGGATCTTTAATCTTACCATGAAGAAACTGGTAAAGTGTTACAATGTTTTAACGTTTTCCTTAGCCTTGCCTACTGTGCTAAGAAACCCTCGTGAAGGAAGTGACACAAAGCTGTCCGTGCGTGGGTTCTGGGCAGGCCCTCTCTTCCCTCCCTGGTAAAAAGTGTGGCTGTAGCGCGTGTTTTTCAGACTCCATTTCAGAAAAAGTATTTTGACACGGAGAAGAGTAAACTAACTAAATATGTTCAGAAAGCATATACTAACTTACAGTAATACCTACTTCTCTAGGCATCCAAACTGTAGGGAAATGAGAGGGGAGATAGGGAGAAATTATACTCTTTTACCCTACAAGAGGATATCATTAGAATTTTTGTACAGTATTTCTGTGTCTCCTGTTGAGAGACAAACAATGCCACTAGCATCACTGTGATCAAAAGCTGTGTCGTGAGGCTGAAGTTAAATCCAGACACATGTAAATAATTTAAATAATGGGTTTAAAACTGGTTATAGTGTTTTAGTTTCTCTGGGGAACTACCGGGTAATGCTCTAGAAGTGTTGTCACTGTCTCATAAAGCTGAAGCTTTTTCCAAGTGAGATCTGGAACCGACTGCGGTCATTTCTGTGAGCGCGCCGGGGTTGCGTTTCCCTTCGCAGGCTTTATCGTTCCACCGCAGGCTGCCGAGGCCCGCACTGGGGGCTGCTGCACCGGGTACCGCCGAGGCACTTCCCGATTCCCGCGGCAGGCCGGGCCCCAGGGCCTGTGTGCGCTGCCCGGGGCGGGGCCCAGCGGCGCCGCTTCGCTCCGAGGGAGCCAGGCCCCGCCCCGCCCCGCCCCGCCGCTCTGTCCGCCGCTCTCTATGGTCGGCGCGTGGCGCTCTGTGACGCGGGCGGCCCGGCTGTCAGTACGGCGCGCCGGAAGGAAGGCGGAGCGCGGCCCGGTGTTGTTTGGGTCCGGCGGGGCTGTGAGGGCGGAGGGGACCGGTGGCCATGGGGGTCCCCAAGTTCTACCGGTGGATCTCGGAGCGGTACCCCTGCCTCAGCCAGGTGCTGAAGGAGCATCAGGTGAGCGGAGCGCCGCTGCCTGCCCAGGGCCCGTCCCCGGGGGTGTGGGGGGGTCCTGACTGGCCCCTCGGCGGGGCGAGGGAGCGGGCCTGATCCCCGGCCGGGCTTGCGCAGCCGAGGCCGGCTCGCCGAGAGACGGGTCGGCGCAGGGCGGCCGCGCCTCGGCGAGACCCGCAGCTCGAAGCGGCGGAAAGTCGCGGGGTGGCGGCGGTCGCTGGGGAGCGGGCGAGCCTTTCGCGGACCCCTTGAAAGCCTGAACGTCGCCCCCAGACCGCCGTTAGCGTACGGCAGCGCCGGTTAGCGGCGCGGGTATTTGCGCCCGTCCTTACGCGCAATTAATGTTTTCGGAAGCGGCCGCAGCCGCGCCGGCACCGCGCTGTTCCCGAGGAGGTGCCCAGTCCGCGGCGTTTCCCCGCGGCGTTTCCCCGCGGCGCCCCACGGGCGGGCTCTCTCCTTCCTCCGGCACCCCCGCACCCCCGCGGGCAGCAGGCGCTCGGGCTTCCCTCGGTACCGGGCTCAGAAGTTACTGCTGCTGACGACGAATGGCACAGTAATGACGAGGGACAGGTTTTACAGCTCTGCTGCGTTTCCTTGTCGCGTGCGTCGGGCGGTTTGTATTAGTAGCAAAAACGAGAAGTAAGTTAAAGACTGAAAGGCGAAAGCTGCAAATAACGCTTTTAACAGTCGGGCAAAAAAGTCTTGTTTTCAGAGAAATCGTGTTTAGTACTTGTTAGACGCGAGCTCTTAAGTTTTCATCATCATTTTCAACTGGTGTTATGGGTGTGCTTTTATAGTCTGAATAAGGACGTTCTGAGTTGGGTGATTAAAGGTATGTTTGAGTGCTAATACTTTTCTTCCTAAAAAGATAACATTTTAAAAAGATTAAATAGCTGTTGTATCAATGTATCTGAAGTGCTCTGCTGAAGTGATTCCAAACCTGGGTGTTTGACCCTTCCTTCTAGTTTCAAAGCAGCTTTCAAAGCTTAAGTCTTTGCTTATTATTTGTTGGATTTCACTCCAGTGTCTTATATTGTCAGTGTAGCAATGCGGCAGCGGTGTACGCTGGCTTTTCAGTTGTTTTGTTAAACCCCTGGGTTATTCGCTGATTTTGGTGGCAGCTGAAGTTGTAGAAGCTGAAGTACTGTGAACTGTGGCAGCTGAGGGAGTCAGCATGTGTCTGCTCTAACCAGGGGCAGTACCCAGTGATCTTTTCTGAAAGAGGCTCTTAAGATAAACAGAAAGCACAACTCAGCCTTGTATGCTAGTGCTAATGTCACTCTCCAGTTAGTCTTTCTGAAGACTACATGATGTTGTTAGCTGTCTGGATTGTTATCTGTAGTATTAAGCTTCAACAGTAGTATATATCCCCATTCTTTTCTCTGCCAGACCGCTTCAATATATAGACTGACACACACAAGTGTCTAGATTAGGGTTTTTATTTGCTATTGCAGAAAAAACTACCCAGAATAAAAGGTAATTCCTATGTAAAACACATCATTATTTTTAAATCATATTATAGCTGTGCTTCTTAAAAGGTCATCTGTTTTCCATATACACGTTGCTTCTATATAAAAGCTTTAGTTTTCGTCTCTTTAGAATGCTGCCTGTGCAATGCCCTGCTCTCCTCTTATCTGAAAGTGGTGCCTGTGTGGATGATGTGATCTTTGAGCATGTTGAGAGCAGTTTGGTTACGGAATTTAAATGTACTGAAGACCATTATGTGTAAGAGAAGACTAAGTCTTGCAGGTGACTGGAGATCCTTCCTGGTCCTGCTTCTTGTTTCTCCACTTTGTCATTCCTCTTTTTGAAACAGAGTTATGTTTCTCTTACATTTGGATGATAAATACAAGTCCAACGACATGCCTTTCAAAGTTATGTAAAGTTATGTTAGTAGCAATACTACAGAAAATCACAAAAAGTTAGCAGTGCCTTTTTCCAGTTGTAACGACAAGAGCATTTTTGTGAACAGTCACATCAGTGAATTTTTTTTTTTTTTTTTTGNTTTTTTTTTTTTTTTTTTGCAAATTGCTCTTGTATGTTTTTGGTGGGTTTTGGCAACAAAAAGGTAGATGACAGCCTGTTTGCTTCATATGTTTAACAGTGTTTGTGCTCTATGTGTTGCTAGTGTACCTTCAGGGGAGGGTTCTTTCCTTTAAAAGCAGGTTAGACTGCTACAGATAAGGCTGTTAGAAGAAAAGAGAACTAGACAGAAAAAAAATAAATTTTGAAAGCCTGGGAAAGAAATTGATGTTATCAATGATAAGTCTACTGCTTTTGGTGGTAATTGCCACTCTACGCTCACAGATGGCTCTTAGTGTAGCTAAAGAGGCAGCATGCAGTGGTCATGGTAGGAACTGGTTAATAGGGGGAGAGCGCTAAAGCTTCTTAAGCTGGCTTTGCTTTTGAAATACAGTTGGAAACTGCATACTCAGTTTTGTAGGTTTTATTGTTTGTAGTGGAGCTAGGCAAGATTGAGTCAGTGAAACGTGTAGGGTTATAAAAACAAAAATCTCTTTCTGAAAAGCGTCATTTTTATTTGCTTTTCCCTCATACAACGTAGAAGATTGGCCGAGCACAGGGGACAGAAGTCCTGAAATACCAGAAACAATCAGCATAGGATAGGAATCTGTTCAGCTGACTTTCTACACTGGGAAAATTGTAATAACGGATTGCAGGTGCAGACAAACCTGTAACCAGCCAAGATATTCTTAGCCCATTGGCGTGCAGTAGATTCCAGGGAATTCTTCCCACCTCAGCTCGTTTATGGAGTTCATTACTCTCAGCCACTCCTTGGGCAGTGCTTCAGCTGTCACCAAATGGGTACTAACTGTGGCTTTTGTAGATTCCAGAATTTGACAACTTATACCTGGACATGAATGGCATTATACATCAGTGTTCACATCCAAATGATGATGATGTTCACTTCAGAATCTCAGAAGACAAGATTTTTGCTGATATTTTTCACTATTTGGAAGTACTATTTCGCATTATTAAACCAAGGAAGGTTTTCTTCATGGCAGTTGATGGAGTAGCTCCAAGAGCAAAAATGAATCAGCAGCGTGGGAGACGTTTTAGGTGAGAATACTTGTTCTTGCTCTGTCTTTAGGACAGTAAACACTTTAAAAAAACATGTACTTAAATGTATGCCATGAAAAGTAAAATATACTTTGACAGTAGCTTTAATTTTTAGTTAAATGAGGATAACCACCTGTAAAATGTTAATACGTAAAAACCAGGGTTCCAAAAAGGAACGTTTACTTGTTATTTAAATTTTTCTCTGCGTATGCTGTACTTGGGGGTGTGGGGAGCTTTTTTCCTATGAAATTTTCTGTGAAACAAATCTGCAGTGAAGCTCTTGTAGAAGTCTCTAATGGCTTCATAACCTGTGAGAGTCTCTGTTGTTTGCGAACACTAATTCTAGATGCACCTTTTTGGTAACTATAATGAAATGTTCTTTGACAGTCACAGAAGAAATTAAGTTTCTAACGAAGCTCTGGTTTCCTGTTGATACCAGTTAGCAAGCTAGCTCTAATACAGAGCTGCAAGTAGACTTCACTGTGTTAAGAATTATATTAATGTTTTGGGAGATGTGGAAGTTTTTTTTGAAGACTGCTGTAAGGAAAGAAAGCCAGTGGTCAGACAGTACAGGGACAGTGAAATGTGACAGAAACAAACTGGGAGAAAGGGACAAGAGAAAATATTTTTAAGCTACTTTTTTTTTGAGGTTTTGGGTTTTGGTTGTTGGGGTTTTTTTAAGGAAAAAAGGAGTTGAGAGGAAGAAGAGATTAAGAAGAGTTCTAAATAGAAAATTGGAGCGGAATTAAGAGAAGGACAAAAATCTAAGATATTGGTGGCTTTTCTTTCTTCTGTTTCAAAAGTGTGTTTGAAATCCTTGACCAAGAAAGGCTAGGATGATGTTTGTTTCTCCGTTACTAGTGAAGATAAATTGTTAGTTCACCTCACCTACCCCCATGGTATTCCAAACTTGCTGCTCTGTTTAACTACATTACCATTATTGTTTTGGGATGGCATTTTCAGATGTTTAGATCCCAAGTATTCCTAATGTTTCAATATTAATTTGCTTTCATTGTGATCAGCCATTGAATGATCATCTTAGTAATGTAAATATTAACTGTATCTGAGTAATGACAAATTATCATCATTGCTAGGGGAAAAAAGGTATTTCTCAGCGTTCCAGTTGTATCAGACTCAAGTTCAAACTCTATTCAGCAGTTAAATTTCTCTCCCTAACCCCCCCTTTCTTTTTAAACACTCAACTGTCTGTATTTTGTCAGTAAAGCTATGATTAGGGTATTAACATTTGGATAAGATGATTCTTTCTCTACTCCCTCTCTCCAACCCTGTTTTGTTTTAGATCAGCAAAAGAGGCAGAGGACAAAATAAAAAAGGCATTAGAAAAGGGAGAAACTCTCCCTACAGAAGCTAGATTTGACTCCAACTGTATTACACCAGGTAAGATAATTTGTTAGTTATTTAAATTTAAGTGTTTAGATTTCTGGGTTTGCATCTATATTTTGGCACTGTTTTCCCAGCCTAAGATAGGAAGATAGAGAGGACAGAACTGACAAAGGCTCAAGTAAGTTGAGAACTGAAGTTTTATTAACTTTTAGTAAGGTTGGAATACGGTCTTATTCTAAAAATTTTTTTAGATTGCTATGGAAAAAATGAAACCTCAGAAAAAGAACCAGCTATCCCTTTGATCTCTTGCAGAATTTTTATTTGTTGGGGTTTTTCATTAATACTTTTGATATGTAAATGGGATTTTGAATGACTAGAGAAAAGCGTTGTGTTTAACTTAAATTTCTGTTTTCAGGAACTGAATTCATGGCCAGATTGCATGAGCATCTTAAATATTTTGTAAATATGAAGATTTCCACAGACAAATCCTGGCAAGGAGTAACAGTCTACTTATCAGGACATGAGGTCATTATATTTTGTTAATATTTTATTTTAAATAAATCTTTAAAGAAAAATTCTTACTGATTAGTTTGGGTTGGGGTTTTTTTTTGTGCAGACTCCGGGGGAAGGTGAGCATAAAATTATGGAGTTCATCAGATCGGAAAAAGCAAAGCCCCATCATGATCCTAACACAAGACACTGTCTCTATGGCTTAGATGCTGACTTGGTATGTGCAATTAAAATAATACAAACAGAAGTTTATAAAGTGTGAATGTCTTTGATGTCTTCCTAAACGCATAGGATTCTAAAATGTTATTAAACATGCATGTAATTTTGTATTCCTGCAAACTTTTGAATTTGTAATGAAACAGAACAGCAGAATTTTTTTATACTGCTCAAATCCTGAGTAACAGTTTAAAAAAAATAATGAAGTAAGACCTTTCTAATATCTCTTTGTAATAGATTATGCTGGGATTAACAAGTCATGAGGCACACTTTGCGCTCTTAAGAGAAGAAGTCAGATTTGGTGGTAAAAAGTCTCAAAGGTGAACTGTTTTAACTTTACTCTTATTTTATATATTATGACATTAAATCCAAAAGATACTGGGTGATTAAAATAGGTTTTTTTATTCATTGCATACTAAATTAATGAAGTTTTAGTTTACTTTTGTGTTGGAAAATACGTGAAATTAGAGACATCAACTTGTTAAATTGTGCATTTGAATTAGTTTACATGAGAAAATGCGTGCTGTCAAGACAAGTGATGAAAAAATCCTTAGAGCTTTGGTGTATTGTGCTTCTTTCTTCATATTACAAATGGAGCAGCCCAGGCTGTACTGACGTTTTTTTCCATAATTGTCTTATGCAGATATCAACTTTTTAAAATGTATTTATATCTCTGAGGTTTTATGCATGTAAGTAAATTACTAGAGTGATTACTAAAATAAACCCTCTTGAAGTGGCTGACTGAATGCTCTTATTCTGGATTTGCCCGTTTGAACTAACTTGTGGGTTATAATCAGTCAGAATAAGGTGATTTGTTCCAGAAATATGCATGTACATGGAGCTGTTTTGAAGTAATAAAAAAAAAAAGAATTTTATAACTGCTATTGTGGCTAGGTTCCTTCTTTGAAGGACCTTAAGCATGTATTTGGTGGATAAAGGGAGTAGATGGAAGAGACAGAGAAATACACTTTTTTGATACAAAAAGGATTTTTGATAATACAGTGATAGAAATACAGTCATATAAATATATATATAAGTGCATAGTTTTTGCTAATAAACAAATGTTTTTATTGCCAAGGACAATATGATAAACATCAGAAATAAGGATTCTTTTCATAGTCTTCTGCAGTCAACTTCTCAGCAATTCTCATTCTGTTGATAGTGTTGGCACATAACACTGTAATGTTTTTAAAAGACTTCCAGTCTAACCAAAGAAAAATGTCGTTTTTCTGTTTTTAAAAATAAAACAATATAAAATGAAAGTGTGATGACTTTTTGAGAGATTAATTAATTAAAGTATGAAATCAAAAGGTATGG